>CM068368.1:547972711-549174211 GCA_034769895.1 Magicicada septendecula
AAAGCTGAGAACGAAATAATAAAGAACAGACACACAAGAATTGCATATATAAAAAAAATGAGATAAAGTACAGTATTTGAAATAATTTACAATTTGAAATTAAACCTTTTTTAATGTTACAATTGTTTGTACTACAAGTAAAAATAAAGGAAAAATAGAGCATTAGCTTTCAATGGAAACAAAATGTTGCTTGATATTTTTGTACATCAACAAAATACCTTTAAAAATCAAACGTAGTGTTAAATTTTTTATTCAAAAAATATCAATGTCACTTTTAAGAATTTACGGTACCAACGTCTTAAATAAAACACTGAAGTTAATACATAATAATCAGTGAAGCAAAATTCTACTCTGTACAACTTTTTGTTATCAAGAAACAAATAAATAATTTAAAATTAAAATTTTTTATGTTCAAGTGTTTGTTTATGCTACAACAAAAATAAAGAAAAAATAGAACATTACTTTTGAATGGAGACAAATTTGATTGATATTTTTGTACATAAACAAAATACCTTTAAAATCAAATATAGTACTACATTTTTGTGTACAACAAAGATCAATGTTACTATCAAGATCTTACCAGCGTTTTAAATAAAATACTGAAAAATAATACATAAAAATTAGTCAAGGATCTACTCTGTACACATTTTTGCTATCAATAAATAATAAAACATAAAAAACAAAGTTTTAACTTGAATCTGTAAGGAGGCTGCAAACTTACGAAAATGTTATTATTTAAGTCAAGGTAAATTTCAAAAACAAGCTACAAAACGTTTACTAATTTGCTGCCGACTTTATGTTTTGCTAACCTGGAAATAAAGTCAATGGAGATTGCAAATATGAGACAAAAACAAAAATACATAACTAAGGATAGCACACATTTTACAATGTCTAACTCTAATAATTTAGTATTGAGTAGGAGAGTAGGCATTGCATTTCTTCACTCTGACAACAGAGTTCATTTATGATGACATTGTTGTCAATTGCTGTAAGTGATTCTCTCTCAGACTGCATCATGAGAAGAGCCTCTAGGTTTTCATTAGCCATTGAAGAGTGAAGCCGCGTTTTCATTAGTTTTAGCTTTGAAAAAGCTCTCTCACAACTTACTTGAGTAAGAGGAATTGTCAAGAGGTATTTATAAACTTTGTTGAGCTTGGTGTACATTACACAATACATATTGTACTCGTGAATCAACTTGTACGCACATTTAATGCATGACTTTTTTACGTCACAGATGGATGTTTGTGCACTTTCGTCTTCTGAACCACTTTGAGAATCTTTTTCCTCTTGCTCCAGGTAAGTTTCCTTTAACGTTTGAAGAAATA
Source organism: Magicicada septendecula (assembly GCA_034769895.1). Classification (NCBI taxonomy): domain Eukaryota; kingdom Metazoa; phylum Arthropoda; class Insecta; order Hemiptera; family Cicadidae; genus Magicicada; species Magicicada septendecula. The sequence continues at coordinate 547,974,037 of CM068368.1, forward strand.
CTTGGCCATTGATCAACGAATTACTCTAATTCCTCTTTTAGCTTCTCTTTGTCAATAGTCGGAATTAGAGTGCATATTTTTTCCAAGGCATTTTCAGGTACGCCATTTTTCAATTCAGGGAATCTTCGTGGATCATGAGCCTGTATGAACAAAATTGTAAAGATAGAACTTTCTTTACAAGTTTCAAGTTGAGATTTGAATTAACAAGTGTAATCACTTTATTCGTGTTTGCTTGAACCTTATTGAAAATATGAAGATAGTGTTTAAATTACTTCATTCCTACAAATTCCAATAGGCACCACTGAATCTCCTGGCTAACATTGACAATTTAAATATAATTATTTCACTACTGACTCGGAACACAAAACCTTTTATGGGTAAAAACGTAAAATTTTTACCTTATAACCTGAACCGGTTTTTGCTTTTACAAAGCTTCTTCAGAGGTTGCCACTGGTAGCACTGTCCGTCTTGTTGTTGGTGACGGAATCGATTTTCAAAAGATCGATGTTGTGTGTGTGGGGTGTGATATGTTCGAATAATGTGTGTGATTTGAATGTGTCTGTTCATTTAGGATGTTGTTTTTATTTGTTTTCGTGTGTTTGTATATTTCCAATTGTTCTAGAGTGTCTAGTTTTCAGCCTCTTGTGTGTACATGTAGAATGTTCATGTTATTGTCAATGTTTATCTATGTGTGGTTTGCTTCAATGAGGTGGTTTGCAAAGGTTGATTCTGTAGTGGAGTGGATTGTCTTGTGTGTTCAATGTATCTTTGATTGAAGCTACGTCCTGTCTGGCCTACGTAGAATTTGTTGGAATCTGAGCAATTTAGTTTGTAAACACCAGGTAGATCGAATTTTTTGTGTGCTTTGTGTGTGTGTTTTGATAGTGTGTGTTCTGTTTTGTTAGTAGTTTTGTAAGCGATTCTGTATCCTGCTTTTTTGAATTTGTTGTTTTCTGTCTTTGTCTGTTGTTTGTTTTGTGTTTTGTGTAGGAGTTTATTGACTATTGTTCTGTTGTATCTGTTGGATTCTGCGAACTGCATCACTTTTGAATATAAACATTTTTGTGTACACAAAGATAAACTCAAAAAATGGAGAGAAGTGGGACTGGCAGTTATTTACAGCAGGTGCTTCAGCAAATTTACAAAAAGTGAAATTCCAAGCCAAAAAATATAGTTACGATGGTCTACTTGCTCATCGTAGGTACAGTGGAAACAAAATACATAAAAGACACCAATTAAGTCACTATCACCAGCTTTAATTTTTACAGTTAAACAGTTCGTAATTAACAACACAGTCTACTACAACAACTCAAATAAAAAATTGTTCACACGCAATAAAATGTCACTCATATTAAACACAATGGTTATTACAATTATACCGCCTGATTATAAAACACCACTCTTAACTAATAACCACTTGAACGTGCACAGTAATATCGCTACTATAACTCTCGAACCACATGGTCAATAATTCGCACTAATACTGAAACTTAAGGGCGCTGCCGCCATGTATTTATACCTGCGCTCACAGACCAGAATGTTCCTAATTGCGTCTTAGCGGTCACGTGAACTATGTAATTAACTGCGGCCTTGACACAGTCCGCGTGGCTGGTGGCTTCGAGATTCTTCTGGCACATTCAACAAACATGTAAATTGTTCTGTGATGTCGTAACACTGTCCCCTCCTTAAGCCTGTTCTTCCCGAACTGGCGAACCATCTCTGAAGTAGTACTTAGTCAGGCGATCTAAGTTGACGACCTTGAACTTTCGCTGACCTTCCTGTTGAATCCGATAAACAACATCATTGATTCTTTTTTTCACAGTGTAGGGTCCTTCCCAGTTAGACTGCAGCTTAGGTAAGCGACCACGATGGGGCTTTGGGTTGAACAACCAGACCTGACCTCCTTCTTGGAAACCCACACTATTGCTGCGAATGTCACACTGAGTTTTCATTTTATCACGTGCAATCTTCAGCCGTCCTCTTACCAAGCGATTCATTTCTCGCAGTTAGTTTTCTAATTGCGAGGAATAGTTCTGTGGCTCTTGGGACTGAGTCTCAGGTGATCCGAACATTAAGTCCCCAGGAAGACGAATCTCCCTCCCAAACACCAATTTTGCTGGAGTCATGCCGGTTGTGTCGTGTACTGATGATCTATACGCCATGAGGAATAGTGGTATACGTTGGTCCCAGTGTGTTTCATTCTCATCAACAATCTTCGAAAGTTGCTGCTCAAGTTTCCTATTGAATCTCTCAACCATCCCGTCCGACTAAGAATGCAGAGGCGTTGTCCTGGTCTTTCGGTTTCCGAGTAGGCGGCATAATTCTTTAAACACTCCTGATTCGAAATTTCTCCCTTGATCCGTATGGATTTCCATGGGGGCTCCACAATGGCAACAGAAGTTGTGAACTGACTGCTTTGCCACAGTGGTAACCTCCTGATTTGGAATTGCGTAGGCTTCCACCCACTTTGTAAAGCAGTCACCTACAACCATGATGTACCGGTTTCCATCGTCAGTAATTGGGAATGGTCCAGCAATGTCTATGGCAATTCTCTCGAAAGACAGTCCAACGTTATATTGTCTCATTTTTCCCTGCTTCTGGTTTGTGAGCCCTTGCTTGCAGCACATATTTCACACGTCCAAACCCATTCCTCTACATCGTGGCAAAGATGAAGCCAATAGAATCTGTTCCATATTTTGTCAAGGGTTTTGTTAACGCCAAGATGGCCTCCAGATGTTCCATCATGCATCTCCTTCAAAACAGACTGCACTTTACTTCAGGGAACTATAAACTGCATGACCACATCTCGTCAATCTGCACTTTCCCAAGCCCTTTTCAGCAATCCATTTTCTAAGGTGAGAGATTCCCATTGTGCCCAGTAGCCCTTCGGAACCATGGCAGATATCTTGCAATCCAGGCGGCGACCTTCCTCTTTTGCTGTCAAGATCAGTCCAATGTCTTCATCAGTCATCTGTTCTTGTCGACAGTCTTGTTTTGTCCAGCCGTCTGCCAGGAAATCTACCGTGATGGCTTTAACATGTTCGCTTGAGTTTTGTTCTTCCTTTCTGTGGCAATGTCGGCAGTCTTCCGGGCACGGTCTTCGTGATAAGCCATCTGCATTACCATGCAGGCACCCCCGTCGATGTTGTACCATGAAGTTGTATTCTTGCAGACGTTCAAGCCACCTTGCCAACTGTCCTTCCGGATTTTTAAATCTTAAGAGTCATGCAAGCTCTTAATGATTTAATACATACCATGGTTGGTACGTAGTGAAAACTCTCTTCCATAGAGGTATTTATGGAAGTGCTCCAATGCTTGGACAATTGCCTGCAACTCTCTCCTAGTGACGCAATAATTTCTCTCCGGTTTAGAAAGTGTCTTGCTGTAATACGCTATTACTCGTTCTTCACCATTTTGCACTTGAGACAAAACTGCTCCTAGACCAGTATTGCTTGCGTCTGTGTCCACAATGTACTTCCCTTCGGAAGCTGGGAAAGCGAGAACTGGCTGCGAACATAATGCAATTTTCAGAGTCCTAAATGCTTGACCACACTCCCTTGATCACTGGAAGTTTCGTTTATTTTCCATTAGCTCATGTAGTAGTTTAGCAATAGTAGTGAAACCATTCACAAAACATCTGTAATATGAGGATAACCCCAGGAAACTCCAAACTTCGTGTTTACTCTTCGGTACTGGCCAGTCTTTTACGGTGTCTACTTTATTAGGATCCATGCTAACACCCGCTGCCGAAACCAGATGGCCCAGATACTGTACTTCCTTCTGGAATAGAGAACACTTCTTCGGGCTCAGCTTCAGTTGTGCACCGTGAATTCTAGTTAGAACTTCCTTAAGGTTTTCCAAATGGTCTTCGAAAGTCTTCACGTTCACTATGGCATCATCTAAGTAAACAAGGTAAGTTTTCCACATCAGGCCTCGGAGTACCAGGTCCATCAATCTCTCAAATGTTGCCGGTGCATTACAGACTCCAAATGGCATGACGTTAAATTGGAATAAGCCACTTGGGGTCGAGAAAGCGGTCTTTTCCTTGTCTTCTTGATGAAGACCCACTTGCCAATATCCACTCTTCAGGTCCAATGTGGAAAACCACTGTGCTCCGGACAACGTGTCGATTGTATCGTCAACACGAGGTAATGGATAGCAGTCTTTCTTTGTAACCTCACTTAACCTCCGGTAGTCTACACAGAAACGCAATCCACCATCCTTCTTCGCTACCAGCACTACAGGAGAAGACAAGTACTTGACGAAGGTTCGATTACTGTCAACATGTCCTGTACTAACTGAGACATTTCCTCTTGTTTAGATAATGGAGGCCTTCGAGGAGGTTGGTGTATCGGTGTTGTGTCCCCAGTATTGATGCAATGTTGCACAAGAGAGGTTCTTCCCAATGACTGTCCCCGAACTGCAAAACAATCTTTGAATTCATGTAAAAACTGTCCGAGTTCTTTTACCTCACCACTTGAGAGGTCGTTAGAAGATCTGTTCCATAATTCTTGCAGTTCCTCTGGTAATTTGGAATTATCCGAAGCACTGGATCTTCGTTGCATTATTCTGGCTACCCAGGCCACAGGAGTCAATTTGCCTAGGAGCGTATTGCTTTGTAAAGTGATAGCTTGATCCAAAATATTCGCCACTCTAATAGGTACATTTCCGGTTTCATCAGATTTTACTAAACTTCTGGCAATTAGTATGCCCAGTGTGCTGACTACCTGGGGTTCGAATATAGAGCACTGGTTGCCCCTAGTATTTACCTCGGTTCTAACCATGATGATTTTTTCGGAGTTTGGCGGAACAGTTATGGCCACTTGGTTTATGACGTCCATCGATTTTTCTGCTGTCGTCATTGTTGATAGCATTACCTCTTCGCATCCGATTCTCAAAACATTGTTTTAGAAGTCGACTATAAATCCGTATGCGTTCATAACGTCCACACCAAGAAATGCTTCATCCACAATGTCTGCAACAAGCACTTGATGATTAAACTCAAGTCGACCGAGCCGTAGGTGTATCTCCACTTTTCCAAACACTTTTACAGGCCGTCTAGTTGCTATTCGCAAGCTGCAAGAGCACCAGATTGGCTTGAGATCTTTCACCACGTCAGGGCGCACAATAGAAACTGTTGCGCCTGTGTTGACTGTAATCGAGGTTGGCCTCTCTTGAACAAATCCGGTAACCATCAAGCTCCCGCTGTTTTTCTGAAGTGTAGAAATCGCGTATTGTCTAGGGACATCGTTCCTCCAGTTAGTCAGCACACGCCCTGTTGTACCGGCTATTGCTAGTTTCCCTGCTGCTGAATTCTAACCCGACAATCTCGTTGTAGATGTCCAGGTTTCCCACATCTATAACACTTTGGTCTTCCATCCTTTCTTATTTTATTCTGTGGCGCCGACCGTCGAGTCTCTGTTCCTTGTTCTTCTTCCTCATCGTCTGTGCCGTCGCGATCTTTTAGCGCGTGCACTTTATGACTTGTCCAACCAGATGCTGATTTGGCGGCCTCAAATTGCAAAGCATGTACCAGGGCGTCCGCACTGTTCTGGTGTCTTGCCACTCATAACACTTGCTGTAGTTCGTTATCTCAAGACACCGGCAGTAAATGTCTGCATCGCAAAACTCGTTCGAAAATCTTCTGGCGCTTCAGGATAGGCCAGTCTATTAGTCTGTCGATACTTGCTTCAAACTCTTGAAGGCTCTCCCCAGAATCTGTCACCTTGCTCTCAACTGGGTGCAGTACACATCTCGCAAATGTTTATCACCATACCGTAATTCTAGAGTGTTTATCAACTCGGCATAGATGTTCTGGCTGTCAGCTGGCACTTTCTGTAGTAGTTCTGCCGCGGGTCCTTTTAATGCGAGAACGAGTGAGACTGCCTTGTCTTTCTCTGTCCAATTATTTGCGCATGCAGCAGCTTCAAATTGGCGGAGGTACGTTGCCCAGTGACTGCTTCCATCAAATGTTGAAGCTTTGACATGAACTGTCCCTACTGCAACAAAGTTCTCTATTAACTTATTTTCTGCGTCTTTTCCTGTTTTTATCAATGGTACAGTTTGTTCACAAAGTTGTTTTGGTTGTAACTTCAGGCACTGCTTGACTTCATTTTTAATCTGCTCTTTTATATTTGTAATCAAGTCTTCTATTTTTGTTGACATAGCTTTTTCCACACTCGTTACTGACTTTTCTACTTCATCTATTTTATTAGACATCGATTCTTCAACACTCAACACATATTTTTCTACTTCAGCTATTTTCAATGTCATTGATTCTTGTACCTCTGGTATTTTAATAACTTGTTTATTAAGCTCACCTTGTAGGAGACCCAATTCTGCGGTACTGTGTTCTTGCAACTGTTTCTGCATAGCTTCAAAGAGAGCTTCCATTTTATCTTTCTTCTGTTTCTAGCATTATTGCTTTCTGACGTTCCTCAGCCTCTTCTCTTTCCTGCCTGCGTTTTTCATCCTGCCGTTTTTCTGCTTCTTCCGCATCCTGTCTGCATTTCTCATGCTGTCGTTTTTCTGTTTCTTCCCGTGTCTGCCGCAGCAGTGTTTATAAAGCTTCCACCATCTGACTGGGATCCATGTTTACCGATTAATTACGAATCACACTCGTCTTGTACAAAGTGTCCACTGTTTCCACTGTTAACCGTTATATCCCACTTCTGACATCACTGTTACGATGGTCTACTTGCTCGTCATAGGTACAGTGGAAACAAAATACATAAAAGACACCAATTAAGTCACTATCACCAGCTTTAATTTTTACAGTTAAACAGTTCGTAATTAACAACACAGTCTACTACAACAAATCAAATAAAAAATTGTTCACACCCAATAAAATGTCACTAATATTAAACACAATGGTTATTACAATTATACCGCCCGATTATAAAACACCACTCTTAACTAATAACCACTTGAACGTGCACAGTAATATTGCTACTAACACTCTCGAACCACACGGTCAATAATTCGCACTAATACTGAAACTTAAGGCCGCTGCCGCCATATATTTATACCTGCGCTCACAGACCAGAATGTTCCTAATTGCGTCTTAGCGGTCGTGTGAATTACGTAATTAACTGCGGCCTTGACACAGTCAGCGCGGCTGGCGCCTTCGAGAAACCTCTCGAAAATGCGTCGACAAGCACGTACGCCACACACGTTACATCAAGATTCTTCTGGCACATTCAACAAACACGTAGATTGTTCTGTGATGTCGTAAAAATATATACATTACAAATGAAAGTGGTTGTCATTATGAAGTTGTTATTTCAGTGCATGGAATAGGTGTAGTTTAAGCAGTATCTACGTGTCTACAGAAAAGTAAGTAGGCTACTATACTATTATTGTATCTCTTACTGTATATAAAGTGTAATGAAAACTAAAGACACCTTTTTATAGTGTAAATAATTAATAATTTTGTTTTTATTGTTTAAAGTTAATTAATTGATACAGCTGTAAACAATTCTTAAAAACGAATTTTAAAAAGATTAATTATTATGGCAACTTATAAAGTTACATAAATTTAGTTTCATGAAACAGATAGAAACTAATTTTGTACTGAGAATCCTCGAAATACTCCACTCTGTGCAAGCCGAAACATAACGTTTATTGCATACTGCAAAAATATTTTTGCTGTTAGTCTTGTCTTTCTGATTGCATACAATTTACTTTAAGAATACTGGTTAACACACAACCTAAGTTACTTTTTACATTCAAGTGAGTTTACATTAAATCCGTATACTTTTTATTAGTCGTTTAATTCTATGAGATTGAAGTAAGTGACAATAAAAGTAAGCGATGCCGTGACCATTCAGTTTTGAACGCTACATTCGCTGTGTTTAAAAATGAGCTTCTGGCATTTGGAGCTACCAACTACGGAAACATCCGCTCGCACAGTTAGCTGAAATCGGTAATCAGTTTTCATTAGTAATGATTATGAGTCATCAGTCTCTCTCTCTCTCTCTCTCTCTCTCTCGTGCATGCGCGTGCGCACTCACACACACACACACACACACAACACAGAATTCTACACACTTTGTGATAACTAAACAAAAGAACACAGAACAGTCTGTATTAATTAATTAATAAATAAATATGTTATGAAAATCAGAGGCCTGAAACACAATTCATAACAGATTAGGTGATTGTGAAAGACCTAAAGACTGTGAATGTGAAAGATTGACCTTTGTCGCGTATTTGTCATGTCACAATTTCCAAATGAAACTGTCCTGTGTAATAATAGCTAATTTTATTGTGTGTGTGTGTGTGTGTGTGTGTGTGTGTGTGTTTACTGTTTAGTCTCTCTAATGTATAAACTATGCAATTGTTTATAGTTACTGAAATATTACCGTGTTACAACAGACATTTCCTGTTATACATGTATTGGAATTAATATTTTTAAGTTCACTACACGTTCCGTTGTTTTACAAGGCTTGAACACAACGGCGACATCAGAAATCAACTACCAGCGCCTCCATATCATTTTTAATATCTGATGTCATAACCAGTGATGTCTTGTGATCGTCTCATTATGATGATCAATTCAGACCGCTACAACAGGGAGCCATCTGATACATTCACTGCAAATACTTGGTGGGAACTGGAAGAGCTTAGCATTCCGTTGATAGGCGCATGGTGACACCAACCTGTGAGGGATAAACAGAGTGTGGCTATGAAACAATGTTCATTCCGTTGGATCATGTGAAGGAAGCCAGATCAGAGAAGGAAGAAGGAAAGAGTGAAATGGAAGACAAAGAAGACGAAGTGAAGCCTATCAACTGGTACAACAGTGGGCTCTACATTCCACTGCTGAGTGAAAAGGACTGCAGTGCAGAACCAACAGTGAGGGCAGCCACTGGCCATCACACCGCAGCTGACACGAAACGCTTGCCACTACAGCAACAACTAGCGTCCTAGCCCAATGGTGCTTTTATGGACCACAAAAAAATATGGTGTATGATTAGCATCACTTGTCTTGTGACAGTACATTAGAATATAACATTATCAAAAAAAAACAAACTAGAAATGTACAATCCTACAATGTCCTTTACAGTCTAATAGGCAACAAATTACCTCTTATTTCCTCCACTTCTTCTTTGCTGAAAATTGGAAGACGCGAACGTGTTCTTTTCTCATCAGCACTATTCTTATCTACTCTTTCTCTTATAATTGGTGAGTAGTCACCATTTTTAGTATATATTGGATGTGCAAACAATCCAACCTGAAATTATAGACACACTCAGTCATTTACAGGTACATAACTTCCAGATTAAATAAAAACTAGTAGTTCATAATAAAACTAAACAATAGTACATTTCTTTATAATATTGCAACAATGACAGAAGCAAAATAAAGGAATAGAAAATAAATGAAGACCAAACTTCCCACAGTGAACTTGCATTGCTATGTATAATTTTATACATAATAACTTTGATTCAGATACACAGAGTGTTTTAACTTTGACATGTGTGTTCCAGCAGTGTAAAGATAACTTTTGTGCATATCAATGATCTTGAATATCATTGTTTTTCTTGAATATCTTGAAGTATGTTTTTCTTTTGTAATTTAGTCAATTAAATGACTATTAATTATTATTATTAACTGATAGTAAACTATTTAATTATTATTTGATAAAGAAATTGGTGAATTAAGTTTGATTTGTATAAAAGTTATTAATAAAACTAATAAGTCACTATTATGTCAAGAAAAGAAAAGAAATATCTAATATCATCCATTAGAGCTTTTACTACCTTCTGTGGTACGGTTGAATGAAATAGAGTTGCCCATCAAACACAATTAACATCAATTAATACATTACATCAATAATAATATAATCATACTGCATCAACTATTATGCTACAACCAGCATACATGCAGTGTACATGGATTAAGTACATGTTTAAATAACAACAAAGTGATATTTAATGTGAGTAATTATAAATTTGTGAACTGTGATTGTAAGCCAGTATAAGAGAATTATAACTGTGTAATAAGAGAAGTATTATAAGTTGACTAAAATGGATTATTGTGTTTGTCAAAAAGAATTGACTTATACGATGATTGTTCAATAGATACACGTTTGATCTGCACAGCCATGACTTCATCGCCATGGGAATGGAATTTGTTTGATTATATTGTCTGTTTAAGCATTAGTGATGCGTCTGTCAAAAATATTTGCAGTTTGCTCTTTTCTAAGCATTGTGAATGGGTTGAAAAATGACATCTATGATAGAAAATCCGTCCAAAGCTAGTCTGCGTGGCGTTATTCAGTTTTTGGCCACTGAGGGGCATCAGCCAATGGAAATTTATACGAGAATGAAAATGGTTGAATGGTGCAATAAGTTTTGACAAGGAAGAGAATCCACTAAAGATTTGGTCCATCCCAGACCTGCACGTGTTGCAGCATCAAATGAAAATGTGAGACAGCTGGAAACTGCTTTACACGCGCAAATAGGCACGTCAAAGTTAGAGAACTTTCTCACATTTGAGCATCAGAGTGGGAACTGTTCTCTCCATTATTCATAGTCTTGGCTATCACAAAGTTGCTGATCAGTGGATTCCACAACTGCTTACTGATGAGCAGAAAAATTTGCGTTCGGCCTTATCATTACTGCATTTGATGTGCTATCAACAACAAGGTAATGCCTTTCCACACCAAATTGGTGACGGTGATGAGTCTTGGTGTTATCACTATGAACCAGAATCCAAACATCAGAGTATGAAGTGGAAGCATGCACAATATCCGAAGGCGAAAAAATGTCGGTCCCAACCTTCAGCAGGAAAAGTAATGGTGACCGTATTTTTCTATTATCAGGGTATGCTGCTCTTAGATTTTAAAGAACCTGGTGTCAACATCAACACTGAGTGATATGCAGACAGCTTAAAACGCTTACGGGTCAGCATAAAAAATAAATGTCCTGGGAAGCTCAAAAATGGTGTCATTCTTCTGCATGATAATGCTCGATCCCATGTAGCCAGACTATTCAAGATCTGCTTGGTTGTATGAAGTTGGAAGTCTTACAATATCCACCTGACATTCCTGACTTGTCCCCATGCGATTATCATGATTTTGGCCCATTAAAGAAATCACTAAAAGGACTGCGGTTCAAATCGGATGCTTAGGTAGAGTTTGCTGTTAGCGAATGGTTCTGCAAACAGCCGCAAGAATTTTACCAGCAGGGAATCTACAGATTAGTGCAACAGTGGGACTTATTCCTTAATGTTAATGGAGACTTCTTTTAAATCCGTTGAATAAAAAATACTTTACAGCTTCTAAATGTGTTTCTATTGAACAATCCTCGTATATAGGTGTTCAATAGTTTTGATTGTTTCATTGTCTCTCTAAAAGTCATGTAATAGTATACAATTTTTAAAATAAATAAATAAAAATAACATAAAAATAACAATATACAATTGTACCAGGAAGCACCTTAGTAATAATATTGTGTAAAACTCTTATCCTATCAATTAATAAAAAACATTCATTATTATATGTTCTTGTATTATTAATGTAAGGAATATTTTAATGAAAATTAGGAGGTATAATTTCAGGTTAGCATTCATCTTAAACATACTTTTAGAATAAGTTTCAAAGGTTAGCTACCAGAGCTAAATTCAAGGGAGAACAAACAGGACATTTACTCCCACATTTATGATAATAATGAAAGCAATAATGTTAATAAAATAATGATAATAAAGCATACAAAAATCTCCTCTCTCTCTCTCTCTCTCTCTCTCTCTCTCTCTCTCTCTCTCTCTCTCTCTCTCTCTCTCTCTCTCTCTCTCTCTCTCTCTCCTCACACACACACACACACACACACACACACACACAACTGTATGATGAACTTGAATGCTTTATAACAGGAGCTTAGGAAGTAGTGAAGCCTAATTATAGGGTTAACTTGAATTTACCAAATGTTATGAATAGTTGGAATTTAATGTGTTTTGTTCCTACTATGTACTGAATTAAAAGACCACATCATGAAATAAGTAATTATCTTTTCTCAGTAATTTCAAGACAAGTGATCTCAAATCTTTGAAACTGAATTATAAATATTAACAATTTATTTATTTATCTAAATACAATAAATAATAAATATCTAAATACAAATAAATATAATTTATTTATATGTAAAATACAAGTTATTGTTTTCATTCCAATTTTAGCCTATGCTAATTTGAGGTAGCCTATATTATACCAAAATATGTTACTAACAAATATTTTGTCAAAATGAAAATAACATATGTTATTGGAACCTTATATAACATGCCTTGAAACTCCCATATACCCAAATTCAGTGTTATAAGATAATAAAAATTAAATGCTAATAAACAGATAAATAAAACTCACATCGAACTGCATGCTTCTTTCAGCTGCATCTTTGTCTTCTTGAGAAGATGTAAATTCTTTGAAAAAACGTGCAAGTAATGTTATACTGATTTTACCTGCAATGTAATCAAACATATAATAATGGTGATAAATGTAATATAATCGATATACAGTATAAAAGGTAGGAACTGCTGACATTAAAATAAAATAGAAAACGATATCACTTGTTTCTCAATTTGAGTAGTTAACAGTCAAATATTATACTGAAGGCAAGAACAATTTTTGAAACAACCTAAGTTGTTATTTAAAAATTTCCTGAATTCAATTAGAAATTTTGTAATAACCTAAGGTAGGAAACATGAAATTCTGAATTTTGTCTTTTAGTTGTTAAGAAACAATAAAAAAACAGCCACTAAGAACTGATATTCTGTGAATAGTTTCTAAGGGATCAAAATTAGAGTAACAATAGTCCTGTTTTACAGAACTGAACACATGAACAATAGGCTTGATATAGGCCTACAAAATGTGAATTAACTTTTAAGAATTAAAAAAGGTTACAGCTTAGTTGATAAGGACCACTTATGAGAATGTAAAAATCAATGTGTATATACTCTGTTGTTACTAGCTGTGTATTGTTAATAAGTATTAGTGGGAATATTGGCACAAGGTTTAGAAAACGTTGAATGTTAAGACTGTCATATCACCATTATATATGGTCAACAGACCACTGTCATGGTATATATGGAGGTTTAGGACATGCAGCATGCAGTGCCAATTATAAAACACATTATAACACTACTGACTTGGAACACAAAGTTTTATATTGGTAAAAATGTAAAATTTTTACCTTATAGCCTGAACCAGTTTTTGCTTATCATAAGCTTCATCAGAGGCTGCCACTGGCTGCCCAACTTGTTCTTGGTGTCTTTTGAAAGATGTTGTGTGTGTGGGATGTGATATATTCGAATAATATGTGTGATTTGAATTGTGTCTGTTCATTTAGGATGTCGTTTCTATGTGTTTTTGTGTGTTTGTATATTTCTAGTTGCTCAAGAGTGTCTAGTTTTCGGCCTTTTGTGTGTACGTGTAGAATATCCATGTTGCGTTTGATGTTTGCGTATGTGTGGTTTGCAAAGGTGGATTCAGTATGGAGTGTAGAGCCTTTGTGTGTTCAATGTATCTCTGTCTGAAGCAACGTCCTGTATGGCCTATGTAGAATGTTAGCCTATTTCTGTTAACTATATTCCTTTGTCAGTGAGGCTATGATGATGTAGACTATTATCACACATTGTGCATGTGCAATGTCTTCTTCATTAGTTTTGTTCAAACACTTCTCCAAGGATTAAATAAATTAAACAAAATAATTTTTTTCACTTTCATTACTGAGAAAATTATTTTTCCATGAACTGATATCATTTCATATTGTTTCAGTCTTTTGTAATGATCAATAGGGTTTTTGCGTGGTGGACAAATTTATCTTGAATTATTGTCTAAGAGTGGCTTTGTTTATTTCTAACTGTTATTTGTTTCTAAGTGTAATTAGTGACTTCATCTGGTGTCAGTTATTCTCTTTCTACTGTACAACATGACAATCTATGTGTCCACTGTACCGATATTTTTAAAGACCACTATAACCATTACTTCTACATTAATATAGAAAAGTAAAAAATTTAACCTATCTAGTGAAACTCCATTATTTCTTCAGCTATTTATCCAAAGAGCCGCAAATATTTGTTCTAAAGGCTTCCTTTTAAAAATCTCGGAATGGACGTTTAGCATTTTAGAAATAATAGTAATAACTAGGAGTGTCACTGACACAAATGGGTGGAGCATTTGATATTCGTAATAATTTATTTATCAATATTTTTACAATCAACCGTCTTTGATCCCTTAGATAAATAGATTCGTAATAATTTATTTATCAATATTCTTACAATCCACAAAATATATACACTTTTATGATAAACACTTTTTATTGAATACACTACATTATAGTACAATATACTACAACAACACATGGTTTTAATGTGTTAGCCCCTCATTTTTGGAAGCCATTTTACAACATCGCAAATATAATGTGTTTATTTAATTGACGTGTGTTAAATCTTTATGTATGTTGCCTCACACTAAATTCGTGTGTGTGCAAGAATGAAGGTTGTAATCATAATAATAATACTTCGATTTCATTGGTTTATAAATTAATTCAATTTTTTTTTATTAACAATTTTCATTTGGTTAGCGGTTTAGAAACTCATTATTATTTTGACATATTTATTACGAGTAATTTGTAATCTCAGATTACACGTTACTTACTTATTTATTTTACGATTCCACATGATTCGTATTTTTACATACCTACTATGTATTATTCATAGTCTTATTTGACACAAAAACATATTATAACATCTTATTACTAATGCATTATTATAAATTTTCTATACTGCTCTCAGCTAGCTAAATTTTGCTTACTGATTATCTACTTGTTTAATTCTTTATATTAATTACTTCACTTTGTTATTGCATATGCATTGCTTCTTTATGTTATTTTAGTAAAATTCGTATTTCTTCAAAATCAAATATCAATCTTTTCAGTAAGTTATTAGTAAAAGAATTTAAATATTTCATAACTATTACTTTTGACTGTTTGAATCTTACCCTAATTAATATACAAGAAAAGTTACATTTACTCTTACAATTTACATTCTTATTAAATTAGAGGCTTTTTCTTATTATTCTCTACTTGTTTTACAAGATTAAATTGTCTTTTATTCAGTCTTTAGTTAAGATGAAAATATGGCTTTCTTTCACCTTATTAGTAGTGGTTCCTCAGCGTATCCTCTTGGTCCTGGTCCTGAGTCCTTTACTGGTGAATCCCTCGTAGACATGTGGTCCTGAGTCCGTTTCTCGTCCTGGATACGGATGATCCTCTTTGGTCCTGGAAGTCCTGGGGTCGGGTATTCTAGGAGTCTTGTAGTCTCTCGTACTCTGGATTCCCTGGATGCTCGTACTCTGCTTGTGGTTTCTTAGTAGAGTCTTTGGCTGCCCAGGTCGTCGATCATGTCTAGGCGTTCCAGTTGTTGGACATAGCCTCCGATCACATCAGTAGTCGAACAAAGAAGAGTGTTGTAGTTCTTGAGCAGGGCCTCTGGCCGCTTTGATGGTCTGACGAGAAAGAGAATAATGTTTGCGCATCCTCGTATTTATACCCAGAGCACAAAAATCATGTCTCGACAATATTCTGCCTGTTTGAAAGTGTCAAGAGCGTCACTCTTAACCCACGCTTTACTGTTACATTTATTTTGCTCGTCTTCGCGAATTGCGAAGTCTTTGGCACATTACCTGATATTCATTCGATCGGTAATTTTTTAGACGTTCATCACGCACAACCCATTTTTTTTATCTTCATTACTTTAATTACTATTGATTTTTAATTCCTTATACTAACACTTTTTGTTCGTTTTACATCATTTTTTATACACTTGTTCGTTATTTTTAACCACATATTTTGGTGTCTTTAGTTTTTCACTACGACGCACACAAGCCTTATAAATTAATTAAATAAAAAATAATTTATATCGTTAAAGAAAGGGTGGCACTTTTCATGAGTGAACCAGTTCCACACACACACACACCTTTTACGCTATATTACAGTTTAGATTGCAGGCTGACTTATTATTATTACCAAAATGCGTTATTTATTTGTTCAAATTACTTATTTAAATTAGCCTGTGCAATGCACAGTACCCAACATATTTGTACTGTTGCAATACATTAATTGTCTGTCATTAGACATATTCCACAACCTTTGCAACTCATCTCTACGATCAACCATTGATGGACTTCTATTAATTTTTAGCAGCCTATCAAAATTAAATACCGGTTTTAATAATAATCCTTCTAATGTTTTCACTCAAAGAGCAACATACGTTAATCGAACCCAAAATTCATTGTCTCCTAATTTAACAATTGCCTTATTTAATATTATCCCTTGCGATCTATGTATACTAACAGCATATGCTAACATTAACACGAGTACAAGAAATTTAATTTTTCTTTAATGATGCCACTACTGGTACAATGCGTATTGAATTCTCGTACAGAACTGGTCCTGTATATTTTTCGAAATATGCAAGTATACATATTGCCATGTGATCGTTATAATTTTTGCATTCAACTGCCGGGTCATAAATATCAGTTACTGTCCCAACTGAACCGTTGGCTAGTCCTTTTGTGACCCAAAGACTTCTTCTAAGGATAAGTCGGGCACCTTTACATAAACGTAATTGGGCAAATAATCCCTGAGCATCGTCAGATTTTGCTACAGAGGCTTCTGGGGAATTATGGATTGCATTGATTAAAGCCACGGGTTGTTTATTGCTTTCTAGTTTTCCATAATTAAAGTGTTCGATTTCAGTATTTTTCGACATTATACAGACAGTATCTTTGAAATTGTCACCGATATTGTTTACATAAAATCTTTTAGGTAAGAGCTGATAATTGTGTTCAGTGATTGTTCCATTTGCAGCTCTATTTAAAGTCTCTGCAATATTTTTGATCATCACTTTGCTGTCTCATAATCTCTGTTAAAAAGAAAACTTTTTTAAAGTGTTTATATAAAAGATCCGATTGAATGGTCTGAACATTATTACCAATTGTAAAGACTCCTGTCACAAACTGGTGGACGTTGGGACCAATCACCGACTAAATACACGCAGAAGCCCCCAAAAGGAACAGCTGAAGAATGCTGCTTTGCTAGTTTGAGTCGCATATCAAATCTGAAAAACAAATTCAAACCCAACATACTGGCTTCATCAATAATAACGAACCTCACATCTTTTAATTGTTCTTCAAAAGCAATTTTGGATTCACCTTCTAAATCTTTGAAAGTTCCTCCCCTTCTCTTTGAAGTATTTATTTTTAGAGCTGAATGAATAGTTTTTCCAGCAATATTGTTAGCTGCCACATCAGTAGGAGCCATTAAAAGAGTTGCATCGCAGCCAAAATATGAATTCTCCTAACCATTTCATTGATTACACAGCTTTTACCAGTCCCAGCTTTTCCTTGAATAATTGCAAGTCTTTGATTCCAATCAACATGTCATTTAGCTGATATTCTAAGAAAGATAATATCTTATTTTGTTGGTCGATGAAAATAACATTGTATGATTCATGAGAATCATACTGATTCCCAAATGTTTCTCGAGTCCTTACGATGAAAGAAGTTTTATTCTTTATATCTGGATATTTGTAATAGGTTGCTTCCCAATTATGAAGTAAATCGATATCACAGTCACCTACACCAACATGAGTTGGTAGTGCATTAGGCATTACTGCTGCTATAGACATCCAGTCTCTATCGGCAAAAATATCAAACTCGTTATTATTATCCTGATCAATTTTAGTTTCTTCTGTTAAAGACATGTGTAGTTTGTTCATCAAGCTGTCCTAAATTTTGTCAGGTATAAGCCATGAACCATGTTTCATCTGTACTTTTACGTAAAATCAACTTTTGTTTACAATATACTTCAGTATTGACTGCATTGTTATTATTGTTTACTTTAGGGAAAAGTTGTACAATTCGTTCTTTTCTGTTTGTGCTAATTGAATTATTTCTTCCCCTTAGAAAATTGTTTAGCAAAATTGTATAATGTTATTTCTTCCATGTCTAGTGGTCTACTACTATACAACTGAATGAATGAATTACTGTCATTTTCACTATTGGTTCCATTAATTGCAACATAGTCTTCTATTGTTATGACAAGTATTCTAAAAGTTCTAATTAGTAAAATAGTTTACCTTTTTCTTGTCCGTCTGGTGGCCTTTTCTCTATATTTAATTCTACGCGTTTCGGGACATATGCCCCATCATCAGGAATATACCTTGGTGAAGTTCGTCGATCATTAAAATATTAAAAACACTTTATATACAATTTTACACATAACAATAAATATAATATAAACATAAAAAACACACATAAAAACATGTTTATGTGTTTTTATGTTATACCCCATCATCAGGAATATCCAATCAGGCATATGTCCCGAAACGCGTAGAATTAAATATAGAGAAAAGGCCACCAGACGGACAAGAAAAAGGTAAACTATTTTACTAATTATATACTATATGTGGCCTGGATACCAAAAAACATGGATCTAAAACTAAAAGTTCTGGTACACTGATACAATGAAATTCCATGGAGTAAATGACATTTTCGCAAGCCCCGATGTCTCTTTCTTTGATCACTCTTACCAACAAAATTGTACATGCTCGACGAGATTCTTCATCCGGGGCTCTAGATTCAACAATTTCTTGAAACATTTCCGTCAAATTTTTTGAAGCAGGTTCTGGCTTTGAAGCATATTTGGATACATATTCAACCATCTGGCATATGGGGGTGATTATACTAAAATTAGTATTTGCTCTCCATGTTTGTGCGATGACAGGATTATACTGATTCACGAGTTCATCATTCCTTATTGGTGTATACATCCAAATACCTTTCTCATTTTTCTCTAGAAGAGATTGGTCTTGTAATTCTTTGAGATATGTGAACCAGCAAGTATATTCTTTGCCATTCCACTTAAGACGGTATCCTTTGGTACATCTGAAAGTTGAGATATTTGTTCCATAACAATGATGATATCACTATAGAATGGATTATTCATTTTTAAAAAATTGAGTGCTTCTAAAATTTTGTCACGTCTCACACGAAAATCCCGATGTCCATTAACACTTTCCTTTCTTACAACTATAGTGCTCTGTGAAGCGGGTGTAGAGGGCAAGGAACTAACAATCTCCGTTATATTTTGACCAGTATTTATAATATTTCCTTTTTAAGCATACTGATTGGGAAAGCCTATCAATTTCACCCTATACACACGCATCACTGGTTGTACTCTTGCTGTCAAGAGTTGTTCTATATAAGTGAGATCTATCTGTTCTATAGGTACATCTTTAGGATCCATATGATTAACTGCAGTAAACTTATTTGGGTTTCGCTTACACTACAGACACATACCGGTATCAAAAAATGTTTGCTGCATCAACACTCGAGAACAATTTACACAGTCATAGAATTTTAGAGATTGTATATTATCTTCAAATTCATTCTGAAGACTCCTATATTCTGTGTTGTTTTGATCATATAGCACATGATTCATATATGTTCTGCAGGGGCTTCAACAGTTGCTGCAGCAACATTTTGTCGCTGTCTCATCCATCTTTGATTTGTAGTTAAACGACCAATATTTGGACCTCTTCTCCGTCGAGGCACACTATAAATAATACGTATATATAAACTGATAAATAAGAAAGTATAGAATATGCGTATAACAGAAAAAAAGTACTTAAATAATAAGTACAAAATTAAATAAGAAGTATAAGAATAATAATTTTAATAGAATTTGGAAAATTGAATAAAGAAATATGAGTTAATAATTTTAATAGAATTTGGATTAAAATTTACCTGAACTGTGATTCGTTGCAATATGTAATGGAAAGCTGCAGTTGCATCACCGACTACATAGATTCTCGTCTAAAAATTGACACTGTGATACAGCAAAATCTTATCTTATCGGGCGACAGCCAGCGCAGGTGGCAGAAGCTGCACACGCACACGCACCGGCATGCAATCACCGAAATTGCCCGGTTACCAGTGAGTCGCCTAGCGCCTCGTAAGTGCAAGTGAGACAGAGCGCCATAGCTGGGCCATGGTATCTCTATCTATCTGTTCCTCTCACATGTTTAAGTTAAAATTTTTAAAAATCGTAATATTTTTTGAATTAAATAATATAGGGAAATAAAAATTACATGTGTACAATACGGTCCGGATATGTATGCAAAATTTTATAACATTTGGTTGAGTAGTTTCGGAGGAGTTTGCAGTCTAAGTTGTACCCCGAGTCATGGATAGAGGGCTGCCTGATTTTGCTATGCTCATCAGGCTCTGCCCAATTATTGGAGATCCAAAGTGGAATATTGGAGAATTTTGCTCCTCAATTATGGCATCTGCAAGAAGGCTTAGGTATGCCTTATGGGAATTTGACCTGACATAATTATACTGACATCACATGGCCAGTCATTGAAAATATCAACTGCCTTACTACCCTTCTCTAGTAGCTAATAATTTCAACTTTTTCTTCAATCAAAAGAATTTTACGTTTGCTGTCCATCAATGAAGATAGACTCCCACTGCAGTACACAATTAAAATACAGTAAATTAAGCCACAACTCATGAATAGACATTCTTACTCAGCAATGAAGGCTAACTAAACTACAACACAGAAATGATTTACTTCACATTAGCATAAAAGACAGATTGAATAACAAATACAATACAACACTATACACTGTGTAATTACACACTGATAGTATCCTGACATATGTCTAACTGTATTTTTAGTGTCACTTACATGGAAAATCCAAATAAGAATTGCAGTACTGAACACACGTCATAGCCTATTCAACGAGCATGTGTACACTGTACATGCACTTTGTATCTGTTCTTGTAGGCAACTATAATACAAAGCCTGAACACACGTCATAGCCTATTCAACGAGCATGTGTACACTGTACATGCACTTTGTATCTGTTCTTGTAGGCAACTATAATACAAAGCACAGTGGCAATAAAAGCTGTAGGATTTACAGCAATGACAAGTTATTTTAAAATGTATGGAACTGTTGTGTTGGCAGGTGTTTTCGTATACACTTGTTTCTATTTAGGTACTGACTTTGTTCTATAAATTTTGGTACCTGCGATTTGAAACTGAAAAATTCCTATTTTAATTATATAAGGAGTTGTCATTTTTCTGTTATTATAGAGAAAATCTGAAGTATTTTTTTTCGTTACAGACGGCCTAAAATCCATCAACTTGTATAGAATTGTGAAGGGACCAGACAAAATTTTTGTTAGAGAGGAATTTCTCACAGAGAGTTTTGTTATGGAGAGCTTTTACTGTATATAACAAAACCAATATATAGAGTGATTCAAAATTGCATGGCAATCTCTTGGGAGCTGATTCTATAGCTAAAAACAAGAAAAAAAGTTCATATAAACATAGGTCCAAAAATGGTTTGTTACAGAGTTACAGCTCGCGAACCAGTTCACCCTGATTTCTGCTCTCACAATAAAATTACGCCATACTGAAATTTTTGGGGTATAAAGTAAAGGGTAAATTTTCTGGTTTCTTATGGGTTTTGATCTGCAAATTGAATAAAAGAGGTCCTAGAGCTTTACCTCAGTTAGTCACTAAGAAAAACTGTGTAAAACACAAAACACTGAAGTTGAAAAACACTCTTTTAGAATTGGGATCAAATAACTTCGTTAATTTACCAATAAACAAATACAAATTTCTAACTAATTTTGTAGAGAATTTAATTATGAGAAACTTTATTTGTATTAAGTTTATTAAAAGTAAATACAAATTTGAAAAACTTGACTTTAATTAAAAACAAAACAGACCAAAATGCACCAGAAAAGTGTTACAATTTTAAACAGAACAAAGGTTTTCGTAAACGTTTTCAAAACAAATGTAATTTTAAACGCATTGAAAACTTATTTTATTAAAGTTTTCCTTCAAACGATTAAATATCAAAATTGTTAAATTGATAAAACGCAAACGTTTGTTCAAAGCAGTTGTTCAATGTGACCATTTTGTTGAATGCAGAATTCAGCTCGGCGAATCCATGCTAGCCGCGCATGTCTTATAGCATCAGGATTATTCGTAACAGTAGCTCTGTATTCTATTTTGCAATGTCTCAGTTCTTCTTCTGTGCCAATACGAGTGGAATAAACTAACGACTTCATCCAACCCCAAAGGAAAAAGTCTGCTGGCGTGAGATCAGGAGATCAGGGTGGCCATTTTCCAGGTTTATTTCGACCAATCCATCGCTTACCAAATGTATTATTTAAATGGTTCATCAAATCATGATAGTAGTGAGCAGATGCTCCGTCATTCAAAAACCACATCTGCACTCTATCTGCAAGTGGAGTATCTTCCAACAATTCCATCAGATTCGCTTGCAAAAAATGTAAGTATTGTCTTCCATTAAGCCTTGGTGGTAAGAAAAAAGGGCCTAAGAGATTATCACCAAGAAGACCGCACCACGCATTAAATGAAAACATATGTCGGCCATGTCTTGTAGCAGTCTCATGTGGGTTTTCTTCTCCCCAAACGTGGGTGTTTCGAAAGTTTACAATGTCATTTCTTGTAATAAAACCTAATTGAGATAGAGCTCTAGGACCTCATTTATTCAATTTTTCAGATCAAAAACCATAAGAAGTCAGAAAATTTACCCTTCACTTTATACCCCAAAAATTTCAGTACGGCGTCATTTTACTGTGGGAGCAGAAATCAGGGCGACCTGATTTGCAAGCCATAACTTGCTCATGAACCATTTTCAAACCTGTGTTTATATGAACGTTTTTTTCTTATTTTTAGCTATAGAATCAGCTCCCTAGAGATTGTCATGCAATTTTGAATACACCAAAACCTGGATATCAATTGAAATCCAAGATTGCAAAGGCAAAAATGGCAACTATGGAAAACGAGAGGCCACTTTCTTTTAGCAGAACTAGACTCAGACAAGGAAATATCTCAGCTTTTGTGTTGCTTAAAATAATGACCTTAGGAGGAATGGGACAGAGAACAAAGAGATAATTGTGTAATCTTTAGATAGGCTTATATCTAAAGTGATGAAATCCTTCAGATATCCAGTAATGTTAAGTAAATAATTGTGTAAACAAAAATAATTAAAATGCATAGTCTGTACTGAAAAACAAGTAGGATACAGTACCGTTTTGTTTAGCACGGAATTCTTTATCATAGACATGGTATGTTTTAGCATGAGCTCTGATGAGATTATGAACAGCCAGGTAATCAGAAGTTCCATGGTAATTATAGTATGGCGCATAACCTTGGATTCCATATCCTGTTATAACTTCACCAGGTTCATTTATTGTTATCCACCATTTTACCTGAAATGAACAATCACATGAAGAATACTTATTAAAACTAGTTTTTTTTTATAATATTAACATTAAGCAATATAAATGTGCTCAAAAAGTTAATAAAACAAAAGAATAACATTAAGTTAGATTGTTCTTTATAACATTAACACATAATTACACTTTTACTTTAAAACTATTCTGGCCTAACTCTAGGCTAAAAAGTTATTTGATACAAAACGATCACAGTTGGTTGGAGCATCCCTAATTTAATTGTTTTTCTCAATTTTTATGTTGAAACTAAAATAATTCTAAAACTCTGGTTTATTATTAGTCTAGCCTAAGTATTATTATCAGATTTTGTTGTCCACCACGTGTCTGTTGATTAACTAATTATAAATACTAATTATAATTATAACTAGTCTCGGAACACTAATTTTTTATGGTAAAATGTTAAACTTTTACCTTGTAGCCTAAATTAGTTTTTGCTTATTACAAGCTTCTAATAAGCAAAAACTATTAGAAGCCTCTGATGAAGCTTGTAAAAAGCAAAAACTAGTTTTCACTTATTACAAGCTTCTAATAAGTGAAAACTATTAGAAGCCTCCGATGAAGTTTGTAGTAAGCCAAAACTAGTTCAGGCTACAAAGTAAAAGTTTAACATTTTTACCATAAAAATTAGTGTTCTGAGTATGTAGTTATATATTTATAATAAGTATTATTCTTTTGGTTAAGTATTATAATTATTATAATGTTAGGTTTTTGGATATGTTGGTTTGATGGTATAAAGACTCTAGTGACTGGCTGAATAGTAGTGGATAATATACTGAGTAGATAATTGTTACCTTTCCCTGTAACATCCCTTTTCACTTTGCTTTACAATTAGACAATTGGAGTTTTAGTAAGTTAGGGAAGCACTGAACTGAATTATATTTTTGAACCTTTTACATTGACTTTCCAGAGGCTGATTCTCCAAGAGGGAGAAATCAAAGGGAAATTCCCCCCAAATTTTAAAAACCTATTTTATGCCCATATTGAGGGACATTTTTTTTGCTAGTTTAGTTTTACTTTTAAAGTGCCTTGTAAAATATTTAAGAGTAATCAAAACTGTACATCAAAGTTTAAATTTTAACTGCCAGACTTTGTTACAATTTCAAACTGCTGAAATTAGTAACAAGGCAAAAATGAACTTAAATTTTTACTTGATTTGTGTCATTTTAAAATTAGTTTCTCTATTAATTTTAAGAACATGGTATAATTTTAAGATGAACTATAAAAATCATAACTAAAACCTGTTCCGGAACATCCTTGGACTATGAGCATCCTTTTTCCCACTAGGTTCATGTTTCAAGGCTGTCACTGGTAATAATCGGTTATTTGTCTTGTGCTTTAAGTGTTGACACCATCTCCTCTTTTTGTATTTAATATTCTTCTGAAAAAGATTTGATTTTTAGTTCTTGTCTAATACCTTTATTCCTCTTCTTATGGAGCAGAGAATATCCCTCTGTGCTTCTTAAAAATTTCATTTCAGCTGCTTGAATTCTCTTTTCTTTTTTTTTTTAGCAAGCAAGTCAATGTTTCATTGGGATACAGGAACATTGTTATAGGTATTGCTTTATAAAATGTTATCCAAGTTTCTTTCCTCACTTTATTTTTCAAGCATCTATGGATTGTTCCACAGTTGCCTCTGCTTTGCTTCCCAATCAGTGTCTCTTTTATGTGAAACGTCATATTCCTGGG
Source organism: Magicicada septendecula (assembly GCA_034769895.1). NCBI lineage: Eukaryota > Metazoa > Arthropoda > Insecta > Hemiptera > Cicadidae > Magicicada > Magicicada septendecula. Next base: position 547,999,066 of record CM068368.1, read on the forward strand.
GATTAAAATAATGACTCTAACTTAAAATTTGATTGTCTCTAACTACTTTATTCTAACTGGATATTCTGTAATTTTGGAACAGAGATCTTTACACCATAATCTCGTAGGATGTTATTAAATGTAAATATCACCTTTTGTAACTTAGTTTTCTGTTTTCTATATTATTACCATTGTCTGCAGAGAGCAAATTATTCACATGTATGCTTCTTTGAAGTGATATTCCTGGGTAAACTTTTGCATTCCATAGCCTAATTATGATCTATGTATTTGTTAAAAAGTGTTGGTGAAATGGGCCACCCTTGTCTAACACCTTTATTTCTAGATATATGTATAATTTCCATTATATTCAAAATATATTAGTCTACCACTCAAATCCAAAACGAGAGTTATCTTGTAATGAAGACACCTAAGCTTTTCAGTCAGTTGAGTAGGGAAATCTCTTCTTTCCATTATGCTCCAGAGTAGTAACCATTTATCACTGTCAGAACCTTTCATTATAGCTACAAACATTAGATGTGTTGCTAAAATAAATTCTCTTCTTTTCTTTATAATTAATTCTCATCACTAGAGCTAGGAATTTTAGGTGCTGCACCTTAATTTTTTTGCTATTAAAATGCCCAAATTAGCTTGTCTTGCAAAGAAAACATTACATAAACGCTCCTAACTGTGTTTTGACAATTAATAATTAAATGCACTTTCACTTGTGAAAAAACTTACTTTTTGTTATATCCTCATACGCACGTTTCGGAGTAGTTTGCTCCTTCATCAGTGAACAAACAGAAAAACAACCCTATTATGAAAACATATTTGCAGAAATATACTGGAAAGTCTGTTCCAGATGAGAGCACTTTACGAAAATCATATCTTCAGCCTCTGCATTAAGAAAAATTAAAACAGATCAGGCAAGTAGTAGCTGAAAATCTAGTACATTTTATACTAGATGAAACCACTGATAGGCAGATGAGATACGTTCTAAACATTTTAGTATCACCCCTAAATGGACAGCAAGTGAAACCCATGCTGTTGAAAACCTTTCTGGACAAAACAGACAATGCCAGTGTGATGCAAAGTTTCAACAATGCATGTGTTGTGTTGTGGGCTGAAGGAATTGAATATGATTGAGTGTGGCTAGTACTTACAGACCAAGCACCTTACATGCTATTGCTATTCCCAACCTGAAACCTATGTACTCTAATCTAAAACATGTGACCTGCATTGCATCGAGTTTGTGAGGAACTAAAAGATGAATATTGTAGGTAAACTGATACGTACGATTCAAGTCCCCACTGTTGGGTTTGTCAATTTGTTTTGAATTACTTTAATTATGTAAATCTCGGAGATATTTGGAGTTGTGGGCTATATTGATGTAATTAATTAATATTAACTTAGCTCTTTAAGAAATATCAGTGTTAGTGTGCCTAAAACTTAAACAACTTAAGCGTTATTCTACAATTTCATCCAACCCTATTATACCTTGAAGAGAGTTATGTCTAATTTTGTATTTTTACGCTCCCTCTTTGGTGTCAGATAATTCCGCTATAAGCGCTGTAGTATCGGCTCAACGAAACTTATAGGTTAATTTGATGTTTATGTTAACCAATTATTCTAAGCTTATTCAGTTACCTTTTTGTTCCCAGCTCATTAAACCATACTCCAAATAACAAGATTTTACAAATATATAAAGGTTCTTTATTTGTTTACTTAATTCACATTGAATAAGATATGTTCTAATTAACATATGCTTGGGCTATAGACTTCATGAATCGATTGTTGATTATTCTAATCCTTTATTTAAATTTAGTTATATAGTGTGTTTTGATTTGTAATTAATTTAATTCAGGGTGTGAAGGTTCTTGTAACTGTGGGGAAGATTAAAAATACATAGATAAGAATGCAAGATTTACAAATTTGAAGTGTTGTGTAGTTAGTATGATTATTATAATATAATTTACCAGACTCGAACGAAGCAAATCGTGTAGGCGGTTGATCGCTAAATTTACTGTTCTGGATGATTATGCAGTACGGTTTTATTTCTTCGGTTTAATAAAAGTAATTCTTGTCCTGTCCACTTCGGAATACAGCTTTCCGGATTGATTTACAGCCCGATTGATGTTTCTTCTGCAACGCCAGGATCCAAATAAGTTCTTCTTTCGGTTGAAGCAATTAGTGTTGTTCCGTGTATTTGAAAGGTTATAATTTCTGGTGTAGTGAATATTATTAATTGTGTTACTGTTAATTCTTTCTATTTGATTAATATCTCATCAACTCCCTTCGGATATGGGACAGTTCAAGTTCTTTCTTGTAGACTTCAGTTATTTACTCTCTATTATGATTTCATATTGTAGTGTTATTTGGTTAATCTGTATTGGTGATAGACGTAAATATTGTCATTAGAATTTTGTATTTTTATAATCGTATCTGGTAATTTCGAATATTACGATTAAATAGATTATTCTTGGGTTTTTTAATCTCATCACATTCAGTTCATCCAAACAATTCTTGTCAAAATCAACAACTTCTTCCCCTTTTGTCGTCCCTAGCAACACATAATTCCTTCCTTCCACATGTTTTAAATATATAGTGTTTATTTCATATATTTTTTGTCTATTCTTTATCAATTTGCTATCCTATCGGAATGTAACTTTACCGATAGTTGGTTTATTATTTTCTACACATATTCTGCTGGTTTTTTTATATAAGCCGGTTTTTTTTTCTTTTTTATATTTAATCCACTTTCGATATTATATGTTATTAATCGATATCATGGCATTATGGTATTATCATAATTTGTATAAATTTTATTATATATCATTATTAATTTAATGTTTTTTCTAGCTCTTCAAATCGTTTTTATTAATTATTATTAATTGATGTACCTAACCTTTATGTTATGAGTGGTTATATAGCGGTTTTGGCTGTTAGGCCTTTTATTGTAAACGGATCTACCTGTGTTTATAACTGGTAAACATCTATAGCCCCTTTTACATAAATTCATACATACAATCAAATCTCAACTATTAACATTTACATAAACAATTATTTTTCTATATCTAATAACAATTTTATCTTGACCTATTGATCACATATAACAAAATTCAAATCTATGAACATTGATTAGCTGCTTCACACCTCATTCTACAACAGTCATTGAATAATACAACTTGTTTCATTATCTTTCATTAACTCAACACATATTTGGTATAACATAACATAAACTTTATCATAACATTTGTTGTCATAAAATAATACTTCTTAACTCAAAATTCTTATTTGTTATTACTATAAATTAAATCATTGTTTCATTTTTTTGTTTGCTTTTCATTAAACATATATCATCAGCTATTATTTAACTTACAGGTTCGTTTATTCTTGTTAACACTACCTTGCATCCTTATTTAATTTTATCTATGATTATAATTGTAATTATTGGATCTTTGTTCTATTATGGGGTTAAACATTGACTTATTTATTATTCTGTGAACCTTATTTTTATGTAACATGAATGCTAACATTTCTGTTGCGTTACAATATTCATATGCAAATGAATTTCTGTCTTGAGGTCTTTCACTAAATCCTGCGGCCAAAGTCAACGTCCGTCTCCACGTTTGTATTTTTTTCCATGTTCGATGTGTACTAGAACTGTTTTCTTCACAAGTAACTAATGCCAGGTTATGGAGGTTATGTAGACAATGTAACTTAAATAAAATTTACTTTGTTAGTGTAAAATAAAAGGGTTTATTTACTGGAAGTATAGAAATAATTTTCCATTTATCGCACATAATTACGGTACACAGACGATTTTTGGAGGTTGTGTCTACGTTTAACAATGCAACTTAACCTTTTAGATTTTTAAAATTAATTAGATTTAACAAAAATTTCCTTTGTTAGTGTACATTAAATTATTGTATGGATACAAGGCTGCTGTACATAACATTAAAGGCTGTATTTATTCGAAGTACCGGAATTAAAACCTAGTTCCAATTTAGAACGTAGACCTATAACCTATTTGCATATTTTATTGGGGTTTATTGGCACATATTTTATTAAAAGGGTGTATTTATTGGAAGTACAGAAATTATTTTCCATTTATCGCACATAATTACGGTACACAGACGATTTTTGGAGGTTGTGTCTACGTTTAACAATGCAACTTAACCTTTTAGATTTTTAAAATTAATTAGATTTAACAAAAATTTCATTTGTTAGTGTACATTCAAAGGCTGTATTTATTGTATGGATAAAAGGCTGTATATACATTAAAGGCTGTATTTATTCGAATTAAAACCTATCGGTACTTCCAATTTAGAACGTATAACCTAGTAGGCTACGTTATTCGTACATACAGTATTTTATTGGAGTTTATTGGTACATATTTTATTAAAAGGGTGTATTTATTGGAAGTACAGAAATTAGTTTCCATTTATCGCACATAATTACGGTACAGAGACGATTTTGGGAGGTTGTGTCTACGTTTAATTATCTAACTTAACCTTTTAGATTTTTAAAATTTATTAGACTTGTAGGGGTGTGCATGGCAGAACTACTTGTAGGGGTGTGCACCCACTTTATAATCATATTTTTGGTAACACTGAGAACTTTAAGCCTTCTTTTATGCTTAAACAAATTATATATACACTTAATTATAGAAAAGCAAAAATCAAATATGTAATTCAAAAGACTAATTTGCTCTAATAAACACATGCTGAAGTTAAAAACAAAAGAGTTTTTACTTGCCTAACTAATCATTAGTTACTAATGTGACAGTTGGAGCTGCTTTTTCTGCAAAAGCTGGGGTATGTTGGATTCAAGAGTGGTTAAATTAAGTCATAAATCTGAGTGTGCGTCAAGTCTATTTCTGTGCTTGCTTTTCACTTGAGATGAAAATCCCATTTCACTCAAGAATGAGGTGGTGAATGGGATGAGCAACTCCGAAAGTTCAGGATATTCATCTCTTAAAGATATCCAGAACTTTGTTAACTCAGAATCTAAAAGTTTATGGATTTTGTTGTCCATGACATGTCTCATGTTATCACTAACTATACAAAATAATTTACTAAAAATTTAGTTTTAATCCCAGCATCACAGATGATATCACACAATTGCTCATTTAGTTTTACTGACAACATGTTAGAACTTTCAAAATACAAGAATGGGTCTTGAATCCAATTGAATTCACTGTATCCCTCTGGGAAGCAACTTTCAATCTGGTTATAGAGAGTTAAACATCAGAGCTGGTAAAAAACAATGGTAGAGCATGATAACAAAAATGTACAGTTTAGACTATGTACAAAACAGGTTGAATTTAAATTGTTAAAATGATATATCTTAGTTATTTACATGTAGTAGCTTTTTAAGACACAGTAAATAAATTTCGGAACCTGACTTTGCAACCCTCCAAATGCCCTCTCGGAACCCCGCCGTGGCTCATGCCCAATAGGTTAAGAAATGGTGAACTAAAGGCATGTTTGTGGAGTGAAACATAAAAGATAACCCAGACTTCTAAAATGCTCTTAGTGAAATGGGATTTTCAGGAGTAACAACACACTATTTGGTTAACAAGCACATTTTACTAATATTGTAATACCAAGTCAATTAGATAGCTTAAATGTGTAGTACTCTATGTGATGCTGATCACATACTGTTAATCAGCAGCACTGCAGAATATTCTAGAGCCACACTCTTGGCATTCATCTGGAACTTTCTCACATTAGCCTGATAATTAGGATGTTGCCACCAGCTGAGTTTTAGAAAGTTGGTGTAGTAGGTTGTGCATTCATATAAGATGATATTAGACAGCAGTTTTTAATGAAAGTGACAAATGATCAATTGTTTACTTGTGTTGTAAACTATTGTGATTTTTTTATTACTTTTGTAGGCTATACAGTGTGTCCTGGATAATTATATAAAGAGAACTGTTGTAATATAAGTGTGTTTGTTTTAGCAATTGAGAGTATCTGGTATTCAATAATTCATTCCAGTGTTTTAAGTTCATAATTCTTGTCACTGGTTCTCATTAATTTTCCAATTCTATGAAGTCTTCAGTAGTTTTACCACGATGAGACTCAACTTTATCACTGAAGATGCCACATCACTGAATGAGCAAAACTTTTCGTTAATAATCTCAACAAAGCATGGTTATCAGCTGAAAAAAAGTTTTAGTATTAAAAGTTTTGATCACGCAAATCTATAAGGGATACTAAAAAGAAATAACATAATAATTGTATTGGACATAAAGTTATGTCCACAAAACAGATTTTGTTTGAAATAAATAAAACACAATTTGACACAAATATTAATTTTATGAATACTTGTTTGGCACATATTACAGAAGGTTACACCATTAAATGAGTTTGACTAAGTATAAAATTCTTGTCAGATGAAAAACGTGTACAGTCAGAATACTATTTGTTATGTACAATACAAATGATTCACTATGGGTAGCAGTGACACATAAACACTAGACATTGACACTGAATTGTACTTGTTTTGAATGATTCATTGTGTGCTACCTGACCAGAGTACAGGTATTAACCAAGAGATGTTTAGTATACTGCTGTGTAACTGCTACAATGATGAATTATAAGTAGTACTTTTTGTTTTGGTCATCAACCTTGAAAAGGATAATAGAAACTTTGTATACCATGCTTCCAGCAGTTTTACATGATACATTCCTAGCACAAATAAGAAAAGTTTAAATCTGCTGATGATCTAAAGGAGTGATAGTTATTTGCAGACTGACAGGGTTATAAAATAATTCTGAAAGAATTGTTGCTTTTACAATACCATCCTTTATCAACTGACTACTCAAATCTGCCAGTTTTTCACAGAAACTGAAGTTTGATGATTTGATCCATCATGACCTAGTGATGCTCCAAACATTTCAAGGATTCTCCTAGCCTTAAAAAACTGGACTGGCCTCATTGATTGACATGATTAATGTTAAATTTACTTTGGGATACTTCCAAACATAATACAGTTTAAAATAAACAACAAAAATTTTATTTCTAATTTTTCCAGAACTGTATACACATAATTTGATCTGGATAGAACGTGTACTAAACAATAATACTATTTGATGCAAATAATGAAAATATCCGTGTGGAGAACTATACATGACTTCCATGTTTTAAGATTTATATTTAAAATCGTTTTAGAAATGAAATATTTCTACAGAAACTACTTCTATCTTCAGCCTCAACCACAGAAAACACACACACACACACACACACACACACACACACACACACACACACACACACACACACACACACACACACACACACACACACACACACACACACACACACACACACACACACACACACACACACACACACACACACACTTCCTTTTTTCTTTATTCAATTAATTCAAATTAAATAAAGAAAAAAGGAATTGTGTGCATGCTAGTGTGTGTGTGTTTAATGGAGACATCTCCCCCCTTGCTCCTCAACCACTTTCAGAAAGTGAACAGACAGAACAATGCCTGACCTGCAAATGGTCTTGAAACATACTTGTGATCTTGCAAAAGAAGATCAGTCCTTTGTGTGTTTTAATGATAATTAGTTAATCAATGGACATATCATGGACAACAAAATCCAAGAATTTACAAACGAATAATGAAAACACAGAGATTAAAAACTAATAAGAAATCTTTAAATAGACATAAAGAAACAAATTAGTAAAATTTATTAATGAATCAAAGGAATTCAGAAATTCAACTGATAATCACACATTAGTACATAGTGTTACTAATTTCACAAGTCCACAAAATTTGTAATTATTGCGTGCACAAGAATTGAAATTGTTGCGTGATAATCCAGACAGCATAATTGAAGAACCAAACTTAATTGCAAAAGAACTAATAAAAGTTCCTCTTGAATCTCCCAAAAGGTGGAAAAAAAAGTACAGATCAATCCAATAGTGATTTTTCAGTAAACAAAGATCAAGAAAATAAATTTAAAACCTCAGTCATGTACCCAATATTAGAGTTTGTAATGGGCAACATAAAAACACGATTCACTGCAATTAGTTCAATTTGTGACTTGTTTCCACCAGTATTGAACTTTACGGACATGGAAAATGATGAATTAGAATTGAAAGTAAAAGTTCTCATTAGCAAGTTTAAAAAGGAATTGGCAATGGATCTATTTGAAGAAATATTACACTTGAAGAACATTTATAAAACAGAGTTTGAATCAGAAAAGAATCCAATAAGCCTACTCCAAAAACCTTCAAGCTGTATTTGTGAACTTCTGTCTTGCCTATAGGCTTTTCTGTACTATTCCAGTTACAGTTTCGTCTCCTGAAAAATCTTTCAGCAGGTTAGCGAATTCACTGAAAACTTGGCAGAGAAGCACTACCTACCAAGAAAGGCTTAATAATTTGGCAATTTTAGCTATTAAAAATGAATTGGCTAACAGTATTAATTTATCAGTCAGATGTTATTGACCAGTTTGCTCAAATGAAAGCAAGAAAAAAACTTTGCACTACTTAAGCCGTTTTAGGAACGGGTCTCTCACTTATAATTGGTTATAGTCTACTCTTAGACATGTTTTTGTTTATCTTTGTAACAACTGACTTATGTATCACTTATGTGTTGATAAACACAGATTATGTTTATTTTTTGTCTTCAATTTAGACCATATTAACATTGAATTCCACTCTAACCCCATTATTAATACTTAATCATTTGGGTGTTAACAGAAACTGCACATTGCTTTTTATTGCATTATGTTGAAAAAAGGATTTTAATGTACTTGTTTGGTTATAGGCCTACGTTAGATTGTACTGTGTTCTAAATTGGAAGTAGGTTTTAATTCCGGTACTTCGAATAAATACAGCCTTTATCCATACAATAAATACAGCCTTTGAATGTACACTAAGTAAGGAAATGTTTGTTAAGTCTAATTAATTTTAAAAATCTAAAAGGTTAAGTTAGATAATTAAACGTTGACACAACCTCCCAAAATCGTCTCTGTACCGTAATTATGTGAGATAAATGGAAACTAATTCCTGTACTTCCAATAAATACACCCTTTTAATAAAATATGTGCCAATAAACCCCAATAAAATATGCACCAATAACGAAGCCTACTATCAAAGTTAGATAATTAAACATAGACACAACCTCCCAAAAACGTCTCTGTACCGTAATTATGTGCGATAAATGGAAACTAATTTCTGTACTTCCAATAAATACACCCTTTTAATAAAATATGTGCCAATACTCTGAATTCAAATTAAATAAAGAAAAAAAGGAATTGTGTGTGTGTGTGTGTGTGTGTGTGTGTGTGTGTGTGTGTGTGTGTTTTCTGTGGTTGAGCCTGAAGATAGAAGTAGTTTCTGTAGAAATATTTCATTTCTAAAACGATTTTAAATATAAATCTTAAAACATGGAAGTCATGTATAGTTCTCCACATGGATATTTTCATTATTTGCATCAAATAGTATTAATCAAGACAACTATAGTATTATTGTTTAATACACGTTCTATCCAGATCAAATTATGTGTATACAGTTCTGGAAAAATTAGAAATAAAATTTTCTTTTGTTTATTTTAAACTGTATTATGTTTGGAAGTATCCCAAAGTAAATTTAACATTAATCATGTCAATCAATGAGGCCAGTCCAGTTTTTTAAGGCTAGGAGAATCCTTGAAATGTTTGGAGCATCACTAGGTCATGATGGATCAAATCATCAAACTTCAGTTTCTGTGAAAAACTGGCAGATTTGAGTAGTCAGTTGATAAAGGATGGTATTGTAAAAGCAACAATTCTTTCAGAATTATTTTATAACCCTGTCAGTCTGCAAATAACTATCACTCCTTTAGATCATCAGCAGATTTAAACTTTTCTTATTTGTGCTAGGAATGTATCATGTAAAACTGCTGGAAGCATGGTATACAAAGTTTCTATTATCCTTTTCAAGGTTGATGACCAAAACAAAAAGTACTACTTATAATTCATCATTGTAGCAGTTACACAGCAGTATACTAAACATCTCTTGGTTAATACCTGTACTCTGGTCAGGTAGCACACAATGAATCACTCAAAACAAGTACAATTCAGTGTCAATGTCTAGTGTTTATGTGTCACTGCTACCCATAGTGAATCATTTGTATTGTACATAACAAATAGTATTCTGACTGTACACGTTTTTCATCTGACAAGAATTTTATACTTAGTCAAACTCATTTAATGGTGTAACCTTCTGTAATATGTGCCAAACAAGTATTCATAAAATTAATATTTGTGTCAAATTGTGTTTTATTTATTTCAAACAAAATCTGTTTTGTGGACATAACTTTATGTCCAATACAATTATTATGTTATTTCTTTTTAGTATCCCTTATAGATTTGCGTGATCAAAACTTTTAATACTAAAACTTTTTTTCAGCTGATAACCATTATATAACCATTATATTTTGATAGTTCAAAAATTATAAAATTCGTACAAACAGTACCAAAACCAACTACATCACATATAAGGACTCAAAATTCACTCATGTATTAAAAAGTCTGCCTAAAACAAGTCCCAGAACACAATGTTATTAAAGTCACTAGTCCAGAAAACTGTTAAAACAGATAACATTTAACATTTCAATGTTTTTTTCAGTGAGGCTGCATCTCCGTCGCTAAGTAAATACTTGTATGTAGAAAAGGAACGTTCAACGTCAACAGACACAAGTGGTGCATATTTTGTTTGTAGTCGGTAATTTAAATCCTTGTTTGTTGCAACATCTTCAACATCAGGGTTTTTGGCTAAGCTCTGTTCTAGCTTCTGCTTTCCAATAGCTTCCAGTGCTTCCTTCACATCAATCAGAACAGGCCATTGTGTGTCTTTCTCAGGACATTGCTCCTCCAATGGTGTAATGGCAGTTATCACGAAAGAGTAACCATGCACAATAAAAAGTTCATCTTGCAACTGCTGTTTAACTGCTAGTCCTTTTGCCTTTTTTACAGCTGAAGAATCACTTGGTACAGCATCTAAGAAATCGCATATAACCTTAAAATGGTTACAAATAAACACTGCAGCCTTTAATCAAGTACCCCATCTAGTGAGAATGGGGGAAGTTGGAAGAGGAAGTCCTGTAATTTCACAATACGGGTCTTGGGGAATATTCAGCGGCAAAATGTAACTTCCGGCGCCGCGCATGTACTATATTTCGGTGTCCGATGTGTACATCCAACTGTTTTCTTCGCAAGTAACTAATGCCAGCTTATGGAGGTTATGTACGACAATGTAACTTAAATAAAATTTACTTTGTCAGTGTACATTAAAAGGGTGTATTTATTGGAAGTACAGAAATTAGTTTATATTTATCGCACATAATTACGGTACAGAGACGATTTTGGGAGGTTGTTGCTAAGTTTAACAATATAACTTAACCTTTTACATTTTTAAAATTAATTAGACTTAACAAACGTTTCCTTAGTTAGTGTACATTCAAAGGCTGTATTTATTGTATGGATAAAAGGCTGTATATAACATTAACGGCTGTATTTATTCGAAGTAAGTAATGCCAGCTTATGGAGGTTATGTACGAAAATGTAACTTAAATAAAATTTACTTTGTTCGTGTACATTAAAAGGGTGTATTTATTGGAAGTACAGAAATTAGTTTATCGCACATAATTACGGTACAGAGACGATTTTGGCAGGTTGTGGCTACGTTTAATTATTTAACTTAACCTTTTAGATTTTTAAAATTAATTAGACTTAACAGACATTTCCTTAGTTAGTGTACATTCAAAGGCTGTATTTATTGTATGGATAAAAGGCTGTATATAACATTAACGGCTGTATTTATTCGAAGTAAGTAATGCCAGCTTATGGAGGTTATGTACGACAATGTAACTTAAATAAAATTTACTTTGTTCGTGTACATTAAAAGGGTGTATTTATTGGAAATACAGAAATTAGTTTATCACACATAATTACGGTACAGAGACGATTTTGGCAGGTTGTGGCTACGTTTAATTATTTAACTTAACCTTTTAGATTTTTAAAATTAATTAGACTTAACAGACATTTCCTTAGTTAGTGTACATTCAAAGGCTGTATATAACATTAAAGGCTGTCTTTATTCAAAGTACCGGAATTAAAACGTACTTCCAATTGAGAACCTATTACAATCTAATGTATAACCAAACAAGTACATTAAAATCCTTTTTTCAACATAATGCAATAATAAGCAATGTGTAGTTTCTGTTAACATGCAAATGATTAAGTATTAATAATGGGTTACAGTAGAATTTAATGTTACTACGGTCTGAATTAATGCAAATAAAATTGGGAGAATCTCGTAAACATATTAAAGAATGCTTGTATATTACACACAAAATTATTACAGTACGGACCTTTGTTAATGAATAGAAACAAATTTGACTCTATACTTTAGTATGTACCAATAAAATTCACCTTTTTTCAAATACCAATATCTGTTGTTGTTTTTCATACCCTTAAAAAAAGGTCATTAACAACTTACATTATGAGAAAACGTGATTACAAATAACCAGCCATTAGTTACTTAGAAGAAAATAGATATAACATTTACAAACATCAAATCTTCAATTCTCTCCATATTTGTTTTATAAAAACTACTGTTTCTACTGCAGGTTTTAAGTCCACTAACTACTTAATTAAATATACATAATTGTTCCTGTATCTTGTTGGGTAACATTATATTAATACATCTGCTTCCTACTCATATGTGCAAACAATGTTTTTAATGTACGGTCCTAAAATCTTTATCAACACTTTATATCTTTAAAATTTAGACAAAGTCTAATGAGCAACTTGGCCTAACCTCAATTTACATGACCTGGCTCAGAACAACTTTATTTTGGCAAATACAAAGATGAAGACTGGTTGCAATTTCTTCAGGGCTCACACCTGCTGCCAGGCCTAGTTCTATAACATGATAAGGAAGAAATAAATCAGCCCAAACCTGCAACCGCTGTGGGAAGGCTTTTACACCATTACCAATAAGATTAATGATGTCATCTAAGAATAACTCATTAGCTTTATTTTTAACTTTCATTAGTTTTATCTTTTTTAACAATTTTTAATGCAGTTTACTGGAGTAAAATCTTCTTATTGATAATGTTCTTATCAGTTTCATTACATTATTCTTATCTCTTTTTATTACCGTATCTCAGACAATATTTATAGTATACAATTTAGTTAATGACTTAGTATTTTGTTCTTCATGTATCATGGTCATGAAATGGTTTAAGTTGGGGCCTATTTTATGTAAGGGGAAAACATAACGTTACAATATTGTAATTACTTTTATTTCTATAATTATTTATAAGTATTACTTTGTACAAACAAAACTGGCTTAGAAATGGGTCTGCTTAGGAAATTATGGAATTCTGCTGAAATTTCGAATAGTTCTGGAGGGGAATTGATCCCCTGATAACCCCCCTCCGCAAGTTACTCCACTGATCCCACTCTACACAGTTCCAAGAAATCCTGTATTTAGTAGAGCTTCCCTTATGTGCCTGGTAAGTGAAGGAGAAGGGATCTATTTAACGTGCAAGTTGAAGAATATATTTAATTATTGCACTTAACTTGATATAAGTACTGATTACATTTCAGGATTATTATTTTCAGAAATAATGTATGTAAACCAGTTTTCCCCATATAAAGTTAATTAAAATTCTTTAATGCATAGCATTCCAGGCATTTACAGTAGTAGATTCGTTTTACTAAATTTGAATTTACACAAATAATTCTCTTTGATTAACCAGAGTTACACACACAAACTAAATGCTGAGTGTCCTCCTAGTGTATAAATTCAGCTAAAACAGTATTCCAAAAACTTACCTTGTTACTAGAATATGTGACATGATGAACTTTTCATCATGTGTTCAACTTTGTGTTGGGAGTTAAGCATTTTAATAATTTATATTTATGCAGGCGTATAGCAAAATCTGATCATCATGGAAAAGGAATAACGCATTTTGTAATAGCAATTAACTGATTAGTTCCTGCTGTATTACCGAATCATATTACAAGACTAATTTTTGTTTAATTGAAAAGATATATTTTAATTGTTTCTTTTGGTGCAATCTGTAAATTCCATGACACACGTCCATAAAGGTTTGAAAATATGCTTACTCCAGTTTGATAGGAATAAATTTAAAAACGTCAACGCTGCACACATACTGACGTGAAGCCTTATTTCTTCATTCTGGCGATAGTCCTCTGTTAGGCCTACATCTTGGACCTTCATCCACAAACACTTTCACGTGGAAGTAACATCCACTTATTTCAGCTGTGGGGAAAACTTGACGAAGGGCCGCAATCGCAGAAGCCTCGAAGTCTACATTTACCACACTTGGATGCCAAACAAATCTGCATGGATTGTGTAGATTTGTGTAAATTCCTTACAACAGCTCTTGAATGTACCATCCATTAAAAAATGCGAAGGGTTTCCTAGACATTCCTTTCCTTTGCTGCCACTAAAAACGATAATTCTCTCTTCTAATGCGTCATCTTTAAGAAGGAAACTGCTGCCATCGCTCATTTTTAGAATGTCTTCTGAAAGAACAATATCTTCGCAATTCTTTGGTTCATGCTGGTTTCCTTGGGTTTTACACCAATGATCCCGAATGGCTCTCTTCAATGTTTCTGCATGGGGCATTACTGTGACAAAATCATAACCTCTATTATGAAGATCTCCAATTTCATCTGTGTATATCGCAGATAACTGAGTATTTTATTCACGTGCCCTCTTCTTCACCTTCTCCACACGCTTCCTCACTTCTAAGGACGCGTCATCAGGTGGTCCACACAAAAGTTCGGAAACATCTTCTTTCTTCGACCGCATCTTTCCTTTACAGCGATTGGACTTCTCCCGTAAACACATCCACATAACAACACCTTCTTTCGACTCCCGAAATTTACGATACGCATAACCGTTGTAATGGGCACAAGGTTTACCCTTAGTAGTTGTAACAACTTTCATACTCGTCTTCACTCTACGAATGTCAAACTCAAAGTGACAAATACTTGGAGTGGATTCGTACTGGTAAACTGGTGGGCGGGTTCATTGACATGGTTCCACATTCTATCACACCCGAAAGGGTAGTGTCCGCAGGGCCGAGACGAGTTGTGCCCGGTGTACCTGAAAATGGTCGATGTGCGTGTGTGGATAAGAGAATAATCCCTTATTCTATACCTGACCACTCGAAACCCAAACACTCGAATTGAGCAACTGACCAGAAACTTTATATATAAAATCGAAGCGAATTTATTATATAAAACCATAAAACAAAGTTTGTCACAAACGATTGTTGGTAGATACGTTAGGCTAGAAATAATAAAACGCAGGGGGTCACAGCTACGTGGGGGACTCGAAGTAAAATGGGCGCATCTTGGACTATGACCCCGTCATAAAATTTTACAAGCGGGCGCACCTCAGATAAGACCTGTCCGCAAACCTCCGGTATAGAAATACTTTTGGAATTTTGTCATCCCTCTCTCAGGTAGCAAAAGGCCTAGTGTCCGCAAATCTCTGGAAATAGCTTGTTTTCGCAAATCTCCGTGTCCACATCTCTCCAGTATTCACAAAATTTGCCGCCAGTTCCCTACTTTGCCTATGCATAAATCTGCCTCTGGAGTACATACTGCACCTGAACAGTAGTAAGAATGATTTAGTATCCTTTAGAGTTATTCACTGTCCTTTTGAAATAACATGTGTCGTTAATTTTAGTAGACTTTAAATTTAATACAGAGAGTCTTTAAATTTGTTTTAAAATTTACCCGTTTATTCCTAAAGGTCTTGAATTTTGCTTAGAATAGTCAAAGACCAAATGCCATTTGTACAGCACGTGGTAAAATTGTGTTGTTACGATGGTGGTAACTGAAAAAGTTATCATGCTTGTTCACCGAATTTGTTACATTTTAAATCAAAGTTGTGTTGGGAGTTTCACATTAATTATTAATTAATTATGATTAGCTACGATGAACTGTCAAGTGTTATTGGTACAGAAGAGGATGCACTTTCTTTTCTTCGAGAAAAAGGTTTGGTTCACAATCCTCATCAGTGTGGTAATGGACATGATATGATTTTAGCGCTTGGGCAGCAACAGCGTTGGTGTTGCAATAAGAAGACTTGCCGTGAGTATAAGCCAGTTCGCAAGGACACATTTTTAGAGGGGTCCAAATTACCCCTGAGAACAATAATAAAATTTATTTATGACTGGTGTGAAGGCCGTAGTAGTGTGAAAAACAGTAAAAATCAACTGAAAATCGACAACAAAACACACACACATTGGACGGCTTACTTAAGACATATCTGTGCTGAAGACATCATGAGCAACCCAAAGAAAATTGGAGGACCAAATTTAACAGTTGAAATTGATGAGAGTCTCTTTGCCAAGAGAAAAAATAATGTTGGCCGGGTGTATCCATAACAGTGGGTTTTCGGAGGATTCTGTCGAGAAACAAAGGAATGTTTCTTGTGTCCTGTTGAAGATCGATCAGCAGGTACTCTCCTACCTCTCATAGTGGCAAATATTGAACCAGGGTCCATTATAATGTCAGATGAGTGGCGTTCATACCGTCAAATTGTTAATTTGCCACAACAGTACACTCATTTGACTGTAAACCATAGTTATAACTTCGTGGATCCTCAAACGGGAGCACATACACTAGGCGTAGAAAGCATGTGGCGGTCCTGTAAATGCCGAAACGTGATTGAATGTGGTACGAGAAGGGATCGCTTAGATTCCTATTTAAGTGAGTTCATGTGGCGAACAAGAAATGCAAACCAGGATTTGTTCGAGAAAATGCTTGAAGATATAAAAAAATATGAAGCCCCTTTATGATTCTTGTTTTACATGATTTTGGTAAGTATTATCAATTTGGTATGTTCTATTTAGAATACGTAGTTAATTATGATATTGACTTTGAAATCATGTGCTTAGTTTAATTATTCATTGCTCAAGCTTAATCCAATACCATTTTCAAGGATTTTAAGTACTCTGTAAAAGTATTTCGTTTCCTTATTGAACACAGTACATGACACATTAAAAGTATTCAGTACTTAAAAGTAGGTTAGGTTACATTATTATTCTAAATAACTTCACAACAGCTGTAACAAAGTTAATTATAAAATAATAATCATTTTGTATTTTTTCTTTTACAAGTGGATATTAAGCCAAAAAGCTGATATCATATAAAGTGTAATAATCATGTTCAGTGTATTATTATGTTTAATATCATAGGTACAGCTTAAACTAACCTTATACTCACGAGGTACAATTGTACTGATTTCACCTGTAAAAGAACGGTTAGCTGAAAATAAGACACAATTGTAACACATACCACAACCTGTGTGTATGTGTTTTGGTGGATGCGTCAATAATCTGTAAACCCTTTAATATTGGTCTCTTAGAATGTTGACTGATTAAACAAAATAATTGATTAATGTTCATATGTCAGTACTTGGTGTGTCCAGTGATGTAATTTATTTTTCTTTGCAGGCATTCGTGATTTAATGCGAAACATGGCTGTGAATGGAAAAATTGATTACCGTATGTATTCCAGGACTATATTCAGGTTTGTAATTTACACAGTGAAACCAGTCAAAACAAAGTATTAAAATCCTTTGAAAATATTATTAAAAGCAGGCACATTACATGGTAAGAGATGTGATGAAATAAGTGATACACACTATCATCATTGTATGGTGTTCTGTTGTGTGACAGGTCCCAGACATTACCAATCATCTCCATTCATATGTATTTGGTTTGAACTGTTGAGCTTTCATCTCTACATAAGATACTCCACTTTGCATTTCGTACACAAGCTCATCTTCTCTCCTTTCATGGTTCTTTCAAAAACTGGTGTTAATTGTTCATTTTCTCTGAGGATTAAATATACTTATACTTAATATTAAATACTTAAAAGTTGGTTAGGTTACATTATTTAATCTAAACAACTTCACAGCAGCTGTAACAAAGTTATTTATAAAATAATAACTGTATTTTTCCTTTACAAGTGGGTATTAAATAAAAAACCGATATCATATTCTTATACCATAAGAAGTAATATAATCACGTTATGTTCATGATGAGTTCTATTTCTTGTGTATAGTGTGTTTCAGTTAAACAAAACATTTTTAAATCAGTGTTGAACCTTTGCCAAGTAGTGTGCATGATATTTTCCAACAAATTCGTATACTGTATGAGAGTAGACTATTGATGTATACTACTTTACATGTCAGAAGTATAACGATATATTTACAAATTACTTTATTTTATATTCTTATGTTATTATTATTATTCAATAAAAAATAAAATACTTTTTAACAACAATATACTTTTATTTTAATTATTGTATTGTATTCAATTATTCAGAAACATAAATATAATTAAAGTAAAAATAAATAGTTGTAATAATTTAATTAAAAAGTATATTTTTGTTAAAAGGAATGTCTTAATTATTCAACAATGATATATAACTCTCTCTCTTCCCCCTCCCACTCTCTGTGGGGGGGGGGTTGAATATATGAGTTATAGTTTAATCTTGTTTTCAACAAATTCCAGTTACATTGCAATCTGATAGGTTATAGTCTGTACTTAAAATGGACAAATTTTTGGTTAAGTGACCAAAATACTAGGTAAAGTGGTAAGTAAACAGCCATTCCATTCTAATCAGCCTACACATACATATTGTTACATTATTACATTACATTTAATGCAAACAGTCTTCTTTACAATTGAATTAAAGGTACACAATTTAACTATAACGTTAGGTGAGACTGACGAATACAAAAACAATACCAATACATCTATTACAATATAGAATACTACAAGGACAATATACTACAGATTTAAAGGTAAGAAAAAGGGATAAACGTTACAATATATATTATTGCCCGTCTTCTTTATTTACAGTGTGGAACAGTAGATCCTGTTACAGTATACTGGACTTAGTACTTAGTTGAGGCACAGATACTTCCTAAATAATACATCTACTCTACATGAGTGTTGTGGTTGGTTAGGTAATGATAGTACATTGTTGTGTGTAATGATAGTACATTGGGTTTGATGTTTCTTTACAAACCCATTTGACTCTGTAGTGCTCAATTCTACGTCTTTCGACGTCACTGTAACTGTTTATTCTCCGTTTCTTCCAGCGGTTGTTCATGTAACGTGTCTTGTATGTTACTGTACTAATTTTTAAAATAAACACTTATGTATCTTGTAGCATAAGCTATTAACCGTAGTGCATACTCCTTCTTTATCTAAAAAGTGGTAGATATTGTTAAGCCCCTTACCTTTTACTTCCATGTCCTTAAGGAAATGGAAGTATGGTGATGGCAAAAAAAAAATCGTGTTCGAGATTTTTGCAGATTCTGATTGTACTACCCTCAAAACATGAAAAGTCATTTTTCGAAAAGTGTGTGTGTGTGTGTTTGTGTGTAGATTTTTTTCTATGGCAAACGATAACAGCCAAAAATTCAAACAGAATCGAATACTTGGATTTCGTTGTCCATGACGTGTCCATTAATTAACTAAATATAATTATTACACTACGACTCGGAACACAATAGTATTGTAATAATTATATTTAGAATCAAATATTTTTTTACATACAGCCCTGATTTGTATAGTACTCAAGACCTATTGGTTTTGGTGAAGATCGGTTAACAGAAAGGGGTAGTTTACCTGCAACATTTTAACAAGGGTATTTTCTGTGGCAAACGATAAGAGCCGCAAATTCAAACTGAATAAAATAATTTTCTGCGTACAGCCCTGTGTAGAGTACTCAAGACGTATTGTTCTTTGTGAAGATCGGTTAAGGGAAAGGAGTAGTTTGATTATGTGATTTGATTAATGCTTGTGATTGTGGTTTGATTATCTGAAATTAATGCTTCTATTACCTTCCAACACTAATATTACCTTAAAACAGGAATTATAGACATGCTACTTTAGAGTTGTGTCTTTATGGCTGGGATTACATTGATTGATGGGATTATTACTTATTACAAACTGGTTTACATTCCATAGTAGTAATTTTTTCCTTAGTTTGCCAAATTTTGTTGACTGATTAATTCTATTTAGTGTGTCTGAGCCTAATTTAGGTATCTATGGTATTTTATACATAACAGTGTGTCTATTTTCTTACAACCTTTTTCTTCTTTGACAATTCATAATAGCCATAATAGCATAATATTCTTAATAGCAACATTACTAACATTATTACACACAAAACATATTTAAACATAACTAACTCTTAATACAATTAATTAAACAAATTGAACCTTCTAATGTAGTCTTTTCCCTTGAAACAAATATGGGACTTGGGTTTAAATCCTAATTAATTCTGAATGTTGCTGAACATTCAGAATAATATAAATCATGTCTCCCTTAATCTTACTTATAGTCTATGTTTCATTTGTTTCATACATTTGGGGTGAATCATTAATTTTAACAGTCTTTTCTGTTATTACTGATCATTCATTATATTACACTTTTTCTTCCTTCACTTAGCACTTTTTCCCACAGTGTTCAGCTTATAATTATTTACAATATTGTTACAGGTAGTCGTGAGTGGTAAGGAGGTGACTCTACACACTTCTACATTAATACAGCAAGTTAAGTGTCTGTGAATCCCCAGATTGTTCCAGTAACTACACAATTATTGTCGATGCATCACCTGGAAAGATATTCTGGACCTCTGCGGACCTCCACATGAACTCGAACAAATCCTGGTTTGCATTTCTTGTTCGCCACATGAACTCACTTAAATAGGAATCTAAGCGTTCCCTTCTCACACCACATTCAATCACGTTTCGGCGTTTACAGGACCGCCACATGCTTTCTACGCCTAGTGTATGTGCTCCCGTTTGAGGATCCACGAAGTTATAACTATGGTTTACAGTCAAATGAGTGTACTGTTGTGGCAAATTAACAATTTGACGGTATGAACACCACTCATCTGACATTATAATAGCCCCTGGTTCAATATTTGCCACTATGAGAGGTAGGAGGGTAGCTGCTGACCGATCTTCGATACGACACAAGAAACATTCCTTTGTTTCTCGACAGAATCCTCCGAAAACCCACTGTTGTGGATACACCCGGCCAACATTATTTTTTCTCTTGGCAAAGAGACTCTCGTCAATTTCAACTGTTAAATTTGGTCCTCCAATTTTCTGTTGGTTGCTCATGATGTCTTCAGCACCGATATGTCTTAAGTAAGCCGTCCAATGTGTGTGTGTTTTGTTGTCGATTTTCAGTTGATTTTTACTGTTTTTCACACTACTACGGTCTTCACACAAGTCATAAATAAATTTTATTATTGTTCTCAGGGGTAATCTGGACCCCTCTAAAAATGTGTCCTTGCAAACTGGCTTATACTCACGGCAAGTCTTCTTATTACAACACCAACGCTGTTGCTGCCCAAGCGCTAAAATCATATCATGTCCATTACCACATTGACGAGGATTGTGAACCAAATCTTTTTCTTTAAGAAAAGAAACTGCAGCATCCTCGTCTGTACTAATAACACTACCATCATAGCTAATCACAACACAACACTGATTTAAAATGTAACAAAAGAAGTGAACAAGCATGTAACAACACCAATTAAAAATATAATAAATGTAATTTGCAAATTCATAAGTGTGTTTTATTTTGGTTTCCACTGTACTATGTGACGATCGGTGAAACCGTCATAACAATTTAACAAAACATCCCAATTAATTCAATATTATACTTTGAGGATTATAATTTTACATAACCCCCTTCCACCTCCACACTCCCCCACACAACCTACCAACTAAACAAACCATTACAAGTTCCGGACATTCTGTATCATACCCCGCTGATGAAGGCGAACACCACACTGAAATGTCGTACGAGGAAAATAAACAAAGTAAGTTTCACATGTGAAAGTGTAGTAATTAATATTCATAAAACATTATTAGTATTTGATTTCAGAAGTCAATCCAAATAAATGATGTCTGAATGTATGTACACACATAAAAGGCAAAATACAAGTGTCCTGCCTTGTCTGCTGTATTTCTTTACGGTTGCAACTTCATTCATGTGAGTGAAAATTAATTTATATAAATTTCAAATCCGCTTGGAATCAACACCGATGACTGTAAACAAATATAATAAATTCCTTTTGTGATCACTTTGGGCCAATATGAATTTAATAGCACTAGCCGAATAATAACAATAACTGATAACAAGATTATGCAAGATTTGCCATTACTTTCCCATACCTGTGATTACAGGTATATTGATATACCTGTTACTATGTATAGAGGTGTTACTATATATATTGTATGTTAAAACTGTTAGGTGTATTTTATAATCTGGAACATTTTACACCAAATGATTTAATCACAAAAGATTATGTAAAACACAAAATTACAACAAACACACCAAAAGTACCTATAGAAATTACAACAGTCATAATGAACAAACAAGAAATAAACATAATTGCAAAGAAGGAACCAAGGTAATTCTAATATTTAAGAAATAAACAATAAAACTGAGAAATTCTCCTCCGAAAACAATTGTAACAGTACCAAAATATGGTAGTTACATACTATAAATAAATATGACGTCAAGTATGATAAGAGACATGGGAACATATTTAAATGAACAAAGATAAGTATATAAGTTGTGTATCTACAAAAGTAATAATAGAAGAATCCAACAATGAAGACGAGAATGTGAATATATCAACCTTAATTATAAAACGTAAAAAGAAAATGACACAAGACCAAAACAAAATACTAATAAATAGACCCAATAGGATCCAGCAGTGAGGGGAATCAATGAAAGTAGGATCCAGCAGTGAGGGGAATCAATGAAAATAATATCCAGCAGTGAGGGGAATCAACGAGACAAGGATCATCAAGCTACAACGACAATGGAAATAAAATGAAAACAGCGACTACCATGAAATTTGGAATTAAGAAGAAAGAAGAAGGACCAAGAAGAAGGATGAAGAGAAACCAAAGACATAGGGAATCAATGAACCATATATATTTTAAAGAAGAAACAGTCAGTGACAAAAGAAATAACTATAAGTGTGACATGAAAACCAGTGTGATCATTTAAAGAAACACAAACAATAAAAGTGTACTTAATACAAATGTGAAACCGGTGAATAACTGATTATTTCAACTGAAAACCACACAAACAATTACAGTGAGGAAGTTTACAGTGTGAAAAAATAGGTTAATTTCATGATGAGGCAACAAAGGTTAAAAAATAGTCAAATAAACACAAACAATGAGTGTGACTGATTTAACAAAGTTGTGACCAACACACATAATTATAAGACCACCAGATCAGAACATATAAAACAATCATATTATTGTTTATATCAAAAAACTGACAACAAATAGAGAATATTTGTTAAGTGTCAAACATGACAGGAATTTAGATTCCACAATTGACCAGAGAAAAACATTGTAAGTAATATAAGAAAGATTTGTATTAGTGTATTAGAAGGAGTTGTAAACATTTGTAACAAATTAGTGAAGGTATTATGTTAATATACCATAATGGAGTCAGTTTAGGTGTAGGTAGATACTGCACTAAAACCGATGATACATTGTTACAATACCCACAAGGAAGTAACCTATTATAACAGAAAATGATACATATTAGTATAAATATATGATCATCAAGTAAATATAAAGAAACAATATAATGTATAAGACAAAACAATGTAAACAAAACAAGTCAGACATAGTGACACAGTCAAAGACAGAAATAAGACAATGTACCAATTTAGTTAAGCAAACTACAGTATTAAAACTAATGTAAATGTTTATCAGAATAGTACCAGTAGTGAAAGGAATATATGATAATACTTTGAGAACAAGTTTTGAACATGTTAAGAACAGTATTATGACTGAATTATTGTAAACAAAATAACCATGTATATATGACCAAATGTAAGCTAAACCAGTGTATAGCAAGTTAGTTAAAGAAAATACTGTACTAAATATTGAGAACAAGGTATTACAATTATTACCAGTAGCAAGAGGAAATATCAGAGCTACTTTGAGAACAAATAATGACCACTAAAACAATCATATTGTACATAAACATTTGAAAACCAAATGTCCAATGTGAAAAAGGACAGAGGTAAACAAACCATGACCAACCAGCTAGTTATGAAAAATATAACTAGTAAACCTATGTAAAAGTAATTGGAAACATTACTAAAAGTTAGATTGATATCCAATGCTACTTTAGGAATACAATCCAAATAGGACAATAACACTTTTGTTATTATATTAGAAAAAATAAATACCTATAATGTCATGACACAACATAGACAGAGCCACTACTGAATAATTAGGAGGTTCTGAGTTTATTAAAAGATGACCATTGAATATAACAGATTAATTATTGTGTATGTACACTAATTATAACAATTAAATAATATAATCTATGTAATAAAAATAGAAAACAAGATGAAAAGTTGTATAAGCATTATGTGAGAGGTTTAAAATGATGTAAATACTGAATTGACCACGGTAATACACCAATATTATAGTAAAAAAGTATGTAAATAGTCATTGTTAGTAATACTAGGTAATAATATGTTCATTTTAGATAAGGATATTTAATAATAAGCATGTTTGTGAAAAATCCAACATGGACGCTGAGTAACACCATAGCGAAAATTGTGTAGGAAATAGTTTTTCACAAATGGTAACTTAAACCAAATGAGATATAGACTCGAAGTGTTTAAATAAGAAATGTTATATTAGATTTAAGAAAAATCTGGTAATACGAACTTATAAAGATAAGACGTACCAAAAATAATAAATAAAATCAATATAATAATATTGATAGTGAACAGAAAATAAGCGTGTTTGGACTTATTTTAATAAGCAAAACGCCCTGAGTTCAGTGATATAAACCGATTAACGATAGGACGTATAATAAGGAAGTTGTGATAGTTTTTAACTTTCGAACTAAAAATTTGTACCGTCGATGACGTGAAAAAGTCTCCAACCCAAAATCGATTTTGACTAAAAATTAAATATTTTAATAAAATATAGGCCTTTTGGGTCAGAGACTATCAAAAACCAACCAATGGAATGAATGAAGTTCATCAGACGAGCGAGAGATGCTCTCGAGGTACATGACAGTCTACGATCGAACACCTAAGGAACAAGCCACGCCACTCCAGACCAGAAAAAGTATATTTTTAAATTAGTGCGCGACATGTTTTACTCAAGTACAATATACATACACTAACCTAATACTACACATTTACTAACGAGTGCAACAGTGCGGATTTGTGTTATTTTTATCAAGTAGATCAGTGTACAATATCGATCTATTTGCGAGTGAATTTTTTAATTAAGAAACAGGGAGTACAATTTCAATTAAACAATACTTAAAAGAAAAATAAGAGTTTAGCCAATTTCGAATTTTCGATACTACGCAAGTCATTATGCAGCGTATCGGAAATCAACAACTAAGTTATCAGAATTTAAAGGAGATTTAACACAACATTATTAAAATATTATAAAAAATATTTTAATAAATTATAACGATGTAAAAAAAAAATAATGCTTAAAGATAATTATTGATAAATACGAGTGCATTTAGACGCTTACTTGATAAAACGTATTTGTTGAATATTTCGTTATTTCAGAATTTATTTTATTAATTGTATCAAACATAATTCTGATAATCCTATGTTAAAACTTATTAAAAAATAATATGTTTACCTGTATAGCATAAGTAATATTAGTTAATAAGACAAACTTATCCTTATAAAAATAACAGTCATTCTTAACCTCAGAAACGATTACGGTAGCTTGTTATGATGACATTACCGAATTGTTCTCAATTAACATGCAAATTAAAGTACATTGCAAACAAGAGTTTTTTTTTTATTAGAAATTTTTCTCTTGTGAACAAATTATTTTAAAACTAATTATTAACTAAAAGTAATACTTGTTAAATGCTGTACAAGTCATACAGCCTAACCACAATACTAAAGTAAAGATGCGTGCGCATACCGGCATACGATAATTTTTGTAAACATCAGAAATATGATACCAATTTTAAATTTTATATTTTGTTCAATTATCAGTTAATATTGTTAATCCTAAATAATTAATTATAGTACATCTTGAGTCTGGTATCATGATATCTCCAAGAACCTTAACGGAATATGGTATATACTGAATTAAAACAACATAACCTGTACAGTAAAATTATTGTAACAACAACAGGTATACCAGAGCCTTGAGAGATCAGATAGAGTTTCATTTGAAGTTTTATTTTGTAATCAGCAATTGAAAGGGTTGTTAATTATTGTTTTGTTTGTTAAAAATATTCTCACTTAATAACTTGTTAATAAACCTATAATTTTTATTACCATAACAAGAATATCATTTTATTAAAAATAGATTCATTCATTACTTTTAATCAGTTCTGACAGGTGGCGGAAGAATTCAAAAAGTATTAGTATAAATCAATATACTTATCAGATATTGCTGCATTTATTACTGTGTGTGAAAACATGTTAAATATTCAAATTGAATATTTTTTCTATTGTGTTTGAAGTGAATGTATTTCAGACGGAACGCCACAAGATAGAATTTGAATTTCAACAGTGGTAAGTAAATCAGATACACCACAAGTGCGCGGACTATATTTTAATAAGAAGAGTGAATTATTATGGCGTACTTACAACAGCAAAACATTAACACCAGTGACAGTTACGATTGCAAATTACACCTTTTATAACCAACATTATAGTAGGCACCGGTGCGTGTCTACAACCACACGAAAACACCTAACATCAATACCACAAGAAATACATAACTTAAACTTGTAATTTTATTATATTACAAGTTGGCTAGCCCAGCAGTGTGGCTTTAAGGAGAAACACAAGACAGCAAAATATACACAGTATTACTTGTAACTATTATATTATATATATATTTATATAACAAAAGTTGGCGCCCAACGTCTGAGCACGATTTAAGGGGAATTACACCATAACTAGATACACAATAATCCTAATTCGTGAAACAGACAGCAGATACATTACCAAGACAACAAGATGTACACTGACAGGTTGAAATCAAGATCGAAATCACGGTCAACATCAAGGAAGAGGGCGACCGAAAAGGAAAAGGAGACTAGAAGAGAAGAAAAAGAAGTCATGTCTACAGAAGATATAGAAGAAGTTGTGATGGAACCAAAAGAACAAATAATTGAACCGGCGGAGGAGGTTCAGCAGCATATGGAGGAACCGGAAATGGTGATTCAAGAAGCTCCACAGAAACCAAGCCAACTTGAACAAACAACGTCAATCGGAGAGCCTGCTTTTCAAGAATGGATGAGAAGGATGATGGAGTCACTGAAAGAAGACAATCGGTCAATGAAAACAGACTTAAATAGAATGGAAGAAAGCCAGAAGTCCACAGATCAGAAGATGGAAATAATGAACAAAAAGATGGACGAAAATAGCCAATCCAATAGGGAGACCAGTCAATCAATAGAATCACTGAAGGAAGACAATCGGTTACTGAAAGCAGACTTAAGCCAAAAAATAGAGGAAGGCCAGAAGGACAACCAGAAACACATAGAATTGTTGAAAGAAGAGCTTAACAATCAAATAAATGAAACAAATAGAAGAATGGAAGAGGGTCAACGAAAAACTGAAGAACTGTTGGAAAAGAGAATGGCCACCATGAAAGCAGATTTGTCAGCAGAATTAGGAGAGAAAATCGACCAAACCAACCAGAAGATAGATGGGATCAACGCCAAACTTAATAGAGATGTGGAGACTATACAAGCCGATCATGACAATATTTGGCTACAGATAAATATCAATAATAATAAAATGGAAGAGACCGCTAAGGAGACGGCAGAGATGGTGGAAAGAAGACTAGGAGAAAGCGTTGAAGAAATTGAGAAGCAAATGGCCATTCTAACGACCGAAATTAATATGGAAATAGTGGAAGTGCGCAAAGAAGGAGAAAGTACAAACTTAAAATTAATCCAGACTGAGTTGGATATTCACCAACGTATTAATGAGGTGAAGCAAACTCATGATAACCAAATAAGTATATTAACACAAGAACAAACAAGAATGGAAGCAGCACAATCCACATTAAAGGGTAAGTGTGAAGAAGTTGCGGGAAAAGTAGATGCCATCAAACAGCAGGTAAACAATGATAAGGCACAATCTACAGAACGCCAACGGAGGGAAATGGACAACCTACGGGATGAAATGCATCGACTACAAATAATACCGAATTTCTTATCCGGTCTAAGCCATCTAGAAGGAAGAGATCAAGTCGACTTCAGGACATATTCAAAAAACCCTTTGGAGTTCCTCGAGCGAATGGAAGAAGTAATACAACGAAATCGTGAGAACAGATGGACTGTAATAAAAGGTATGTTGGACGAGTCATTTAAAAACACATTTGACAATTGGTGGACAGCGACCCGACACAAAGTGTGTAACTATGAAGCCTTCAAGACAGCGTTCAAACAGAAATATTGGTCAGAGGCAACTCAGAATATTATACGTGACGACATAACCAATGGACGATTCGACATAAATGGCAGGCAGTCCATGACCACCTACTTTTTGGGGAAGATTTGCCTAGCAAGAAACCTGGAACCGGCAATCCCAGAGGAATGTTTGGTAACAAAGTTGGCGTACCATTTCAATCAAGGAATAGCACAAGGTAGACTCAATGCTCAAATCAAAACCATCCAAGGCATGTGCGAGTTACTTGAGAGCCACGAGAGGGAACGCTATTACCAAAGGAGTCGACAGGTACCACACCAGACGTACGATCAAGGAGGACCGGGGAACAATAACCCTACCATTCACAACAATGGTAATAACCAAGGAAGGAATTTCCATAATCCTCCCAGATTCCAGAGTCAGCCCACACCGCGTCAAGATGGAGGTGGAAATAACATTAATAGAGGGAACCAGAACAATTATCAGTCTAACAATTACCCACGAAATACAAATTACCAAAGAGGTAACCATTATTATAGACCATATCAAAATCAGTCCCCTAACCACCAACCAAGACAAGGGAATGGTCATAATAACAACCACAGTCAATTTAGAAGAGTACATTATACACATGCCAGTCGGGGTGGAAACCACAGGCATTATTATCAAGGAAGAAGAAGCTTCCCACACCAGCACCAGCATTTCAATAACCATGATCGGGATGAAAGAGAATCCGGATATAGGTCGAACGGAAGTGACAGCAGTGGGAGTCCCAGAGCAACCACGCAAAATACAGAGATATTCCACAACACAGGGAATCAGGAGCCAGTCGCTTCGACATCTCAGGATCGACACGAAAATGGTGACACTAATTTAAACGCAAACCGGCAGTGAAAACCCCAGGATCACCCTCACTGAACCGGCCTATTGGGTCCAATGTTTTGGCAGAATCAGCAAGGCTTCGAAGTATATATAACAATAACTATCTAAAAAATATAAGGAAGGATCTAAGGGTGGAAAATGAAAGTACGAGTACAAATATAGATGTTAACCACAGAAAAAGAAGGTATTACTATTGTGAAAATTATTATGTGTGTATTAAATGAGAAGTAAATGTATAATTATGTATTGAACATTGAACGTATTGTAATTTTATAATGTAAGAGAATGTACTTCAAGAGAATTAACGTAAAGGATACAGAACATTGTATTATTAATAATATGTACTACTACTATAAGAAAGATATATAAACAAGAACGACACACAAGATCCTTGGCACAACTATTTCCAAGAGCCACGTCAACAAGTAATAACAACATCTCACCCGTACTACTACAAAAAAAAAAAGAAAAAAAAAAGAGAGAGAGAGAAGAAACAAGTGCGAAGTTGGAAAAATGAAACCAAATTAAAGTTGTAATGTAGACCAGCCACCACACACAACCACATTGTTTATAATGTATACTACTAATAAGGAAACCGATACCATATAGAATGGAAACACCAAATACAACCCATGATGAAGAAGAAAAAACAAATGTATTTAAGTTTTATACCTAGAAGAATGAAACCTAAGATGAAGAATATAATGAGATGACGCTCAAGGTGACAACAAAAGAAGAGATTGATCAAGATTAATGAAGGATGAAAAATAATATAATAACGAAGACAATCATGAGAGTATACCAGTGAGAATGTGTAAAACAGACTATCCCTACAATATGTGAAGAATATAGTATAAGTTGAATCAAGAAAAGAGAGAATAAAAATGTATAAACCGCAGATGCGTTGATTGATCCCAAGTATATTTATTATTTGTCGGAAGAACGACCACTGTTATTATTTTGATGATTTAAAATGAATTGACTGAAGAGTAATGCCAGCAATCATTTATAGTTATTGAAGGAGATGATTTGCCTCCAGATTTATTGAAATTAGTATGGCCAGTAGAGTTGAATAGCCAAAGTGAGCCGCTCTAAACTGCCCCAGCTAATATTTATGTTAGGGAATTAGGGAACTAGATAAACAAGGGAGATAATTACATAGCGAAGATAAATACGATTCAAATAGAAGAAAGCAAAGGGATATATGGACAAAACATGTGAATCAACGTGGAATGTACAACAATTGATGAATTCTTCAAGTGAAAAATATATTATAATAATTCAGAATTAATCAATTCTTAAAGGAAGGCATATGTAACAGTACCAAAATATGGTAGTTACATACTATAAATAAATATGACGTCAAGTATGATAAGAGACATGGGAACATATTTAAATGAACAAAGATAAGTATATAAGTTGTGTATCTACAAAAGTAATAATAGAAGAATCCAACAATGAAGACGAGAATGTGAATATATCAACCTTAATTATAAAACGTAAAAAGAAAATGACACAAGACCAAAACAAAATACTAATAAATAGACCCAATAGGATCCAGCAGTGAGGGGAATCAATGAAAGTAGGATCCAGCAGTGAGGGGAATCAATGAAAATAATATCCAGCAGTGAGGGGAATCAACGAGACAAGGATCATCAAGCTACAACGACAATGGAAATAAAATGAAAACAGCGACTACCATGAAATTTGGAATTAAGAAGAAAGAAGAAGGACCAAGAAGAAGGATGAAGAGAAACCAAAGACATAGGGAATCAATGAACCATATATATTTTAAAGAAGAAACAGTCAGTGACAAAAGAAATAACTATAAGTGTGACATGAAAACCAGTGTGATCATTTAAAGAAACACAAACAATAAAAGTGTACTTAATACAAATGTGAAACCGGTGAATAACTGATTATTTCAACTGAAAACCACACAAACAATTACAGTGAGGAAGTTTACAGTGTGAAAAAATAGGTTAATTTCATGATGAGGCAACAAAGGTTAAAAAATAGTCAAATAAACACAAACAATGAGTGTGACTGATTTAACAAAGTTGTGACCAACACACATAATTATAAGACCACCAGATCAGAACATATAAAACAATCATATTATTGTTTATATCAAAAAACTGACAACAAATAGAGAATATTTGTTAAGTGTCAAACATGACAGGAATTTAGATTCCACAATTGACCAGAGAAAAACATTGTAAGTAATATAAGAAAGATTTGTATTAGTGTATTAGAAGGAGTTGTAAACATTTGTAACAAATTAGTGAAGGTATTATGTTAATATACCATAATGGAGTCAGTTTAGGTGTAGGTAGATACTGCACTAAAACCGATGATACATTGTTACAATACCCACAAGGAAGTAACCTATTATAACAGAAAATGATACATATTAGTATAAATATATGATCATCAAGTAAATATAAAGAAACAATATAATGTATAAGACAAAACAATGTAAACAAAACAAGTCAGACATAGTGACACAGTCAAAGACAGAAATAAGACAATGTACCAATTTAGTTAAGCAAACTACAGTATTAAAACTAATGTAAATGTTTATCAGAATAGTACCAGTAGTGAAAGGAATATATGATAATACTTTGAGAACAAGTTTTGAACATGTTAAGAACAGTATTATGACTGAATTATTGTAAACAAAATAACCATGTATATATGACCAAATGTAAGCTAAACCAGTGTATAGCAAGTTAGTTAAAGAAAATACTGTACTAAATATTGAGAACAAGGTATTACAATTATTACCAGTAGCAAGAGGAAATATCAGAGCTACTTTGAGAACAAATAATGACCACTAAAACAATCATATTGTACATAAACATTTGAAAACCAAATGTCCAATGTGAAAAAGGACAGAGGTAAACAAACCATGACCAACCAGCTAGTTATGAAAAATATAACTAGTAAACCTATGTAAAAGTAATTGGAAACATTACTAAAAGTTAGATTGATATCCAATGCTACTTTAGGAATACAATCCAAATAGGACAATAACACTTTTGTTATTATATTAGAAAAAATAAATACCTATAATGTCATGACACAACATAGACAGAGCCACTACTGAATAATTAGGAGGTTCTGAGTTTATTAAAAGATGACCATTGAATATAACAGATTAATTATTGTGTATGTACACTAATTATAACAATTAAATAATATAATCTATGTAATAAAAATAGAAAACAAGATGAAAAGTTGTATAAGCATTATGTGAGAGGTTTAAAATGATGTAAATACTGAATTGACCACGGTAATACACCAATATTATAGTAAAAAAGTATGTAAATAGTCATTGTTAGTAATACTAGGTAATAATATGTTCATTTTAGATAAGGATATTTAATAATAAGCATGTTTGTGAAAAATCCAACATGGACGCTGAGTAACACCATAGCGAAAATTGTGTAGGAAATAGTTTTTCACAAATGGTAACTTAAACCAAATGAGATATAGACTCGAAGTGTTTAAATAAGAAATGTTATATTAGATTTAAGAAAAATCTGGTAATACGAACTTATAAAGATAAGACGTACCAAAAATAATAAATAAAATCAATATAATAATATTGATAGTGAACAGAAAATAAGCATGTTTGGACTTATTTTAATAAGCAAAACGCCCTGAGTTCAGTGATATAAACCGATTAACGATAGGACGTATAATAAGGAAGTTGTGATAGTTTTTAACTTTCGAACTAAAAATTTGTACCGTCGATGACGTGAAAAAGTCTCCAACCCAAAATCGATTTTGACTAAAAATTAAATATTTTAATAAAATATAGGCCTTTTGGGTCAGAGACTATCAAAAACCAACCAATGGAATGAATGAAGTTCATCAGACGAGCGAGAGATGCTCTCGAGGTACATGACAGTCTACGATCGAACACCTAAGGAACAAGCCACGCCACTCCAGACCAGAAAAAGTATATTTTTAAATTAGTGCGCGACATGTTTTACTCAAGTACAATATACATACACTAACCTAATACTACACATTTACTAACGAGTGCAACAGTGCGGATTTGTGTTATTTTTATCAAGTAGATCAGTGTACAATATCGATCTATTTGCGAGTGAATTTTTTAATTAAGAAACAGGGAGTACAATTTCAATTAAACAATACTTAAAAGAAAAATAAGAGTTTAGCCAATTTCGAATTTTCGATACTACGCAAGTCATTATGCAGCGTATCGGAAATCAACAACTAAGTTATCAGAATTTAAAGGAGATTTAACACAACATTATTAAAATATTATAAAAAATATTTTAATAAATTATAACGATGTAAAAAAAAAATAATGCTTAAAGATAATTATTGATAAATACGAGTGCATTTAGACGCTTACTTGATAAAACGTATTTGTTGAATATTTCGTTATTTCAGAATTTATTTTATTAATTGTATCAAACATAATTCTGATAATCCTATGTTAAAACTTATTAAAAAATAATATGTTTACCTGTATAGCATAAGTAATATTAGTTAATAAGACAAACTTATCCTTATAAAAATAACGGTCATTCTTAACCTCAGAAACCATTACGGTAGCTTGTTATGATGACATTACCGAATTGTTCTCAATTAACATGCAAATTAAAGTACATTGCAAACAAGAGTTTTTTTTTTATTAGAAATTTTTCTCTTGTGAACAAATTATTTTAAAACTAATTATTAACTAAAAGTAATACTTGTTAAATGCTGTACAAGTCATACAGCCTAACCACAATACTAAAGTAAAGATGCGTGCGCATACCGGCGTACGATAATTTTTGTAAACATCAGAAATATGATACCAATTTTAAATTTTATATTTTGTTCAATTATCAGTTAATATTGTTAATCCTAAATAATTAATTATAGTACATCTTGAGTCTGGTATCATGATATCTCTAAGAACCTTAACGGAATATGGTATATACTGAATTAAAACAACATAACCTGTACAGTAAAATTATTGTAACAACAACAGGTATACCAGAGCCTTGAGAGATCAGATAGAGTTTCATTTGAAGTTTTATTTTGTAATCAGCAATTGAAAGGGTTGTTAATTATTGTTTTGTTTGTTAAAAATATTCTCACTTAATAACTTGTTAATAAACCTATAATTTTTATTACCATAACAAGAGTATCATTTTATTAAAAGTAGATTCATTCATTATTTTTAATCAGTTCTGACAGGTGGCGGAAGAATTCAAAAAGTATTAGTATAAATCAATATACTTATCAGATATTGCTGCATTTATTACTGTGTGTGAAAACATGTTAAATATTCAAATTGAATATTTTTTCTATTGTGTTTGAAGTGAATGTATTTCAGACGGAACGCCACAAGATAGAATTTGAATTTCAACAGTGGTAAGTAAATCAGATACACCACAAGTGCGCGGACTATATTTTAATAAGAAGAGTGAATTATTATGGCGTACTTACAACAGCAAAACATTAACACCAGTGACAGTTACGATTGCAAATTACACCTTTTATAACCAACATTATAGTAGGCACCGGTGCGTGTCTACAACCACACGAAAACACCTAACATCAATACCACAAGAAATACATAACTTAAACTTGTAATTTTATTATATTACAAGTTGGCTAGCCCAGCAGTGTGGCTTTAAGGAGAAACACAAGACAGCAAAATATACACAGTATTACTTGTAACTATTATATTATATATATATTTATATAACAAAAGTTGGCGCCCAACGTCTGAGCACGATTTAAGGGGAATTACACCATAACTAGATACACAATAATCCTAATTCGTGAAACAGACAGCAGATACATTACCAAGACAACAAGATGTACACTGACAGGTTGAAATCAAGATCGAAATCACGGTCAACATCAAGGAAGAGGGCGACCGAAAAGGAAAAGGAGACTAGAAGAGAAGAAAAAGAAGTCATGTCTACAGAAGATATAGAAGAAGTTGTGATGGAACCAAAAGAACAAATAATTGAACCGGCGGAGGAGGTTCAGCAGCATATGGAGGAACCGGAAATGGTGATTCAAGAAGCTCCACAGAAACCAAGCCAACTTGAACAAACAACGTCAATCGGAGAGCCTGCTTTTCAAGAATGGATGAGAAGGATGATGGAGTCACTGAAAGAAGACAATCGGTCAATGAAAACAGACTTAAATAGAATGGAAGAAAGCCAGAAGTCCACAGATCAGAAGATGGAAATAATGAACAAAAAGATGGACGAAAATAGCCAATCCAATAGGGAGACCAGTCAATCAATAGAATCACTGAAGGAAGACAATCGGTTACTGAAAGCAGACTTAAGCCAAAAAATAGAGGAAGGCCAGAAGGACAACCAGAAACACATAGAATTGTTGAAAGAAGAGCTTAACAATCAAATAAATGAAACAAATAGAAGAATGGAAGAGGGTCAACGAAAAACTGAAGAACTGTTGGAAAAGAGAATGGCCACCATGAAAGCAGATTTGTCAGCAGAATTAGGAGAGAAAATCGACCAAACCAACCAGAAGATAGATGGGATCAACGCCAAACTTAATAGAGATGTGGAGACTATACAAGCCGATCATGACAATATTTGGCTACAGATAAATATCAATAATAATAAAATGGAAGAGACCGCTAAGGAGACGGCAGAGATGGTGGAAAGAAGACTAGGAGAAAGCGTTGAAGAAATTGAGAAGCAAATGGCCATTCTAACGACCGAAATTAATATGGAAATAGTGGAAGTGCGCAAAGAAGGAGAAAGTACAAACTTAAAATTAATCCAGACTGAGTTGGATATTCACCAACGTATTAATGAGGTGAAGCAAACTCATGATAACCAAATAAGTATATTAACACAAGAACAAACAAGAATGGAAGCAGCACAATCCACATTAAAGGGTAAGTGTGAAGAAGTTGCGGGAAAAGTAGATGCCATCAAACAGCAGGTAAACAATGATAAGGCACAATCTACAGAACGCCAACGGAGGGAAATGGACAACCTACGGGATGAAATGCATCGACTACAAATAATACCGAATTTCTTATCCGGTCTAAGCCATCTAGAAGGAAGAGATCAAGTCGACTTCAGGACATATTCAAAAAACCCTTTGGAGTTCCTCGAGCGAATGGAAGAAGTAATACAACGAAATCGTGAGAACAGATGGACTGTAATAAAAGGTATGTTGGACGAGTCATTTAAAAACACATTTGACAATTGGTGGACAGCGACCCGACACAAAGTGTGTAACTATGAAGCCTTCAAGACAGCGTTCAAACAGAAATATTGGTCAGAGGCAACTCAGAATATTATACGTGACGACATAACCAATGGACGATTCGACATAAATGGCAGGCAGTCCATGACCACCTACTTTTTGGGGAAGATTTGCCTAGCAAGAAACCTGGAACCGGCAATCCCAGAGGAATGTTTGGTAACAAAGTTGGCGTACCATTTCAATCAAGGAATAGCACAAGGTAGACTCAATGCTCAAATCAAAACCATCCAAGGCATGTGCGAGTTACTTGAGAGCCACGAGAGGGAACGCTATTACCAAAGGAGTCGACAGGTACCACACCAGACGTACGATCAAGGAGGACCGGGGAACAATAACCCTACCATTCACAACAATGGTAATAACCAAGGAAGGAATTTCCATAATCCTCCCAGATTCCAGAGTCAGCCCACACCGCGTCAAGATGGAGGTGGAAATAACATTAATAGAGGGAACCAGAACAATTATCAGTCTAACAATTACCCACGAAATACAAATTACCAAAGAGGTAACCATTATTATAGACCATATCAAAATCAGTCCCCTAACCACCAACCAAGACAAGGGAATGGTCATAATAACAACCACAGTCAATTTAGAAGAGTACATTATACACATGCCAGTCGGGGTGGAAACCACAGGCATTATTATCAAGGAAGAAGAAGCTTCCCACACCAGCACCAGCATTTCAATAACCATGATCGGGATGAAAGAGAATCCGGATATAGGTCGAACGGAAGTGACAGCAGTGGGAGTCCCAGAGCAACCACGCAAAATACAGAGATATTCCACAACACAGGGAATCAGGAGCCAGTCGCTTCGACATCTCAGGATCGACACGAAAATGGTGACACTAATTTAAACGCAAACCGGCAGTGAAAACCCCAGGATCACCCTCACTGAACCGGCCTATTGGGTCCAATGTTTTGGCAGAATCAGCAAGGCTTCGAAGTATATATAACAATAACTATCTAAAAAATATAAGGAAGGATCTAAGGGTGGAAAATGAAAGTACGAGTACAAATATAGATGTTAACCACAGAAAAAGAAGGTATTACTATTGTGAAAATTATTATGTGTGTATTAAATGAGAAGTAAATGTATAATTATGTATTGAACATTGAACGTATTGTAATTTTATAATGTAAGAGAATGTACTTCAAGAGAATTAACGTAAAGGATACAGAACATTGTATTATTAATAATATGTACTACTACTATAAGAAAGATATATAAACGAGAACGACACACAAGATCCTTGGCACAACTATTTCCAAGAGCCACGTCAACAAGTAATAACAACATCTCACCCGTACTACTACAAAAAAAAAAAAAGAAAAAAAAAAGAGAGAGAGAGAAGAAACAAGTGCGAAGTTGGAAAAATGAAACCAAATTAAAGTTGTAATGTAGACCAGCCACCACACACAACCACATTGTTTATAATGTATACTACTAATAAGGAAACCGATACCATATAGAATGGAAACACCAAATACAACCCATGATGAAGAAGAAAAAACAAATGTATTTAAGTTTTATACCTAGAAGAATGAAACCTAAGATGAAGAATATAATGAGATGACGCTCAAGGTGACAACAAAAGAAGAGATTGATCAAGATTAATGAAGGATGAAAAATAATATAATAACGAAGACAATCATGAGAGTATACCAGTGAGAATGTGTAAAACAGACTATCCCTACAATATGTGAAGAATATAGTATAAGTTGAATCAAGAAAAGAGAGAATAAAAATGTATAAACCGCAGATGCGTTGATTGATCCCAAGTATATTTATTATTTGTCGGAAGAACGACCACTGTTATTATTTTGATGATTTAAAATGAATTGACTGAAGAGTAATGCCAGCAATCATTTATAGTTATTGAAGGAGATGATTTGCCTCCAGATTTATTGAAATTAGTATGGCCAGTAGAGTTGAATAGCCAAAGTGAGCCGCTCTAAACTGCCCCAGCTAATATTTATGTTAGGGAATTAGGGAACTAGATAAACAAGGGAGATAATTACATAGCGAAGATAAATACGATTCAAATAGAAGAAAGCAAAGGGATATATGGACAAAACATGTGAATCAACGTGGAATGTACAACAATTGATGAATTCTTCAAGTGAAAAATATATTATAATAATTCAGAATTAATCAATTCTTAAAGGAAGGCATATGTAACAGTACCAAAATATGGTAGTTACATACTATAAATAAATATGACGTCAAGTATGATAAGAGACATGGGAACATATTTAAATGAACAAAGATAAGTATATAAGTTGTGTATCTACAAAAGTAATAATAGAAGAATCCAACAATGAAGACGAGAATGTGAATATATCAACCTTAATTATAAAACGTAAAAAGAAAATGACACAAGACCAAAACAAAATACTAATAAATAGACCCAATAGGATCCAGCAGTGAGGGGAATCAATGAAAGTAGGATCCAGCAGTGAGGGGAATCAATGAAAATAATATCCAGCAGTGAGGGGAATCAACGAGACAAGGATCATCAAGCTACAACGACAATGGAAATAAAATGAAAACAGCGACTACCATGAAATTTGGAATTAAGAAGAAAGAAGAAGGACCAAGAAGAAGGATGAAGAGAAACCAAAGACATAGGGAATCAATGAACCATATATATTTTAAAGAAGAAACAGTCAGTGACAAAAGAAATAACTATAAGTGTGACATGAAAACCAGTGTGATCATTTAAAGAAACACAAACAATAAAAGTGTACTTAATACAAATGTGAAACCGGTGAATAACTGATTATTTCAACTGAAAACCACACAAACAATTACAGTGAGGAAGTTTACAGTGTGAAAAAATAGGTTAATTTCATGATGAGGCAACAAAGGTTAAAAAATAGTCAAATAAACACAAACAATGAGTGTGACTGATTTAACAAAGTTGTGACCAACACACATAATTATAAGACCACCAGATCAGAACATATAAAACAATCATATTATTGTTTATATCAAAAAACTGACAACAAATAGAGAATATTTGTTAAGTGTCAAACATGACAGGAATTTAGATTCCACAATTGACCAGAGAAAAACATTGTAAGTAATATAAGAAAGATTTGTATTAGTGTATTAGAAGGAGTTGTAAACATTTGTAACAAATTAGTGAAGGTATTATGTTAATATACCATAATGGAGTCAGTTTAGGTGTAGGTAGATACTGCACTAAAACCGATGATACATTGTTACAATACCCACAAGGAAGTAACCTATTATAACAGAAAATGATACATATTAGTATAAATATATGATCATCAAGTAAATATAAAGAAACAATATAATGTATAAGACAAAACAATGTAAACAAAACAAGTCAGACATAGTGACACAGTCAAAGACAGAAATAAGACAATGTACCAATTTAGTTAAGCAAACTACAGTATTAAAACTAATGTAAATGTTTATCAGAATAGTACCAGTAGTGAAAGGAATATATGATAATACTTTGAGAACAAGTTTTGAACATGTTAAGAACAGTATTATGACTGAATTATTGTAAACAAAATAACCATGTATATATGACCAAATGTAAGCTAAACCAGTGTATAGCAAGTTAGTTAAAGAAAATACTG
Source organism: Magicicada septendecula (assembly GCA_034769895.1). Lineage (NCBI taxonomy): Eukaryota > Metazoa > Arthropoda > Insecta > Hemiptera > Cicadidae > Magicicada > Magicicada septendecula. The sequence continues at coordinate 548,039,366 of CM068368.1, forward strand.
TACTAAATATTGAGAACAAGGTATTACAATTATTACCAGTAGCAAGAGGAAATATCAGAGCTACTTTGAGAACAAATAATGACCACTAAAACAATCATATTGTACATAAACATTTGAAAACCAAATGTCCAATGTGAAAAAGGACAGAGGTAAACAAACCATGACCAACCAGCTAGTTATGAAAAATATAACTAGTAAACCTATGTAAAAGTAATTGGAAACATTACTAAAAGTTAGATTGATATCCAATGCTACTTTAGGAATACAATCCAAATAGGACAATAACACTTTTGTTATTATATTAGAAAAAATAAATACCTATAATGTCATGACACAACATAGACAGAGCCACTACTGAATAATTAGGAGGTTCTGAGTTTATTAAAAGATGACCATTGAATATAACAGATTAATTATTGTGTATGTACACTAATTATAACAATTAAATAATATAATCTATGTAATAAAAATAGAAAACAAGATGAAAAGTTGTATAAGCATTATGTGAGAGGTTTAAAATGATGTAAATACTGAATTGACCACGGTAATACACCAATATTATAGTAAAAAAGTATGTAAATAGTCATTGTTAGTAATACTAGGTAATAATATGTTCATTTTAGATAAGGATATTTAATAATAAGCATGTTTGTGAAAAATCCAACATGGACGCTGAGTAACACCATAGCGAAAATTGTGTAGGAAATAGTTTTTCACAAATGGTAACTTAAACCAAATGAGATATAGACTCGAAGTGTTTAAATAAGAAATGTTATATTAGATTTAAGAAAAATCTGGTAATACGAACTTATAAAGATAAGACGTACCAAAAATAATAAATAAAATCAATATAATAATATTGATAGTGAACAGAAAATAAGCGTGTTTGGACTTATTTTAATAAGCAAAACGCCCTGAGTTCAGTGATATAAACCGATTAACGATAGGACGTATAATAAGGAAGTTGTGATAGTTTTTAACTTTCGAACTAAAAATTTGTACCGTCGATGACGTGAAAAAGTCTCCAACCCAAAATCGATTTTGACTAAAAATTAAATATTTTAATAAAATATAGGCCTTTTGGGTCAGAGACTATCAAAAACCAACCAATGGAATGAATGAAGTTCATCAGACGAGCGAGAGATGCTCTCGAGGTACATGACAGTCTACGATCGAACACCTAAGGAACAAGCCACGCCACTCCAGACCAGAAAAAGTATATTTTTAAATTAGTGCGCGACATGTTTTACTCAAGTACAATATACATACACTAACCTAATACTACACATTTACTAACGAGTGCAACAGTGCGGATTTTTGTTATTTTTATCAAGTAGATCAGTGTACAATATCGATCTATTTGCGAGTGAATTTTTTAATTAAAAAACAGGGAGTACAATTTCAATTAAACAATACTTAAAAGAAAAATAAGAGTTTAGCCAATTTCGAATTTTCGATACTACGCAAGTCATTATGCAGCGTATCGGAAATCAACAACTAAGTTATCAGAATTTAAAGGAGATTTAACACAACATTATTAAAATATTATAAAAAATATTTTAATAAATTATAACGATGTAAAAAAAAAATAATGCTTAAAGATAATTATTGATAAATACGAGTGCATTTAGACGCTTACTTGATAAAACGTATTTGTTGAATATTTCGTTATTTCAGAATTTATTTTATTAATTGTATCAAACATAATTCTGATAATCCTATGTTAAAACTTATTAAAAAATAATATGTTTACCTGTATAGCATAAGTAATATTAGTTAATAAGACAAACTTATCCTTATAAAAATAACGGTCATTCTTAACCTCAGAAACCATTACGGTAGCTTGTTATGATGACATTACCGAATTGTTCTCAATTAACATGCAAATTAAAGTACATTGCAAACAAGAGTTTTTTTTTTATTAGAAATTTTTCTCTTGTGAACAAATTATTTTAAAACTAATTATTAACTAAAAGTAATACTTGTTAAATGCTGTACAAGTCATACAGCCTAACCACAATACTAAAGTAAAGATGCGTGCGCATACCGGCGTACGATAATTTTTGTAAACATCAGAAATATGATACCAATTTTAAATTTTATATTTTGTTCAATTATCAGTTAATATTGTTAATCCTAAATAATTAATTATAGTACATCTTGAGTCTGGTATCATGATATCTCCAAGAACCTTAACGGAATATGGTATATACTGAATTAAAACAACATAACCTGTACAGTAAAATTATTGTAACAACAACAGGTATACCAGAGCCTTGAGAGATCAGATAGAGTTTCATTTGAAGTTTTATTTTGTAATCAGCAATTGAAAGGGTTGTTAATTATTGTTTTGTTTGTTAAAAATATTCTCACTTAATAACTTGTTAATAAACCTATAATTTTTATTACCATAACAAGAGTATCATTTTATTAAAAGTAGATTCATTCATTATTTTTAATCAGTTCTGACAGGTGGCGGAAGAATTCAAAAAGTATTAGTATAAATCAATATACTTATCAGATATTGCTGCATTTATTACTGTGTGTGAAAACATGTTAAATATTCAAATTGAATATTTTTTCTATTGTGTTTGAAGTGAATGTATTTCAGACGGAACGCCACAAGATAGAATTTGAATTTCAACAGTGGTAAGTAAATCAGATACACCACAAGTGCGCGGACTATATTTTAATAAGAAGAGTGAATTATTACGGCGTACTTACAACAGCAAAACATTAACACCAGTGACAGTTACGATTGCAAATTACACCTTTTATAACCAACATTATAGTAGGCACCGGTGCGTGTCTACAACCACACGAAAACACCTAACATCAATACCACAAGAAATACATAACTTAAACTTGTAATTTTATTATATTACAAGTTGGCTAGCCCAGCAGTGTGGCTTTAAGGAGAAACACAAGACAGCAAAATATACACAGTATTACTTGTAACTATTATATTATATATATATATACTTTGTTGATTTAACACAATATAACTCAAATAACCAAAGATCCCACAATAAAATACCAAAAACAAATTCATAAATAATGCAAAATACATAATCCAAACAGAAAACATAAAATACCTAAAAAGAAATTAAACCTAAACCCCCAAAACTAAACGCATTACCAAAAATAACCAAACCCAATATACCCATTTGACCTTTGATAAATAACACACAATCACCCTCCCACAAAATCGCCAGACACCTAGATAAACTAATCAGAAAACATATAAATCTAACCAACAAACAACATAAATCTAACCAACAAACAACACTTCTGTTAAAAACAACATAGAACTTGTCAAAAAACTAGAACACATCCATATACCACACAACTCAACATTAGCATCATTTGACATAACGAATTTATACACCAATGTACCTGTTGAAGACACCATAGTAACAAGGTAAGTGTTTGGAATACTGTTTTATGAACATGAGGTGGTATATGTTAGTGATCACAATTCTGTGGTTGAGGCTGAAGGTAGAAGTAGTTTCTATAGAAATATTTCATTTCTAAAATGATTTCAAATATAAATCTTAGAACATGGTAGTCATGTATGGTTCTCCATACCGATATTTTAATTATTTGCATCAAATAGTATTATTGTTTAATAAATGTTCTATCCAGATCAAATTATGTGTATACAGTTCTGGAAAAAATTAGACAGGCATAATATTTTGTTTGTTTATTGTAAACTGTATTATGTTTGGAAGTATCCCAAAGTAAATTTAACATTAGTCATGTCAATCAATGAGGCCAGTCCAGTTTTTTAAGGCCAGGAGAATCCTTGAAAACTTTGGAGCATCACTAGGGGATCTGTGAAAAACTGGCAGATTTGAGTAGTCACTTGATAAAGGATGGTGTTGCAAAAGCAACAATTCTTTCAGAATTTTTTATAACCCTGTCAGTCTGCAAATAATACACTGTATTACAGTATACAAATGTAGTGTAACATCTTAGCACAATACTATATGATAAATTTGGATAAAAGTCTCATTGCCAATAGACAGGATAGCTGGTGTGATCAGACATAACAAATTTGTATTAGTTTTTTGAAAATTTATTCCTATCAAACTGGAGTAAGCATATTTTCAAACCTTTATGGACGTGTGTCTTGGAATTTACAGATTGCACCAAAAGAAACATTTAAAATATATCTTTTCAATTAAACAAAAATTGGTCTTGTAATATGATTCGGTAATACAGCAGGAACTAATCAGTTAATTGCTATTACAAAATGCCTTATTCCTTTTCCATGATGATCAGATTTTGCTATACGCCTGCATAAATATAAATTATTAAAATGCTTAACTCCCAACACAAAGTTGAACACATGATGAAAAGTTCATCATGTCACATATTCTAGTAACAAGGTAAGTTTTTGGAATACTGTTTTAGCTGAATTTATACACTAGGAGGACACTCAGCATTTAGTTTGTATGTGTAACTCTGGTTAATCAAAGAGAATTATTTGTGTAAATTCAAATTTAGTAAAACGAATCTACTACTGTAAATGCCTGGAATGCTATGCATTAAAGAATTTTAATTAATATTATATGGGGAAAACTGGTTTACATACATTATTTCTGAAAATAATAATCCTGAAATGTAATCAGTACTTATATCAAGTTAAGTGCAATAATTAAATATATTCTTCAACTTGCACGTTAAATAGATCCCTTCTCCTTCACTTACCAGGCACATAAGGGAAGCTCTACTAAATACAGGATTTCTTGGACTGTGTAGAGTGGGATCAGTGGAGTAACTTGCGGAGGGGGGTTATCAGGGGATCAATTCCCCTCCAGAACTATTCGAAATTTCAGCAGAATTCCATAATTTCCTAAGTAGACCCATTTCTAAGCCAGTTTTGTTTGTACAAAGTAATACTTATAAATAATTATAGAAATAAAAGTAATTACAATATTGTAACGTTATGTTTTCCCCTTACATAAAATAGGCCCCAACTTAAACCATTTCATGACCATGATACATGAAGAACAAAATACTAAGTCATTAACTAAATTGTATACTATAAATATTGTCTGAGATACGGTAATAAAAAGAGATAAGAATAATGTAATGAAACTGATAAGAACATTGTCAATAAGAAGATTTTACTCCAGTAAACTGCATTAAAAATTGTTAAAAAAGATAAAACTAATGAAAGTTAAAAATAAAGCTAATGAGTTATTCTTAGATGACATCATTAATCTTATTGGTAATGGTGTAAAAGCCTTCCCACAGCGGTTGCAGGTTTGGGCTGATTTATTTCTTCCTTATCATGTTATAGAACTAGGCCTGGCAGCAGGTGTGAGCCCTGAAGAAATTGCAACCAGTCTTCATCTTTGTATTTGCCAAAATAAAGTTGTTCTGAGCCAGGTCATGTAAATTCAGGTTAGGCCAAGTTGCTCATTAGACTTTGTCTAAATTTTAAAGATATAAAGTGTTGATAAAGATTTTAGGACCGTACATTAAAAAGATTGTTTGCACATATGAGTAGGAAGCAGATGTATTAATATAATGTTACCCAACAAGATACAGGAACAATTATGTATATTTAATTAAGTAGTTAGTGGACTTAAAACCTGCAGTAGAAACTCCAGTTTTTATAAAACAAATATGGAGAGAATTGAAGATTTGATGTTTGTAAATGTTATATCTATTTTCTTCTAAGTAACTAATGGCTGGTTATTTGTAATCACGTTTTCTCATAATGTAAGTTGTTAATGACCTTTTTTTAAGGGTATGAAAAACAACAACAGATATTGGTATTTGAAAAAAGGTGAATTTTATTGGTACATACTAAAGTATAGAGTCAAATTTGTTTCTATTCATTAACAAAGGTCCGTACTGTAATAATTTTGTGTGTAATATACAAGCATTCTTTAATATGTTTACGAGATTCTCCCAATTTTATTTGCATTAATTCAGACCATAGTAACATTAAATTCCACTGTAACCCATTATTAATACTTAATCATTTGCATGTTAACAGAAACTACACATTGCTTATTATTGCATTATGTTGAAAAAAGGATTTTAATGTACTTGTTTGGTTATACATTAGATTGTACTAGGTTCTAAATTGGAAGTACGTTTTAATTCCGGTACTTTGAATAAAGACAGCCTTTAATGTTATATACAGCCTTTGAATGTACACTAACTAAGGAAATGTCTGTTAAGTCTAATTAATTTTAAAAATCTAAAAGGTTAAGTTAAATAATTAAACGTAGCCACAACCTGCCAAAATCGTCTCTGTACCGTAATTATGTGCGATAAACTAATTTCTGTACTTCCAATAAATACACCCTTTTAATGTACACGAACAAAGTAAATTTTATTTAAGTTACATTGTCGTACATAACCTCCATAAGCTGGCATTACTTACTTCGAATAAATACAGCCGTTAATGTTATATACAGCCTTTTATCCATACAATAAATACAGCCTTTGAATGTACACTAACTAAGGAAACGTTTGTTAAGTCTAATTAATTTTAAAAATGTAAAAGGTTAAGTTATATTGTTAAACTTAGCAACAACCTCCCAAAATCGTCTCTGTACCGTAATTATGTGTGATAAATATAAACTAATTTCTGTACTTCCAATAAATACACCCTTTTAATGTACAGTGACAAAGTAAATTTTATTTAAGTTACATTGTCGTACATAACCTCCATAAGCTGGCATTAGTTACTTGTGAAGAAAACAGTTGGATGTACACATCAGACACCGAAATATAGTACACGCGCGGCGCCGGAAGTTACATTTTGCCGCTGAATATTCCCCAAGACCCGTATGTTGAAATTACAGGACTTCCTCTTCCAACTTCCCCAATTCTCACTAGATGGGGTACTTGATTAAAGGCTGCAGTGTTTATTTGTAACCATTTTAAGGTTATATGCGATTTCTTAGATGCTGTACCAAGTGATTCTTCAGCTGTAAAAAAGGCAAAAGGACTAGCAGTTAAACAGCAGTTGCAAGATGAACTTTTTATTGTGCATGGTTACTCTTTCGTGATAACTGCCATTACACCATTGGAGGAGCAATGTCCTGAGAAAGACACACAATGGGCTGTTCTGATGGATGTGAAGGAAGCACTGGAAGCTATTGGAAAGCAGAAGCTAGAACAGAGCTTAGCCAAAAACCCTGATGTTGAAGATGTTGCAACAAACAAGGATTTAAATTACCGACTACAAACAAAATATGCACCACTTGTGTCTGTTGACGTTGAACGTTCCTTTTCTACATACAAGTATTTACTTAGCGACGGAGATGCAGCCTCACTGAAAAAAACATTGAAATGTTAAATGTTATCTGTTTTAACAGTTTTCTGGACTAGTGACTTTAATAACATTGTGTTCTGGGACTTGTTTTAGGCAGACTTTTTAATACATGAGTGAATTTTGAGTCCTTATATGTGATGTAGTTGGTTTTGGTACTGTTTGTACGAATTTTATAATTTTTGAACTATATATATTTGAAATTTGCACCTTTTTCAGCTAAATTTTGTACTTAAAATTCCTAGATCTACTCATCACCTTATAGTAGCACTGTCCATACAGACGAGAAGATTTGCATGCTCTAATGAAGTTGAGAGCTATGCTGGTGGTAATGAAGTCACAGGGCCTCCCTTGCCAGACAGGTCTCAGTCAATGCGTTAAGCAAAGTATCTTTCACAACATCCCATCTTGTGTACCCAATATCCTTCCCCCTCCTCTGTATCATTATCCCTTCTATTCCTGTTTAATTGTTGCGGGTGGCTGAAGATTTTAAGTTATCTATTGATGACAATGAGTGGATACTGTACACACTACGAGTTGTTAAGCAGCACAATAATAGTTCCAAAACCACTAAATTGCATCTCTGATGGTAAGTATAAGGGCGAGTCTCCAGTGCCCTAAAACCAGAGTCCCTCATCTAAGGAATGGTAATCCCTACAGAAGGATCCCTGGTCTTGAGGGGTTTTATGGCAGGCTAATAACCTGCTTAAGTAAAGCCAAATAAATACTTACAGAACTCATACAAGCCTTGGAAATTTCTTGGGAAATTTTGTAAATAATTTAAGTATAAATAATGAATATTCTAATTCATAATTAAAATTTAAGTAAATATTATATTATAAATGTTTAATATACAATAAAGTAATATAAAATATATATATAATAATAATAACATAAGATTGGCATGTGTAATTACCAGACTTCGGATAATTATGCACTTAAAAATGCCAAAATATGCATGCAAATATGCACTAAAAAGTGTCAAAATATGCACTAAAAATTTTGAAATATGCATTAAAAACAAACAAATATCTGTTATCAATTAGCGGTTTATTATAAGAAATGAATGTTACACTTTAAACATCGCCAAATTAAAAAAGAATTACATACCGTACCACAATAAAATGCTCCAGTTTGTCAATGAAATTCACAAGTCTTGATTACACTTAATCACTGCATGATGTAATAGGTTTTCAAACACAAACTTGCACCTATTTTCACTTAAAATGACTTTGTACTCAGAAAACGCTCTCTCCACATCACATGCCACAATTGGAGCATACTCCAACTTAACGAAATCAGAGACTTCTAGTATCGATGCACTGTCAATTTTGTCTTTGCCTTGGATAACACCAGAAATGCTTTTAAGTTTGAGGAGACCGGAGTTTTTTAGCACTACACTCTGCAATTTTTCCAAGAAAACTTGATTAGTTAGGTTCATTAGGGATCGTTCGACTTCTTCAACAATTCCAATACTAATGTGAAGAGGCAGTCCTTTTTCTTGCAATTTCTTGATGGCTGAAGGTATGCAAAGCAAATTGGAATGAATGAATATAAGTTGCTCACGAACACCATCTTTGCTCAAGTCTTCTTGAGCTTCTTTAATAGAAGCAGCTTCTTCAGAATCGAGGTCTTGAACTAGCTTTTTTACTACCTCAAAATAATCGGCATAATAAACAGCAGCTTCGAGCCACGTTCCCCATCTTGTATGAACTGGTGAAGGCGGCGGCGGCACATCATGAACTGCATCCAAAAAGAATTTCTTGCGACTTGGAGCCTTCAGGAACACTCTTTTCACTGTAGGATCAACGCGTTTACTTCAGGAAAGGAAGCCCGGACTGTTTCAGCGACTCGATGAAGTCCATGTGCTACACATGTGATGTGTATCATCTTGGGATATAATATCCCAAGACCTTCCATGGCTTTACACATGTAAGGTGCAGCATCAGTGCAGGCCACGAGAACATGATCGTAAAGAATGCCTGATGGCCACAAACAAGAAAGAGCATCATTGAAAAATGCAGCAACTGTTGAGTGATTCACCTTAGGTAACACAGCCATATTTAGTAGATATGATTTATCTCTCTCTTCTTCCTCTCCTAAAATTCCAAACACGAAGTTAGCTACATATCTTTGATCCACGTCCGTTGTTTCGTCTAGTGAGACCCAAATATATTTTCCATCAGCTTTTTCCCTTAGTTTACCTAACATTACTTTATAAAGCTCAGGAACGTAATTCTTCCTAATTGTTGATTCATCTGGGACTGGTTGTTTTGTATACTCCTGCAGAAACTGAACTAAGTTCTTATTGTTTAGCTTAGCCAATGGGATGTTTGCCAAGACAAACGCTTTACACAGATCTTCATTGAATTTACTTCGTGTTGGTCCAGGTTTAACTAAAGCAGTGGTTACAAGAGGCTGGTGTTTTGGTTTCAAGTTTACCTCTTTCAATTTACTGTGTTTCGTTGTTCGAAGATGTTGTTGAATTTGATACTTTTTAGTTGCGGTTACGACTGTGCTACAGTATTTGCAAAACAACACACTTCCGTCAGTTGAAAAGTCTTGAAACTCGCGTACGCACGCTTTCAATACTTCATTAACAATTCTCTTCTCCTTAGACATTATAAATTAAGTAGCAAGAATACAGCTATTTAACGTACTATGAACCACAACCTGTTTCAACTCAACCAAAGTAAGACTGACAAGAACTAATTGTGCGTGAAAGGTAACTATTTACAAAATGAGGAAAAGACAGCCCTGCTGTAAGGGAAATTCCAAGAATCAGTACCCACCTAATTGCATTGCAGGTAGACAAAGCCATGGCCGGATGTAGGGCTGGTGTTGCTAAATTTAAACACGCTGCCGACCTGTCAAACAGCCTACCTGAGGATAACCAGCACAGCTTAACACTTCAGTTATCTCAAATATATGTCAAATTTTCCAATAGTGTCCTGCAGAATCTGATGTCTACACTCAAGACGAAAAATACTTTTGAAATATGCCCTAACAGGAGGAAAACCCAAAATATGCACTGTTAAGATAAAACTGCTCCAAATATGCAATTGCATATGCAATATGCAAATGCATAATTATCCGAAGCCTGGTAATTACATTTACATTTGTAATTATTAAAATTATGTTTGAAATATTATATATGGGATATGTTTATAATATAAAATAACTAGTCAATAAAATTGAACTCAGTAGTAAATTAGGGTTAATACAAATAACATGTTAACAATTCTTATTTATTTTCATGTTAAATAATATAATTTGTGTTGCTAATAAAAAAAATTGTTTCCAGTAAATTTACTCCATATGGATAAATTGATGGAATGTTGATTTGCTATAGTCTAATCGCTAGATTTTTCTTAATGATTTTTTGAAGAATAATTTTGGTTACCTAATTTAGTGTATGTTTTATATAGATAAATGTAAATGTAAGTGTGTTGGTACACATTGTATTCCATATAGTCATGTAACCGATTAATTATAAATTAGTTCATAGGAATAGAGATGTCACACTTTGAAGAAGGAAAAGAAGTAAATAAGGGCTCCTGCCTGGGGAAGACATATCAGATACTACAGATAACATTCCTTTCACAGACTTTAGTGTAGGGATTACCAGAAACTGTAAATTCTGAATAGATATAAATTAATGTTATGTAAATAACATTTCAAAAGTAAAGCTTAAGAATGTCAACAACTGTCAACTAAAAGATGCCATTTCTAGGAAGTTACTTGGTAAAAATACAAATTTGATAGTTCAAAACCAGAATAGGTAACTTATTTCATACACGTGAGGTTTGATATAGTAAGAAAAGAATATCCATTAACAAAAACTCTGCACTTTCAAGGAACACGTGAACCAGAAAATAGACATTAGAAGCTAATACAATAATAGAAAAACAAATTTTTTTAAAAGAAGTAACAGTGCAGTAGAGTGTCTACTTTGTGGGAACTACAATTCAAGAATAATTTATGCGATAATTAGGTACAGTACTTTAAAATGTGAAGAAAATAATATATAATTGTTAGTATGTACACTGGAATTAAAAGTAGACTCCTAGATACAAGTCAGACGAATGGTTTCTTGTAGAAAAAACAAAGACGTCTAAAAGAAAATCTAAACAATACAGAGGCTGAATGTATTTCAAGATATGTTTCTTTTGCACTGGAAATACATCCCAACAGAAGGCTTGTGTGTGGCAGACAGGCTAAGGTTTATTCAACTGAACAGGAAATTTAATGCTATTATTCAAGGGATAGGAGAAGGAAAGATTTTAATACCATAGTTATAATACACAATATTCAAAGATACATACTCTGTCTCCAAAGTGTTCGAATAAGACTCTTGAATAATCTACAAAACAGTCGACTATGAGTGAGTTTGCCCAACCACCAAGATCCTGTAGTGGCTGTGGTAAATCCCAGTGATATATAGTTACCTGTTCATGAAAAGGTAAAAGTTAATTTATATATTATATTAATTAATTATACAAAATTAGCAGTGTATATTTGATTAAAATATGGTAAGTCTATGTATTATGTAATTATTTTATTACAGAGTACGTTCAAAATTTTAAATACTCAAGACATTAGACACTGATTAATGTATTTGTTTAAGTACATTAAATTTTGTATAAGTACTTGATTGATTGTACTTGATTTTTAATAATATGTTAAAAATGTATCAGTCGTTAAAACAATTGTAAATAACTGTCAACTGAGCATACCACAGGCTGAATATTGTTTGCAATAAGCTCATTAATGAGGTTGTTGTAGTAATTAATGCCATCTTGATTAATAATATTGCTTCCTCCTGTAGGCAAGACTCGACTCCATGAGACTGAGAAACGATAAAAGTCAAACTGAAACATAAATTGAATCCAAAATTAATTTTTAAAAATTATGCTATTCCACACCACCACAGAAAAATTCCCGATTAGCGCTTTCAAGGTTCATATCTGATCATCAGATGAGCCTGAAAGGGCTAATCGGGAAATTTTCTATAATGGTGTACAACATTGTAATTTCTGTTTGTAATTATAACCACTAACACAACTTTATTAATGAAATAATAAATTCTTGGATTTCGTTGTCCATGACGTGTCCGTTACTTAACTAAATATCACTATAATATTGACGACTCGGAACACTAAGTTTTTTATAAGTAAAAACGTAAAGTTTTACCTTACAGCCTAAACCGGCTTTCACATATTAGCCTCTGATGAAGCCTTCTATAGGTGAAAGCCGGTTTAGGCTGTAAGGTAAAACTTTACGTTTTTACTTATAAAAAACTTAGTGTTCCGAGTCGTCAATATTATAGTGATATTTAGAAATAATAAAAAAGTAAACTCAACTTTACGAAGACACCATAAGTTGAGCTACATTATAAACAATTACTAGTTTTCTTATTGCTCTCTGGCAATTCAAAACATTATGTTAAAACCTTTCAGTAATGGCGGCAGCGGCCTTAGCACGTTCAAGTGGTTATTAGTTTAAGTGTTGTGTTTTATAATCGGACGGTAATTGTAATACAATTGTGTTTAATTTTAGTGGACATTTTATTGCGTGTGAACAATTTTTATTTGAGTTGTTGTAGAGACTGTGTTCTTAATTACGAACTGTTAACTGTGGAAATTAAAGCTGGTAATTAGTGACTATTAAGACACCAATTATGGTGTCTTGTACTTATTTTGTTGTTTTCCACTGTACCTACAACGATCGAGTAGACCGTCGTAACAGTGGTGTCAGACGTGAGATAGAACGGTTAACAGTGGAAACAGTGGACACTTTGTACAAGACGAGTGTAATTCGTAATTAATCGGTAAACAATGGATGCCAGTCAGATGATGGAAAATTTACAGTCGCTGCTGTTACAGACGGAGAAACAACAGGATGAAAAACGCAGACAGGAGGCGGAAGAAGCAGAAAAGCGACAAGACGAGAAAGCGGAAGCGAGACAGAAAAATCTCCTGCTAGAGACAGAGGAACGACGACGACAGGAGGCAGAGGAACGGAAGCGTGAAACAGAAGACATCAAAGCATTAATACAGGAGCAGAAACAGATGCAAGAACATAGTACCGCAGAATTGGGTCCCCTACGAGGTGAGCTTAATAAACAAGATACAAAAATAACGGAGGTACAAGAATCAATGACATTGAAAATAGCTGAAGTAGAGAAATCTGTTTCGAGTGTTCAAGAATCGATATCCACAAAAATATCTGACATAGAAGAAACCATGTCAAATAAAATATCTGCAGTAGAAATCTCAATGGCAAGCATAAGAAAGCAGTTCCTGAAATTACAACCAAAACAACTTTGTGAATAAATTGTACCAATGATAAAAACAGAAAAAGACGCAGAAAATAAGTCAACAGAGAAATTAACTTTACCTGCAGTAGGGACAGTTCATGTCAAATCTCCAACCTTTGACGGAAGCAGTCACTGGGCAACGTACCTCCGCCAATTTGAAACTGCTGCATGCGCAAATAATTGGACAGAGAAAGACAAGGCTGTTTCACTCGTTCTTGCATTAAAAGGACCTATAAAAAGTGCCACCTGACAGCCAGAACACCTATGCCGAGTTGATAAAAGCTCTGGAATTACGATATGGTGATAAACATTTGCGAGATGTGTACTGCACCCAGTTGAGAACAAGGCGACAGCATGCCGGGGAGAGCCTTCAAGAGTTTGAAGCAAGTATCGACAGACTAATTAGACTGTTTAAACATTTTATTTGCCTCCAGAAACTGTTAAGACTATAAAAATAGGTTAATTACCTTCTGTCAACTTTTCTCAGAATCCTATACGGGATTACTCGAGTTTCGACACCAATGATGTCATCATCAGATCCAATATGATTAAGGTTAAAACATTAATCGATGTATATTCATCTCGTCAAGTAATAAAAAACAACACATACATTGTACAAAAATAATAAATAACACATATTAAAACTAAATAACAACGAAATAAAAACGACATGTGGCCGTAACGAACCTGCACAGGAACGCTCCCACGGTAAAACTAATCAATACCGGCTTGACCTTCGTTCAATTTTATCGATCTGATATAGCCGATTTCTCGTTCTATATGATCGATTCTATTAAAAAAAATATTATTTGTATGTATTGCTTTTTCGTTTAGGACACGATTGTAATCCTCCTTTATAGCTTTATATATCTCGAACCGTTCGAGGGTGTCTAGCCTTAGTGACTTTTTACATTTATGTAGAATATCTAAATTATCACCAATACTCTTTATGTTATGGTCATGTAAGCTTAAATGTTCTGCAAATGTAGATCTTCTTACATTTGACTTGGAGCTTGGGATATGTTCTTTATAACTAACTTATAACTAAGTTATACTTCTTTATGCTCTTGTTATAAAGAACATATCCCAAGCTCCAAGTCAAATGGATCAAATGTCGCGACGTAACAATATTATTATATATACTGTTATTATAACTCGTCATATTAGTGTTTGAAGTTGAAAAATATATACTTGAAATATTAAATCAAACAAAAATAAATAAATCATTAAATAAAAATGAGAATATCATCATCAGATTGTACAAACTGGACTAATTTAATTATAAGCGCGCGCGAGCACGCTCACACACACACCCGTTGCAGAGGATAAACATAACTGTAAATAATAACATAAAAAGGATAATAATTCAATGACAGATGTGTGAATTTATTACTATGCGCAACAATAAAAAAAAATATGGGTGAGGTTATGTCGGACACAGCCAGTGGGTTTTATGTGTAGCCAGCCTATACGCCTGTATTGCGGGTAATATTTTATTTGGGATGGGAGAACGAAATGAAGTCAACGAAATGGATACATGGCTTATATTTAGCGTAACAAACGTTCAGTCGTAGGTATAATCTATGACAATTTTGTTTAGCATAGGTCTGTGGTATGTAGGTGTAACTGAGATATTAATATTTCTTACGAACACACGTATATCTCCAGTAGTATTGCCCGGTGTTGCAGGCGTCGCGTCGTACGTCGATGTTGATACTGCCCGATAGAACGATCGGAGTTTCTGTGTCGGGTTCGAAGTTGCTCGTCTTCAGTTAGGTGTTCGACAGTGGTGTATTTACGGGAGGTGGACGAACGGACCCTCCAGAGGTCGAAAAAGTTGACGAATTTTGTTAATCTCTTAATTTTTAGGCTGTTTTATTTTACCTTTTTTCAGCTGTGCACGCTAATATAGTACTAGCTCGTTTTAAATATGCTACACAGACAGGTTTATTACACAGCATTAGAGTACACGTTTGGATATGAAATACGTATATAGGAAAATCAATTCAGTCTTTCAACAATGTTTCAATAACGCGTAGGCCTATCCTTACTGTATTATTATCGTTTACTTTAGTCTGACTGATTTTTGGATGTTATCACACGTTTTTCAGCCACATTAAAGATAAATGTTGATTAGTCTTAACTTGTTTTTTTCCTTTGTATGACGCCGACCCGACCCCGGACCCCCAAAGCCAAATTTTAGATACGCTACTGGTGTTCGACGTGTTTCAGTATGCCGACTGCACCGTTCACGATACTGTCCTTGACATCCAACTCCGAGATTCAAACTGAATGCCAAGCTTCCTAACTCGACTACACTCATCTTGTGCAGTTTGCGTCTACCGGCTGCGATCTGTGTTTGATTCCTGTAACCTAGCATCCTGTCGTCGGCGATACTCTCGAACTGTGGCAGGATTGCGATATTGTTTGCGGTATCCATCGTGATTCCGATCCAACAAACGAATGGCACTGGGAAAGTTCTCGTTGCACCACCCCTCGGTTCCGAAACGACCTTCGATCAACTGCTTCTCGTGCTACTGAGTCTGTCGCCTATGCTGATCATCATAAGTATCGCCAAGAACGTACAGGCGCTCTGTCCCGTCACCTGCTCGAGTGGATAATAATTCAACGATTGACACAACACGGCCTCGCCGACTACGTTGCGCGTTACTTTGTAAACCAGCGTAGAGTCAAGGAACGGTAGGTAACTGACGAAAGTCGCCGCGGAACACTAAGTTGAGACCGCCGAACGATCGAGCGTGCGCTCCGGTGATCTCCTGTAAACGATGATTGATCTTGTGCAGTATGTTGCACCCCATACTCACTTCGTTCACTTTGATACATTTGACACCGACGAACATGTTTCTGCACTTTTGTAAAACCTCTCTAGCCATCGTGCCTACTCGTATGGACTGTGATGATTTTGAAAGCCGAATGCATAGTCACGCCAACCAAGTTCACTGCCGCTTTGCCGATGGATGCGCAAGCGATGTATGCGTTTTCGAAGTGAATTGTGCTGCTGAGTGAATCTATTGTATAAGTAACTTTAACACGTAGATCTCGCCTCAGGACCCGAATCTACAAGTAGATCTGAATGGGATCGGAGTCGGCCAAGTCGATGTATCGCTTCGAGAACTATCTAACTCTAACCGCTGTTGGTGCTTCGCATCAGGCGACAATAGTCTTGCTTCGGCATAACGTTGCTGCGTTGGCGCACAGCCGATATCCCATTCGAGTTGGCGACGGACTCCAAGTCATCGCTGCTCCCGATCGGTGTGCTGCAGAACAATTCTGACGAGCTCGTCGCGTTGCTCACTAGCGGCAAATGGACCTGCATTGTCAAAGTCCTTGCACATCTGTCTTAATTCCTCGAACACCTTCACGATATCGATATTGGGCTCGTGCTCGGATCGCTTGGACATGATTACCGCTTCCCGATCGTCTTACGTCGCCAGGAAAGCGTTGCGACTAGAATTTCCACAATCTCGTTTTAGAAAGACAAGAACAGCGTAAACATTTCTCCCTTGTAATTGACCACGTCGTTCAGCTCGTAGCATCTGTAGCGAATTACTCGCGGCGCAGGCCTCCTTCATACCGATAACAGCCGCTGAATCGTAAAGAACGTTGTCCGTCCTCGGTGTGAGCTCATCGGTCACTAAAATCGCTTTCTTCGTTGCGGCCTACGCCTCTTTTGTTAAGTGGGTTATTCCATTCGGCAAAATCCCCGAGACATTCGTCTTCGAGTTCCACGGGTCTCTCTTCTTATCGCTGCACTACCTTCTTAGTTCAGAAGGTGTCTGTGCTGTTCTCGTCTAAGTTCTGCTCGTCCATCACTGCTTTCCGTTTTCGCGCCTTCTGCCGTTCTTGGGGCACACAGTCGGAATATAGTTCACTTCTCGACTACTGTGATTCATCGGCTGTCGCAGGCGATACCAAGCGGCAACCTGCGTTGACATCCGCCGTGTTCAAGACCTTCAGATAAGCTGCTTCATCAGTTGCAGATACTCTTTGTCCGGATTTTGTTCCTGAGCTCCATAAGTTTGCGATGCAGGCTGCTTATGACTCGGTTAGATTTGTCAACGTATTCGACAGCGTAGGCCGCTTCAACTGTAGAATGCTGTTCCAATTGATCGTCCACGCAGTCAACGCATCGAACATATTCGTGTAGATCTCTGAAAAGTTGCGCATAAACACCAGCGTGGGCGACGCAACGTCGCTCGTATATTATCCAAGGAAGATGTCACCAGAAACTTCTCGAGGGAGTCGTAGATCTTCTCCTCGAGCAACTTGTGCAGTTTGGCAGCCTTCGATTGGAAGCCGCTCTTGCACCGTCTTTTTACGATCAGCAGCAGCCGACTGGGCTCATTCATCAGCTAGAACGGATTTTGAAACGTCAAGCGGTCTCGCTTAGTGCAGATGAACGTGTGCTTATGCACTTGGTTGGCGTACAACTCGCCGGGTAGATCGTCTCGATTAACCGAGCATAAGTCGGTTACAAGCTGAATCGCCTTAGGTATGTTCGGGCTTTTATCACGCGGATCATTCTTCAGCCACAGCACGATGTGGGTGCCTCGATAATGAAATTCTATGCATAAGAAAAATCGACCACGCGATACGAACGAAATGAGTTGTCCATGGTATTCGACCGCAGCATCGCCATGAACGTGTCAACTAGCTTGTTAAAGTACACGTGGCAAGTACTCGAGTCTTCGTTTATGCACTTGATCGCGTCAAGTCCGCTAGCAGATCATCTACTTGTGCGTCTTTGAATGAGTCGCTCTGGTCGCTTGAGCAGCTTCGGCCAACGTATCGCGTTCGCGCTGATCGTAATGAAGACCGTTGGCTTGCCCAGCTGCCGAATCATCGCGAAGAGATCCTTTTGAGATTCATACAGTGTTGAACGGAGTTGGGGATCGTTTTAAAGAACGCCAAATTCTTGTTCATGTACTCCTCCAGAAACGTTCGATCGTCGAGCAACTAGTGTGTGATCGACTCCGTTTGCTTCACGCAGCGAAACATGTAGATGCCTTCTACGACGAGTATGCGCAGTATCATCAGAGCGAGGTCAGGTGTTACTCAGTAACGATCTCTGCGACGGATCTCGCTGGTGTACACCATGTACGGCATGACTCATACGTTGAGATCGAACTGGTTTTGTACTCAGTAGATCTGAGGAAACGCCAGCTGTCCGGCGTAAACGTCGAATATGAGATTGATCGGTGTGGGGTGCTTGCCCGGTGTGGTGTCCAAACACTGAAATCGAGTCAGGTTCCGTACATTCGATCGGGCAGTCGTTCTCACCGTTCTCTTCTTCGTACGCGTCAAACTCACTTCAGTCAATTTGGATATTGTAGTGCTTGTTTCGCCAACTAGTGCAGCCAAACCGTCACGAATCCACTCAGATAACTCGATATGTAGGCCTATATCAAATACCTTTTTATGCTGACATTGAAAGCGAAGTCATCGTCCAACCGTCGCGGTAGCTGCTGCGCCATCATGTTAACGTCGACCGGAACTTTTATGTTTTGGCCCACTATGCCGCAGTTGCCCTCGTAGTGGAGTCTTCGGATTTGCATAAAAGCGAGCCGATATCAACCGAGCGTTGATCGGATCCTAGGGTGGCAAACCGACGGGCTTCGGTGATATCTGAAGCCGTTCGAGCGCGACTACGCTAGGATCTTGTTGGCATCGAGCGACTTATTGCAAGTACAGCACAACTGAAACACGGCTGTATCCTCACTGGGAAACATATGTGAGGTGCCTTCACCTTCTTCAAGCCATTCGCAAACCACAACCGAGCACCAGCAAAACAAACCGAACGGATTATTCAGAAACACGGCTTCGAAACGTTCGTCGGCTACTCTCCAGTGATCCTTCATGACATCGATTCTGTTGAATTCCACTTCCATGGGCTTGCAGTTATCTTCGGTAGATACGAGAACCTTGTCTGAGAACTGTACCTCCACCGGCTCAGGGATAGCGGCCATCAAAGTGCTCGCGCCGTCGTTCCCCGCGTCGACTTTCCGGCATTCCCGAAGTGGATGTGGTGGTACTAATCGATCGCTGATTAGACTTCCTTTCTGACGAGATTCGTTGTTTGTATTTTCCCTGGCCTTTTCGGTCAGTATGGGCCGACATAGTGAAATTAAAATTTTTCACGACTTACTTTCAATTTGTCACCAACAAATATTTTACAAAGTTCACTTTTTTAAGGCTTAAATCGACAGATCTCGACGAGATATTTCGTTTGGCATCAAAACGAATGCACATCGGAGTCGCTAGATATAAGCCGGCTATGCACTAACCATCCTCGCTGGACGTTATGACGGGCAGTAAGGCCTAAGTCAAAAACGACAGTGCGTAGCTTTGACATCCATCCGCACGTCCCGTCGTGTATTTTTTGAAGGATGTGCACGACGAAAAATGAGTCCAGCAAGACCATCAGCTCAAGCCGCACGACGTGCAGATTGGTCGTGTGTAGTGTTGACGGATGTCAAGCAATCGTGCATCGTGCATGTTTGACTATGCACGCTTGCTGTCTATCAAATCGTCATTTTCGAGCAAGTACAGTACATGTTTTTAGAGCACATTCGTTTAATAAATGTTTACTGTTTAATTTTACTTACATTCATTCTTTAGTTTATATTTAATAAGTAATGATTCAGATAAAACTTCAGTTTAATATTTAGTTTAGTTTAATCTTCGTTTACATAATAAGTCTTACATTCAAATATCATTAACAGTTATTATTTTTAATATTGTTATTATTAATTTGTTTTAATTACAATTCATAATGGCCCGTGAAATAACATCAAAATTTATCGAAAAATATAAATTAAATTTATGTCTGTGGGAAGCATCCTATCAACGAGAACGTCTAGCACGCTGGACGAGTTGCATGACAGTATGGTGCGCACATCCATTACCGACGTCGGGCATGCTGGACAGCGGCGATGGTTAGTGCGTGACCGGCTATACTGAGCGGAAATTTTCGATAGTGCCCACATCCTCCTCCAGACGCTGCAGGCCATTGAAATGGAATCCAAGGTCATGTAGTCATCATATTGGTATACCTAATCGAATGTGACCACATTTATGTAATAGTCACGAAGTTAGTGTCGGAATGGATCGCTCTGCAATGTTACATCGCCGTTTCCGCCCTGGTACCCCATGTTCGGTTTGATTTTTAAATATGTACTCACGTCAGAAAAGGTTATCGCTCTTTTGACTTGAATTTATTATCTCTGGAGCAAAACATGATAAATAGGTGTCTGCTATTGACCTACAGCTCTTAATGATAGGCGCTATATGTGTAAAAACTATGTCCATCATTATCATGTAATTACAGTACAGTATTTCTATTTTTCTCTTTAACCTCGTGTGTCTTATTCTGCTGTATGTTTTTATATTTTTTTGCCTTATATGCGCCTTTAAAAAAGACCTGATATTACCGAGTACACCGACAATAAATCATTGTGAATTCCAGATATCTGAAATTACCTACAAAGCTGTGACTTTTTCTTTTTAAATACTACACATATTTTTCACATGTTCTCTATTTTTTATATGCAACTAAAAAAGATCAATTAATTTATTGGATTACGTGTTGGATCAATTAATTTCCATGACGTGTCCGTTACTTAACTAAATATAATTAATTCACTACCGACTCGGAACACAAAGTTTTTTATGGATAAAAACTTTTACGTTTTTACTCATAAAAAACTTTTGTGTTCCGAGTCGGTAGTGAATTAATTATATTTAGATTAATTAGTATTTCCACAGGTTTGATATAATTTCTGCTGCTGAATGGTAATATCCAATGTTTTTCAAGTACTAACATTAAAACAGTAGGCCTAAGTTTTTAAATTCTCAAGAACACATTAGGCTTATAACTTGTTTAGTACTGAGGCATCTTATCTACTTCGAATGGTTTGATAATTCATTTTAACACGTAGGCTATGTTTTTATGGTTCAAATTCATGGAATCATAAAAGAGAGAATTAATGTTTAATCCTGTTAACACATTATCGGTATACGTTTGTAATATAGGTTACTTTAATTTTCTAGATTAGAGAATAGAGTGATACAGTCTTCTCTTACCGAATTAACGTTTAATGCTACCACTTAACACACTATGCAGTTTGGAGAA
The DNA here is from genome assembly GCA_034769895.1 of Magicicada septendecula. Taxonomy (NCBI): domain Eukaryota; kingdom Metazoa; phylum Arthropoda; class Insecta; order Hemiptera; family Cicadidae; genus Magicicada; species Magicicada septendecula. Next base: position 548,061,137 of record CM068368.1, read on the forward strand.
TACATAGTTTTCTATTGTGGAAAACTTAATCTACTTATTGGTACTAACCATTAGTCTAACATACAGAAAGAATGTATATTTTTATTCAGTAGGTTAGCCTTTAAATTCAGGGTTGCCAGGTGTGGGGGGTTTTTCCCCACAGTGGTGAATTTGAAGCCTCAAAATGATAAGTGAGGAAATGGTGGGGATTTGTGTAAATATGTCGAATTGGTGGCGATTTCAAATAATAAAAATTATTAAATGTGTAAAGTTATAGTTATGCCATATTGCGTACCTATATAGCATGTACCCAATATTTTTATCATGTGTCTTTGTCACTCTCTGGCTTTGTGTGCTTCATATGCATGTGAGAAATTACCAGAATTTGCTGAGGATTTAAATAGGAATATATATGTAATATATATATATATATATATATATATATGTAGGCCTATACAATATTTTCAATATAGCCCAAAAAGAATTTCAGGCTTTCCAAAAATTTTCAGAAGTTAAACTCCATAAGCTGTTAAAGCCCTGCCATACAAGATGGTTATCTTTGGTGGCATTTGTTAAAAGAGTTGTTTAACAGTAATCAGCATTGCTATTATATTTTCAAGGCGAATACTTAATTGATCATAATGCATAATCTATTTTATGAAAAGTTAACTCCTATAAAAATATTATATCTTTTTTTTTGGAGCATGTTCTTTCTACTTTAACAGAAATGAACCTAGAATTTCAATCAGATAAACCTCTCTATAGCAGATTTGAAATAATCTATAGGACAGTCTTTGATTTTTACATTGATCCAAATTATTTTCACAAGACAGATGTGACCAAACTGTTCTGTACAGAAATGCTGCAAATTTCACAAAACTACAAAATATTTATGTAGGTGCTAAGTGCACTGTGATTTTGGAAAGTAAAAATCCAAATCTCTCACTGGAACAAATACAACATTTCAGAGTAAACCGCTTGAAATTTTGTGTTGAATGTGCACACCAAACTTATAGCAGATTTCCTTTTAACAGCGAGTATGTTCAAAGCCATCTAGAATTTCTAGATAGGAAAAAAATTTAAAGACATTCAGTCACTGGGTTTAGCAGCAGCCTTTGAGAAAAGTATTGAAATAAACATGGCAAATCTACACAGGGAATAGAGAGATCTTAGGAATACAAATATTAACACTGGTACAGATAAAAAACTTTCAGCGAGAAGTTTAAAATACAAAAACGCGAATGATACTGAAGCTTTTCCAAATTTAAATAATTTTGTGGCTTATATAATTACTTTACCACATAGTAGTGGGTATACTGAAAGGATTTTTAATGCAATTAATATTAATAAAAACAAAATCAGAAATAAATTGGGTACTGAGACACTGTCTGGCCAATTTGATACGAAAAATATTATAAGTATACAAAATAAATCCTGTTTCGACAACTTAACCAAAAATAGGTGTGAATGAATGTAAATTGTTTTTGTGAATTAAACTACTGAAAAGTTGTTGAATATAGTATACTGTATGAATATTGACTCAAGCCTGTAATGAACTAAGTGCATGAAAAAGATTTGAGAAAGTATTGAGACTGATCAGCGGGTGAGAACATTTTTTTTTTATTGTATTTCAAACAAGTTTTTAATATTTATGTCATTCTTGTAATAATGTTTAAACATTTAGAATACACTCAGACTCTATAAAATGTGGTGACACTTTGCATAAAGCACACACATTTGTGGCAATGGGGATTTTTATAGCAAAGTGGAGAAATTTTGGGTAGCCATGTGGGGAAAAGAGGACTGATTGACCTGGCAATACTGCCTTAAAATTCATAATTTTTTCTAGTTACATGATGCAGGTTACTCTAACTGATTTGGATTCTCACACTAACAATTATAATCAACAATCTTAATAGTTTTGTATCTATTTTTTGGCAGTTAAAACTATGTTCACGTTTTATTAAAACACAAACTACAGAACCAAAAGATCAAATGAAGCAAATATTGTAAATTTAACCTCAAACACAAAAATTTACAAAGCTTGTTTTCTTAGAATCTTTTCTTACAAATGAACATGATTTTTTGTATCATCTTTTAATTCAGAATTTTCCCTTTACAATGATATATTTGTCACTGTTATCTTTAGAAAAATAAGTTTTAATGAATTTTTAAGAATATGTTTGCATTTCTACTTTAATGAAAAGGTTTGTAAGGTATGTAGACCTTAACAAAGGGTGTTAAAATACCTTGGAGAAGGTGATAGCAAGGGATTTCTGAACTTATGTGCATCAAAACCTTATGGAGACAGTGCTAAAAAAAACATATGCATTGCACATGTACAAAAACGAATGGGGACACAGTTGAGGAAACTGATAACTAAACATAAAGGGTACCGGTAACGCTAGTGGTAAAAAAATAAGTAGTGAGGGATGAGTAATAAATGCATAAATTGACAACGTGTAGGCATATTATGGCATGGCTATTAGGAGAAATGTAAATAATTTAGAAAACATAAGGAATGATGTACTGGTAACCTTTTTCCATAAAATATTAACTGATGGTAACCTGCAACATGGTTTATGTTTCAAAGGTCATTTTGTTAGTCACTGCAATAGTTAATCACTTAGTAACACATGCTGTAAGTACAGTAGTTTACTTACAGGGGAACTTTACAGTCACAAACGCAGCTTACCACAATTAGTTGCAACAGAAATTAAACCAATTTTAGAGATTTGAGTAACCCAGACCTACTGTAAAATGCCTGAACAGACAAACGAAAAAACTCAGATAAGTCAATTAGTAGTGCCAGATGGAAAAAAAATACCAAAATCTGGATTTGTTGGGATTAAAACATTTAAATTTGGTGTACTTGATGCCATTAGTCAGTTTAATGTAGGTAATGCAGGTAAACTGATGGTGCTGAAAGAATTATGTTTAGAACATGAATAAAATCCTGCAAGTGGGCTCTGACGGATACACAAAGAAAGATAATCACAAAGTGATTGTATTGAAAATATTTTGAAGAAAAAGTTAAGAAAAGACCACAGAAAAGGAAAATAGCTGCAGATGAAGAGGAAGAAAAAAGAAATCCAAGTTATGGTGCTGGAATGTTATAAAAATAAGGTAATCATAATAGTACAACTTTGCATGCAATTTCCTAAAAATGTTGATGTTTTATACACTTGACCCATCAGTTCAGAAACTAACAAGGATAAGTAAATGAAATTTGGACAGCACGTTTACATCATCTATCTATAAGTATGACTTTTTTCAAGACTGAGATGATGGCTATCAATTGTTTGTAACTTAATACTGGTATTCTCTTCTTTATTTTTAGTTAATATTTAGCAGATAATTTGATATAAATATTTGAATATTTGTTGTTGTCATGTACTCAAACAAAAATGCCAATGTACTCAGAAATAAATGTTTTCAAATGCAAAAAAGAATTATTACCTTGCTTTTATAGAAGCTGAGCAAATGGGTCACAATTATTAGCAAAATAACATTGCAGAAATAGGGTTTATCTTGTCCCCTTAAATTAAAGCAGTCAAACCTGCTTTTTTTAAACATTTCATAGTGTACCGTACGATAACAATGTATTGCAAATTATTCAGGAAATTTATGTTGATTCAGATTATGCAAATTGTTTAATGTGTTTATGCAAATTTAACACTGGAATTTATGAGGGTAAATGTAACATTAATTTTATCTTATAGCCTGAACCAGTTTTTGCTTATTACAAGCTTCATCAGAGGCTCTGATGAAGCTTGTAATAAACGAAAACTGGTTCAGGCTATAAGGTAAAAGGTAAAAGTTTAACCTTTGTTACCAATAAAAAATTAGTGATCTCATTCAGTAATAAATTATATATTTATAATTAGTTAATCAACAGACATGGCATGGACAACAAAATCCAGGAATGCTAATTATAGTTGTGTGGTATTGTTATTTTGTGCACCATCATGTGCAGTTAGCAATAAACAACACACTCTATATTACTAGTTGCTTTATGCAGTACCTTCAAACATTTATAAGCATTCATCAGTATTAATGTGATGTATTGGATAATGAGGCTTAGCCTTGAAAAGGCTAGTCTAGCTATAGCCTGAAAAGAATCTATTGGGATTATTAGGATAAAGCTGGAGCTATAAATAGAAGGCTGACATGCTTCATAATGTATCTTCATTGGAATCAGTATTCTACAAACTTAAAAAATATACCTAAGAAACACTAGCAACAAAAAGGCTTATACCATGATAATTATAAAGTAATGTAAAATAATATGATTACCCCAACATTTTTCAGCAGCTGAACATCCTCTTTATACTTGTGGTAAGAATCACATGCAATATCTCCTGAACTGTGGTCTTCAATCACATCAGGGCGTGTATGTGTCAGACGATCCCAGATGTTTTCTCCCTTATCTACAAATTTGTACAGCTTACTTTGATACTACATTTTGACAACAAACATGTACAGACTTTATTTAACACAGATTAATTTCTACTTATGTTTGAATCAGTTGCAATAATGGTTACTGAACACTGAATTTAACCTTAAACGAGGTGGAAATTTTAATGTTAAGATATAATATAGAGGGAGATCCAACAAAATTCTATAAATTCTATATGTTTTTAAAAAAGCCACAATAAATGAAAAAAGAACAAGAACAAAAATATACTATTATCACTTGGAACACAAGTAGTTTAGATACAATTTTTTTCCTTATTGCCTGAACAAGCGCTTGCTTCATGACAGGGTGCCACAAGACCTGTCCATTCTATTTTTGGTGATGGGGCTGTTGTTCGAAAGATTGTTGTGTGTGTGTGTAGCAATCGAAAAATTAAAAATTTAATTTTTCTTCTCGACCAGTCTGTTCTCACGCAGCGGTGGCAGCGACTCCAAGAACAGGGCCATAAACAAAGTTAATTGGGATAGGCGACAACTAACGCCAATATCAGACAACGGAAGCGTGTTTAGGACGAGGTAACAAAAGGAACGACGACTCAAGTTAACAGGAGTGGGCCAACGGAGAATTATGACACCAAAACAAACCGAACAATGTACTTGGGCTCAGTCACACGTTTACGCAGAATCGAAGCGAAGATACATTTAAGGGTGTAGCTAAGAAATGAGTTCACGACAAAAAACGAGGCGAGGCACAAAAGGCTTGAAGCAGCGTAGCAGTCTATAGAAACGATCCGAGCAACAAATTGTGAATAGTGGCAGCGATGGTGCACAGCGGGATATACGCCTAAGTGACAAGCTGAGATTTACAACGAGAAAGCGTGGAGGTTGCAGCTGTCGACACTGGATGGAAAACGGTTAATTGCCAGGACGCGGAGTTACAGAAACGAACAATACCCAAGATGTTAGAGTAAACCATTGCTTGAAACTCGAAACAATAAGTTGACTGACAGGCGAGGAATGTCTTGCATTTCTCCGAACGAGAGTGACGCCTGGACAAGACGATTCAAAGGACAACATATCTAGCTACCTATCAGAACAAAGTATTTCACAAAAGAGAGCGAAGGAGAAGCCAGTTTCCATAGCAACTAGGAGAAGAACAAATCAGAGGGTAGAAGACTGGAAGACTTCGAAATGGTGGGAAAAGACTTCGAGAGAGGGTAGTTACTCAGCCTATCATAGTAATCTTAGGCGTGGACAAGCCAGAGACCAAAATCTAGTAGGGAGACATTGATAAAAACTAAGTGTCCGACACGGGACGAGGAAGTCTTACATAAAATTTTGAGTCGTCCGCGACGCAGTCTTATCGAGAAACTTTGAGAGTTTTACATAAATTTTCGAGCAGTTCGCGAGAGAGTCTTATAATAATTTTCGGAAGCAGTGTTACAGAACTTATCGAGCAGTTCGCAACGAAGTCTTATAATATTTCGGACTATAAATGTATTAGAGAGACACATAACTCTTGTGATTAATTTTACAATGTTACAAACAATTTCATAAGTTTATTAAGTGCAGTACTTATATCAAGAACAGTCACGTGAATTTTAGATAGTGAATCGGTATTGTCGATCAACCGTGATGTCTTAAGGTACGCGGTATGATGAACTAAACGGACATAGTGAGGTTCGGACTGAACTTTATTGAACTTATAATATATATAATCGTTTGTGACTGAGTAAAACAAACAGTATAACGAACAACAATTCACAATGTGCGTGAACGACACAGTAATATCCATGATTTACAGTAATCAAGACACTCTTATTTAAAAGAACTATCAGACAACCACACAATAATACCTTGCGTAGATACACAAAGAAATACACTGAACACTTAAGTAAGCATTTATTACTTAATGATGGTTGTACGCGGAGACGAGGTGAATTGTGCGGACAGTGAATAAACATAACACACCTACACTATTCTGTTAACAACGCGTGTGCAAATAACCAGTGAAAGTGATCATCATCATCATCATCATTATCCAATGGAGCACCGTCTTCAACAATCGTCTTCACCTGGAATATAGCACCGATGGAAATAATGGATAAACTATTACCAAGTAACACTTTATGCTTTTATTAGTATAGTCAAACTACTGTCCTGTCTCTTTCAAAGAATCTAACCTGAGTAATTATGAGAAAAGTTATTAAAAGAAGGTTGCATTCAAATATATAAACATGGTCTATTAAAGTCAATCCATCTGGATGAATGAACGCATTAGATAAAGTAAATATTATTTGATTTTGTTGTATGTATATTTAATATATGTTGTATGTATTTCAGAAAGCAATTAAGGAGGAATTTATATTTGATATGTATGTGTTTGATGTATTTACAGGTACCAGGAAGATATATGTTTGTTATTAAATACGAATTGTTTAAACATATAATAAATTAGTACGTAAGCAAATCAATAATGCGTTCATCATTGTCAGAGAACCCAGTGTAAATCCACAATTCAAATCACTATTATAACCACATAAATTTTAGTGTGTATTGAGCGAACACTCTTGAGAATATTAAAATCTTATTTAACATCTTAATTACACCGTCGTAAATGGCGACTAACACACGAATCGATCTACATTAGTGAATTGATCAATAACATCAAGAACCATATTAATCTTAAAGAAGCAACCTGAGTAGTTAATAGATTTGTACCTTAATTACATTGTTGTAATTGGCCTGTGAAGGGTATACTTCATTAATCAATGCACAATTAAATTAAGTAATTAAGTAATTCACGGATTAATTAATTACACCGTATAATATTGGCGCCCAACCGCACGGCTTGATACGCGATAGAGTATCACGTACAAGTTCGGGTAAAGAGCAGGCAGTAGAGTAGATTAACCTAGAGTAAGATAAAGAGAATTCATAGTGTAGAGGCTAGTTTGAATGATCACTCGTAGTAGGGCAAAGATGGCCAGTAATTCGGACAGTGTGGAATTTGAGGTTAATAATCAATTAGGTATGCCTAATACCGAGGAGGGCAACACACCTAGCGATCCAGACAGTGTTGTGGAGACTCCAGACGACAGGGCGCGGGGACCGACGCCTAGACCCCAAGAAGTGAGCCTACAAACACTAATGGCATTAATCAACGAAAAGTTTGATAAACAAAGTGAAGAAATCAGGACACAAGTAGGCGAAAATAATAGATTAGTAAGCGAGAAGCTAGAAAAACAGAACGAGAAATTCGACCAATACAAAGAAGAAGTGAAACAACAAGTATCTGAACAAATAGCGCAGATGCGTTCGGAAATACGCGAATACCGACATACCTGGGAGGAGAAGTTTAATGAGATGCAAAAGAAACAAGAAGACTCAGTTAAGGAATTGCGGGAAGACGCAGATAAGAAGCATGAAGATATGCGGGAGGCACGTGAAACAGACCGCCAAGAGTGGAAAGGAGCCATCCAGAGCACTCAGACAAGCATTAAAAGGATTCACAACAAAATAGAAATGCACATAAAAGGCAGTAATAAAAAACAGGAAGAGTTGGCAGGCGAACTACATGAAACAATACAACAGAAGCAGCAGGAGCAGTGCCACACAAACAACGTCATGAAACAAAAACTTGAAGAAGTCGATAACAAACAACGCACGACAGAACAAAAATTGGACGAAACGTCTAAAGAAAAAACTATACCCATTGAAGAACTGAAGTGCCACATAGCAAAAATGAGAGAAACACAAGAACGACTGCAAAGGCAATTAATTGAAGGTGAGTGTGGGAACGGAAACAGAATCAATGGACCGCAACACCACGATCTTAAGTATAATGGGACCGATAGGTATCCCATGGAATTCCTGAAGGAGCTATCGGAACTACAAGAGACATATTATCCTAATGACAGTATTAAATGGATTGGTAGGCACCTCGAGATGGACGCCGGTATCTGGTGGCGGGTCATCAGGAATCAGATAACTACTTTTCAAGAGTTTAGGGAAGCCTTTACGCAAAAATACTGGGGGCAAGAACGTCAAGACGAAATTAGAGACCACCTCGAGTATGGGAGATTTGATTGGCACGGACAAGTAAGCTCTATTCAATATATCGAGCGTATTCTCTTAGAAAGTAGACAACTGAAACCCACGATTACTGATAGACAATTGATTCGTAAGATCGCACGTCATTTCGGTCGTGACGTACACGTCATTTCGGTCGGTCGTAATTGGCTGTTATTACGAGAGCTATAACTACAATTCCGAATTTCGAGTCATTGATCGTCGAATACACGCAGATTCGACCACGCAATAAACAAAGAATTTCAGTATGCAGCGAAAGCAGAAGGTGAAAATCGGCGAGAGAGAGAGGACAACAGACCCAGACGGGAATGGGGTGAGAAAGTTACCGCCCGTGCACAATACAACCGGAACACCGGAGGGCAGCCTGTCAATACTATTAGTTTCGTAGGGTGCATCTACGTCGTGCACAAGGGTGCATCTACGTCGACGGCTGACGAACCCAAAAGGAAGCACCAGGAAGAGAAAAAAAAAATCACGCGACACAGTAAAGGAGATAGTCAATTTACCGGACGATGACACTACCAATAATGTACATATCCTTCTACCAGATTTAAGAAATGACTTATTGTATGATGAAGAGGAAATTGCTCATCGGGTATTAAAGTGTCCCGAAGTAATTGTAAAATTTAATAATGATATAACTGTTTTAGCTCTTATTGATACTGGATGTTTGATCAACGGAATATCAGAATCATGGTATAATCAAAATAAAAAGGGCATAGAACCGTACGAAATACTGCCCATGACCAACACTCTTGTAATTAGCGCAGTAGGAAACAAATCAAAATTAATTAAGAAACAAATATTATGTGATATAGAATTAGATGGAGTTAGGAGCGAATGTGTGTTTTTAATTATACCGGATCTTGTCAAACCATGTATTTTAGGGATGAGCTTTCTACAGGAAACCGGATGCCGTATAGATATAGGAAGGAGAATAATCGAGCTGAAAGGAAAAGCTGATGAAGCAGAGTATGCGATACCAATCATGCATATGGTGGTGATAAGCAGAGAAGAAGATGAGGAAATCATGCGGTGTATTGACGAAAAGGTGGAAAGTATCGACTGTGGAGATGAAAATGTATTGACACGATTAAAGGAGATTCTAGTAAGAAACAGGAGTTTATTCAGGGAGTGCCCCGGAAGAATCGACGGATACGCGCACGAATTCCAAGTGACAGACAGGACACCGTATTTCCAGAGAGGTTGGCCAGTCCCGCTTGCATACAAGTGAAAAGTTCAGGAAGAAATAAGTCGAATGTTACGTTTTGGGGTGATTGAACGTTGCAACAGCCCATTCGTAAACCCACTTGTGACTGTGATAAAGAAGGATGGAAGGGTCCGATTATGTCTGGATGCAAGGAAGGTAAACAGTGTGACGATCCCGGACTACGAGGGAGCCTCACCGATAAATGATATATTGGCAAGATGCAGCGAGATGAAGTACTTGTCTACAGTCGATCTGACCAGTAGCTTCTGGCAGGTACCATTAAAGCCAGAATGCCGAGATTTCACAGCCTTTATGTATGAGGGTAAGTGCTACCGCTTTACGGTCACACCATTTGGATTAAGCACTAGTTCGGCGGCATTAACGAGAGGGTTAGACCTGGTATTAGAAGAAGAAGTCAAAAGAAATACTATTATTTATGTGGATCACTATGTTATTTATGTGGGTGTCTATGTTATTCCAATAGTCTAGGAACACACTTAGCACACTTAGAATTATTATTAGAGAATTTAAGAAAAGCAAATTTAACGATAAGTTTAGAAAAATCGCAATTCTTCAGACAGGAAATCTCTTACCTGGGATATCGCCTGACAACGCAGGGAATCCAGGCGACGGAGGAGAAGATTAGCGCTATTATGAAATTTCCTACTCCTAAGAATCAGAAACAACTGAAGGGTTTCTTGGGCTCACCAACTTTTATAACCATTTCACGGATAAATATGCGGAGACCACGCAACCGCTACTTGGATTATTGAAAAAAGGATGTAGATCCATTTGGACACCGGAGTTGAATAATTGTTTTCAGCAAGTTAAGGAATTATTTCTTGAAACTGTTATTTTAAAATTTCCTCGAATTAATCAAAGGTATTATATGCAATGTGACGCCAGTAATTTTGCATACGGTGGTCAATTGTACCAGTTAGATGAAGAAGGGAGAATCGGAGTCATTGCGTTTACAAGTAGAACATTTAAAGGCGCCGAGAGGAATTATTTCACTACAGAAAAACAACTACTATGTATCGTACGATGTTTAGAGAAGTTTCGTATTTATATTTTGGGACAACCTTTGACCATTATCACTGATAACAAGGCACTGACCTTCATGCACAAGTGTCATTTAAACAATTACCGCATAACAAGATGGATCTTAAGTATTCAAGAGTATAAATTTGACATTGTACATTGCAAAGGTAAGGACAACGTCGTTGCCGATATTCTAAGTAGAAATCCAACAGACGCCACACCAGAAGAAGTCAACGAGGATATATACGAATACTTAGTTAACCATATAACAATTAGAATGGACAAGGAGGTGAGTAGAATTATCAGAGACATCGGAAAATACCAACTCAACGATATTAAGCTTAAATCTATTATTAATAAAATTAGTGTAGGAAGCGTAGATAAGGAACTAAGTGAATTTTATAAATACGTTAATGGTAAATTATATAGACGACGCAAGAACGAGTGGAAGTTGTATATACCAGATAGTGTATCTGAAAAATTAATTACCGAAATACACAGTATGTACGGACACTTGGGAGCGAAAAAATGCATGGAAATGCTACAAGAACATTTCACTATGTACAAGATGCTAAAGAAAGTGAAAGTTCACATAAAAACGTGTGATGTGTGTCAAAAATGTAAGGACACCAGTAACCGGATTTTGTTCGGTGGTACAAAAGCGTTTACACCGTTAGGGAGGGGTGAGCTCGTCAGTGCTGATTACTACGGACCCTTACCCACGGCAGCGGCCGGAGTTAAATACCTGTTTGTAGTCATTGACAATTTCACAAAATACGTCAGATTGTTTACACTCCGAAGGGCGACCACGACAACATTGAGGAGAATGAAACAATACTGCGAAGAAGTGGGTTATCCAAAAGCGGTACTTACCGACAACGGAACTCAGTTCACGTCCAAGAAATGGATAAATGGGCTGAGGGAGTTGAACATTCAACCTAAATATACAGCTATAAGAAACCCGTGTGCCAATTTAGCGGAGAGAGTCAACAGGCAACTTGGTAATTTATTTCGAATCTTTGTTCATGAACAGCATACCAAATGGTCACGATACGTCAAAATAATTGAGAGCTGCATCAACGAGGTCTACCACGACACCATAAAGGTAACACCTTATGAAGCACACCTCGGCAGGAAACCAACAAGAGCATGGAAGAAATATTTAGACCAAGATGTTGTCGGAGTTGAAAAAACAGATAATAGCAAAATATTCATAAAAATAAAGAAAATAAGCAAAGTTAATTAATGAAAGTAAGGCAATTACTAAATTTGAGGTCGGAGAGAAAGTGTTAATAAGAACATACTATCAATCCGACGCAATTCAAAAGAAAATTGATAAATTCTATGAATTATATAGTGGACCATATAGAATACACCGGATCCTTGGAGACGCAACATACCAGGTCGTCGATTGCGAAGATGAAAACAAGGTCCGAGGAAAATTTAATACAAGACAAATCAAGAAGTACCATGAACGAAAGGATGATGTATAATCTACAAGGAGAAGATAAAAGGATATCTTGTTGTGTTAGCTGATGAGTTAAGTCGCATACGCTAGGGTTGTTGACGCGTGAATCTCATTCAGGCTAGCCAACCATAAGAACACAATATGTATTGTAAATTTAAATTTAAAGATTTATGTAATTCCTTAGGAATAACACATGTGAAAAGGACTAACGATACGTTAAGTGATACAAGTGAGTGAACACTTTGATTAATATTGTTTTATGGAATTTTGTGAATAAAAGGACATTCTCATTATAAAACTCTAATCTAATTAAGTGGCAATAAATTGTCACAGGTGAAATAAACAAAAGAAAGGATGTGAATGATCAATGTAGATCAATATTTCACATGTAAAGTAAACCAAATTGACAAAATCATGGATAATCATTAGATTAAATTTTGAACTGATGTTAGGTTAAGATTACTTAATGGTTACTTCAAGAATATGTGTAAATGTTTAGTTAATAGGATCGATTGTGGTGTAGTTTAAAGGTAACAATACAACGATCATAACTGTTATTAACCAAATTTTTAATGTAATTATGCAATGAAGGTAACTAGAGGAATACTTGGATTTCTTAGTCAAGTATTTTCTTTAATATATTATGTGAAGCGTAGTCTTCAGAAAATTAAATTTTATATTAGTCATTTATTGATGCATTACCTGTCTATTTTTAAGAAACAATGTCAAATTGTTTTGTAGCTAGTTCAAACATTTATTGAATATTTATAATTTGATATAAGATGTAAACACACTTACTCAATTAAAATGTGCAAGCGTTCATGTTAAATGCGTTCTAACAATCCAAATGGATGGCAATAAATTCAGATAATTGATCTAAACAAAAAGGGGGGTATACCAAATGCAACACACATCACGGATGTAGGTCATCAAGATACTCTTCTCACAAACGAAGATGGGCACGGCGAACACAGGGCGCAGAATGTGGATTCAATTGTTCCCTGAGGTCACGTCATTAAATCCACATTGGGGACGCTGTAGCAATCGAAAACTAAAAATTTAATTTTTCTTCTCGATCAGTCTGTTCTCACGCAGCGGTGGCAGCGACTCCAAGAACAGGGCCATAAACAAAGTTAATTGGGATAGGCGACAACTAACGCCAATATCAGACAATGGAAGCGTGTTCAGCACGAAGTAACAAAAGGAACGACGACTCAAGTTGACAGGAGAATTATGACACCAAAAGAAACCGAACAATGTACTTGGGCTCAGTCACACATTTACGCAGAATCGAAGCGAAGATACATTTAAGGGTGTAGCTAAGAAATGAGTTCACGACAAAAAACGAGGCGAGGCACAAAAGGCTTGAAGCAGCGTAGCAGTCTATAGAAACGATTCGAGCAACAAATTGTGAATAGTGGCAGCGATGGTGCACAGCGGGATATACGCTTAAGTGACAAGCTGAGATTTACAACGAGAAAGCGTAGAGGTTGCAGCTGTCGACACTGGATGGAAAACGGTTAATTGCCAGGACGCGGAGTTACAGAAACGAACAATACCCAAGATGTTAGAGTAAACCATTGCTTGAAACTCGAAACAATAAGTTGACTGACAGGCGAGGAATGTCTTGCATTTCTCCGAACGAGAGTGACGCCTGGACAAGACGATTCAAAGGACATATCTAGCTACCTATCAGAACAAAGTATTTCACGAAAGAGAGCGAAGGAGAAGCCAGTTTCCATAGCAACTAGGAGAAGAACAAATCAGAGGGTAGAAGACTGGAAGACTTCGAAATGGTGGGAAAAGACTTCGAGAGAGGGTAGTTACTCAGCCTATCATAGTAATCTTAGGCGTGGACAAGCCAGAGACCAAAATCTAGTAGGGAGACGTTGATAAAAACTAAGTGTCCGACACGGGACGAGGAAGTCTTACATAAAATTTTGAGTCGTCCGCGACGCAGTCTTATCGAGAAACTTTGAGAGTTTTACATAAATTTTCGAGCAGTTCGCGAGAGAGTCTTATAATAATTTTCGGAAGCAGTCTTACAGAACTTATCGAGCCGTTCGCAACGAAGTCTTATAATATTTCGGACTATAAATGTATTAGAGAGACACATAACTCTTGTGATTAATTTTACAATGTTACAAACAATTTCATAAGTTTATTAAGTGCAGTACTTATATCAAGAACAGTCACGTGAATTTTAGATAGTGAATCGGTATTATCGATCAACCGTGAAGTCTTAAGGTACGCGGTATGATGAACTAAACGGACATAGTGAGGTTCGGACTGAACTTTATTGAACTTATAATATATATAATCGTTTGCGACTGAGTAAAACAAACAGTATAACGAACAACAATTCACAATGTGCGTGAACGACACAGTAATATTCATGATTTACAGTAATCAAGACACTCTTATTTAAAAGAACTATCAGACAACCACACAATAATACCTTGCGTAGATACACAAAGAAATACACTGAACACTTAAGTAAGCATTTATTACTTAATGATGGTTGTACGCGGAGACGAGGTGAATTGTGCGGACAGTGAATAAACATAACACACCTACACTATTCTGTTAACAACGTGTGTGCAAATAACCAGTGAAAGTGATCATCATCATCATCATTATCCAATGGAGCACTGTCTTCAACAATCGTCTTCACCTGGAATATAGCACCGATGGAAATAATGGATAAACTATTACCAAGTAACACTTTATGATTTTATTAGTATAGTCAAACTACTGTCCTGTCTCTTTCAAAGAATATAACCTGAGTAATTATGAGAAAAGTTATTAAAAGAAGGTTGCATTCAAATATATAAACATGATCTATTAAAGTCAATCCATCTGGATGAATGAACACATTAGATAAAGTAAATATTATTTGATTTTGTTGTATGTATATTTTATATATGTTTTATGTATTTCAGAGAGCAATTAAGGGGGAATTTATATTTGATATGTATGTGTTTGATGTATTTACAGGTACCAGGAAGATATATGTTTGTTATTAAATACGAATTGTTTAAACATATAATAAATTAGTACGTAAGCAAATCAATAATGCGTTCATCATTGTCAGAGAACCCAGTGTAAATCCACAATTCAAATCACTATTATAACCACATAAATTTTAGTGTGTATTGAGTGAACACTCTTGAGAATATTAAAATCTTATTTAACATCTTAATTACACCGTCGTAAATGGCGACTAACACACGAATCGATCTACATTAGTGAATTGATCAATAACATCAAGAACCATATTAATCTTAAAGAAGCAACCTGAGTAGTTAATAGATTTGTACCTTAATTACATTGTTGTAATTGGCCTGTGAAGGGTATACTTCATTAATCAATGCACAATTAAATTAAGTAATTAAGTAATTCACAGATTAATTAATTACACCGTAAATGTTTTCAAATAACATGTGAGATTTAAATTATGTCTGTTCATTTAGGATGCTGTTTACATGTGTATGCATATTTCCAGTTGTTTGAGTGTGTCTAATTTTTAGCCTTTCTTGTGTACATGTAGAATTTCCATGTTGTTGATGTTTGTGCACATGTGGTCTGCATCAGTGAGATGGTTTTGCAAAGGTGGATTTGGTGGAGGAATATAATGCTTGACTGTATTCATTTGTTTGAAGCTGTATCCTGTCTGGCCTGTAGAATTTGTTACATTCTGAATAGTTTAATTTGTAAATATATTGTTTTTTTTTACAGTTTAAATGCCAGGTTGTATGTGTTTCTGACAGTGGGTGTTCTGTTTTGTTTGTGGTTCTGTATGCAATGCTGTACCACATGCAATGCTTTTTTGAATTTGAGGGCTATTTTTCATTGTGATTATGGTATATGTGAGTGTTATGAAGTTAATGTTTTTTTTGTCTTTGTTGTTTGTTTTGGGATTATAAAAACACATAAAAACAACACTCTAAATGAACAGACAGACACAATTTAAATCACACATACTATTTTACACTTTACACAACACACACACACACACAAAAACAACAATCTTTTGAATGATGGTGCCATTACCAAAAACAGAATAGACAGCCTCTGATAAAGCTTGCAATAAGCAAAAGCTAGTTTGGGCAATAAGGTAAAAGTTTTAAAAATTTTTATCTAAAATACTTCTGTTCCACATTGTAATAGAATATTTTGGGTCTTGATAACACTCAGTCACGTCATGGACAACAAAATCCAGGTCACATCATTTTCAGATCATATAAACTGATGTCACAAGAAAACACTAAAAGAGATACACCATGGTTATACAATAATGTAACATTATTACAAATACTAGGATTTCAGGTAATATTTTGTTATTTCAAATATAACAATCCAAAGATTTTTTATGAATATGGGTACATGCATAAATCCCCAGATGTCTCACTTTAATACTACAAAGAAAGTTAGCTAGAGACTTGAGATTTACCAATTTAAAAAGAAGAGTCTTCTTGTATTAATTCTATGTACCATATTGAAGAAGAATGTAGGTTGTATTGTGGCTACTCACATACAAACCACCATTGGCACAGGTTTAAATTCAATTCTTGGATTTCGTTGTCCATGACGTGTCCGTTACTTAACTAAATATCACTATAATATTGACGACTCGGAACACAAAGTTTTTTATAAGTAACTAACTAATTTTGTTATAACTAACAAAACAGAACACACACTATCAAAACGCATGCCCAAAGCACAAAACAAATTCGATCTACCCGGTGTATATAAACTAAATTGTTCAAATTGCAGTAAATTCTACATAGGCCAGACAGGACGTAGCTTCAAACAGAGATACATTGAACACACAAAAGCACTCCACACCACTACAGAATCTACCTTCGCAAACCACCTCATTGAAGCAAACCACACATATAAAAACATCGAAAATAACATGAACATACTACACGTACACACAAAAGGCCGAAAACTAGACACTCTAGAACAATTAGAAATATACAAGCACACAAAAACAAATAAAAACGACATCCTAAACGAACAGACACAATTCAAATCGCACGCATTATTCGAACACATCTCACCACACACACACAGCTTCAATCTTTCGAAACACTTTCTCGTCGCCAACAACAAGATGAGCAGCGCTACTAACGACAGCCTCTGATGAAGCCTTCTATAGGTGAAAGCCGGTTTAGGCTGTAAGGTAAAACTTTACGTTTTTACTTATAAAAAACTTTGTGTTCCGAGTCGTCAATATTATAGTGATATTTAGTTTAAATTCAGGCTGAAGTGTTTTTTTTTCATAAAACACTAAGAGAAAACCGTGAGTATAGTTCTAGCCAGATGATGCCAATTCTATAGCAAGTGGCTACTGAGTTTCTTGCTAGAGGAAGAAAAATGAAAAAAGTCATCTTCTTGATAATCAAATAAATGTCTACTGTAGAAACAAAACCATGTTACAATCATGATAGTCTTATTTGTTATTAAAAAGTCTGAAGTTATATTTGAAGATATAGTAACATTTTGTTTTTTCACACTTTGAAAGTTTACAAATTAAAAAGAAATTAGGTTTATGCCCATCTTTTAGGGGCAAGGTATTGACAATGAAAGAATTATATATGCTGTTAGTCACATTGACTAAAAGTGATCATTGGTATTACCAAACAGTTCACATTTTCATGTCCTTTGCTTTGGCTGCTTCCACTTTATTTCTTAACATTAATTTCATTAATGAATGAAGAACCAAGAACTGCATTATTTTTTAAATTTGAAGTTCGTAGAAAGCCCAAGTCTAAAAAACATTTGAATGAATTTGGGTTGACTAGATTTCAATTTTGTATATAGTATGAACAAAATAACATTTGTTTTTTGTACATGTGAAATTAATCAATTGTCTCAATCTAAAGATAAGTCCCTCTGATTGAACTATTTTGGCAGACTTCCCATAATTTAACTGTGTATTATTTGTATAGAGTTGGGTGGCAATACTCTATCCTACTTGAATACAAACAGAATACACTTTTAGTTAATATTGCTCACCACCTATTGACAGAGTTTATATATGGGTCATTCTCAAACAACTGATAATTTTATGTCCATGGCTTTTTAAAAATTCTTTACAGGTTCAACAATCTTTATTAATTTATAATATTTAATTTATTTTTGAATGTTATAAAATTTACTGCAAAAATAATTTAAAAAACACAAATAGGTTAAATTTTTTAATTTCTCACTAAATTGACATTATCATGGCTTGTCCTAATTAGTGGGCAAGAAAAGAAATTGTTAATTTCACCACAAAATGTGGTTATTTTGTTGATTAATTTCTACCATGTTTAAGAACAGTTCTTCCTGCAATTAACACTGTAAGAACAGTTTCTTATTCAAAAATTTGTTGTAAGTTATATTGCCATAAAATTTGTCCTTTGATTTAAATGACATTACCATGGACTAAAGAAACACACCTTTTTTTACTAGTACAAGTTAATGTCCAGAGATGGCAGCACTGAAGTTAATATGAAGAAGAGTATATCCTTCATTGAACATGGCCACATTGGAGGGATACTTGTGATGAATACCTGTAGTGTGTTAATGTAATTATGAAATTTCAGGTGAGTACATTTTTCGTTGGCGTTACCATAGCACATATTTTAACAACTATAATATATTTTATGAAAATTAAAATATTGTTACAATAACATACCTAACAGACATGTGATAGTCAGTAACAAACAGAAGTCAGTCAAAACTTGTAGGTTAGTATATTACAACCATAACCTCTTTTTTTGACATTACCATGGATTTTTTCGTTGACATTACCGTGGAAGTTGAATGTCGACTGTAATGTCGTCTTGTCCACAGTAATGTCATTTTCAGATTTTATTTAGTAATCATGTAAATGCTGCAGGTGATTTACAAAAATAACTAATTGACACATCACTACATTATTGTAAATGAAATGGGCTAATACCCAAATTAATTAAATTCTATTACCATAAAAAATGCAAGAGTTGGTAGAAATTCTAAAGTCTGAGTATGATGTTAATATTATTGCTATTGTATTAGAGGTCTCAGCTAGTTTTATAAAGAATAGGAGCTCTTCAAGCAAGTTAGTCAACATGTCTCATGTCACAAAAGCAAATCTACATTGTGAGATGTGAAGTAAAATAAGTTGTTGAAAATAAAACTGTGCCCAGTCATCAATTTTTATGATATTATATTTGGCATATTTTCAAATTAAATTTTTTTTTACCTAGGGCTAAATAGGACTTCTTTTTTTCTTACAGTGTTTAAAGACAACTTAATTATGACAAAAACCAAGGTCTAGTAGCAAACAAAAAATGAGTAAAGAAGAGAGATCACAGAGGAAACGGGAGTGTGAAAAGTGAAGACAAGAAGCAATACACAATGATCCAGATAAATGGCAACAAGAAAAAGAAAATGAAAGGAAAAGATACTTGAAGAGAAAGTCTGAGAAAAAATGGAATGAGAATAACAAAATATCAAGAGAAAGGAAACAATGAAAAGAGGCTTCAAGAGCACTTGATCAATCAAACCCCACCTGAAAGTGATAAAGAAAGAATCAAAGCAAATAACAAACGTGAAGAACATAACATATTACCATTGGCTGGAAGTAGTATGAAATCTAGTGGATGGAAGTGTGTAGGCCTACATAAGGATAGAGCAAAGGCCTATAGAATGTTGACAAAGGGATGAAATAAGAGTGAAATTTATAGGAAAAAAGCTGAGAAATACAGGAAAAAATACGAACGACTTTTAGAGAAAATTAGTAGAAAGGAACACGAAATAACCCCCAGTAAAAAGGTGAAAGAAATTATTAAAGGGGTCAAAGTAACTGAAGAAATTAAGAAACGATTGCTTTTTGGCGAGTGTTTGCAACATCAGTTAACACATAATTTCAAAAAATTAAGAAACAAAAAATCCAAACAAGTTTTTACAAAGGCTGTTGCTGGGAAAATACTAAAAAAAAATATCGACAAATTAAATTAAACAAGCTAAGAAATTTTTATCATATAAAATATTTGAAATACCCGTAAAAGGAACACCACTGAATTAATTTATAAGAAGGGGAAAAAATTGTCCCTATATTGAAGACTTGAAGAAAAAGGTAACTGAATTTCTGGAGCAAGATGTTAACAGTAGACTGTGTCCTGGTAAAAAAGATGTTATTGTTAGAAATAAAGTTAAAAAGCAGAAGTATTACTTAAATGGAAATCTGAAGGAACTGCATAAGAAATTTGCTGAAAGTGAAAGTTAAATCAGTTATGCCACATTTTGCAGGTTAAAGCCTTTTTGGTTGATATCACCTAAAGCTACTGATCGTGAAACATGCCTCTGCATCACACACACAAATTTTAAAATGATGGTTGATAAATTATACTCTCTTAGAATCCTTGCAGAAGAATCCTAGAGAAGTATTTTGCATTCTCTGCTGTAACAAAAGTAATGAAAAATGTTTATCCAGAAAATGACCTAATTGTTTATATAATAATACACCAAACCAGCAATTTAATTATATTGACGAAACTTCTTACTACCAGTGGGTAAAGAAGAAAGAAAATATGGTAAGTGCTAAAACTGGCAAGCCCATTATTGTTCAGTACATGATAAAAGATAACATATTGTCTCAAGTAGGGGATCTACTTAAAAAGTAGAAGACTTTTTGCCTAAATATCTGACTCATGAAATGAATATAAATCATCAGTGTACCATTTTAACGAAGAAGAAGAAGAATCTAACTGATAAAGAAACCTCATACACATCAACTTCTCCGAATACTATTCTTGCAAACATGCTTCAGAACTAAAAACAGTACATTATGGAGCTTTGAGACAACAAATTAGTCTACATACCGGGATAGTGTACAGTAAGTTAAAAAAAAAAACATCATTTGGCACAATTTCAGAGTCCTTGCAGCATGATCCCAAAGCAATACTAGCCCACTTGGTTCCTATCCTCAGTGAATTTTTAAAAACGACAAAGTTGATACTTTGCATTTCTTATCTGATGGCCCGAGTAATCAGTATCGAAACAAAACCATGTTCACCATCATTGGTAAATGCATGCCTAAGATGTTTCCTAATATATCGTCAATATCATTGAATTACAATGACGCAGGCTATGGTAAGGGTGCACCTGATGGTATAGGTGTAGTGATAAAACAAACTGCTGACAGGCTCATAGCAGTTAATAAAGCTGTGGCAGATTTTAAATCTTTTGTTGACATTTCTACAGCAATAAAAGGAGTTACAGTACAAACCGTCTCACTAGAAGACATTAAGTGGGTTGAAAATAATATTCCTGCAGACATACCACCAGTAAAAGGGACATTTAGAGTACATCAAGTGACCTGGAACAAGTTGAACAGGACACTTCACTTCAGTTCTTATCTTGTTTTGACTGTGAATTAGGCACAACTTGTAAACATTATTCAATTGCTGCACATGATGTAACCACAGATCCTGAGTTGGCTCATTCAGCCTTGAACACTGAGACAAATGACCATGATTACAATGTGGATGATGGACCATTGACAGGTAAGAATGTCATGGACCATTCATGGCTAAATTTTGTAAATTAGTCTAAAACCAGTTTATTTAAGAATTCTGTGATATGGTGGCAGAAATCAACACATTATTTTTTTCTCTCCTGAAGTTATAAAAATTACACCCATTGATTTTAACAGTTTTTAAAATTTATTTTTGTTTAATAATACCACAATAATTGTGATATTTTATTTTCAATTTTTTTTTAGTATACATACTGTAGAAAAAGTACAATTTTTTGTGGTCTAATTATTGATGCCTACACAATAATAAAATTAATGTTTTAAAATTTTGTTTCTTTCATAAAATTGTATAACTGTCGGAGATTGGGTAGCCGTGGAATACGATAACGTATTGTTACGATGGTCTACTTGGTCGTCATAAGGTACAGTGGTAAACTAAATACAAGACACCAATTAAGTCACTAATCACCAGCTTTAATTATCACAGTTAAATAGTTCATAATTAACAACACAGTCTCTTACAACAAATCAAATAAAAATTGTTCACACGCAATAAAAATGTTAACTGATATATAAAACACAATTGTATTACAATAGTCTCGCCCGATTATAAAACACAACACTTCATTAATAACCACTTGAACCCACAGATTAATCACTTGTAATCATCCGACAATATACTGAACCACGCTGTAATATATCGCAACTATAACTGAAACTGAACGTCGTTGAGTACCTTCGTTGTTGGTTTCCCGTCCGCAAATCCATTAACAATCAAGTTTCCACTGGTCTTATGTAGCGTGTATACTGTATGCTGTTCTGGGGCTTTACTTCTCCAATTGGTGGGTTCACTCTCTTCTCTCAGAATCTTCTTCTCTCAACAGTCTACCTGTAGATGACCATGTTTTCCACAGTTTTAACATTTCGGTCTTCTGTCTTTTTCCCATCGTTCAAATCATTGTGACTCTCTTGAATTTCTGAATTGTTTGTCCGACAACATTGTTTTTCTGCACCCATCATAACGGCAATGTGATACAGGAATCTTCTGACTGCAATGTGATGGCATAAACCCATTAATGTAACGGGATGCTGACTTGGCAGCTTCAAACTCTAGGGTGTGAACAAGAGCTTCTGAGCGATTTTGGTGTCTTGCCATTCATAACACTTGCTGAAGTTCACAATCTCCGATGCCATTAATAAATGTTTGCACCGCAAACCTTATTCAAAAATCTTCTGGTGCTTCAGGATAGGTCAATCTAATCAGTCTGTCGATACTTGCTTCAAACTCTTGAAGAATCTCCTCAGGGCGTTGTCATCTTGTTCTCAACTGAGCAGAGTACACATCTCGCAAATGTTTATCACCGTAGCATAATTCTAGAGCTTTTATCAACTTGGCATAGACGTTCTGGCTGTCAGGTGGCACTTTCTGTAGTAGTTCTGCCGCGGGTCCTTTTAATGCGAGAATGAGTGAAACAGCCTTGTTTTTCTCTGTCTAATTATTTGCACATGCAGCAGCTTCGAATTGGCAGAGGTACGTTGCCCAGTGACTGCTTCCGTCAAAGGTTCGAGCTTTGATACGAACTGTCCTTACTGCAGGCAAAGTGACTTTCTCCATTAACTTATTTTCTGTGTCTTTTTCTGTCTTTATCATTGGTACAGTCTGTTCACAAAGTTGTTTTGGTTGTATCTTCAGGCACTGCTCAACTTCACTTTTAATTTGTTCTCTTATGTTTGCCATTGAGTTTTCAACTGCAGATATTTTTGTTGACATAGCTTCTTCCACAGTAAAGACAGATTTTTCTACTTCAGCTATTTTTATTGTCATTGATTCTTGTACCTCCGATATTTTAGTAACTTGTTTATTAAGCTCACCTTGTAGGAGACCCAATTCTGCAGTACTATGTTCTTGCATCTGTTTCAGCTCCTGTATTAATGCTTTGATGTCTTCTGTTTCACGCTTCCATTCCTCTGCCTGCTGTCGTCGTCGTTCCTCTGTCTCTAGCAGGAGGGTTTTCTGTCTCGCTTCTGCTTTCTCATTTTGTAGTTTTTCTGCCTCTTCCACCTCCTGCCTGCGTTTGTCATCCTGTCATTTTTCTGCTTCTTCTCTTTCTTGTCTTCGTTCTTCTCTTGTCTCTTCCCATGTCTGCTGCAGCAGCGCTTGGAAAGCTTCCATCATCTGACTGGCATCCATTGTTTACCAATTAATTACGATTACCTCGTCTTGTACAAAGTGTCCACTATTTCCACTGTTAACCGTTCTATCCCACTTCTGACACCACTGTTACGACGGTCTACTTGGTCGTCGTAAGGTACAGTGGTAAACTAAATACAAGACACCAATTAAGTGACTAATCACCAGCTTTAATTATCACTGTTAAACAGTTCGTAATTAACAAAAATTATTCACATGCAATAAAAATGTTAACTGTATAAAATACAATTGTATTACAATAGTCTCACCTGATTATAAAACACAACACTTCACTAATAACCACTTGAACGCACAGAGTAATCACTTGTAATCGCCCGACAATATACTTGAACCATACTGTAATATATCGTAACTATAACTGAAACTGAACATTGTTGAGTACTGGTATTTATAGATGGTAGATGGTTGTGAATATTGAATAGTAGTTGATTAGAGGCCATGAGATATAAAGAAACCACAGTAGTGCTGCTTCCAACATGATAGACGAACTGGTTGAATACTGTGGTAATATTAAATTTGGCAAGATTTGGTCAACAGTAGGTAGACAGGCAGCAATGATTGTGGTGATAATTATGGTGTGTGTGTGTCTTTACATACTGGTGTGAGTTAACACTCTTAACGTTAGTCCCCAATAGAATTATTATCTGATCTGAATGGTAACATTTATGTCCTACATGGTACTACATGAGTCATCCATTATAATTTAACATAAATTATTATACAATTTTCCTAATTCTAACATGTTTACAGATGCTTTTTATACTAAAACATATACAGAGACTTATAAATAGAGCCATGGACCATATAAGTTATGGACCATAAAATTATAAATTTTGGACTTGTAGTTGTTATCAAAATAGGAACTTAATAGTGTAAAGTTGTAGCTCTTTATAAAAAAAGTTTGAAAACGTAATTTTCTTGTTAGAAAAGATTAATCATGTCAGAGGATAATTATTATTTATTTAAATAACATAATATGACTTAAAAAATATTTATTAATTCATATTAGCTTATGGAAATGTTTTAGCATTATACAAAAGTTCTTTAAAGAAGCCAACATTTGTTATTTTTTTACATTTTAAATTCATTCTGTTAGGGTTTTTGTATCGAACTGCACTCAACTGAGACTAGAATGAATGGTACAGGAAGCCATCATAAAACATAACTGGTTTAAGCATACATAATTGGTCATATATTTTTGATTCAATATACAGTAGAACCCCTTTAAAACGTGCCCACTTATTACACTATCCTGAGTAAGATGTGCTTTTCATCTGGTCCCTGCACATCTCATATATGGAGACATTATAAAAAACCCCATTTATTGAGCCCAAACACCGCATAACACGCTGTTTTTCGTTACTTAGCAAAACTTGTTCAAAGCCAATTTGCATGGAACTTGCTGTCAAATACAGTACTTTACTGAAGCTGTGAGAATATTTACTTTCCTCAGCCTTCATATTTATGTTTACACAATATAACTGAAAGCTGATTGATCACTAGAAACAGCATTACAAGATATATAAACATCTGATGTATTCTACCAGCTTTTTTAATGGACACACAAATTTGATATTGATGAATGCCATTTGTGATGTTTGCTGACAGATCAGCAGTGATTTTGATGATGTGTTATCTTAAAAAATTATTGCTAAATAGCCATCCTGTAAACATCCATTCCCGCTCACTACTGATGCATGTTATTTAATGTTTGATGTTCAGTGTCCAGTTGAGCTTGGTGTAATACAGTTGTGATTTGCTGTGTTGAAATGACAGTGAATGTGGTTACAATGAGTATTAAACAGAAAGCACTTTCTGTATCGAAAAAGCGGAAATTCTATTAAACGACAATTTTAAATCTGCAACAACCTCCTCATTTATTAGGAACACAGTTGTCAACATAAATAACAGTAATAAAGAACCACGACTCAATCATTGCAGCTGTGATGTTAGGTGAATGTAAGTGAAGGAAAGTGAAATGCAGGGAATATGAGGACCTGTTATATACGGGAAACATGTATATAATGTACACATGAAAAATATGAACATACAGTAATACAGTGTGTATTTATGCTACTTGGTCATCTCCCATTTAATACACAGTTTTCACAGTGTTCTTTGATGAGTGCTATAATGGGGTTGTACTGTATAATTTGAAGCAATAATGTTTTTTCAAGGCATTAAGTATAAAACTTCGCATTTTTGTTTTTTCTACAACTTGTAAGTTTTGTACTTTACTTCTGTCATTCCATAGACAAAGAATCTGTCACCATAATGTAAAAGTAATGCTGAGACACTTACAAGCAAGTATAGACTAATTATAGGTAAAACCTAAGAGATCTGTTGTTTTTAAGAAGTAACAGGCCAGTTGAATATAGGTTTAATCCAATTCTTGTACACGACATTCTCTAGAATTGCAGTGTTCAAAGGACACTACCTTATTTAATTCATGTTAAATTACATTGTCTGCAATATGTTGAGTAAGTTATTTCACTTTCATTAAAAAAGAACTTGTCCATTTAAGAAAGATTTCCATACTTGAAACTCCGAATACATTTTACAAGACACTGCATATATAACAGCACTTTACATAGCATAATTTTTTGTTTAAAGTACAGTTCTGTAGGGATTATTATAAAAAATATTTTTGTAATGTTCTTACTTTATCAAAACCAAACACAGATATATATAAAAAAAATCCCATTTTATCGATGAAATTTAGAAGTTGATTTGAAAACTATGTTTTATGTTAAGTAGGCCAATTAGTTACCATAAATGAATGTTTGTTTTTCTGTTCTATTAAACAACTTATTTTCATAGTTGTAAACATTATTGGCCGGGCTGTTAGGCCGGGGCCTACTCTGACAGATGTTTTGGCTCACCATCGGAGGCCATCATCAGTGTAGGTAACAAGTGGCAGCCCAGTGATAAGGTAGAGACTATATATTTTGTTTAAGAGGGCTCACTTATGTAGACTTATATGCCGAAATGTCTGTCAGCATAGACTCTAAACCATGCCCTAACAGCCTGGCCAATAATGTTTCAAACTATGTGGATGCCAGCTGTGAAAGGCTTAGGAACTTACTTTCATTATCACGGCCAGTGATCACTACTCACTAAAAGCTGTTGCATATTAGTCTGAAAGTATCTGTATCTATACAACATATATTATAAGAGATATTATTCAATTAAGCTGATGAGGGATAAGGGATAGTATTCAATTAAGAGGGATAAGTGACACTTGGTACTATTTAAACATTAACATTGCTCAATGCCAAGGTCAAATTTATGAATGGATTTTGTTAAGGGGTTAAATATTTAGAAGTCAATTGACACAGTGATCAGTGCCCTTACTTCAAAAGCAATGTGCTATCTCAAAGCAGTTCATTTTTATCATACACAGTTGTGCTCTGGGTTCATACAGCATGAAAAGGGTTCATACAGAATACTTACTCTCACAAATTATTAAATACAGTAGACGCCCTCTCGTCTGGCCACCTCGGGACCAGGTCGTATTTCAAAATGGCCGGATGAACCGAAAATACGCTATAATGATGAAATAACGCTCTTTAATGAATGATCCATACAATAAATGACCCAATACAGTATATATAAATTACTAATAATTATAATTACTCACCCATACTCCATGGTAGCAAGTAAAAAAACAAACAAGGAAAATTACTACAAACTCACAGAGATATTACTGTATTTGGCAAAAATAACACAACTCTTTATAGAATATGATAAACACATGAACATTAAAAGTATTACTACAGAACGTAAAACTTGGAAATAAAAATTAAAAGAAATCAGTTATCTTCTTCTGCTTTTTTTTGTTCAACTGTTTTGTTGAATGCAAAATCACGCCATTTCTTGATGAACATAACATCAACTGCAGTTGCCTCTGTTTGTTGCTCGATGTACGTCGTTGCTAATTCCAGGGGTGCTCTTACCTCAGCGTGGCTCATTTTTTTCTTGACATTTCCCTCTTCGTCATTGACTTCTTCTTCGCCTTCTTGGCAAATGACAGCTTGCACAGTTTCATCATCGTTTAAGATCTCATTTTGAAGCTCCTCAATCCATTTTGCAACGTCTTGTTGTACAAGATCATCAGAGTGAGGCAATTATTGTAGATCTTTTAACAGAGATGCGTTGTCATCTGGTTCAAAACCCTGAAGATTTGGTTCATCTTCTTTAGGGTTGTTCTCTTTATTCTTTTCAATGAGAAGAAAACAATTTGGCCACGCTTTTCTCAAAGACTTTGTAAATGTAGATGATGGCATTTCACCATACACCTTAGCTACCATATAGATCACGTCTTTAAGGCCGGAATGAGACCTGTGCTGCCTTCATTGTCCAGTTTACCTAGAATTTCCAAAAGAAGCTTTCTGCGATACATTCTCTTAAAAGACTCGGTGACCCCTTAGACCATTGGTTGTGTAAGACTTGTGACGTTAGGTAACAGGAATAATAATTTTATATCACTGTAACCTTCACATTCAAGTTCTTGCGGATGGATTCATTGTCTACCACTAAAAGTGCTTTAACTGGTAACTTCAAACTCATCAAATGATGTTTCACTTTAGGAACAAATTCGCTTTTGAACACTCCTTAAACAGATACAAATCCATCCAGGCTGATTTTTGTGCTCTGTAGTACACTGGAAGGGATGATATGTTTAAATTCTTAACAGCTCTGGGTTTTGCTGATTTTCCGATTACAAACAAAGGCAGCTTGTGGGACCCTGAGGCATTTGAACACAAAGCCACTGTGATTCCCTCTTTACTGGCTTTAAATCCTGGGGCTGAAGTTTCCTTAGCCGTAGCAAACGTTTTCTTGGGCAAGAGTTTAATATTCAACCCCGTCTCATCAATATTATAGCCTTGTTCTGGACTAAGATTTTCATTAGCAATGATGTCGGACAGTTTTTTAGAAAAATCGTTAGCTGCTGATGGGTCCGCCGACAGTTTTTCACCACAAACGCCAATGAAATGGACTCCATGACGCTTTTCCAGCATGATAGCCACCGATGACTTGCTGAGAATGTACCGGCGTATTGAAGTTTTGAGTGTAGGATAATTATTTTTTCTATTAAAATTGGTCCACTTATCGGAGTGCCTCTTCGGCACTCCTGCATAAACCATAACCACAAAGCATCGTCTACTAATTTGTTATTTGGGTTTTTTAAAGTGCATCGCGTCAAAAGCACTTTTTCAGTTTCAATTTGAATGCAGAAGGTCTCAATCGATTTTCTGTTTCGGCGCTAGTCATTAACAGTACTCTTGCCTACATTAAACTCTAGGCAAATACTCTGGACCGATTCGCCCTTATCGAGGCGCTGAAGACTTGTAATTTTTGGTCCATAGTCACGGACGTGTGTTTTCGTTTCGCACTCATGTTGGGAAACGTTTTTATTTACAAAGATACATACAGTATTACTATATATATAGATATATTTACACAGACTGTATACACAGAACTCACAACATAAGACATACATCCGCACATGAACAAAAGCACGAGTCAACTGAGCTACATATATTTTCCATTCAACAAGTTGGGGCCTGTCGCTGGAGGCTCGTCTAGACTGTGATTCACCATATGGCTGGCCGAACCATCCGGCGGCCGATCCAACCAAGGCCGGACTAGAGGGCGTCTACTGTAGTGCCTTACATATAATCTGACTACCTTCATTCTTGTTTAATTAATAAAATTACATTATTTGAAACTGTTTAACTGAAGTCACGTATCTGTCCTGCAAAAAGCCTAACTTCAGCTAAGTAAAAATAGATTATTTTTAATATAAAAAAGGATCCTTCAATTCACACATATGTCTATAAAATAAAAATCTACAACTCAGCTTGCACTTGCTCTAGTGTACTTTCATACAACAGATATCAGCTGTTTGTATTCAATTACAGTCAGTTCAATTAGTCCCTGTTGATTTATTACTACAGTCCCTGGTTGTTGTAGACTTACTGCAACGTTTTCTTGATTCTTTTGACTATTTTCAAAAGTGCCTTATTGAAGAAGCTTCAAGAGACGTATGAAATTTATTTAACACCACAAACATATTTCTAGCAGCTGTTACCACTGCACTGGTAACGTTAATAAGGCATAGATTCAACACTGTCCGTAACAGTACACATACATACTGTTACGCCATTACAGAACTCAAATAGAAGACTCAATTGCAAGTATGAAAGATCAGATTTAGAGTGAAGTTGAGCAGTTCATGAAGATACAACCAAAACAAATTTCTGGACAGACTATACCAATGATAAAGACAGAAAAGACAACAGAGAGGAAGTCCCTTCACCTGCAGGTGGGGTAGTCCGTGTCAAGGCTCCAATCTTTGACAGAAGCACTCACTGAGTGACGTACTGTAGACAATTTGAAGCCACCGCATACGCAAATAATAGGACAGAGAAAGACAAGGCAGTTTCAAAGCAAGCATCAGCAGACTGATTAGATTGGCCTATCCTGAAGAACAGAAGATTTTCGAATGAGATTTGCAGTGCAGACATTTATTGATGGCATCGAAGATTATGAACTTCAGCATGTTTTGCGAATAGGAAGGCACCGAAATAGCTCAGAAGCTCTTGTTCATGCCCTAGAGTTTGAAGCTGCCAAGACAGCATCCCGATACATTAATAGGTTTATGTCATTTCACTGTAGTCAGAAGATCCCAGTATCACATTGCCGTCACGATGGGTGCAGAAAAACGATGTTGTCGGACAAACAATTCAGAAGTTCAAGAGCGCTGCAACGATTTGAACAATGGGAAAAAGACAGAAGACGGAAGTGTTACAACTGTGGAAAACGTGGTCATCTACAGGTAGACTGTTGGGAGAAGAAAATACCGAGAGAAGAGAGTGATCGCACGAATTGGAGAAATGAAGCTCCAGAACAGGACACAGTTTCCACGCTACACAAGATCAGTGGAAACTTGATCGTTAATGGATTTGCGGAAGGTAAACCAACATTATTTAAGTTGACATGGGTGCTACAGTGTCTATTGTGCGCTCTGACTTAATCAGCAACTGCCAGCCTCAAATTAGCTCTTGTACAATACAGACTGTGACTGGAAGCCCCGTCAAGGTGGTAGGAAAGGTAGACGTACGTGTACACCGGGGTCTCTCGAGTTTAGCCACCAAATGCTCGTTGCAGACAGTGTCGATAAAGTGATTCTTGGCACGGGCATTATGAATGCCTACGGATTCGTTGTGGACTTAAGAGAGAACGTCCTGAAGGTAAAGCTTTGCATGGCTAAAATGACAGGGTCCACCAACCATTAGATCAAGCAAGTGGCATGGCCCGAAAAAGAAGTCAACAGGTGTGATCAAGGGGAACACTTCCTGTTGCAAGTGGAAATAGATGATGAGCAAGGAGAGGAAGTACGAATGTGCAACAAGACAAAAGAAGTGAATGGAAACCAACTATGGGCGTCAAGAAAAGGCTCTTACTTGTTCCTGAGTTAATGGAAGTGCCCGGGGGAAACGTTGCTGAAGATGAAGTTATGCAAGAGGTTGTTGACGAGAACCAATCAGACTTGGACCAGCTAATAGCGTATAGGTCATCAGTACATGACGCAATGGGAGTGATTCCAGCAAAACTAGTGGTTGAGCAGAAGACTCATATTCCTGGGAACTTGATGTTCCGATCACACGAGACTGAATTCGAAGAGCCGGAGAATTATCTTTTGCAAGTGGACCAGCTATGTATATCGCCTGGCCAAGTATTACTTCAGAGATGGTTTGCCAGTTCAGGATGAACAGGCTTAAGGAGGGGGAAGTGGTATGCCACTATAGAACGTTCTATATTTTTCTCAGCTATTCCAGCAGAGCCCAGCAATTTGTTGCATGCGTACTTGACACTTAACATGCATCAACAAACGAGGCTATTCCAGGCCATATAATGTTGACGCGTATTATGGATTATTCTGGAACACTTGTGCTATCTATTTAAACAATGACAGCTGCCGCTTAGAAGTGTGTTTAAGTGGCAATTTATTCAAATGAGGTTCGAAGTGTTGTGGCGAACGTGTTATTGTGTTATAATTGTGCGGGACTCTGTTAGTTGACATTATTATTGTGTGTGGACAAATTTAGCTCGGATTATTGTACAAGTTGATTATAAACTGTTATGTGTGATAATAAAAGCTGGTGATTAGTGGTTTCATTGGTGTCTTGTATTTTGTTTTCCACTCTACCATACGACGATAAGTAGACAATCGTGACAACAGTTATGTATAGACTGCTCTCATCACTCCCTCTCTATTCAACCCCTGAACTGTCCATGCATAGAAGCTGCTCCATCATAACACTGAGCTCTCAAATCTTCAACTTTCAAACCAAAAGACGTCAACACACTTTTAAACAAATGATAAAATGATTCACCATCAGTGTTTTCAGTCCCACAAACTCCCAAAAGCTTTCGTTAACATTTAAACTGTTCTCACAGTATCGAAGTACAATAGAAACGTGTTCATGGCTTGTGCTATCCATAATCAGGCTTTTAGTATTAACAATTAACGCAATACTTATGATCTATTTTACATTATTTTTATTCTTATTAATTACTTATACTATATTATATGATATTTACATAATTGTTATTTGTCTGTCTGGCTGTTAACTTAGGGTTTTTCGTCATGTCTAATGTCGAAGTATTTGTTTTCTGTGTTTATTTAGTTACTTTCGGTACCTCATTGTGTAACCTAACTTCTGTCTATATCTGTGTATTTACATCGATGCGCTGAAAATACACTCTGATCTTTTCCACCTAACGAGCTTATTTGTCAACCGATTTAAATGAAACAAACACTAAATGTTAGCCCAAGCTTATCTCAATACATCACTGAAAACCACACCCAAATTCGTTCTGCCATTGTGGAGATTACCGTGCACAGACAGAAAACAGACAACGATTTTATTATATGAATAGATTTATTTTTATTTTATTATTTATTGTGTGAAATCTTTAAGATTTATACAATCGTCATACATGTTTTACATAATTAATAACAAAAATAACAAAAGAAAGTGCCAAATATATACTGTTTCAGGTCAATAAAATAGAAGTTAAAAATGAAAAGATCGTTTCAATCTGGTGCGGCAAGAAGAAAGGAAAAAAGAGAAAAGTTAATGCGTGAGGAAAGAGAAAAACTTTCATAGTTTCTTAAAAGGGAATTCCGGCCAACCCGAGTCTTCAAGCAACTCAAACTGTACATTGACTAGTGAGGGAGGAAAGTAAAAAAGTTTCTAACGAAGATAGTCGTACAAACTATGACAATAACGTAAATGATAAAATCGCTGAGGTTGTTTCAGTGTTTCCACAAAAATCTTCTAATAATGACTTCGAAAGCACTAGTGTACATCGTGTCAATAATGATTTATGTGAAGGAACTCATGAAGGCTTTAAGAACTTTATATCTAATGATCCTGCAAAATGGAAATTTCTAGATACAAAACAGAGGGAATTGGTTGTTTTAAAAGGACCACCTCCTATTCCTGAGAGCTTGCCGCGAGATATGTCAGGCAGGCCATTTCCTCAAGGAATTTTTTTTAAACACCAGACTAATGGCGAGAGTGTAAAAAGGGATTGGCTTGTTTGGAGCGAAGAAGCAGCTTCCCTTTTTTGTTTTCCATGTACACTTTTTAAATGTGACGATAGTGACGATCAAGTTCAAATGTTAAAATCACAGTTATGTCAAGGTGGAGTTAATGACAAATGGAAAAAACTGTATGAAAAAGTTAAAAGCCATGAAGGTAATGTTTGTCACTTGAGAAACTACATTAAATGGAAAGACCTTTGTGTTTCACTACAAGACATGGGATGCATCGATGCAGCGTTACAACAAAACATTAAGCAGGAAGAGGAAAAATGGAGGAAAATTTTGAAAGCTGTAGTTGATGTTGTTCTTTTTTTAGCGAAAAGAAATTTGCCATTAAGAGGAACCCGTTCCACAATTGACTATTATGACAGTGGTCTTTTCCTAGCAACCCTCCAGTTAGTGGGAAGATACAATGTTGAAGTTGGTCAGCACCTAGAAAATATTAGTAATAGCAGAGAATCAGGTAAAAGACTTCAGGCTCACTATCTGTCCTGGCGAAGTCAAAATGAATTCTTAAAAGTGTGTGCTGATGAAGTTGTAAATTCAATACTTGAGGAAATAAGATCAGCTCACTACTATAGCATCATCGTAGATGGGACACCAGATGTGTCTCACAAAGAACAGCTAGTATTTATCATTTGATATGTTCTGTGTCAAGATGGAGAGTGGAAAGTTTATGAAAGATTTATTAAAATGAATGCCTTTGAAAAGAAAACAGGAGCAGCAATAACAGATCAAGTCAAAAGAGTCTTAAACGACTTTCAGTTGGATTTGTCTTTATGTAGAGGTCAAGGCTATGACAATGCCTCTAATATGTCTGGCAAGTTTAAAGGCATTAAAACGAGAATTTTGGAAGAAAATCCACAAGCATATTTCACACCTTGCTGTGCTGACACCTTAAATTTGTGCGGGACTCATGCAATGGAAACTAGCATTGAGATTAGATCCTACTTTGGAAATGTTGAAAAGCTGTATAACATATTTTCAGCAAGCCCTGCAAGATGGAAAATTCTTCAAAACAAAGCTGGCATATCTCTTCATTCTACTTCAAAAACAAGATGGAGTGCAAGAATAGAATCAATTAGCCCTCTAGCAAAGAACTATAATAATGTATTGTCGGCACTTAATGGATTGGAAGATCTTAAACTACCAGCTGAAGACCAAGCTGATGTTAATGGCTTAATTGAGTGGATGAGTTCTTACGAATTTGTAATTTTTACCACAGTCTGGTACAAACTGCTCAAGTGTATCGACATTAGAAATAAGATTTTACAAAGTTCCAAACTTTGCCTTCCTGAAGCAACTAAACACATAAGAGGGCTCATAGTTGATATTCAGTTGATAAGAGATTCATGGGTTCAACTTCTTGAAGAATCAAAAAATGTAGCTGTGGAACTTAAAATTGATCACCAGCTAAAAGTGACCAGGTTCCGAAAGAAAAAAAGATTTCATGACGAAACAGTGTGCTGAACTTTGTCGTTCAGCTCTGTCTGTCTGTCAGTCATTTTTCCAATCGGAGAGTGCACCGATACCTAGCGGTAAAGCGAAGCGAAATTAATGTATACACCGCTGGTAGTTAAGGGCAGTACAGAATTAAAGCAATAATTAGTGCTGCTCCCTACCCGGAAGAGCAGAAACTACCGTTTTCTACTCTACACTATTTGATCGGTGTCGCCATCTGCTGAGTTTTTGCAGCAGTTTTAAAAAACGGTGCTGCAGCCTGGTGAGATTTTCCTTACCCAAACGAGCAAGGAACGAAAATTTCTGTTAAGGTCTGTCTGGCTACATACCGCGTGGGTGACGATCGACATTATTTTCTCTTCGGTGGAGAGAAGAGTTAATTCCATCTTCTACTTCTAATAACTATGGAAAAATAGTTTCCTAAACGACTGCGGTGAGTTTTAATTACATTATATCTATCAAATACTACATTTCATGGGAGAAAACGTTTTTTTAGTAAGCCTGAGTGAGCGTGCCCACTTGTTGAATCGTGCATTCTGAGATACGTAATTGTTGTAAAGTTTTTATAAGCGAATAAAACTAGATTATTGGAGTGTCTCAATCTCGGCCCTAAAACCTAAAGTACATTAACAACAAAATAATTAAGTTTGAACTTTCATTAACACCGATGTAACGAGATTGTGTTGTGCACTTAACCTATTGCACCATGCGTCGTCATTAAGTGGTATAAAGTTTTGCTACAATGACAGTAAAACTTTATACATATATATGGGAACTTACTCAGGCACGTTAAATGTAAATCATGTCAAATTCAAATTAATGGTGTTCTCAAATTATATGGAGTAAAAAACTGTGTTTTAAATAAATTCTGCACCACGTGGTAACCACAATTTCACTCTAAGTAATAAGTTCATAAGATGTTACAGAGTCAAGATAAATTATTATATTGCAAAAAGCAACTCACATTCGGTGAGGTTCAGTTTATAAAGAATCATTGTTAGAGAGTTTTTTAAGTAAGGCATGTTGGCCAAAATAATTTTACCAAGTTTCATTATGTAGCCCATAACTAGGTGTTGTCTTTATATGTGATTTTGGAGGGTGTCCAAACAGTGGGGGCATTTGTGTGTGGTCTCTCACTAAAAATATAATGTGTGATCAGGGTTCGCCGATCAGAGACAGAGTCCTGCTACATGACTGAACAAATTCCATCTTAAAAAGCTACACACTCGCCACCGAAGAGAATTAGCTCACCACAACAACAACAACATGCCAATCATAAGATCGCCACGTTACCAATAAAAGATCATCCTTCTGGACCCATAAGCAGGTGAAAAACAACCATTTATAATTAACACGTAGAATCAACATGGCACCACCAGTTATACATAACCATCAGTTTCTACCGTTCAAGTAAACATTCATTTGGATCCCCAATTGATGGGACAGTTTAGTGTGTACACTAAGAAAAAGAATTAATTGTAAAATTTCAATATATTTATAGTAAATTGTCAGTTCAGAGACTGACATGGTTACAAGACAGCATCCAACATAGATTTCCACTCATTTCTTTATAGGGCTATCGTTACAGATTTAAAGTCAGTTTTGTTATTAGTAATTTTCTCAAGTTTAATTTACTATGCATAAAAACATATATTTTCTCTTATTTTTAATATCAGTTTATTTCATTTGTATAAAAAGATTACTGGGGAGGTAGGCGAATTTTTAACTAGTTTCAACCAAGCTATGCATGTCGAAACACTTTTCAACTTGTTTGTCGAGACTTTGTCGAGACTTGTTTGTTGAAACAAGCCGAAGGTTGAATGAACATGTCCGTCTCTGACCCAAGTGTATTTTTTTATAAGGTGCTAATATTGTGCAATTTTTCTCTTTTCATTAATTGGCCCTATTTAAGTATATATAAATTCTTTATACTAATTCTGATAACTGGGGGGCGTTAATTATTTTAAACAATTTTTATTTCTCACCCTAATTAAGTATTTTAGCACTTAGCCACTTAGGCACTTACTTTTAAATTTTTATGTCCTGGGGAGCACTGTGGGCTTTAGCATTCTCTTATACACATGACGTGCAATTAACCCACACCATGTGGGTACTATTATAAATGTGAATTAATTATCCTAATTCGGATTATTATAAACGGAAAAGTTAGAATTTATATACACCAGAAGGGTAATATAAAAAAGGGCGTGGCAAGAGACCTTTATGTATTTTATGTATACAATTGTATAATGTATTTTTGTCCTGTGGAACATGTTATGTCTGTATATTTCTCTGTACATTTTGGGGGATATATATATATATATATATATAAATATTATGCATTACTGTACTTTTTGGTGGGAACTTGGGATATAGGGATTTATTATTCAGGGTCTTTTACAACAGAAAGTTAACACATGTAGTCATGTGGATATATCCTTTTCATTTTGTTTTTAAGGGAGGTATTCTATCTCAATAATCGTGGCTGATCATTTCTTTAAGGAAATTAATTATTTTATTTAACAGTATAACAAGTATAGGAATTGTCACCTTTAAAATTTATTTAATTTGTTGAGTAATTATTTTATTATTAATAGTAACAAGGAATGAAATTATTTATCTTCATTGATTCATATACAGTATTCTAAAAGGAACACATGATATGAATTTTATATTTTAATAAATAGTTTAATGGGAGCTTTATTTTGAGGTTAATGATTATTTTAAATTTTCAATTCATTGATGGTGTGACATAGCAATTATTTTCTTGGATTCAGTTAATATTTTTCAGGTGGCCTTGTTGAAAGAGTATACTTATTTATTTAACTATTTTAAAGGGGAATTAAAGTTTACTGTTGTATTTATTTATTCATTATATTATTATTATGAGATAGAATAATAAAAAGGGGATTTGTTAATTATTTAATTCTTGAGTTTTCATTGCAAGTCCCGTCTCACTGGATCCAGCACAATTTTTAGCTTCTCTAGGCCTTAGCCTAGTTTTAATTAACTTGTGGCCCCTCTTTACAAAAAGAAATATTCTTTTTGTTTTAACTACTCAAGAGAAGTAGGGGTTACATTTGGTAGCAGAGCGCGGTTACGATGAGGGTCAACCTGTGGGTCCTGTGGGTGTGACGGGGCTTGCAAACTTAGGAAATATTTTGGAACTTTCACAATGTTAAGTTCAAATAGAACTTAGAAAAATTTTAAAGGCCCTATATCCCAAAGTTGAAAATATTTTGTTAGTTTTAAGGTTTTGCCATATATGTATATGTACTTGCCCGCCTTGCATAGTGAATAGTGCCACGTGGTAGGAAATTTTAGAAGGGGAAATCCCTGGGCAAGACTTATCGCAGTCGGTGCTTGGTTAGTTTGAGTTTACCTTGCCCATGTTTGGGAAGGTGTTGTTTTTTTTGTGATTATGCGGTATGGCCCGATCGGCAGTCGGTTTCTTCCGATAGATGGTAGCCGGAGGTAACCTAAGAAAGGGTTAAAATAAATTTTCGTTGGTCGGTATTTTGTTTTTCGTGTTGTGTGTGTGTCGCGTTCCTTTCGTCTGGTGTGATCGAGTGTGAGCAGTTCAGGTAGTGGGCTAGTTCTCGCATCATTAGGTGGACCCGCAGTCTACTCTTTGGAAGTATAGTACGTGAGTTTTTCTTATTCCAATCTTATTATTGTCATTATGTTTGTAGGTGTTAGGTATTTGTAGGGTGTTGTGTTTGTTGATAGTGTTTTGCGAATTGTGTAATTCTGGCGGCGCTATGCTTCCAGAAATTGTCGTCCCCCGACCACCGGGAGAAACAGAAATTGCCCCACCCTCTCACCCCAGTTCTCCAGAAATTTTCGGTGGTAGATGCATTTAAGGAGGACCAGCTGTTGGTTTTCTTGGACCTTGTCCTGCAGTTGGCAGCCTATCCGGGTATATCCGATGGGGAGGTCTTGTGCCTTATATACCCGTATTGCCAGGGTACATTGGCAGAGAAGGTCACCAACACTTGGCGTCGGGGCGGCACGGTCGACACTTTTCATGGGGAAGTGTTGGATTACTTCATATATCCTCCACGACGTTCCCAGCTTAGGTTGGATTTATTTTACCGTTATCAGGCCGACGGAGAGCCGTTGGGGGATTACATGCAGGACATACGAAAAGCTGCCCGGGTATTAAGATTAGGGTTGACCGACACCGAAGTCCTAGATATAATTATAGGAGGACTGAATTCCCAAGACAGTTCCCGTTTAAGGTTTGGGAATCGTCCACGTTGTTTCGCGGAGATGGCCCGGTGTTGTGTTGCTTCAAATACTGTCCGACCAAAGGTCGCAGTAATTGTTCCGGTAAATCCATTTCTGCCCAAGGTGGATCCAGAGCCGATAACATCATCATCGCCTACGCCGGAAGATGAGAAGTCCCTTGATGGTGGAGCTTTACCATCGTCAGGAGAAATTAATTTAGACATTGCACATGGACCTGGACAGCTGGATTCCAGGTTGAGTACTGTTGAGGAAGTTGTAGTTGTTGAGAGTGGTGAAGAAGAGGAATCGAAGGAGGAGGCAGAAGAGTGGTCTGCACATGCTACGCAGGGGAGTATTAGTGTAAGTGTTTCGGAGGCTGCAAGTGTTTCTGAGGTCGCGGATGGACTAGGGGATGTCCAGTCTGCAAGTGTGGTAGAAGTAGATGAGGTAGAAGTTGGGGAGAAACTGGGTGGCAGCGTTGTAGAGTTTGTGGGTGAGAATGATGTAGTGTGTGAAGATGTGCAGACGCTTTCTGTAAGTATTGTTGAGGATTCCGAGGAATGGAAAGTAGTTTCAGGCGGACCAGGGGAGCAACTAGAAGATGAAGATGTGCAGTGTCGTGATGATGATTTGGATTATGTAGAGGAAGAAAAGGAAGAGGTGGAAGAAATAGAACCAGAAGCAATTGTAGAAGAGAAGAAGATAGAAGCAGAGGAGTTAGAGGTTGAGGATAATCCAAATCGGGGTAAATGTAGAAAGGTAAGTTACCTTGATTATAATTTAGATGAAATAAATCAGTATTGCTCTACACAAGATAGTTTCTCAGAGAGTGATGTCCACAAGGAACGGGTTCCTAAAGTTCGTCATAAAAGGGTGAGACAAAGCGGTTAACGGGTAGCGGGTAGATGTTCCCCACAATCCCAGTGGTGTCCATCTACTTCAGGGTTGCGCCCCTGCCTCCGCGAGCCTTGGTTTTCTCCACCTATCCTTATCACCGGAGGGAACCATGTCCTTTACCTTAGTCCTAGCGGTTGAACTTTCAATGATCCTTGCCCTTATCATCTTCCCAATTTTCCTACCCCTCCCCTCAGAAAACAAAGTAAAAACCAAAAAACAAATAAAAATTAGAAAGGAAAAAGCAAAAAAAAATTAGAAAAGGAAAAAAAAAAATATCCGAGAGGAGTTAGAGTGAAGTTAGTTGGAAGAGTTGTGACTACGTGGGTAGTGAGTTTAGTGTCGTTTTCATTTTTCTTTGTTGTAGGTTGTCGTTTATTTTTTTGTAGAGTCCTGGCCATGCCGCATTCCCTAGTTGCTTTCCGTTGTAGCTATTTTAGATTAAGTGTAGGTTGTTCGACGGGGTCGTACTGAAGCAAACCCCCCTCGTTAGTTCTGCAGTAATGAAGACCAAGTGAAGGGATTGATGTTCGCGTGCCCTCTATGCGGTTTTCTCAGTCCGGCTAATAGGGGCCGTCCGCCCTAGTATAGGGATGTTTTTTTTAACGACCAGTTAGATATGTCAAGGAGATGTGATGCCTTGTTTTAGCATATGGCTGGTCAGTCCATATGTGGACAATAAAGTTATGGGCGCTCACATACCAAGGTATTAGTTACCTTGTTTTGGTCTTCGGACGCGTGTGTGAGTGGCAGCAGGAGGAGTAGGTGGTGGTCACCAGAGAGTGTGACGTATTGGGGCGGTCCTGTGGAGTTGGTCTGGCGGAGAGGGTCGCATGAGGATGGTTGCATTGGCGTGGTGATTTTCCAATCCAGTAAGAAAAGGGGGGGTAGTTGTTGTCCTGAGTAGGTATCAAGTTGGGTCTCAGTTGGTGGGCAAGCCTCAGGAGGTCAGAAGACCTAGGTAGGAATCTTTCTTTTGTCTTTTGCTGTCTCTCTCTCTTGTGCTGTATGCGGACTCTGATCAGGTCAGCATGCAGCACCCGCACACTTACATAATACATATCTTCTTTCGTCTCTTTCATTTTCCTTTTGATTTCTGTTCTCCAGAGAGCAAGCTCAGCTGAGCCAACCCAACCACGACGTCCACCGGTATCTTTTGGGGAGAGGTACACTGCAGGGTACCCTCCTGGCCTTTAACGTTGGGGCAACTATGTTGCCCTTTTGGGGTGAGGGTGTGCTGAACTTTGTCGTTCAGCTCTGTCTGTCTGTCAGTCATTTTTCCAATCGGAGAGTGCACCGATACCTAGCGGTAAAGCGAAGCGAAATTAATGTATACACCGCTGGTAGTTAAGGGCAGTACAGAATTAAAGCAATAATTAGTGCTGCTCCCTACCCGGAAGAGCAGAAACTACCGTTTTCTACTCTACACTATTTGATCGGTGTCGCCATCTGCTGAGTTTTTGCAGCAGTTTTAAAAAACGGTGCTGCAGCCTGGTGAGATTTTCCTTACCCAAACGAGCAAGGAACGAAAATTTCTGTTAAGGTCTGTCTGGCTACATACCGCGTGGGTGACGATCGACATTATTTTCTCTTCGGTGGAGAGAAGAGTTAATTCCATCATCTACTTCTAATAACTATGGAAAAATAGTTTCTTAAACGACTGCGGTGAGTTTTAATTACATTATATCTATCAAATACTACATTTCACGGGAGAAAACGTTTTTTTAGTAAGCCTGAGTGAGCGTGCCCACTTGTTGAATCGTGCATTCTGAGATACGTAATTGTTGTAAAGTTTTTATAAGCGAATAAAACTAGATTATTGGAGTGTCTGAATCTCGGCCCTAAAACCTAAAGTACATTAACAACAAAATAATTAAGTTTGAACTTTCATTAACACCGATGTAACGAGATTGTGTTGTGCACTTAACCTATTGCACCATGCGTCATCATTAAGTGGTATAAAGTTTTGCTACAATGACAGTAAAACTTTATACATATATATGGGAACTTACTCAGGCACGTTAAATGTAAATCATGTCCAATTCAAATTAATGGTGTTCTCAAATTATATGGAGTAAAAAACTGTGTTTTAAATAAATTCTGCACCACGTGGTAACCACAATTTCACTCTAAGTAATAAGTTCATAAGATGTTACAGAGCCAAGATAAATTATTATATTGCAAAAAGCAACTCACATTCGGTGAGGTTCAGTTTATAAAGAATCATTGTTAGAGAGTTTTTTAAGTAAGGCATGTTGGCCAAAATAAT
This sequence comes from Magicicada septendecula, assembly GCA_034769895.1. NCBI lineage: Eukaryota > Metazoa > Arthropoda > Insecta > Hemiptera > Cicadidae > Magicicada > Magicicada septendecula. The sequence goes on from CM068368.1 coordinate 548,103,542, forward strand.
TTTACCAAGTTTCATTATGTAGCCCATAACTAGGTGTTGTCTTTATATATGATTTTGGAGGGTGTCCAAACAGTGGGGGCATTTGTGTGTGGTCTCTCACTAAAAATATAATGTGTGATCAGGGTTCGCCGATCAGAGACAGAGTCCTGCTACATGACTGAACAAATTCCATCTTAAAAAGCTACACACTCGCCACCGAAGAGAATTAGCTCACCACAACAACAACAACATGCCAATCATAAGATCGCCACGTTACCAATAAAAGATCATCCTTCTGGACCCATAAGCAGGTGAAAAACAACCATTTATAATTAACACGTAGAATCAACATGGCACCACCAGTTATACATAACCATCAGTTTCTACCATTCAAGTAAACATTCATTTGGATCCCCAATTGATGGGACAGTTTAGTGTGTACACTAAGAAAAAGAATTAATTGTAAAATTTCAATATATTTATAGTAAATTGTCAGTTCAGAGACTGACATGGTTACAAGACAGCATCCAACATAGATTTCCACTTATTTCTTTATAGGGCTATCGTTACAGATTTAAAGTCAGTTTTGTTATTAGTAATTTTCTCAAGTTTAATTTACTATGCATAAAAACATATATTTTCTCTTATTTTTAATATCAGTTTATTTCATTTGTATAAAAAGATTACTGGGGAGGTAGGCGAATTTTTAACTAGTTTCAACCAAGCTATGCATGTCGAAACACTTTTCAACTTGTTTGTCGAGACTTTGTCGAGACTTGTTTGTTGAAACAAGCCGAAGGTTGAATGAACATGTCCGTCTCTGACCCAAGTGTATTTTTTTATAAGGTGCTAATATTGTGCAATTTTTCTCTTTTCATTAATTGGCCCTATTTAAGTATATATAAATTCTTTATACTAATTCTGATAACTGGGGGGCGTTAATTATTTTAAACAATTTTTATTTCTCACCCTAATTAAGTATTTTAGCACTTAGCCACTTAGGCACTTACTTTTAAATTTTTATGTCCTGGGGAGCACTGTGGGCTTTAGCATTCTCTTATACACATGACGTGCAATTAACCCACACCATGTGGGTACTATTATAAATGTGAATTAATTATCCTAATTCGGATTATTATAAACGGAAAAGTTAGAATTTATATACACCAGAAGGGTAATATAAAAAAGGGCGTGGCAAGAGACCTTTATGTATTTTATGTATACAATTGTATAATGTATTTTTGTCCTGTGGAACATGTTATGTCTGTATATTTCTCTGTACATTTTGGGGGATATATATATATATATATATATAAATATTATGCATTACTGTACTTTTTGGTGGGAACTTGGGATATAGGGATTTATTATTCAGGGTCTTTTACAACAGAAAGTTAACACATGTAGTCATGTGGATATATCCTTTTCATTTTGTTTTTAAGGGAGGTATTCTATCTCAATAATCGTGGCTGATCATTTCTTTAAGGAAATTAATTATTTTATTTAACAGTATAACAAGTATAGGAATTGTCACCTTTAAAATTTATTTAATTTGTTGAGTAATTATTTTATTATTAATAGTAACAAGGAATGAAATTATTTATCTTCATTGATTCATATACAGTATTCTAAAAGGAACACATGATATGAATTTTATATTTTAATAAATAGTTTAATGGGAGCTTTATTTTGAGGTTAATGATTATTTTAAATTTTCAATTCATTGATGGTGTGACATAGCAATTATTTTCTTGGATTCAGTTAATATTTTTCAGGTGGCCTTGTTGAAAGAGTATACTTATTTATTTAACTATTTTAAAGGGGAATTAAAGTTTACTGTTGTATTTATTTATTCATTATATTATTATTATGAGATAGAATAATAAAAAGGGGATTTGTTAATTATTTAATTCTTGAGTTTTCATTGCAAGTCCCGTCTCACTGGATCCAGCACAATTTTTAGCTTCTCTAGGCCTTAGCCTAGTTTTAATTAACTTGTGGCCCCTCTTTACAAAAAGAAATATTCTTTTTGTTTTAACTACTCAAGAGAAGTAGGGGTTACAACAGGTGTTGAAGTTGAAAAGTAGGTTTTTAAGTCACCTGAAGAGAGACTTCAAGTGCAAGTTCTCAACCCAGCCCTTGATATTCTTTTGGTCCAACTAAGTGACTTGACTGAAAGAATGTCACACTGTTCAAGATTGTTTTCAGCAATATTAACTCCACCATTTAATGAAGAACAAGACCACTGTGCAAGTACAGCAGAAGATGATCATCCCACAACATCAACACATTATGTTTTCAGTGAAAAACAAATACAAGAACAAGCTGAAGAACTGTCGACTGCTTATCCTTCAGACTTACAAAAAGATGACCTGAATGATGAACTTTTTTTTTACAAAATTCGCGAAGAGTCAAAGTTTTGTGTAAGTGGTCATATTTCATCAGCACTAGAACTTATAAACTTGATATACAAAAAAGGATTGGAGTCTGTATTTCCTCAAATTTGCACGGCTCTTCGTCTTCTCATAGTGGCCCCAGTGACTGTAGCATCTGGTGAGAGAGCATTTAGTAAGCTCTCATTGATCAAAAACCGCTTGCGGTCAACCACAACAGAAGACAGACTTAATCACCTAATGTTGTTAAGTATCGAGCATGAACTCGCAGACAGACTGTCTTTTGAAAAAGTAATCAATGACTTTGCTGCAATGAAGGCTAGGAAAAAGATTGTTTAATTTACTGGCATGTGCAACCTTAAGTGAGTGTGTGTGTGTGTGTTTTATTTTTCTTGCTTTTAAATTCAGTTTTATAACAAAATATAAAATGTTTAACATATTATAACAGATAAGTGTTTTAAAGAGCAGCGCTATTGAGTTAGGCCATTATTATTAACTTCAAAGAACTATCAAATTACAATTTAAACATTATTGTTTTGGTTTGAAACAGTTTCTTCTTTTAAATACTGTATTTGTGGTATTAAAAATTGTTTTGAAACTTTTATCATGTTTTTAAATTTATCCTAAAACAGCAAGCTTCATTATTCCATTAGTCAAAACTAAGTAAAGGTTTAATGAATAGACCCCTTGATAGTCAATACTGGGAGGACCACAAGGCCCGAACAGTCCCTTCGAAGAGACTTGGATAATGGACTGACTAAAGTGGTCCTATGCGGTCAAAAAAGTGAAAAAATATATATATATATATATATATTGTAGCGTGACAGAAAATCCACTACATTTTAAGTCATGTGAAATCATAAAGTTTAATTACACCAACAAATGTTATAATAATATTGAATGACATTTAAATAAATCAGAGGAATGAACCACAATAAGATAAAAATCCTCACTACATTATATATAAAAACCACTGTTTTTAAAAAACCAAAGAAAGTATCGAAGCAACTCATCAACTCATAGTATAATATCAGTAAGTTACCCAGGAAGCTCAGAGCAGTAAACCAGTTATATAAGGCCATATCAAGAAAAAAGAGACTTAATTAAAGAGTGGTGAATACCAAAATATCCCAAAACCAAGAAGAGGGAAGAATAAAGTTTGTGAACAGGAAGAAAACAATACCCTGAAACCTGTATAGAAGAATAAAGTCAGTTCAGTGAATAAATTAAATACTCCAAACTAAACCTCAGTCGTGATAACACCAAGTACCTTGGTTTACCCAAGAATGAGGAAGGAAGAACAGAAGAGTGAAGACTAGATGAGGGACAAGAATGAAGACTAGAAGAGGGACAAGAATGAATACCAGAAGGAAGATACGAAGAAGGACAAGAAGGAAGACAGGAGAAGAGGAAGAAATAGTATGAAAGAAACACCGTAGTAAAACCTATTATTATATAAACTACTATCAATAACAAACCCGCAAAAACTATGCCAAAGAAAGTATAACATACCCAAAATCTTATAAAATGTAATTATTGAGAAAACTAAAGTGTTGTATAGCGTTATAAGAAGTGCACCGACTGAAGCTATTGTGTAATAAAGAAAATAAACTAGTCTTAACGGTCCATGATTACTAAAGGTCTGGTCTGAGATAATAAGACTCAAAATATCAGAACCAACAGTGAAAGTGAATTTGAGTAAGTGTTGTTTTTTTTTTTTTTTTTTTTAAAAAAAATGCAATAAACTTAAAGTTGGTGATACTATAACTTAGTAGTATGCTATATCACAACTTTAAAATCTAATAATAAACAGCATAATAAAATAATAAAATGGAAGGTTTCCAGTATTTTATTATTTTAATGTAAATCTTTATTTACAAGACATTTGTAAAAAATGATAATAAATAGAGTATGGGAGTTAATGTTTACTTATGTAGGGGATCACAATAATAATGGTTTAAACCAGAAAGGACTGGTACTAATATAGTATGAATAAGTGTAACATGTTTAAATAGACTGTTATTTCACAGTCCTAAAATCAATGTGTTAAATAAATGTATTTGTAAGGTTTATTAGAAAATAAGATTTATGTTATGTGTTTTAAAAAGAATTATGTTTGATAAATAATAACCTACATACCAGTAATAATGTTCTAATAGGTATGCTATGTTAGCTCAAAAATAGTTAAAAGATATATGTTCAAACCATATCTGCAATATGTTCAATTGTGCAGATTGCTAAACCATGTTCATAATTATTTATTTTAAATATGTAGTGTTAATTAACTACTACACAACACAATAAGTTATAAATCATGTTATTTTCATATAATTGTAATTATGTAAAGTCAGAGGAGGAATTAAGTTTAAATTATTTGAGAAAGAAAGAAATATAAAATTCTAAAATCTAGGCCATTTGGTGAAATCAGAGAACCAATATAAAATAGTATAACTCACTTATAAATCCTGTAAACTACCAAGATTTATATAAGATAACACAATTAACCACTACTAGGAATGATCCTATGAATTAAAATGATAATAAGGAAATATACCTTAACATTTTGTAAATTGTCAAAATATATAAATTAATTAATTTTAAAGAGCAATGTCAAATTTACAGATTAACACAAAAAACCAGTTCAAAGGTGTAATTTATATGTATTTAAGGAAAGGAAGAGGAATATGACTAATTAAAATTTATTATAATAGTATTAATAATATTTAAATGGAGGGGATTTTGTATAAAGACGGAAATCCAATTTTGAGCCTATATTTCCATAAAGTAAAGAAATTTGTTAATTTCCACAAAATACCTACAGATATGGACTATAATACATCAATTTAAAGGGAATGAGATGATTAAACCAATAATAAGGTTAATAATTCATAAAAGTGAGTAATCAAATAGATAAATTCCATACATAATGTAATATTTTATCATATGTATGGGAAGTCGAAAAATGTTAACAATACTTTTTCAAGGATTAACTGGGCAAGATTTATGACCAAGTTAATTAGTCTTTTGTTGAATATCAAGCTGGACAGTTGTGTAAAAGAACGTTTCTTTAAAAAATCGAGAAAGATGGTACTAGCGTTTAGCCATTGAAATCAGTGAACGAGAGTTAAACGGTTTAGACACTTTTTAAAGCTAAAGCTGTTCATACATTCACGACAATAGTGAAAACAAATACTTAACTACATAATACGAGTGATAGAAACAAGTAAAACACTATATTTCAACTGATTTATTCTGCAAATCCTAACCAATAATTTGAGAACTTAACCGTAGAAGTTGAACACATATAAAATAAACTAACTAACGCAAGTTTACACAGAACACTTCACCAGAATACACCAACTAACTTAACAGACATATTACACCAGTGCGGGGACATTTTAGACCTTGACGAAGGTAATTTTGTCGTGATTTTGGGACATGCCGAGTTCACATTAACTACGCCAGAACTAGTAGCGGCCATCTTTTAATTCTACCGAGCCGGCCTTCTTTATCCGGCAGTGACGTCATCGTCTGCGTATGGTACGACAACGATCATACACATTACATATTAGAATTATTTAAATTTTATTGAATAATAATTATTGTATTTGTGTTAATTGTTAATGTTATACTTTCTCGTCACCCTTCTCTGACTATTAATTCTAATCGCTCAAAGAACCTGTCTTATAATATATTAAATATCATAAATTTTGTTCTGTATGACACAATCGATAATTCCCGAGACAGAGTCGATAATTGCTCTCCATCGATAAAATATCGATTATTTATTTAAAATTGTAAATAAATCTTTATATTTCCATTATTTTGTATCTGTACTTATTTCACAGGGTAATTTAAGGGTATTTATAAGGCTGAAGGACTTAAGTGGAAGAATACATTCTATTTTGAACAAGATATTGGACCAGTCAGAAAAGTCACCAATCGATTATTACCTGGAGTTAATCTATTTAACTCCAGACTTGGTGCAAATCTTCAAGAAGTGCTCGACGGTCAAAAAATACCTACCTGTGATTAAAATTTTACCAGAACCTTTTAAAAAACAGATTTATCTCTTATACATACCTCTATAACCATAAACAAAATTATTTTATTATTTGAAAATTCTATTTTTATTGAATTTTCCGTATACATTTTATTCTTTTGTAACGACCGGCATACAGCGGTCTGGTGACCAAGTGGCTAGTCTAAACAGTGGGGCTTGAACGGATTACAGCCAGATACAGGGTCGTCTTAAAAAGTGGCTTCCATCGCGGGGCTTGAACGAGGCAGACGTCTCTCATGTTACAATATATATATATATAATACATTACTATAATACTTCTGAAAAATGTATTTTCATTTATATTTATTATTTTTAGTTTGTCTATTAATTCGTATGTATTTTTTATGTTATGATGGTTATTTGTTAGATGGTTATTTTTTAGTTTTTGTGCTATTATTCTTGCTATTTTGTATGTAGGAACTTTTTTGAAATTGATTAATGGACGTATTGGGTTGTTTAATTTGTGTATTTTTATTAGGCTGTTCATTTTAGGTGGTTCTGGATTATTGTTTATATATATGTCTATGTTTTTATTGTTGAAAATGTTTTTATTAGTTTTATTGTTTGTTTAAGATAGTTTTCTGTTGGGTTTTTATCTAGTTGTATCCATTTATTATTGTTGATGAAGTCTTCGGTTTTTTTGATGTAGTCTGTTTTATCAATGATTACTGTTGCTTGACTTTTGTCTGCTTTAGTTATTATTAAATTATTGTTCTTTATTTTATTTTTAATTTCTTTTATTGTTTTATTGTTTTTCTTTTGTTTATCTTTGTTTTTCATTTCGCTAGTGATTATTTTTTTAATTATATGTGTTGCTTCTGTTCTTTTTTCTTCTTGTATATTGTCTTTTATTAGGTTAATGGCAAATTCTGTTTCTACTATTAAATTTTCTAGATTTTTGTTTGCATTTTGGGTTATGTTAGTTTTTGACATATTGTTTAAATATTCTGTTTCTTTTTTGTTAAATTCTGTATTGCTGAGGTTAATGGTTCGAGGGTAAAATGTGTGTTTATTTTTGTTTTTTGTTCTTGATTTTTGTTTTGTTGTTTTAATGTGTTAAGTTTTTTGTTGATTGTATAAGTCTTTTTGTTTTTCTCAAATCTTATTTTATTTTCTATATCAAATTTATCAACAGAAAGAAGGTTTAGCAATGGGATCACCATTATCAAGCATAATAGCAGAAATATTCCTACAACATATAGACACCAAAATACAAAATATCATAAAAACACATGACCCAGATGGCATATGGATAAGATATGTAGATGATGGACTATATGTATCAAATAACAAAAACACAAATGCAGAGAACATACTGAAACAAATCAATAACATACATCCCAAAATACAATTCACAGAAGAAAAAGAAAAACATAACAAAATCAACTATTTAGACATAACCATCACAAGATACAACAAACACATACAATATGCAATATATAGAAAACCAACTTCCACTAACCATTCTGACCACCCACCACAACATAAAATGGCAGCATTTTATTCGTTATTTAACAGAATGTACAAAATACCCCTAAACAAACAAGAAACTGACAAAGAAGGAAATATAATATACCAAATTGGTTATGCAAATGGATACAATAAAAATACTATGATCAAAATAGAAAATAAAATCAAATACAAAATAAAAACTGAACAATTAAGAATTAATCAAACTGAACAACACATAAATAATAACAACAACAAAAAATGGGCCACATTCACATATATAAATAATAAAATGACAAAACTAACAAAACTATTTAAAAACACAGATATAAAAATAGCATACAAAACTAATAAAAATAAATTACAAAATCTAAATAGCTCACACAACAAAGATAATACAACAACCAACGGTATATACAAAATTGAATGCCAAGATGCAATAAATGTTATATAGGACAAACAAAAAAACAGCTGAAAAAACGTTATTTTGAACACCTAAATGCATACAAAAAATCAAATATATATAAATCCAATTTAGCCACACATGCAATAAACACAGGACATGAATTCCCAGACATAACCAATGTAACACTAATAAAACATATACCACACAAAGGCACCATAATGAACATTTGGGAAAATTTACAGATTTACAAACATAAAACACAAAACAAATTAATACCAGAACAAATACAAATCAATAAAATACATGACACAATATTCAAAACACTCAACATCGAAAATACACAAAATACAAAAACAGATACCACAACCACACACAATAATGCAACATTGAAGGACCAAAGACCAACAAACCACCTTAATAACATCCAGAAGCCAACACACAAATACTGCACCAGAAGCAAGATGGCGAAGGCTGAAGATGGGAGAACAGGATCTCCCGAAACATGTTCCTAAAGGAAAAAATATATCTTGAGGTAAATTAGTTATAAGTATTATAGTATTATATACATCAAGAAACGGACTGTAGCAGAAAGTGATTGAAATAATATAACCATACAAGGTAAATAAGCCTACAGTGAAAAAACGAAAAGTGAGGTTATAAAACAAAGCAAAAACAAAAGTGTATAGTGAAGAAAAAAAATAGTGAAGTGAACAGCAAATAAGTGAAATCAACTACCAAATAACGGATAACAAATCATTTCTCACATAAATATACATTAACATGTACACAAACAACATAACCATATCACCAAATTGTTAAACAAATTTCAAACACGAAAAAAACAACTAATGAACACAAACATAAACATATACTTCAATAGACAATGCCAAAAACATAAATTAACACCTAAATACATCAACATAAACACAAACAACAAAAATATGACTGCACAAAAAACTATAAAACAAGCACAAAGGCTATGGATACAAAACGAAATTAATCAATTATACAGTAAGAAAAATAGCATAACACTAGACATATACAAACTACACTTAGAGCTAACAAGTTTATTACATCCAATCACTTGGAATAATAAATACAATAACATAGAAAATAAAATAAGATTTGAGAAAAACAAAAAGACTTATACAATCAACAAAAAACTTAACACATTAAAACAACAAAACAAAAATCAAGAACAAAAAAACAAAAATAAACACACATTTTACCCTCGAACCATTAACCTCAGCAATACAGAATTTAACAAAAAAGAAACAGAATATTTAAACAATATGTCAAAAACTAACATAACCCAAAATGCAAACAAAAATCTAGAAAATTTAATAGTAGAAACAGAATTTGCCATTAACCTAATAAAAGACAATATACAAGAAGAAAAAAGAACAGAAGCAACACATATAATTAAAAAAATAATCACTAGCGAAATGAAAAACAAAGATAAACAAAAGAAAAACAATAAAACAATAAAAGAAATTAAAAATAAAGTAAAGAACAATAATTTAATAATAACTAAAGCAGACAAAAGTCAAGCAACAGTAATCATTGATAAAACAGTCTACATCAAAAAAACCGAAGACTTCATCAACAATAATAAATGCGTACAACTAGATAAAAACCCAACAGAAAACTATCTTAAACAAACAATAAAACTAATAAAAACAAATAAAAACATTTTCAACAATAAAAACAGACATATATATAAACAATAATCCAGAACCACCTAAAATGAACAGCCTAATAAAAATACACAAATTAAACAACCCAATACGTCCATTAATCAATTTCAAAAAAGCTCCTACATACAAAATAGCAAGAATAATAGCACAAAAACTAAAAAATAACCATCTAACAAATAACCATCATAACATAAAAAACACATACGAATTAATAGACAAACTAAAAATAATAAATATAAATGAAAATACATTTTTCACATCATATGACATAACAAACATGTACACTAACATCCCAGTAGAAGAAACAATTGACATAATAATAAACAAACTTATAGAACAAAATGAAAACAAACAATATATAACCGAAATAAAAAATAGTCTCCAACTAATACTAAAACAAAATTACTTTGAATTTAATAGCAAAATTTATCAACAGAAAGAAGGTTTAGCAATGGGATCACCATTATCAAGCATAATAGCAGAAATATTCCTACAACATATAGACACCAAAATACAAAATATCATAAAAACACATGACCCAGATGGCATATGGATAAGATATGTAGATGATGGACTATATGTATCAAATAACAAAAACACAAATGCAGAGAACATACTGAAACAAATCAATAACATACATCCCAAAATACAATTCACAGAAGAAAAAGAAAAACATAACAAAATCAACTATTTAGACAGAACCATCACAAGATACAACAAACACATACAATATGCAATATATAGAAAACCAACTTCCACTAACATCATTATACCTAACCATTCTGACCACCCACCACAACATAAAATGGCAGCATTTTATTCGTTATTTAACAGAATGTACAAAATACCCCTAAACAAACAAGAAACTGACAAAGAAAGAAATATAATATACCAAATTGGTTATGCAAATGGATACAATAAAAATACTATGATCAAAATAGAAAATAAAATCAAATACAAAATAAAAACTGAACAATTAAGAATTAATCAAACTGAACAACACATAAATAATAACAACAACAAAAAATGGGCCACATTCACATATATAAATAATAAAATGACAAAACTAACAAAACTATTTAAAAACACAGATATAAAAATAGCATACAAAACTAATAAAAATAAATTACAAAATCTAAATAGCTCACACAACAAAGATAATACAACAACCAACGGTATATACAAAATTGAATGCCAAGATGCAATAAATGTTATATAGGACAAACAAAAAAACAGCTGAAAAAACGTTATTTTGAACACCTAATGCATACAAAAAACCAAATATATATAAATCCAATTTAGCCACACATGCAATAAACACAGGACATGAATTCCCAGACATAACCAATGTAACACTAATAAAACATATACCACACAAAGGCACCATAATGAACATTTGGGAAAATTTACAGATTTACAAACATAAAACACAAAACAAATTAATACCAGAACAAATACAAATCAATACAAAACATGACACAATATTCAAAGCACTCAACATCGAAAATACACAAAATACAAAAACAGATACCACAACCACACACAATAATGCAACATTGAAGGACCAAAGACCAACAAACCACCTTAATAACATCCAGAAGCCAACACACAAATACTGCACCAGAAGCAAGATGGCGAAGGCTGAAGATGGGAGAACAGGATCTCCCGAAACATGTTCCTAAAGGAAAAAATATATCTTGAGGTAAATTAGTTATAAGTATTATAGTATTATATACATCAAGAAACGGACTGTAGCAGAAAGTGATTGAAATAATATAACCATACAAGGTAAATAAGCCTACAGTGAAAAAACGAAAAGTGAGGTTATAAAACAAAGCAAAAACAAAAGTGTATAGTGAAGAAAAAAAATAGTGAAGTGAATAGCAAATAAGTGAAATCAACTACCAAATAACGGATAACAAATCATCTCTCACATAAATATACATTAACATGTACACAAACAACATAACCACAATTCCATATAACCTCATCACCAAATTGTTAAACAAATTTCAAACACGAAAAAAACAACTAATGAACACAAACATAAACATATACTTCAATAGACAATGCCAAAAACATAAATTAACACCTAAATACATCAACATAAACACAAACAACAAAAATATGACTGCACAAAAAACTATAAAACAAGCACAAAGGCTATGGATACAAAACGAAATTAATCAATTATACAGTAAGAAAAATAGCATAACACTAGACATATACAAACTACACTTAGAGCTAACAAGTTTATTACATCCAATCACTTGGAATAATAAATACAATAACATATAAAATAAAATAAGATTTGAGAAAAACAAAAAGACTTATACAATCAACAAAAAACTTAACACATTAAAACAACAAAACAAAAATCAAGAACAAAAAACAAAAATAAACACACATTTTACCCTCGAACCATTAACCTCAGCAATACAGAATTTAACAAAAAAGAAACAGAATATTTAAACAATATGTCAAAAACTAACATAACCCAAAATGCAAACAAAAATCTAGAAAATTTAATAGTAGAAACAGAATTTGCCATTAACCTAATAAAAGACAATATACAAGAAGAAAAAAAACAGAAGCAACACATATAATTAAAAAAATAATCACTAGCGAAATGAAAAACAAAGATAAACAAAAGAAAAACAATAAAAGAAATTAAAAATAAAGTAAAGAACAATAATTTAATAATAACTAAAGCATACAAAAGTCAAGCAACAGTAATCATTGATAAAACAGACTACATCAAAAAAACCGAAGACTTCATCAACAATAATAAATGCGTACAACTAGATAAAAACCCAACAGAAAACTATCTTAAACAAACAATAAAACTAATAAAAACAAATAAAAACATTTTCAACAATAAAAACATAGACATATATATAAACAATAATCCAGAACCACCTAAAATGAACAGCCTAATAAAAATACACAAATTAAACAACCCAATACGTCCATTAATCAATTTCAAAAAAGCTCCTACATACAAAATAGCAAGAATAATAGCACAAAAACTAAAAAATAACCATCTAACAAATAACCATCATAACATAAAAAATACATACGAATTAATAGACAAACTAAAAATAATAAATATAAATGAAAATACATTTTTCACATCATATGACATAACAAACATGTACACTAATATCCCAGTAGAAGAAACAATTGACATAATAATAAACAAACTTATAGAACAAAATGAAAACAAACAATATATAACCGAAATAAAAAATAGTCTCCAACTAATACTAAAACAAAATTACTTTGAATTTAATAGCAAAATTTATCAACAGAAAGAAGGTTTAGCAATGGGATCACCATTATCAAGCATAATAGCAGAAATATTCCTACAACATATAGACACCAAAATACAAAATATCATAAAAACACATGACCCAGATGGCATATGGATAAGATATGTAGATGATGGACTATATGTATCAAATAACAAAAACACAAATGCAGAGAACATACTGAAACAAGTCAATAACATACATCCCAAAATACAATTCACAGAAGAAAAAGAAAAACATAACAAAATCAACTATTTAGACATAACCATCACAAGATACAACAAACACATACAATATGCAATATATAGAAAACCAACTTCCACTAACATCATTATACCTAACCATTCTGACCACCCACCACAACATAAAATGGCAGCATTTTATTCGTTATTTAACAGAATGTACAAAATACCCCTAAACAAACAAGAAACTGACAAAGAAAGAAATATAATATACCAAATTGGTTATGCAAATGGATACAATAAAAATACTATGATCAAAATAGAAAATAAAATCAAATACAAAATAAAAACTGAACAATTAAGAATTAATCAAACTGAACAACACATAAATAATAACAACAACAAAAAATGGGCCACATTCACATATATAAATAATAAAATGACAAAACTAACAAAACTATTTAAAAACACAGATATAAAAATAGCATACAAAACTAATAAAAATAAATTACAAAATCTAAATAGCTCACACAACAAAGATAATACAACAACCAATGGTATCTACAAAATTGAATGCCAAGATTGCAATAAATGTTATATAGGACAAACAAAAAAACAGCTGAAAAAAAGTTATTTTGAACACCTAAATGCATACAAAAAACCAAATATATATAAATCCAATTTAGCCACACATGCAATAAACACAGGACATGAATTCCCAGACATAACCAATGTAACACTAATAAAACATATACCACACAAAGGCACCATAATGAACATTTGGGAAAATTTACAGATTTACAAACATAAAACACAAAACAAATTAATACCAGAACAAATACAAATCAATACAAAACATGACACAATATTCAAAGCACTCAACATCGAAAATACACAAAATACAAAAACAGATACCACAACCACACACAATAATGCAACATTGAAGGACCAAAGACCAACAAACCACCTTAATAACATCCAGAAGCCAACACACAAATACTGCACCAGAAGCAAGATGGCGAAGGCTGAAGATGGGAGAACAGGATCTCCCGAAACATGTTCCTAAAGGAAAAAATATATCTTGAGGTAAATTAGTTATAAGTATTATAGTATTATATACATCAAGAAACGGACTGTAGCAGAAAGTGATTGAAATAATATAACCATACAAGGTAAATAAGCCTACAGTGAAAAAACGAAAAGTGAGGTTATAAAACAAAGCAAAAACAAAAGTGTATAGTGAAGAAAAAAAATAGTGAAGTGAACAGCAAATAAGTGAAATCAACTACCAAATAACGGATAACAAATCATTTCTCACATAAATATACATTAACATGTACACAAACAACATAACCATATCACCAAATTGTTAAACAAATTTCAAACACGAAAAAAACAACTAATGAACACAAACATAAACATATACTTCAATAGACAATGCCAAAAACATAAATTAACACCTAAATACATCAACATAAACACAAACAACAAAAATATGACTGCACAAAAAACTATAAAACAAGCACAAAGGCTATGGATACAAAACGAAATTAATCAATTATACAGTAAGAAAAATAGCATAACACTAGACATATACAAACTACACTTAGAGCTAACAAGTTTATTACATCCAATCACTTGGAATAATAAATACAATAACATAGAAAATAAAATAAGATTTGAGAAAAACAAAAAGACTTATACAATCAACAAAAAACTTAACACATTAAAACAACAAAACAAAAATCAAGAACAAAAAACAAAAATAAACACACATTTTACCCTCGAACCATTAACCTCAGCAATACAGAATTTAACAAAAAAGAAACAGAATATTTAAACAATATGTCAAAAACTAACATAACCCAAAATGCAAACAAAAATCTAGAAAATTTAATAGTAGAAACAGAATTTGCCATTAACCTAATAAAAGACAATATACAAGAAGAAAAAAGAACAGAAGCAACACATATAATTAAAAAAATAATCACTAGCGAAATGAAAAACAAAAATAAACAAAAGAAAAACAATAAAAGAAATTAAAAATAAAGTAAAGAACAATAATTTAATAATAACTAAAGCATACAAAAGTCAAGCAACAGTAATCATTGATAAAACAGACTACATCAAAAAAACCGAAGACTTCATCAACAATAATAAATGCGTACAACTAGATAAAAACCCAACAGAAAACTATCTTAAACAAACAATAAAACTAATAAAAACAAATAAAAACATTTTCAACAATAAAAACATAGACATATATATAAACAATAATCCAGTACCACCTAAAATGAACAGCCTAATTAAAATACACAAATTAAACAACCCAGTACGTCCATTAATCAATTTCAAAAAAGCTCCTACATACAAAATAGCAAGAATAATAGCACAAAAACTAAAAAATAACCATCTAACAAATAACCATCATAACATAAAAAATACATACGAATTAATAGACAAACTAAAAATAATAAATATAAATGAAAATACATTTTTCACATCATATGACATAACAAACATGTACACTAATATCCCAGTAGAAGAAACAATTGACATAATAATAAACAAACTTATAGAACAAAATGAAAACAAACAATATATAACCGAAATAAAAAATAGTCTCCAACTAATACTAAAACAAAATTACTTTGAATTTAATAGCAAAATTTATCAACAGAAAGAAGGTTTAGCAATGGGATCACCATTATCAAGCATAATAGCAGAAATTTCCTACAACATATAGACACCAAAATACAAAATATCATAAAAACACATGACCCAGATGGCATATGGATAAGATATGTAGATGATGGACTATATGTATCAAATAACAAAAACACAAATGCAGAGAACATACTGAAACAAGTCAATAACATACATCCCAAAATACAATTCACAGAAGAAAAAGAAAAACATAACAAAATCAACTATTTAGACATAACCATCACAAGATACAACAAACACATACAATATGCAATATATAGAAAACCAACTTCCACTAACATCATTATACCTAACCATTCTGACCACCCACCACAACATAAAATGGCAGCATTTTATTCGTTATTTAACAGAATGTACAAAATACCCCTAAACAAACAAGAAACTGACAAAGAAAGAAATATAATATACCAAATTGGTTATGCAAATGGATACAATAAAAATACTATGATCAAAATAGAAAATAAAATCAAATACAAAATAAAAACTGAACAATTAAGAATTAATCAAACTGAACAACACATAAATAATAACAACAACAAAAAATGGGCCACATTCACATATATAAATAATAAAATGACAAAACTAACAAAACTATTTAAAAACACAGATATAAAAATAGCATACAAAACTAATAAAAATAAATTACAAAATCTAAATAGCTCACACAACAAAGATAATACAACAACCAATGGTATCTACAAAATTGAATGCCAAGATTGCAATAAATGTTATATAGGACAAACAAAAAAACAGCTGAAAAAAAGTTATTTTGAACACCTAAATGCATACAAAAAACCAAATATATATAAATCCAATTTAGCCACACATGCAATAAACACAGGACATGAATTCCCAGACATAACCAATGTAACACTAATAAAACATATACCACACAAAGGCACCATAATGAACATTTGGGAAAATTTACAGATTTACAAACATAAAACACAAAACAAATTAATACCAGAACAAATACAAATCAATACAAAACATGACACAATATTCAAAGCACTCAACATCGAAAATACACAAAATACAAAAACAGATACCACAACCACACACAATAATGCAACATTGAAGGACCAAAGACCAACAAACCACCTTAATAACATCCAGAAGCCAACACACAAATACTGCACCAGAAGCAAGATGGCGAAGGCTGAAGATGGGAGAACAGGATCTCCCGAAACATGTTCCTAAAGGAAAAAATATATCTTGAGGTAAATTAGTTATAAGTATTATAGTATTATATACATCAAGAAACGGACTGTAGCAGAAAGTGATTGAAATAATATAACCATACAAGGTAAATAAGCCTACAGTGAAAAAACGAAAAGTGAGGTTATAAAACAAAGCAAAAACAAAAGTGTATAGTGAAGAAAAAAAATAGTGAAGTGAATAGCAAATAAGTGAAATCAACTACCAAATAACGGATAACAAATCATCTCTCACATAAATATACATTAACATGTACACAAACAACATAACCACAATTCCATATAACCACATCACCAAATTGTTAAACAAATTTCAAACACGAAAAAAACAACTAATGAACACAAACATAAACATATACTTCAATAGACAATGCCAAAAACATAAATTAACACCTAAATACATCAACATAAACACAAACAACAAAAATATGACTGCACAAAAAACTATAAAACAAGCACAAAGGCTATGGATACAAAACGAAATTAATCAATTATACAGTAAGAAAAATAGCATAACACTAGACATATACAAACTACACTTAGAGCTAACAAGTTTATTACATCCAATCACTTGGAATAATAAATACAATAACATAGAAAATAAAATAAGATTTGAGAAAAACAAAAAGACTTATACAATCAACAAAAAACTTAACACATTAAAACAACAAAACAAAAATCAAGAACAAAAAACAAAAATAAACACACATTTTACCCTCGAACCATTAACCTCAGCAATACAGAATTTAACAAAAAAGAAACAGAATATTTAAACAATATGTCAAAAACTAACATAACCCAAAATGCAAACAAAAATCTAGAAAATTTAATAGTAGAAACAGAATTTGCCATTAACCTAATAAAAGACAATATACAAGAAGAAAAAAGAACAGAAGCAACACATATAATTAAAAAAATAATCACTAGCGAAATGAAAAACAAAAATAAACAAAAGAAAAACAATAAAAGAAATTAAAAATAAAGTAAAGAACAATAATTTAATAATAACTAAAGCATACAAAAGTCAAGCAACAGTAATCATTGATAAAACAGACTACATCAAAAAAACCGAAGACTTCATCAACAATAATAAATGCGTACAACTAGATAAAAACCCAACAGAAAACTATCTTAAACAAACAATAAAACTAATAAAAACAAATAAAAACATTTTCAACAATAAAAACATAGACATATATATAAACAATAATCCAGAACCACCTAAAATGAACAGCCTAATTAAAATACACAAATTAAACAACCCAGTACGTCCATTAATCAATTTCAAAAAAGCTCCTACATACAAAATAGAAAGAATAATAGCACAAAAACTAAAAAATAACCATCTAACAAATAACCATCATAACATAAAAAATACATACGAATTAATAGACAAACTAAAAATAATAAATATAAATGAAAATACATTTTTCACATCATATGACATAACAAACATGTACACTAATATCCCAGTAGAAGAAACAATTGACATAATAATAAACAAACTTATAGAACAAAATGAAAACAAACAATATATAACCGAAATAAAAAATAGTCTCCAACTAATACTAAAACAAAATTACTTTGAATTTAATAGCAAAATTTATCAACAGAAAGAAGGTTTAGCAATGGGATCACCATTATCAAGCATAATAGCAGAAATTTCCTACAACATATAGACACCAAAATACAAAATATCATAAAAACACATGACCCAGATGGCATATGGATAAGATATGTAGATGATGGACTATATGTATCAAATAACAAAAACACAAATGCAGAGAACATACTGAAACAAATCAATAACATACATCCCAAAATACAATTCACAGAAGAAAAAGAAAAACATAACAAAATCAACTATTTAGACATAACCATCACAAGATACAACAAACACATACAATATGCAATATATAGAAAACCAACTTCCACTAACATCATTATACCTAACCATTCTGACCACCCACCACAACATAAAATGGCAGCATTTTATTCGTTATTTAACAGAATGTACAAAATACCCCTAAACAAACAAGAAACTGACAAAGAAAGAAATATAATATACCAAATTGGTTATGCAAATGGATACAATAAAAATACTATGATCAAAATAGAAAATAAAATCAAATACAAAATAAAAACTGAACAATTAAGAATTAATCAAACTG
Organism: Magicicada septendecula; assembly: GCA_034769895.1. Taxonomy (NCBI): domain Eukaryota; kingdom Metazoa; phylum Arthropoda; class Insecta; order Hemiptera; family Cicadidae; genus Magicicada; species Magicicada septendecula. Next base: position 548,123,137 of record CM068368.1, read on the forward strand.
AACAACACATAAATAATAACAACAACAACAAATGGGCCACATTCACATATATAAATAATAAAATGACAAAACTAACAAAACTATTTAAAAACACAGATATAAAAATAGCATACAAAACTAATAAAAATAAATTACAAAATCTAAATAGCTCACACAACAAAGATAATACAACAACCAATGGTATATACAAAATTGAATGCCAAGATTGCAATAAATGTTATATAGGACAAACAAAAAAACAGCTGAAAAAACGTTATTTTGAACACCTAAATGCATACAAAAAACCAAATATATATAAATCCAATTTAGCCACACATGCAATAAACACAGGACATGAATTCCCAGACATAACCAATGTAACACTAATAAAACATATACCACACAAAGGCACCATAATGAACATTTGGGAAAATTTACAGATTTACAAACATAAAACACAAAACAAATTAATACCAGAACAAATACAAATCAATACAAAACATGACACAATATTCAAAGCACTCAACATCGAAAATACACAAAATACAAAAACAGATACTACAACCACACACAATAATGCAACATTGAAGGACCAAAGACCAACAAACCACCTTAATAACATCCAGAAGCCAACACACAAATACTGCACCAGAAGCAAGATGGCGAAGGCTGAAGATGGGAGAACAGGATCTCCCGAAACATGTTCCTAAAGGAAAAAATATATCTTCAGGTAAATTAGTTATAAGTATTATAGTATTATATACATCAAGAAACGGACTGTAGCAGATAGTGATTGAAATATATATATATATATATTTTATATAACATCGCCAAATCCAGATCATATTTGATATCTATAAGTATGTAAGAAATTCTAAGAAATAATATATTTTAATAAATAAATAATAAAAAGAATAAAAATAGTAAATGTAATTAAGAGTGAAGGAGGAAGAATAGTAAACCAAAGGTGATTATTAAATAAAAAATACAAACTAGACTGACAGACAAAGGACATTGACCCAACCCCAGAGATTGGCCAGATAATAACCAAAATAAAGTGAAACAAGATGGAAGTGAAGGAGAAGAAAAATGAAATTAAAAATGGAACAAACCAACTATAAAGAAAATAAAGTGAACCAAGGTGATAAAACACAGACAAATAGTGTAGAATAGGGAAGGGGGAGATGATACCATCAAATGTCGTAAAGGAAACGAAACCAATGAATAACAAATATAAAAAAGAAATATTAGTATTGTCTAAGTGACAAATGTAATTCATAATAAATAAAAACCATTAAATAAAAATACACTAACCCACGAATTAGTAGTATATGTAAGTAAGAAATCTAGAAAAAGACATGAACGTATTAGATATAAATAAAATTTGTAAAGATAGTGCGATAGTGAGAAATATAATGAAAGTAACTAAGTGACAAAGAAAAATAATAATAGGGATTACCCACCAATAAACGCTTAAAATAAAAAGTTTAACAAGTGATAATAGTGAAGGTGCAAAGACCCCAAAATAATGAGTGTATCAGTGATAAACACCAATTAATTAAAGGTGAAAGTGATGGGTGAAAAAGGATATTGTAAATGATAGTATGATTAAAAAGATAGTAATAGATAAGAAAACACTTAATAAATCAATGATGAAACAATAAATGATTTAAGAGTGAGCTTATAAAAAAAAATTATATAGTTAAAGGTAATTAGAAATAGTATTTAAAGTAGAGATAGATAAAGGATACGAAGTTATTCAGGGGAGAAAGCCCATGTAAGATAAACAGTTTGTGTTAACATGGAATGGAGAAAGGGATTAGTAAAGAATTAAGAAATTAAGAATGTAATTAATAAACACCCTATGTTATAAGGGAAAATAAATTAAGTAAATTTGAAGGAAGTGATGATGTTTCTCACTCAAAATAATAGTAAAAAAATGAAATGTATGTTAAACCAACAGTAACTAATAACTTGTAAAGAATTGTTTATTTTAATTTTATGGATAGGATATGGCTGAAGGAAGCTTACAGTCCATAGGCCTAATTGTTATATTTTAGGTATTAAGATATAGAAAGTAATCTTGACACATAATCAGAACACAAACAAATTCAAGACCACTAAACGAATCAATTATAACAACAGAACAAAACACGTTGTAATAAAATGAAATATAATTAGAATAGATTATGTAAAAATAATCAATGGCTACTTAGGCCTAGGAAATGTATAACTGTCAATAACAAATGATTGCAAATTGTATAAAAACAACCAGGAAATTAATAAATTCAAGGCAAGTAAATAGCCGAGAATAATTTGTAAATCAGTTTAAAGGAAAAATATTAGAATAAGAACTTAATTTAAAGGAGAAATGTAAATACCAAATATTAACATAAATGTACAAACATTGATATTTCATAAAACCATACATTATGTGATACCAAATTAATCTTTGAAAGGAAACAATAACAGTGGTGATAATATTTAATATGTAGGGAAGAGGACAGAAGAATATAACCAATAAGAAGATATACAGCTATTTTGAATAAAAATTCAAATTTGATAACAATAGTCTACTTCAGAATTAACCAATCGGGATTAATTGGTTACTATGACAACAGTCGTTTGGTTACTAATTTACCGTTAGATTTTTTTACTCGTAATATGACGCTCTTGTTGAATAGACGCCAGTTTTTGAACGATCAAAATTGTTAATTAAAACATCAAAATATCAAACGAAATTACTAGCAAGTGAACACCGAGGAAGAAGACGATGGCTGTAACCATTTCACTGATGTCGAAGCCGAATTAAAGAAAAAAGAAAATAATATATTGCCGATTAACTAGAAAAAGATGCCCGAAGCCCCGAACAATTGAAAATTAAATATGATTGCAGCCTAATTCATTATTACCAGATCAAATGAGTTCATCCAGTCTACTGAAGTGTTAAGTATCTATTAAATTACCCAAATTTCCGAATAAACTCACGTTAATTATTTCTCACTGAAAGCTGAACTCTCAATAAACTGCACATAATTACTTTCAAAGATTAAATTAAAAAACTAAGACACTGAAAATTTATCAACTGGCAAAGTTAACCTGTCATTAGTTAGCGATATTTTGTAACACTTTTACTACACTCCAATAAACAAATTATAACTACACAGTATATTATTTAAGTTTAACTGATGCAAGGGTGTGTATTTTTATTGTTGTAATCATTAATAATCCTTTTAACGCAATCTCAAGAACCCGAGACGATCGAACAATAATAATTTTGTGTATAATTTCAACAGACGCCATTACTGAAAGTCTGTTGTTAAGTTCAGAGATCGATTTGTCAAACCCCAGAGATGTGTCTCATATAATCTACTGGTGCAAATGTATTACAAAAGAAAACATAATTTGTATTAACTGAATAATTAATCGTTAACAAAAAATAAATAAGTACTGAGTGTAACCACTGTGTTATAATTTCATTAGGAGGTGGATAATAATTTGTGTACATTTTAGCAGATAGGTAGTATTGACGACAAGCGATCGCACAGCCAACGCAACGAACTACTGGCCGATCCAGACGGCCAAGGCGAGGCGGGAACAAATTGAATTCTTCAAACCGCCTGAGCTGCGCTTGTCATACAAACTTAAAATTTTTTAAATTGTTTTAATAAAACAATTTGGCGCCTCCCGGGATTTTCACACCCCTAGTGAACAACAGGTAAGAACATCGAGACCTGGTTATTCGTACGTTCGCAACGGACGAAATCTGCTTAAGTTACGTTCTAAAGCGACGACGGATAGAGAAGACACATTACACCCAGTATACTTATACACGTTTAAGATTAGATGGACGTTACGACATATGATAATATATATATATATATATTGTAAAGGAGAGGGCCACAAATCCAAACTTTGCCCCGGGCCACCAAAAGTCTCTGGGCGGCCCTGTCCATAATAACTACTCAGTCATCCAAAAAAGTGCCAGCAGTTTTCACATTGTTTATGATATGATTTAACATATTTTATGACATAAACTCCAGGAAGTGATTTTGATAGAGTGGATTGAGGTATATGTCTTTTCCTTCTGAAGATAATACCAACTAACTACATCATTACTTGTGATCTTAGTAAAGGAAGTTCTGACAAGTTTCCTTTGTTTTCAGAGATGGTTCATCCACCCTGTGGCCTCAAAGAGCAAGACACTGAAGAGCATAAAACAGAATACTTGTGATAACTGGCTCAAAATACTAACGATTCTCATTCACCACTTGACTTCTACAATTATCTAATTTTCTTTCAATTGAACCATATTTCTGGGAATTACGAAACTCAGTGATTTTAAAAGAATATAGCTTATGGGCATTACTGCTTTGGTGACTTCCTACTGTAGAAAAGCAGTATCAGGTATAATTTTTCTACTGCTCTCGTTCAGTTGTTACATCCAGTTGTTGTAAGTGCATCCTCTCCTTTAGACACATACTGTAGGTGACAGAATGTTTGGCAACAGTAATAGCAGAATCAGTCACAATGCTATACTCTAACCAGTTGTATTCTTTATACCACTCCAAATTTTCTTCCTTTTTTATAGGGTATTCCTTTACGTTTTGCTGAAAGGGTTCCAGTCATAAGCGTACCTTAGGGGGGCAAGGAAGAAAAGATTATTCCTCTGTGTTTCGAGCTTTATAAATTTCTGTTTTCAGTTGTTATAAATAAAAACTAACAAATAGTCAAATAGGTTTGTGAGTACAGAAAGAGCTGTACTGTTATCAGGCGATTTCTCTGGTAGATCTATTATTAGCCTATTATTTCTTTCAAAGAAACTTGTAAGGGTAATATCTGACAGATTTAAATAATATACTTCAAAATAATTTTTCTCTTACAAAAAAGCACTAACTCTAGACTACTGGAACACAATGCGCACACTAAATGGCACTGGCATAATAAGCACTAACTGGAATACAATGCGTGCATTGTAAACAAAACATATTGTACAAAATGTGTTTTGTCATTTAAAAGACATTTGGATACAAAAACTTTAATACACGATTTGCAAGTATACAATGTTAAAACGTCTAGTGTTTCTTTTGAGTTCACAGTCAAATCAACGTTAGCAATGCCCGCATATCAGAATAGGGTAGGTTATCATCCATAACAGCATTAGGAGATCTGATTCACGTGTTTAAGTAATAAGTTTCAAAAAGAAAAATGGTTAACACTGACACAACGTCAGACTTCTCAGATTCTTTGACTTCTATTTTTATACTTCTATACAAATTGCTACACTGTTATACAAATAATTAACGTCATACAGGTCACAGACACTTCAATAAGTACTATACAAAATGAACCAGATAAGATTACGTGCGTTGTATTACAGTTGCCTATAAAAGCTATTTCTGTATATTGTGATCTTAGAGTTATCACCAGAAACGTTTATAAACAATTCAGCATATACATTAATTCACATCACATACAGCTATGAATATGTAGGCTACATACGAATTAAATTCAATAAAAAATGTTGATTTCTGTATGGGTTTGCAGAGTTGAATAAATACCATAAATTAGTGTATTACAGGTTTACAGTTCAGCTCATTTCCTTGTAGGCTGTTGTGTCAGATGATATTAGAACGTATCTTTTTTTTAACTTATAACATTTAGACATTGTAACATTTTTATGCGGTTTATAATGATAGTTTTATTTTACGAATTCATAAGGATTTTTGTGAAACACTTTAATGTGAACACTTGGTTAATTTTCGACTTTATGTTTCTCACATTTTACAATAAAATTTCGTGTAATGAATAATTAGAGTATCATACCGAACTACATCATTACACTATGCTACATAACATTTTCTACAGTGATTATAAAAATAAGATTGATTATTTCTGCTTGACAGAAAATATTATTTTATACGCTATATTGTGTTTATTCTAAGGGATTTAAGTTCCGTATACCATTTTAAGAAAAAAATCTTATTTGAACAAGATTAGTAGGCCTACTTTCAGATACTTAAATAGGCCTTCTACTATTTAAATTCGTATTTACCAGCAGAACATATATTACAAAATGTTCGCTAAAAAGAACTAAAATTAGTTTTTCTTTAGAGTAAGAAAATTAAAATTAGAAACCACGATTATTAAAATTATTTAAAATACATTTTGTGAGATTGCAAATGAATAATCTAATGGAAAGTAAAATTAGCTAAGCTTTGCCAAATGTCGTTATGGATCGGGCCCATTAAGATAAGATTTATGATAAATTTGTCACAAGAAAATCTATATATTTTATTCTCACTATAGGTGAAAGCAATGTTTAAGGTTAGTATGTATAATAGCTACAATATTTTATAAATAGGAGTACAATAGATTGCTTACAATGTTAGTTATATTGACTGAAAAGACTGACAGTAAAACATTTCCCTCTTCAGGCGATTGATCATAAAGAAAGAAGCACGCATATTCTAAAACACCATGAATTCATTATACGTATATACGAGGCAATTTTTCTAAAGTTACAAAAACAAATGAAAAGTTGAAAGATTCAAGTAATGCTTCTGGGTGATCGATTTAACCAAAAACTAGCTATTTACTTCTACAGGAGAATTTGCAAGTATACATATGTCTACATATACGCGCGCGCGCGCGCGCACACGCACACGCACACACACACACACACACACGCACACACACAGTATATATGGTGGTTTAGTCTTAGTTCACGTTTCAACGTTTGCCGATTTTTAATTTTTGTTCTCTTCCCCCTCTCAATTCAGAAACAACTTCAAAAAAATGTGTTTTCGGTAACCTCAAAACGTGTATTTCTTGGGCAATTAACTTCGTCCATTTCAGCCAAACAGATAACTTTCCCTCTCATGCCAAACACTTGCATCTCACCCAAAGTAGTGGTTCTTACGCACGACTTAACAAATTCCTCGATTGTTTGTCGGTTATTGAACCGCAGATTGTTAAATATAATTGCTTTTACTCATGTTTAAAGAAACTTAATTTCTGATCAATATACGTATAACATGTGTAATTCAACTTACACGTGTAATTACAAATATAATATTAGGTAGTTGCTATTTCTCGTTTCACTCAGACTTACTTTACAAAGTCTTATGAAATAATAGTATTTAATAAAAATGTTAAGACTCCTAATACGTTAGGCTGTATGGGCTTTGACTTGTTATAAGGCCTTTTTACCGTGAAGCGAGTGGTAATTGCAATTAGAACAATTGTTGACAATTCTCTGCAAGTATATAAAAGTTGACGTAACCGAAGCGTGATTTTAAATCTCACTTTATCTATATTAAACTACCAGTAACAATTAACAATAACGGACGATTTTATTTAACTCTACTAGCGGCGGTGCTTATGTAACCCCCCCCCCCGCATGATAGGAGATATCGCCCCCACATACAATTGTTTGGTTATTCCCGTCATGACTTAATATCGGAATCGGTGTTTTGATAACTGAATGGCATAAATAATAAAGGTCTGGATAATTTTTTCCCAGAAGACTTTTAAATAAAGAATAAGAAAACGACTTATAATAATCGGATTTAACATTTTATCCGTTTTATTGGACCGACCGCCTCGTATAATAAAACCGTCTGCCTTATTTAATTTCTAAAATATTTTTTAGCATTTGTGTGTATGTGTGTGTGTATGCTTTTATGACATTTTTACTCCCCCGCATTTCTGACATTGACCCTCTCAAGTTAATAATATCCGGCAAAGTCTCACATAAAAAATATCCGGCAAAGCCGCATTTATAAATCTGTCAATTGGTTATACCTATTTCATGATTAACTTGTTGAAAAGCTGTTCCCATCCTTTCCCATCCCTATTCTTTCTCTGATACTCAGAGATTCTTTCTCAGAGAATTTTACAATTTTTGAACCACAAAATTTTGAAATTCCCAAAACTGAACACTATATTCAGAATTTGGTTAAAATTTTCGTTAATTTGATAATTCGTTAACTTGGCTTTCTACGATTTTTAAGAAAACGTTTTTAGTCCTCACATTTCTGCCTTTCGCCCCTTCATTTTTTTGGGGGGAGGCATCAATCTCAAAATCAGTAGGGGGTCTGTACGGTAAAAGTAAAGACATGGAATCCAGGTTTTATGAAAATCGGTTGGTACAGTCAAGTTGTCGTGAGACATCGCTCAAATAGACGGACAGACGGAGACAGACAGATGCCAAACAGTCGAGTTAAAACTGAGAATTCGCTTCACTCGTTCATTGAGTGTTTAAAAGAATTTATTATTAGACTTTTTCATTCGTTTATAATTTTCTTATAACTTCTCAAATTTGTCAGTCGGATTTAATTTCAGGTATAATTTTGAATAGCATTTTCCAAATGGAAACCCACATCTACAGGAACTAAGTGTGAGATTCTCAGTGGCGGGCTGCACAGCCATTCCAAAGGTTCTATATGAATACAATATGTGTTACGTAAAACAGTCCTCTCCCCAAACGGTCACATAAATACGGGAGTTTAATTAACAACCTGCTAATAATTTAGGAGCAAAGAGCAAATTGTATATAAATTGTAACCGTCTTGAAGTTTTACCGAAATTCACTACACAATTCCAAATTCCAAAAATAATAGTTGAAAATTATGAATAAATATTCCGAATTTGCAATATTTCTTATGATGAATAGTTATTTCTTGCTAACATATATTTTCTCTTACTGTTTTCGTTCCACGCTCCTTCCACTTGATAAGAGGCTGACGCTGCTCCAATAAGAAAACCGTTGGGAAACTTTCTGTTATCTTCTTCCATGTCTGGCGGCGTATCTGTTACTGGCTAAGCCGCATGCTCGCCTGTTTGAAACTGGGTGGGCACCGTATAATTTACTAATGTAACTACCAGGTAGCGCTTGTGTTTATCTAACAGTACGCACACCAAATAGCGTTATGTAGCCACTGCAAATTGTTTAGAATTTGTCTTTGCTGCCGATTTAGATACAGGATATCTGGTCATAGAAATGCATATAAAAAAAAAAGTCGCAACTAAAGCTATCTATCGCAATATTATTGATGGCCTTGGTGACACATTAAATTTATAAGAAATATTTGGTATATTAAGTTTCTATTCTAAGTAATTTGGTAGCTGTGGCGACTTATTGGATAAAATTATTGATTTTTCTAGCCGAAACTGTACAAGCAGGGGTGCACTGGTACCGGAACGCGCCGGAACGCCGTTCCGGTACTGCTTTTTGAGAAAAAGAATTATTTTCTTTCACATGAAATGTGTTTTTACTCAAAAATCTGGTCCCCGTATTATTTTAAGATTTAGTACTCACTGTTATTATACTTCTTATTGCAAGATAATGAAGAAATATTAACATATTCGACAAATAATTCCTTTTAGTTTTACTGTTAATTTTGTTTATACACATTATTCATCTCAATGACCATCGCCGAGATCGAAAATTAAAACTGACAAAAGAGAATAAAAAATTTAAACATGGTAGTCGTGGGACTACCGGTAGACATGGAATCATGGGCAGACTTGTGCTTTGGGAAGGAATGAAGGGTTGGTTAAATAAACAGCTACATAAGTTTCAATGTATTTTATTTATTCAGAATTTACAGAATTTACAGGGTCACCTAACGCTAGTTGATGGAATATGGAGCGATGGTAGCTGAAGTACGATACGAATATCTGGGCGAAGAGTTGCATGTTGCGACTGAACGTCAGGTCTATGCTCGTGTTTCCGAGTGTAGTTGATGGTAAGCTATGGAGTTGTAGGCCGTACTCGTCGTTGATGTCCTGTAGTAGGTTCTCGTGATCGGGTGCATGCTTGTTGAAGTCGCCGCAGAGCATTATTGGTGTAGTCATGTCGGCGATCATCTTAGGGATCACTTTACTGATGGACTTGCCGTATCTGCCGAGCCCGCGATGTATAAGATACAAGACTTCGGTGTCGGGCGATCCAGGGTGTATGTAGACTCCGACTAGAACGAATTTGTACATGTTCTGGTAAGTGATCTCCACGGCTGTGATGTCGCCGGCGATGTCTCGTGTCTTGTCAGGAGGTTGGATAGTTAGAGGGTTACAAGTGCTCGTGCTCTCAACGCTGCTGTAGATGGCCACGCCGGAGGCCTTTCGTTTCGTTTTCTTAGAGTGGTGAGGCATGGCAGTGTTCTCTTGAGCTACCAAGACGAAATTGTTCAACTGTACCGGGCGATCCTCGGCCATCCAAGTCTCGGAAGCTACGAAGTAATCGCAGTTAGGCAGTAGCGAATCACTTTCAATGTCGAGACGATGAGCCACGATACTCTGAACGTTTAAATTTGTAACTAAGAGCCGTGCGGCTAGCTTGGCCTCCGCGATGAACTGGCGCACGCTATCGGACACAGTGGGCAACGGATGATTCTCCAATCGCTTGTACTCGTTGCGTATGTCGCGCATGGTGGGGGAGTTACATCCGGACCCGTGATAAAACTTGACCTCGTCGGCTATTATGTACAAACCTTCTAGCGATCGGCATCTAATCATAGCCACGTACAGTAACTGTTGAGACATTTTCTTTGTGTACTCGATCGCCACGCTGTCGAACGTAGCGCCTTGCGATTTGTGAATAGTTATCGCGCAGGACGGCACGCAAGGGAAATTTATTCTGCGGCACCTAACGTGACCGTCTAGGTTGATCGTTCCGCTGCGCTTCTCGATCGGGTTCCACGTGCGATGGAGGACTCCTCCGCTGGACACCACCGCGGGCACCACCTTCACTCTGGCCGCTGCGCCTACTGACTTGCCCTCCGATGTGAAGTCGAACCAGAGCCTGGTTACCTTATCCGAGTCTACGATGTCCGTCTCTACGCGCTTGAGAAATCCGATGGTCCCGTTCGTGAGCTTGTCGAGAGTATCCACGTTCGCCGTGATCATATACGGCTTGCCCACCTCGAGGTTGAGCCTGTACGGCAGACCGGCGGTGTTGGTGGCCGGTAACTTGTGGAGCTTGGTGCGGACGGTGGTTAGCTGTTGCTTGCCACTGTAACCGGTGAATTCGACCTGGGCTATGGAGCAGATCTCATCTGACACTGCCTCGGAGTTGTAAGCGTCTACGTTTATGTTGCCGTGGTACAGACGTATGACTCCCGGTAGATTCTCCTTGCACCAGTTGCGATTTCTGAACCTCGACTCTACGACGGCGATCTGTTGCTCGGTGAGCTTGAGACCATTGCCTATGCTATTCAAGATATCGGATAACACTACGTCGGACTGCCGCATCACATCGGTGAGCGGGTAGTAGCTGAGGCCGTGCCAGAGCACCGGACCCACGAGAACCGAGCGGGGGGCCCTGTAGACGGGGCTGGCCATCACGGGCTCTAGCTGCCTGAAGTCGCCGCAGCACACCAAGTCGAAACCGCCGAACGGTATGTCGCATTCGTCCGTGATCTCCGCTAGCCGCGCGTTAACCAAGTTGAGGAGGTTGTGGCCGACCATGCTCACTTCGTCGATGATGATCGCCTTCACTTTACAGAACGATCTCTTGTAGTCGTACAGTCTATTGAGTTTGAGGCGGCCGTCACCGTCGTTCCTTTGTTTCTGCAGAGCCAACGAGAAGGCTGCGTGGACGGTGGTGCCGTCAATCTGTGAGGCCGCCTTGCCCGTGGATGCGCAGGCGACGTAGGCGTTGTTGGCTCCCTCGCCTTCCTTGTAGTGGCGATTGTAAGTCTCCATCAGCAGCTTGAGAACGAAAGTCTTGCCGGAGCCCGCCGGGCCGGTGAAGAATATATGTATCGGATCGGAGCCGGGCGTGTGGAGGCGATGTATGCACTCGAGTATGAGTTCCCTCTGTCGGGCGTTGGTCGCGCGCACAGCCTCGCAGTACTGTTGACTGGTTAGGATGTCGCTGCGCTTGCTCACGGCTACCACGGGCCTCGACTCGGTGTCTCTCAGCTCGACGTCATCGTCGTTGTTCTGCATGATGCGCTCGGGGGCCAACGGATCGAACGGAGCCGACGGTTCGCGGGCGTCTTGCTCCTCCACGTACATGGCCGTTAGTCTCTCCATAACTCTGGCGATGTCTAGCCGATACTCAAACATCTTACGCTTGAGCAGTATGAATTCTTGATGTAGATCGTAGAGTTGCATATACAGCTCTCTGTCCAGTAACTCGGTAGTCTCGTTTCGGAAGGGCACATACAGCAAGACCATCTCGCGCTTGTAATTCTTAACGTCCGAGTCCATGTCGTAGGAACGATATCGAATGACGATCTTTTCTTTGCGGAGCTTGTAACCGGCAACGATGGGTAGATCAGAGGTGGCCTCTCCGTTGTCGTCTTCGCTGTCACTCGCGGCCGGCGCTGCGTCTATGTCCTCGGCTGGCTTGGATTTCTTACTGCTCTTGTAGTACCAAGCCACCACGAACTCGGCTAGAGTCACGGCTTCCAACTCGCATGGTCGCTGCTCGTATTTCTCTATCACAGAGAGAGTCCATATATCCGTACTCTCGGCGTCTAGGCCCTCCTCGTCCATTTGTTTCCGTTGCTTGTGAGCTCGCTGCCTCTCGGACGGCCACACGGTCGGGATGAACGTTACCTTTCGAGTGCTCTTGCTCATCGGCTGTCGCAGCAGATACCAAGCAGCCTCTTGAGAACTGAGCTCCACGTTGTTGAGTAGCTGTACGCCGAGCTTTTTCATTAGATCGCTGCTGTCGGACTCGGGGTACTTGTTTCTCAGCGCGGCCAATTCTCTCTGCAAGTTACTGATGCCTCTGTTGGATTTGTTAACGTACTCCACTACGTAGGCGGCGCAGCTGTATTCGTCGAGTATGAACTGCAGATCGGTGTTGGATCCTAAGACTCGAGCCACCCACGGATTGAAAGTGTTCGTGTATATCTCGCTCATGTTACGTTTGAAGAGCATCATGGGACGTTTGATATAAGATCGGATCACATTTAAGTACTGCTCGTAACTCAAGCTGTGATCCACCAAGAACTCATCTATACCGTCATTCACTTTGGTCTCTAGGTTCTTTCTCAATTCCGTAGCTCGCTTGCTCAGCGGCGGGCGCCGGCTATCGTCTGTGGGCAGAGGCACTAGCACTGCAGTCTCTCTGAGCGGCCAGTAAGGAATTCCGAATCGACACTGATTCTCTCCGCGCTTCGTACAAGTGAACGTGTGCCTGTGGATCTGACCGGAGTATACGTCTGCGGGGACATCGCTACGGGACACCGTGCTGAGTCGATCGACCATCGCACAAGACGCAGGCATGGCCTCGGTGACTGCCTCGTCGGGAACGTTATCCAGCCACAGAAGTATGTGAGCGTGCGGGCTGCCGCGATGTTGAAACTCTATGCGCTTGTAGTAATTGACTACCCGATGCGGATGCAGCCGGTTACGGCCGGGCCTCTTGGAGCATAGTATGTTCATGATCACATCTACCAGTCTGTTGAAGAGTATGCAGCACATCACGGGATCCTCGCTCACTAATTTATTCTTGAGCACACGAGTCATGCTACTTATGTCTTGAGTCGAATTGGGATCCCCGTACCTCTGTAGAACTCGCAGTAGCACGGGCTAGTTGACTTCGTTAGCGCTCATTGTTAGGAAGAACGTCGGCTTGCCTAGCTGCCGTATCATAGCGAAGAGCTCGTGTTTCTTCTCAGCCCAGTAAGTCATACTGTTGGGCACAGATCGGAACATCGCAAAATTGTTCTCCGCCATACTCGTTACGTACTGTTGATCCTCCACTTGTGCTCTGGTGATACTTGAGATGACCGACTGCCTGAAAGTCTTATACATTCCGTCGGCCACTCTATTGCGCATGATCTTCATTCCCATGTAGAGTACGTGGTGCGGTGACACTCCCAGTCGATCGGATCGTCTGAGCTCGCTGGTAGTCATCATATACGGAGTGACTTTGGCTGAACTGAATGGAAAGGTCCTGGGTTGTCCGTAGTATATAGTGGGGAACGAGAGCTCCTCGGCGTGCACGTCGTACAGAAGCGACAGCGGACGGTCGCGCTCACCCGGGGCGATGTTTAGTACTTTTCTCTCGTCCCACATGAGCGTGTGCTGCCTCGCGACTCCTTCCTCGCAGTCCAACAGCGGCGGATCTTCCACGTAGCTGTCGTCCTCGTCGTCGGGTGCTTTGCTTGTGGATGCCCGTGGCTGACCGAACGAGGCGATCCCGTCTACGAGTTGCAAGTTAGCGGTTACATTGTATCGCTTGTACAGCGGTGTCTCGATTAGATACTTCAACCAAGGAGTCAGTACTGACTTGCGCACAGTCCCGGAGAGATATGAGGACTTGTGAATTATCTGCCTCTTGATGTTAACGTTGATGGCGTAATCGTCTTCGAGAGTGCGAGGCAGCACGTTAACCATGTTGTCTACCTTCACTGGCACATTTATGACTTGGCCCACGATCCCATACATACCGTCTACATAGCGGAGCCGACGAATCTGCATGAACGGTAACCGCGGGCATATAAGGCTCTCTTCAACGGGATTCAGAGGCGGCAAGTTTGGCGGGATCGGTGGATATTGGAAGCCGTATGATTTGCACAGCGGCGGTACGTTGCCTTGTTTGAGACTTGCAACACACGTAGAGCACACGCCTTCCATATTACTCGCACTTGAGTACTCGTCCGCTCCGAACACTGTGGCCAAGAGACTTATGTATGATGGTACGCAAGGTCTTAGATCACTCTTGAACCACAAGCGATCGCAGATCCCACACATCGAGCCGAACGGATTGTTAATAAAGTGCTTAGAGAATTCCTCGTCGACTCCTTTGAAGCGGCGACTTGGACCGGGCTGTTCTGCGCAGAGCATCGAGGGTCCAATGTTGTCGAAGCACAAGTTATTAATGTTCTCATCGTCTGTTTTCTTGCTAGCTAGCCGTACGCTCGATCTGAGTCGCTTTGGGGGCACGCCGGATGACCCAGGTATCGGAGATGCGGGCCGCTTGGGGTTTCGTCTTGCAAACATTCTATCCAGTGTAGTCAACTAAGGGGTTTTCCCCCTAAGTTTAGGGGTACAGAAATCGCAAAGGGGTTTTTTTGGGGGGTAAAAGTATTTAGGGTTTTTTAGGGGTTTAAAAAATTCTGTTTAAGGGATCCGAAAAAAGAAATTCTTCGTTTGATTTCGAAACCATGACTAATTGAATGTCGCCAGATCTTTCACTAAGTCGCTATATTGGCAACACTGCTGATATTGGTAGTGTATATTAAATTGCATATTTTATACTGAAACCCTATAACATGTGACACTTAGCCTAAAGCACACATACTGTGTGAGTGGGGATTTTTATGTCAAAGTGGGAAAATTTTGGGTAGCCATTTGGGGAAAAGACGACTCATTGACCTGGCAACACTGGTGCAAAGTGTATTATTCTTTTTCTTTTTAGTTTTGTTATTAATAATCAATTGTTAAAGTGATGCCGAAAACAAAAGATAAAAAAAATATCAAAAATATACAAAATCATGGGAGACCGATAGCTTACTGAAAGGTTTATATTGCATCTTTATTAGGATACTTTTATTCTATTTCTAATTACAATAGGAAAAATATAACCCTAGTTTTGTTTTTAATCTAAAATGTTCGCACATATTTATGTGTAATTTCATAAAATTAGTCCATACGAGTGGTAAAAGTACAAATGGAACCACAACGGGGGCTTGAACATCAAAATAATCTAGTAACTACAGGGAAATAAATTCAAAATCTGTCCAATTTCTTTATATTATTATTACTGGAATTACATATAGGAACTGAATATAATTAATGAAATCAAATGAATCATGTTTTTATAGGTGACCTAAACGTCCTTCATAGATCGCAGATGTTCCAAAGTTATTTGAAAGCAGCTCTAATATAATTATTATAAAATATTTGTTATTGTTTGAAATGTTTTTTTTTGCATCGTACGTGCACGAGATTTAGAATATTAACAAATTAACAAGCTTACACGCCTACACCTATCTAACTTAACCTCACTAAATGATGAGTAATGGATGGGTCTGATTCTGTTTGGATAAAAATTGACAGATGTGTCTGTGTAAAGCTATTTTCCTTCCTTAGTGTTGCTTCAGAAAGGACCACTATTGTAGATGATGATGGTTAACATTTTAGATCTTTCAATTTTTGTTGGATTTCAATTTTTGCTTGCTACAGTAGGGCCAATAAAAGTGATAGAGATAGAATTATCGAAACAAGGTGATAGGATTGATTGCATAACTTAGAATGCTGTGCTTGAGTAAATACATTAATGTATATATGTATATAATGGATATATTATATGATATTTATTTAATATTATTATATAATATTTAATTTACAGACTGGATTTCACCGCATCCCACAGACGACAGTATGGCAATATGCAAGTATTGTCGAGCAAATTTAAAAGCTCACAAGAAAGACCTATTAGCTCACGTTGATACAGATAAACACCAAAAAGCAGTTGAAGCAGATAGGACCGCAAAATCATATCAAAAACTTTCATCAATATTTATACCGATCTACCCAGAAAAAACAAAAATTGCAGAATTGAAAATAGCGGCCTTCATTGCGGAACATGCTTCTATACAGACTGTTGATCACATGACGGAAATTTTGCCGCAGTTAGATAGTAATTCTGACACTTTATCTAAATTAAACTTCATAAAACAAAATGTGCAATGATAATAAAAAATGTGCTAAGCACTTGCATGTTAGAAGATCTAATACAAGAGGTAGGCAACTCCGCATACTCCATAATTATCGATGAAAGTACAGATGTCTCGACACAAAAGATTCTTTGTGTAATGATACGTTTCTTCTCAGTTTTGCAACAACAAAAAATAGTAACTACTTTTTATCGAGCAATTAAATTGACTGCCTCTGATGCTCAGAGCGTATGTAATACTATAAAAAGCCAGTTAGAGCATGACGGCCTGAGTCTTCAAAATCTGGTTGGGATAGGCGTGGATGGTGCCAATGTGATGGTAGGCAAACATAATTCTGTGACTGCTATTCTGA
Organism: Magicicada septendecula; assembly: GCA_034769895.1. NCBI lineage: Eukaryota > Metazoa > Arthropoda > Insecta > Hemiptera > Cicadidae > Magicicada > Magicicada septendecula. The sequence continues at coordinate 548,140,114 of CM068368.1, forward strand.
AAAAAGAATTGCAGGATCTCATTGTTGTAAAATGCATCTGTCACTGTTTGCACTTATGTGCAGAAAGAGCGGCCGAAACACTGTCTAGACAATTAGAATTTCTGGTTCGAGAAATTCACAACTGGTTCGCTTATAGTTTTAAACGTATTGAAGAGTACAAAAATTTGTACGAAACAATCAATAATAACCGTAACATAAAGAAACTGCAAGGACTTAGTGGGACTCGCTGGCTGGCCCGTTTTGACGCCATAAATAAAATACTAGACCAATGGGTAGAATTGGAACTATTGTTTTCGATTGCTAAAAATCAAGACAAATGCTACATGGCCGATCAATTGCATGACATTATGAAAAGGTTACCATTCCATGCCTTTTTGGTTTTCTTAAAGAACGAACTAAAAGCTATAACTCAATTGAATCAGTTATTTCAAAGTAATCAAGTGGAACCAGTTAAGTTATTTGAAGATTTATTTCTACTTTACAAAAATTTGCTTCAGAAGATTGTAGTTCCAGTTCAATTGCAAAAGGTAGATGATAGTGAATTCACCAATTTTAACTTCCATCCCCATCTGATGCACACTTCCTCAATATATCTCGGCTACGATTTTGAGTCTATAGCCAAACGTATTGAAGAAAGAGATCTGATTGATGTTAGAGAAAGATGTAAAAATTTCTTAGTTATTTTGGCTGAACAAATTCAAAATAGATTACCGGAAAATGTATCAATTTTAAAAATGATGGCAAACCTCGACCCCAAAATTGCAACGTCACAGGTAAAACCTGTTCTGAAGGAAATTCTTACTAAAATTTCCAGGACTCATGTGTACGGTGTAAAACAAGATATTGAAAATGAGTGGTGTCAGCTGCAAAATAAGAAATGGAACAATTTATCAAACACGGAAGAGTTTTATGCTGAAGTTATGGAAGATACTGATGCGGCGGGAAATAAACGGTTCGAAAATGTGGCCAAATTTGCAACAGCTTTGCTTTCTCTGCCTTTTTCAAATGCAAGCGTGGAGCACGCATTTTCCATTTATTCAATTTTGAAAAATAAACTAAGGAACAGATTATAACCAGAAATGTTGCAGTGTTTGATGATGGTGAGATACACTTTACAACAAGGTTCCTGCATAAATTTCAAGCCAACACCAGCGATGTTAAAAAAATTTAATTACAAAATGTATGATTTCAAAAATAACAATGATACTGATAACGATTGTATTGTAATGGAGGAAATCTTAGAAAATATAAATGTGTAATTGTTTTCCAACATGATCGGTTATAGTTTTACTGAAAAATCATAATCGGTTACATTTATTTAATAGATATTGAAATACTATTAAAATATTAAATAACTGTTAAAATAATAAGTATTATTAAATTATTTTTATACTTTTTGTAATAATTTTGATGTAATTCTAAACCTAAGTTCATAAATAAAAAGATCTTTTTTTTACAAACTGTACACAGCTTCCTTGACAAAAATTTGCTCAATAAAGTTAGAAAATAAAAATTTATCAGAAAAATTAATTTTTCATGTGACTTTTAATCAAATTACATTAAATTAAATTTATTAAATTTATAATTTGAAGGAAAGAAAATACCTACATTTCCTACATACCTACTATTCTACAAAATGTCATATTATTATTAAGTTTAGGGGGTTTTTGTTTGATTTTAGGGGATTTTTGAATCACTCTTAGGGGGAAAAAAATTTCGATGTTGGCGACACTGATTCCATCGTGAGTGCCCAGTCACTCTGTATGCCGCAGTCGCAAGCGCAAGTGTAGTACAGTAGTATCGTAGCTAGGGTATCATGAATTTCCTTCAGTTAACAGCACAGATTCCCGATAAAGATTCAGCGATACAGTTTCTAGGAAATAAAAATATTTTACATAATCCAAGAATTTGTATGAACGGCCATGAAATGAAACTGTATACGACAGGTAAAGACCGTTGGGTATGTTCTAAAAAGGACTGCCGGGAATCCAAACAAGTGCGACAGGATACATTCCTAAATAATTCTCGGTTAGATTTCCGCACAATCGTGTACTTTATTTACTGTTGGAATAAGGAGTACACGTGTAACCGTGCAATACTGTGAAGACGAGTTGGAAATGAATCACTCCACATGCGTGGATTGGAACTCATACATGCGAGAAGTGTGTGAACACCATTTATTAAACAGTTCAAAGGTTATTGGTGGACCTAATTTGCATGTAGAAGTGGACGAGACTTGTTTCACTAAAAGAAAATATAATAGGGGGAGAGTTTTACCAAATCAATGGGTGTTTGGTGGAATTTGTCGTGAAACAAGAGACTGTTTCCTTGTGAGCGTTCCAGACAGATCCGCAGGAACTTTAGTGCCTATAATAAACAAGTATGTTGCTCCAGGCACAACCATTTTGTCCGATGAGTGGAGGGGATATCACAATTTACACCAAAATTATCAACATTTAACAGTGAACCATTCGATACAATTTGTAAATCCAGTAACCCAAGCCCACACCCAAAATGTAGAAAGCATGTGGGCTAAGGCCAAAATGAGGAACAAAAGGCAATGGGGTACTTCACGACTGATGTTGGATTCCTGCCTAGTTGAATTTTGTGGCGGCAAAGGTATCGAAATGATAATAAATTTGAAAAAATTATTGAAAACATTGCACAATTTATGCCTCCTCAGTAATTTATACTGACCAAAAAAAAACAACTCGCTGGTTATCGCTACCCCTCGTGTGGAGGGGGAAATGCCTTGTACTGGCGATTGCTACGTAGAGTAATTGCTCACTGCATGCTGCCATTTAACCGAAAAGATCCAAATTTTCTATAATTTCTAATGATGAAGCTTTGATTTGTGAAATGTGCACGGAAGTTAAGTCTAACTTGCAGACAAAATTAGTTATTTCTATTCTATTATAACATTATAACCATGATAAACTGGAAGAAAAGTCGAAGAGTTAAAATTTTATAACGGTCTCGGTCTGTTGTGACAAAAGGACGTTTTTACCTGTTGTTGTTATTCGGTCAATTACGTCCCCGCACTTTCACTTGGTAGCAACCGACCGAATCCGGATGGCACCTATATTAGAAACGTTCCTATTTCAAACTTCGATGGGGTTTCAATTCTGTGACTTTTTCATTTATGCAAGTAACCTCTTTCTTCCAACATTTTTGTTAGGCTAGGTTGGTTCCTCTTCGTTTAGGTTGGTGTCTTTAGTTTAAAGAAGAACCTTTTCTTCCGCCTCCGGTTTACTGCTGGGAGGGGAGTTGATATTCTCTTTTTTTCAAAGAAGTTTCCTTAATTCTGAAAATATTCATCTATAGGCCCTCCTCTCTTATTATTTTCCATAAAAAAAATTTGCACAAAACACGCCTCGCCATTTTCCATTTTTCTGACGCTATTTACGCATGAAACAAAATGGAGCACAACTCACTGTAAGCATATCCTAGTTGGATGTGTTTAAAAAAAATATATATGTAAACATCAACTAAAAAAATGCGTGGGCGAGTTTAAACACAATTATTACTGTAATAGTATTTGTATGGCTTATTTTATTTAAGATTTTCAAAACATTTTACTAGGCCTACATTAATTTAAGTAAGTTACCTAAAATTACTCTTTAGAAATATGTTAACAAGATTACAGTTTAACAAAGTACTTAAAACAAATAATAGAAAGTCGTCGAAAATTTGACGAATGGTATAAATGATTTTTAAATAGACAAATAAAAACTAATTGAAAAGAACTTAACTGAAATAAAACCTAACAATAATTAACGAGAAAATTACTTATTACATTAAACAGAGATTAAAATAAAACTTTTTACAGCATATTATGAAAGATATAATCAGTAAAAACTTGTATTAAAAATTGTATGGTCTATTATAAAAGATTATAAAAATTATTTTTAACACAAACAAAATTTTTTAGCAAATATGACATCATACGTAAAATACCGTCATGTGTAATACGGTTTTATAAAAACATTTCTAATTTTAATAGTAAATAACAGGCCTAGCAGTCATGAAAACACAAAATGGGTTAAAACTGCAAAAATTCAATAATAATTGGAACTATAGGCCTAACTAAAATTTTTACCTATAAATGATCCTCCCACCTAATGAAGTTTAGCGTTAGGCGTATTGTTTAGGATACTTAGGGCTAAGGTGTGTTTTAGTTTATTTCTTCTTGATTTTTTCTTTTCACTCAACCGCTTCATCATTTGATGGCCTACCCAATTGAATTCTTGTTCCACATTTTGATAGGCTTCGCTCCTTTTTGCGAGCTATAGATGTAGACTGAACTCAGATTCTTCGCATTTTGAAGGCTCCTACCTTCTCTGCAAGGACGCTCATAACTTGCGCTGGCATTTTTATTGTCTGAATATTTCTTACTTGTTATTGAGAATGGCTGAGCTTTATGAGCTGAGGTTGCTGTCTAACACACGATTTAATTCATTTGGTAGTTTCTTCAAAAAATCTTTACAATTTGTCAAAGCTGAAGGGACATCATTGTTATCTTCTATTTCGTAGTTTTTATTTATACTTTAATAGATCATCGGTTCTTCTGTCGGTTGTTCCTGACAGTTACTGTTCTGCCCATCTCCTGTTAGATCCATGCTTTTGAAAAAGTCAGTATGGACACTGAACCAAAAGCAAGTCTACCTTTGACTTTATCATCTACTGACCAGTAGTGAATTATTGGTGGGGCGGGAGGGCGGACCCCCCCGGACCCCACTTAGTAGGAGGCCTCCAGCTTTGTAAAATTCAGTTTTATGATAAATTTTTAAATTTATTTGCAGATGTTCTATTGTCACGACCTGAAATGCAACACTAGGAATGGTCCAGGATTTAATCGATCGATTCCAAAGATTTTTCGTATTATTTTGAAATCTTCCTCATAGTGTTTACAGATATTAAAGAAAACATATAAAGGTAAGTTTATTATTAGAAATATATTCATACTAAAAAAGAAGCGTCAGATGTACCTGGCGTCAATGCCTCATCACGCAATCGGAAGTCGCAACTTGAACCCCAAACAGCATGGGTGGCAACGGGAGCGGTAGCGACTCAAGAAGCCGTGCACCGGTACGAAAATGTAATCGGCGGAGTTAAATACCGGGCAATAACATGTAAGCCTACGCTAAAAGAGATTACACCAGTGAACAATATTTAACATTTCAGAACACCACAATGCACAATGTATATAAAATCTCTCATCAGAATTTTTACCCAACAGTGGATAATTCGGAGTACGGAAATCGGGTCAGTTACTCGAACGAACGAGTTCACATAAAAGTGTTTATCGATCGAAAACAAGTTGGCAAGGAAAATAAGCTTTGATGATGCAACAAGAAAATTTTTCGGGGCCAAAACTAGAAAACGTTTTTAGAAAGTTCACTTATTTGCACTAAAACTGCTAACTCACTTGAACAAAAATTGCCTAGTCTTATATTGTTTGCAACAATGATAAATTTTGTTTTTTGCAGTATATAAGTTTATTGTATATTATAAAGTGTTGTAATAAATTTAATGCAGTCTATCAGTGGCGAAGTTACATGGAGGCAATTGAGGCAATGCCTAAACTAAAAAATTCTGTAGAATAAAAATTATAAATACGTATGAACTACTTAACGTAAAGATTATACATTGTTACCGCGACTGTCGAATTTATTAAGCCGAAACGTGCTTTACTGAGCGACCGCTAGATGGTGACAAGTGAGATTCGGCATAGCTCGTTTAAAGCGAATGAGGCAACCTGAACTTGCCTCAGCATTTTTTGTATACATCGTATGTAAGCAATGTGCTGGTGAGATAGTGAAAGTGACGGGAGGGGGGATTTTCCCGTGCTGTACACATAGAGCGTTGAGGCATGCCTCACTTCTGTGGTCCAAACAGTTAAGTTAAAGCGCCTGTGTTGTTTATAAGTGTGTTTATTTTATGAGGTTATTAAAAGTGTCCCTGTTATTCCGCTGAACCAACAGATGATCAAGATTGTTATTTGAATTATTTGTAACATTAAACACATACATAGAAACTAATCAAGTTTAAAATTTTGAAGTTCAATCAGTTGTATTATTGTGTATGACTTATACAAGGATTGTTCAATAGAAAGACGTATAGAGCTGTAAAGCATTTTTTATTCAACGATTTTAAAAGAAGTCTCCATTAACAATAAGACACGAGTTCCACTGTTTGCACTAACCTGTAGATTCCCCGCTACTAAAATTCTTACGGCTGTTTGTGAAACATTCGCTTACAGCAAATGCTACCTCAGCGTCCGATTTGAACCACTGTCCTTTTACAGATTCCTAAAAAAAAAATGAAGGTAAGATTTTTGCCTACCCATTCATTAACTACTAGCTTCGCCACTGCTCAGTCTATAAATAATACTACTTCTATTATTTCTTTAAACTTTGTATTTAAAATGTGAAAGCGGATTTTTATTTCAAACATTACTACAGGTTCGTATAAAGTTTTCTAACTACATGTATATGTACAACACAGTAATTAGACCATAAATATGTAACACTAAAGTGTTTTTGCTATGTCTTACTTAAAGATAAATTGGATTATAAACACCCATTTTTTGGTAGGGGGCCTCAGAAAGAAATCCGCCCCGGGCCTCCAGTGGCCGGGCACTGATACTGACAATATAGAACGTATTGCCATCTGGATATTGTACAGTAGAACCTCGTTAAGTCCGCCCTCTTCAACTCGGATCTCCGGATAACCCGAACCGATTTAAAAATTAATGTAAGATATAGTAAAAATATGAAGGTTAAGAAGCCTTGCAGGATAATCAGAGAGACCTAAAGCTTACAAATAAACAGAGAATTACAGTCAAGAGTTATTGCTTTAATTGGTGCGCACAATCCACAACAATCTCTGTACTGTACAGAGAGCGTGTATTTGCTGGGACTGTACGTGGTGACTCGATGGTCACACCTCTCGCTGTGACGGGGTTGATGTACACAGGTGGCTGTCGCTGTTGTGATTGTCCGCGCACCACTCCTGTCAGCTGCAACCGTCAGTTGTGTTATTGTAAGAGTTCAGTTCTGTGACCTGTGCTATTGTGCGAATTGGTAAATTGTTCTCAATGACGTCAAAATTTTCTATTGTTGTAACATAGAAAAGAGACTAGAAGCTTTGGAAGAATTGATAAAAGCGAGCCATTAAAAAGATTGCTGCGGAGTTTGGTGTCGGAACGTCAACAGTCTCGGACTCGAAGAAAATCAGAAAAAATATTTGAAGATTCTTGTTTTAAAGCGATCACCAAAGACAGTTTGGATAATCGGAGTAAAGCTAAAAACCCTAACCATGAAATACTGGACAAAGCGTTATTCGTTTGGTTTTGTGCCGAAAGAGAACGTGGTTTATCAGTGTCAGGGCCAATTATTCATCAGAAAGCTCTCAGTTTGAATAAACAATTGCCCGATGGAGAACCAGATTTCACTGCCAGTCAAGGCTGGTTGGACAGATGGAAAAAACGGCATGGTGTGCGCCAACTAACTGTCAGGGGAGAAAGTCTTTCTGGCGACAGCAATGCACCTGAAAAATTTAAAAAAGAGTTTGAAGGTTTCTAATTTGCCGGATTTATTCTATCGGATGTTGCCAAGTAAAACTTTAATCGCAAAATTAGAAGAATCGGCAAATGTTTACAAAAAGCAAGGTTGCCTTACCATGACTTGCAGCAATGCATCGAGCAAGTATACATTTCCACTGCTTGTAATAGGGAAATCAGAAAATCCCTGAGCACTGAAAAACGTAAGTCGTGGGTCATTACCGGTTATCTACCCCCCCCCCCCAAAGCGTGGATGCGCAGTGTAATTTTTAAGATTGATTCTTCGAGTTTTTTTGTGCCAGGTGTAACAAAATATTTAAAGGAGTACTGTTTACCAATCAAGGCTGCCCTGCTAATTGACATGCGCCAACACATCCGTCATCTAATTTACTGGTCAGTGGGGACACATTACAGTCAAGATTTTAGCACCTAATGTAAGTGCACTGCTGCAGCCAATGGACTAGGGGGTTCTCCAGAACATCAAGAGAGTCTACAGGCGGCAGATATTAGGCAACTGATAGAAGATGGAGGATAGAAGGTGGAGTCTCAAGTCATTCAATGTTAAGATTGTTACTTACATGCTTGCTGAATCTTTGGAACAAGTGGCTAAAAACACCCTCATAAAATCGTGGAAGAAGCTATGGCCTAGTGTGTGTGACTTGCCAGAGAACAAGATTGGACCAATGCGAGAAAAGTGTTGAAGAAAAAGACTCCAACGATGTCCAGACTCAAGAATTTCTGGATATGTTTCCGAACATCGACAGTTGCTGATATCTTGATGTCAATGACATTGAAAGTTGGTTGGAAGCAGACAATATCGGAGGTTAAAGCACAACTACTAACGAGAAAATCGTTGCATCCTGTTCATCTAAAGACAGTGAAAATAGTGAGGAGACAGATCTGGATAACGATGAACAATCAGCAGTTATGAGTCACGCAGAAGCAGTGTTCCAGTTAGATAAACTAATGTCTATTTCGAGCAGCAGGCGGAGACAACAGCAGCCGAGCTTCTCATGCTGAAAACAATGCGTGATCATGCGGCTCGCTAGCGGTATACTCTAAACTGACACAGCAGAAGCTTACGAGTTACTTTAGTGTACATGAAGAAATGGACTTTAGTGTACATGTGTTTGTTATGTGTGATAACATGTTTGTAATCTGTAAATATATTTCAAATGTGTGTTGTTCAATATAAAGGAAATTTTCTGTAAGTACGAGTGTGTTGCAGTGGTGAAGCGTACACTTCCGTGATATGTAAGCGGTCAAGTAGCACCTGCTCTCCCCCCCCCCCCCAACTAATTCAATATATTTGACTCGACTCCAGCCATGAATGTATCTTGGCTCCTGTACATCTTTTTTTAGGAAATGAAGGGAGGAAACATATTTGTTACACAGTCACAACACACTGTACTTACAAAAATATTACATAATTTATTACAAAACTCGAAAATTATTTATTATATAAAAAACTGTTTTTATAAAAACTACAGTATGTACAACACCTCCTTGTTGTAACGACATTAACGTTGTCGTCGTGAAAGTTCGGGTGTTTTTTCATATGACTGAAGTTTTTGTCTGAATAAATAATAGAAAGCTCACTTCGCAGCCGCGGAAGTTCAAAAACTGTCCATACGACTTTTTTAGACAGGTAAAGTGTTGTTCAGGAAATGTCGAACAAAACTGGGGAAACCTTAGAAGTTTCGAGTAGAGCAATAAATCAAGCTCATGGACATCTGAAAACCTTTCATTTTTTATTTGACTGTATTAATTACTTCAGAGTAGAGTCATGGCCGGATTAAGCCTATTTAAGAGCAGGGGCCCATGTATGAAATTTTTGCGTTTTCCACAATACTTTACATTATTCAGACGATCATTTAATAAATATAATTAACAAAATATTGTTATTAAACCGTATTTTTACTCACATATTTTTTTATTTTATACCGATTAAATAGATGCTGAAACTGTTTATTATTACAGGTATTTTATTTCCTTTTACAATAATCAACAGTACAAGTAAATTATTTTTCATCATTTCCATCATTTTCTACAGTAGCACTTTCATTGCATCTACGATCATGCAGCCAAATGATGGCTCATTCATTTGATTCGGCGAAAAAATTATGTCATTTTTGTAATATTAACTGTGATTTTTCTCTTTCTTTTTTCAGTTTTCTTTTAACATTCAAAATGTTTATAAGGACGTGTCGCACATTTGCGGCCGATCGCTGTTGCGTGATCGAAAATGGGAACCGGTGAGTTTCCATAGAAACTACTTCTTTGTTGTCAATAACGTAGTACACATATAAAACTTCGCTTATGAATGCGACTACATTTGTACATTGTTAAATGAAGAATGAATTCATTGATTGGTGAATGAAGAATGAATTCATTGCTTGGTGAATGAACATAAATATATATATTTTTTAGTTTCTTGGATTTCGTTGTCCATGACGTGTCCGATACTTAACTAAATATCACTATATTTTTTAGATTTATTGAAGCATTTTCAATGCCCTTCTCTGTGCATTGCATTTGTGCAATGCCTGTAAATTTTTTGAGCCCCGCTTTAATATTTCCTTTGCATTTTGAAACAAATCAAACACTCAGTATTATACGTCCTTCTTCTTCTTCTTCTTCTTCTTCTTCTTCTTCTTCTTCTTCTTCTTCTTCTTCTTCTTCTTCTTCTTCTTCTTCTTCTTCTTCTTCTTCTTCTTCAGCGGCGCAACAACCCATTACTGAGTCGAGTCAAGGCCTCCTTTAACAGCCTCCGCCAGTTGTCCCGGTCAAGTGCACCTGCTTTCCAGTTCTGGGTCACAAGGATGTGGCAGGCATCATAGTTCACACCGTCTTCCCAACGTAGTTTGGGTCTACCAACTCTCCTGGTGCCATAGATCTGTTCTGTGAGTGCCTTACTGGGTATTTCATTCTCCCCCATTCTGATCATATGTCCGGCCCACCTGAGTCTAACAAGTTTTATAAATTTCACAATATCTGGTTCATTCAGAAGAGTGTTCAGTTCTTGGTTGGTCCTTTTCCTCCATTCACCTCCCACACATATTGGACCAAAAATACTACGGAGGATTTTGTGTTCTTGAACCAGCAGGCTTGACTCAGACTTTCTAGAAATGGTCCAGGTCTCAGAACCATAAGTGAGAACTGAGCGGATCAGTGTTTTATACAGAAGCAGGTTGATGCTCCTGACAATCGATCTGCTCTGGAACAGGGGTCTGAGACCAAAGAAGCACCTATTAGCTGAGGTGATTCTTTGCTTTATTTCTTCTGTTGTTTCCCCATTGGAGTTATTTTGGCATCCTAAATAGACAAAGTTGTTAGTTGTTGACATTTTCAAAGGAAAGATGCCAATTTGGACACGCTCTCTAGCTTCCTGTCCTGTGACCATGTATTTTGTCTTGCTTTCGTTTATTATGAGACCTAGCCTCCTTGTGGGATCTTCAAGAGCAAGAAAGGCTTTAGTGACTGCTCGAAGGGACCTCCCGATTATATCTAGGCCATCGGCGTATCCTAGGACCTGCACCAACCTGTTGAATACAGTCCTGGAGGAATTTATTCCAGCATCTCTCATAGCTTTTTCTAAGGCAAGAATGAAGAGGAGGCAAGTAAAAGCTTCGCCTTGGAGAACTCCCTTTCCATAGCCAAACTCTTCTGACAAGTCATTGTGGATACTCACCATGCCCTTCACTGTCACCATTGTCATCATACACAATCTTATTATTTCTTTGGTATGTCTAGTTCTTCAAGAGATGTGTAAAGTTCAATGCTATCTATCTATCAATGCTATCGTATGCATTTCTGAAATCTATGAAGAGGTGATGGCTTTGTAGCTTATATTCCCTACCTTTCTCCAGAATCTGTCGGAGTGTGAAAACTTGGTGTATTGTCGATTTCCTCTTCTAAACCCTCACTGATATCGAATAATCACCTGATCAGCATGTGGAAGCAGTTTTTGGTACAATATATGGAATATTATTTTACGCCACAGGGAGAAGAGAAATGCCTCTGTAATTGTTACAGTCTAGTTGATCCCCCTTTTTATAAACCGGACATATAACCATATAACTGTCTTTTGCCAGGCTATTGGCAGTTTCTCCTCTATCCTATATCAATGACAAGGTCTTGAAGGGTTTTAACCAGCTCTGGGCCACCGTTTTTAAAAAGCTACGCAGGAAGATCATCAAAACTTTGTTGTTTTTAAGTCTTTCTATTGCGGCTATCACACCATATTCATCAGGAGGCTCAATGTGTTCATGTTTCTCTAGCTCAGGTGGTACATAGTTGCTGCCTCATCATTCTTAGAAATAAGAGCTTCAAAGTGCTAGTGTTTTCTTCTTGGAGCACGTTGTGTCTTAATTATTGACATGCGGTCTCTCAGTCGTGCAATCACTAGGTGGTGATCTGAGTCAATATTGGTTCTCCTTCGCGTTCTCACATCCAGTAGATTAGATCTATTTCGTGAGCTAATTAGGAAGTCGTGGTCTATTTGGTTAATGGCAGTGCCATCAGGCGAAGTCCATGTTCCCTTATGGATATCTTTCTGAGCGAAGAATGTTCCACCAATGACCGTTTTCGTCCCTTGATGCGGCAAAATTAATCAGACTCTGCTTGTTCTTATAGGTTGATTCGTGCAGGCTATGCCGTCCAATCGTTGGAGAGTAGATTGTTTTTCTACCCAATTTCGCATTCATGTCTCCAGCAATCACTTTGACGCCATAACTAGGGCATTGATCAAAAGTCTCATCAAGGAGATCATGAAACTCTTCTTTCTCCATTTCCGGGGATGCTTCGGTCAGCGCATGAACACTAATGAGAGAGTAATTCTTGAATTTTCCCTTTATTCTTAGGAAACAGATTCGTAGACTCACAGGTTTAAAGTCGATTATCCTTTGTCTGAAACGCTTGTGGATGATGAATCCTGTTCCATATTGATGCAGCCTATCATGACAGCTGTAATAGACAGTGTGGCTCCACTTCTCAAGAATTCCCTGGCCTATCCACCGGATTTCCTGTATCACAGCTATGTCTATTGCAAAAGCGTCAACTTGGTCTAAGAGCACTCTAAGAGCTCCGGGTCGGTATAAGCTGAGTGTATGCCACAGTCCAATGTTAAAATTAACCTGGTGATTTCCGCGTGTTCTTTGTTTGGCAGTAACATGAAGTTGTTAGGTCTGCCCCTTCCCCCGGATCCGATCGGGCCCCTACGGGGAATAAATTATTAGGCATCACATTCATATCTGTAAAACTGACTGCTGCCTCCTCTGCGTGGTTCCTTTGTTTATTATCAGCGTTTATTTTTTTGGTTCATTTTCAAAGGCTTTTTAAAACTTTATATCTTCGTGTAGAATTAATATTTTGACACTCGACAAGAATCAAATAAGCTTATCTTTTCTACTTTTATTTTGTGTTTAGTAAGTATTTCTAAGCACATTAAAATCTGAATTATTGAGTTTCAAAGGGACGTATATTTTTCTCGAGCCTTCTCCAAAAATCATCATAAAACAATTATGATAGCTTATAACTGGGGAAATTTTGAGCTTTGGTTGTTACTGCTTTGGCTTTTACCATAACCTTATGTACCTAAACATGTCCCAAGTTTCATTAAATCAGTGACCCGTACTTCAGGTACTCTCCTTGTCAGTGCGGTTTTTAATATTTCGCTTGCCGGAAAAGTTTAATTATTCGTTCGAAAATGAGAATTTTTAAATGGTCGGGCATGGGGCCTCCCGACAAGCGGGGCCCGGTACTTTAGCCCCCCCCTTAATTCGGCACCGAGTACAGTCTCTTGTAGGAATCTTTCTTATCATAAGAGATATCATCACTTCGCATTCTTCTACTGCGATTGTAGAATTCCTGACAGCTGTCCGTCAGTATTTTTGACCAAAAGTTGTCAAAATTGTTTCTCATTTGATCCAAATGCTTTTGGAAGTCTTCAATCTTTTGTAGAGAGTATCCTATGTCTGAGGTTTCTTTTGCAACACATCAAAAATTATGTCGGCTTGAGGAAGAATAGAAGCGAAAATATTAAGCAGAAAGTTGAAGTCAAAGTCCTTAAGAGGAGCGATAAAGCCTCTTGCTCCATGGTATGTTTCTCTGTCCCACTCATATCCGTTTTCAATTATCGATTCAAGGACGGGTAATATAGCCTTTATTTTCGAAAACAGTTGCGACGAGCCTACCTGTTGTAATTCCATTTTGTAGGTGCCACCGTGGGAAATATTTTTTTAACTTGGTCAAGTGCAAATGAACTTTTTGACGATTTTTAAAAACATGATGCAAGACCTGATAGTGTAGTGTATACAAAAATAATTTACACTCTTTTATATTATCAACCGAATTTTTTTAAAACCAGATTAATTCTGTGCTCATGACAGTGCACAATTAAGGCATGTTTGTGTGTAGCTTTAACAATAGATTGTAATCCACCTTTGTCTCCAGACATAACTGCAGCACCATCATAGGTTTGGGTCACTAATTTTTCCTCACACTGGTAGGCATCTAAAGTTTTAAAAACATGTTCAGCTAATGCCTATGATCTTCGGTCATTGCTAAAATCAGCAAATCCAAGAAACCATTCATGAATATCACCCATCTTTTTAACGTATCGTAATATTGTGGAAACTTAACACTTACTAGTTATGTTCGTAGTTTCGTCCATTATAGGCCTAAGGACTACAAAAGATGCTTCCTTAGGTTCTAATTTTATTTCTGATAAAATAGTCTGTGAAATGCGATCAATTAAATCATTTTGAATATCGCTGGATAATCCACAAAACACTGTTGAACATTCAAGGTGAGAATTTTGTTTATCATCACATCGTCTAAGAAAATTTATGACTTCTATGTAGTTTCCACGGTTACTTCTTCTATCTTCATTCATTACTGCTAGATTCATTGTGACCTCGAAACTGAAGCTCATGTTCAGCCAAAAAGCAAGTAGCGACATTTAACGACCTAGAATGTACTTATTACTTTTAACTTGCTTCGTGTGTTTCTCTGTGCTAATAATTCTGTACTGCTCACTTAAGGAAAACTCAATTCTAATGTTGTTTTACCAAACTTTTTTAGAGCTACTTGGGAAGCAATATGACTTTATGATAATTCATGCCTTTTTCCTACATTGTGCAGGTTACTTAAGTCAGTAAATCTAGTCTTAGTCCAAATGGTAGAGCTTTCTGTCGAGAAAAGAAGACATGGCCAACAATTCAATTTTGCTAATTTTTTACAACCCTACAACCACGTGAACGAAACGTAATTTTGTTGTTTCAAATGCCGAGTAAAATTTTTGGCTTTAGAGTTTAAATTAGGTATCAAGGGTAGGCCTATAGGTCTACATTACGACACTATAGTTTGTCTGTAAAAGATCTAGCACTGAATGGCATTACTAATAATTCTTCAATTAGGCAATTAGGCTACACTAACTGACGCACGAGAAAAAAGTGCCTGCAACATAATCACAAGGACATAATCAGTGTTTCGCAGAAAAACACCGAAAATTTTAAAACAACTAAACAGTGAACACGCGGTAAGTATCGTAGCCAATGTAACTAGAGTAATGTATATATAATGTATTGTATCGTAGTGTATTAGGCACTGCCTGAGCGGGAAGGCTTCCCAACCACTAGCATCACTTGGCTGGTAGGTGGGAGGGAGCAATGACCATCGTTAGCGCAGAACACGCGCCACAGTCAACAGCGTTGACGGAAAAAACTTGTTATTCCAAATACGCACTCGAATCCCGCTTACTTTAAACGCGCTTTGCTTCCTCTATATTTACCTTCCTTCATACAGAAAGCTTTCGGATTTGACATTGTTTATAAAGAAGTCAGCGGTTTTATCTAAAAACTTCCAACGACTTTTAAATTGTAAGCTCTGCTTACATAGCGTATATGGACACTTCGGTCCTGGTATGTAGACATTGATTGATTTTTCGATATTCTCCGGTTAGGTTAACCCATTCTCCGGTTAACCCGGATTTTCGGTATCCCGGATCGGTTTCGATCCCAATTGGTCCGACTTAACGAGGTTCTACTGTACTTCGTTTTTACTGCACACTATGTCCACCCTTGCCGTACAAACACGTTTGCTAATTTGTATTTACTGTATATATGTTTGACACTTCGATGCGACTTTGAACTCGCCATCAAATCGTTAAGTACTCTCTACTCACTCAATTTTTTTTTTTAAATTTTGAGAAATGGGAATTTAATCATTTTTTGGTGACATCTTGACACTACAAATTCAATAAGAATCCTTTTGTAATCATTCTCAAAAACATCATTGCAAATAAAATCTGTCAAAGCACACGAATTAAATACCTTGGCCTTTGCAGTATGGCGGCTTTCAAAATTATGCGCAGATGATTCGCAGTGGTTGTTTCGCTTATGATAATTTCATCACAGAAAACCAGGTCAGTCTTTATTTTTTAACCACCACGGCTCAAAATGTGTTTTTGCTTGAGCATATTTCTTCTGCTGCTTTTACCAGATTATTGAAATCCTTAGCAGCAGTATCAGTAGTATTGACATAAAGTACCTCTTGAAATATCTACATTATAACTTTAGTCTGCATTTTCAACTTTATGGACTCTGTCCCATATTCACCGCTGTAACACCTGTTAGACAGTAAATGTACAAAGTAACAGTTGCCATGGGAAAAACGAATTGCAGAGAATTTCTTTAAGCATCACTATCATGTACAATGACTATAGTTGGGCAGAAAATTATTTGATGGGTTATTTCCATTTGACCCAAGAGCTTGTTTCAATAACATAAATGCTACTGTATAATTGTCCTCAGACAGGGATGTATGGAGAACAAATCCTAATGGAAGTGCTCCAATTTTACTTTAACAAAAACAAATGTCACGCAAGAATTTGTTTGATCTCAAGAGTCACTAGAATCAACAAGTATCATTTCATTTGTTTAATCAAGTGCAAACATTCTTTTCATAATCGGGACAACAAATGCTACAGCCATGAGTTTTTTCATCTGTTATCAAGTCAGTTCCCAAAACTACTAAAGTTGTATTCTTTTTGATCAAGGCTTGTAACAAGCTGCTTTGTTTTGGTCACCAAAATGTTCTCTTCTCCAATTTTCAAATAAATTAATTATTTGCGTTTTTGTTGGATTTATTTGTGCACTGGTCAAACTAGTAAGAATAAGCAGTTAGTAAGAATAGTAAAAAGTTTCAGCAGTTTCTTTTGCACACTTTAAATAACTAAAGGTTTCAGCTACTAAAACAGAATGGCTGTGATTAAACTATGTTTACAATACAATGTAAACCAGACTTTCAATTTAAGGTTATTTTTCCAAGTATCTCTATAAACTTTTTTTAAAATTTGAAAACAGTATTAGCTTAACACAGCTTTTTTTTTTAGTGTGTTGACCCTTAAATTTTTCTTAAACAAATATCTTTTTTGGTTTCCATACCTTTTATAAGATTTCCAACTGGTATTTATTTCCTTTAAACACTTCTCAACAAAACTACTGGACTGGTCATCATAATTTGCACCTTCTTATTTATAATACACTACTGCTTTGAACTTTTCACTGCAATCAAAATATTCAAAATTAACTAGTTTACAATAATTACAGAAACTGTATAAAAAAGGTTGAACTTTTCAGCATTTATTTTAATTTCACATAAACAACTCGCTCACAACAACACAACTGAGAAGTAACATTTGAAAGGGTAATGTTCGAAACAAAACAATAGCTTTCCGGTTTGAACAGGAATTCAGCGCATTATCGACTATGGGCTTACAATAACTTAAGAAAGTTTGTATTTAGGACGTTAAATGCAAAGTTACCAAACTTTTATATCTTATTCTGCAAGTTTGACCACAGGTTTGAACAGCAGCTTTCAGATGCGAGTAGACAAACACCTCATTGTGAGGCTAACAAAATTTTAATTTATTTTACACATGTGCAGGTATATTATGTAGTATTTTGTAATATATAGGTTGGCTGCAACAAAGCTGGCAATAACATTACAAGCATTGTGAAGCGACAGAATGTGACAAGGGATAGTGTGTGCGTGAGACACCAAACTGTTATCATGTCCTGTCCATCCTAACCACCATAAGGAGACACTCTGTCCACTTTAAGTGGGGGTTATTCATTTGTTGGCTCTACGCACTTCACCGCTCAAGATCGGCTGTCAGGTTTCTAATAAATAAACACTTGCTTTATATCTAGAAATGTTTTATAAGGTCTAACAGTTATTTAACTATTTACACAGCTTCAAATTTGCATTTGAACTCTTGATAGTTTCAAAATTTTTGTCCTGTAATTTTTATTAAACTTATTACAATTTTAATGAAGAAAGTTGTGTTAGTGAAAGAAAGAATTCTGATCTGAAGACGAGGTGAGAAGCTTGAAAGTGCTAATCGGAATAATTTTTCTATAGTGGTGTGCAACAGTGTTAATTCTGTTTGTAAACTTATTACGTTTCCACGAATTTTTTTGTAGATAATGAAGACTAATGGTTTTCAAATGTACTTTCTATAAGTTGGGGCCTTCTCCTTTAATGACCCAATTGAGTCTCATTGTCCTCAAACTATTGCCTGTGCATTTGAAAACAAGAGATTTCAATTCCTGTATTCTAATGCAGAAAATAGAATAAGATGCTCAAAGGCTGTATGCAGTTGGCAGTTTTTTTCAATTGACATAATGCTTTATCATATGTTGTCCTTATACAATTATGTACTTTAATTTCAAGTATATACAGAATGATTCAAAATTGCATGGCATTCTCTTGGGGACTGATTCTATGGCTATAAATAAGAAAAATGTTTATATAAACATAGCTCCGAAACGGTTTGTTAGCAAGTTATGCCTCACTAATTTGATTTTTTTTCTTCAAATGATTCAATATCAAAATTGTTATATTGATAAAGCTGCAAACGTTCGTTCAAAGCAGTTGTTCAATGTAGCCGCCATTTTGTTGAATGCAGAATTCAGCTTGGCGTATCCATGATAGCCAGGCACGTCTTATGCGTAGTATCAGAATTATTCTTAACAGTAGCTCCAAATTCGACTATGTGATGTCTCAATTCTTCTTGTGTGCCAATACGAGTGGAATAAACTAACGATTTCATCTGACCCCAAAGCAAAAAGTCTGCTGGAGTGAGATCAGGAGATCAAGTTGGCCATTTTACTGGTCAATTTCGACCAATACATCGCTTATCGAATATATTATTTAAATGGTTCATCACATTATGACAGTAGTGAGGAAGTGCCATGCCACCATCACTTTACATTCTGTTTCTCTTCTCCATGATCGCACATTTCAGATACCTTATTAAATTATGCAGATACCTATTTACTCCATGTATAGAATTTAATTTTTAGTGTTCTAACACAATCTTGAAATTAATAAAGAACTCTGAGATATATTGAAGACTGTATTAGTCTTTCATCTTTTCTCAATGCTCATTTCACTAAGAACATCTAGTCTCTTTCTACCCCCCAAACGTTTTCTCTAATTACTTCTCTCTTTTTTTAATTTCAAAATTATGCAAATAAAAATAATTTTGTGTAAATAATGTGCATGGTGTGTTCTAATATATGTCTATTAAAAATTCAGTTGACAGTGAAGTGTACATAATCCACTAATTGAATTATGTTTTTTATGCAAGTGAGTAGAGTTTTTGATGCTCAGAGTATGAGGCACATATGTCTAACCATATTTTCCATATTTAGGTTTCCTAAATGCATGTCTCTGACTTTACTAGCCTTAACTACATACAGTGGTGAAGTGAAGGTTGGACACTCTGATAGATATCACACAGCAAGAATTTTCTACCTGGATAGGAATTCATAAGTACAATTAAAAACTATATCACGTGTTTTTAGACCAAGAATGGGTGGCATCTACAACATAAAGCTACTCACATATTATTACAATATATTTACTTTACAAGTACTGATCTAACTTTTAGTATTGTCCTCTTCTACCATGGTGTATGGAAGTGAGCAGTGAAAATGTCATGGTACTATAAACAATAATATTAAAGCACACTAAAACATACACTATGCACACACATTTAATAGACTCAGTTTAATTAAAAGAGATTCTCATATTTTTATGGCTAACAACAATACTACACTACTATACTAAACTATTTAGTTAAACCACTTTTTTTTTGGCCAAATGCCTTTCAAGCGCTATTATACGTAGACAGACAATTGAGCCATTATCACAAGACATGTTCCCTACGCAAGTTTTTAATCTTTAAGGCACAAAACATCCACGTACAAGATGAAATCAATACAAGAATAGTAATGGTTATTGTGGCAATATGTGTGTTTGCTTAATGATAATTTTACTCTTCCAATAGCTCAAGAAGAGCAGGAAAATTGTTACTTACTTTACTACTTTTTTTCACTCATAGGCTTTTGTGATTAGAAGTTTAAAAACAACACTTTTTTCAGTTGACACTAGTGGCGGCTCGTGACTTAAGAGGCTAGAGGGTGCGGCCTTTAGGCTTCTTAATTATTTATCAATATTGTAACATTACATTTGGAACAACATAATATCATACCTGATTTAATGAAGACTTTGGTTAAGAAGCTGACAAGGAGAACAATATCTTCCAAGATGATAGTGAAGAGGAACGACTAATAATTTTAGACTGACTAGTAAGACAACTGACCGTACCCAAATTAATGATTTAGGCTAAGTGATGCAAAACACCTTTAACCCCAACTATGACATGAATTTTCAGTATTGACCAAACAAAGAATTATAAAGACAAACGGTTTATGAACCAGGACTATAAAGAACAAATGGTTTCAGTTAATGTATCATTATATCCAGATAATCAAAATACAAAGTGAGGGATAATAGGCCCAAACATGTAATATTATGTAAGAGAAATATTAGTAAATAATTAAGTTAATTGATGTAATGAAAATATAAATACACCTGATTATAGATACATGAACCATACAAATAATTGTCACATATAGAGTTCATAGGGTTGTCCAGTAAACAACAAATTATAACATGGTCACAATAACATTTATAACAAGAGTAAAACCCAGATAAACAGTTAATGTAACAAGATTATTAGAACTGTGTGGTGAGGTAGAGCAACAGTGTTCACTTTATAGTAATTTTTGTAAGTCAAACATCAGTAAGTATACGGATGTTGAAACCCATATAAATAGTAAATATGACATAGACAGTATCAGAATAATGAGTAAATTAGCTGACAATGGACTAACTAATTAGTATAGAATTTGTTTTGTAAAATGTGCATGTTTTATGTTATAGCACAGTGTTATATCATAGTATTTGTGTTGTATTTTTTATATGTAACAGGTGATAGTTAGTTTAAAGGAATGTCAATTTAATGATATTAATTCCATTTTTTTTATGTTGTGTTAACAAATATAACAATAGAGCTGATGTTAAACCATGGTAAATTAATTGACCAAGCAGAATGGACTATACAAAGATGTTTTGTTAAGTGTCAAACACTTATACAGTCTGAGTAGAAAACAATTATTTGTGCAAGGATTTGGTATAATCATATCCGTGTGGGCATGAATTTAACTATTGGAGTAATACATTTTTTGTGTTGTTAAAATAACGTTATATGTTAAACCATTTTGATGAGTGTTAGAAGTTAATTTAATTGTTAAAGATGTTAAAACATGGTGATGAAGGTAATACTATTACATAGGCCAGGTGAAACCAACTTTAGTAAATTTTGAACAATTATATTAGAAATTTTGTAAAGCAAATGTGAAAAGGTAGATGTATTTATAGGTAATAACGTATACAAGGAATATAGAAACAAAATAACACATATCAAGTTATTTAAGAAAATTCCAAATAATAAAATTGTAACATCCATAGTTTTTAAATAAAAATAGGCATGTTTGGTGTCTAAATATAACAAATGTGAAGATCAAAATAATGCTGATAATGGTTTTAAATTCCCATTCAGTATAGAAAAGTTATGTTAATTTAAAGATTTTGAACAAATTTTAGACTTTGAAATAACGAAAGTATGTGACAATGTAGATCCGAATTAACCAACCAGATTCCAAGTTTACCCTTAGCAACCAGAAATTTCGGATAAATAAAATGAGATTTCTTTGACAACGATCTTAGCAGATAGACGCGTTTTTAAATCGTCTTACATTATATGTTATAAAGTGTGAAAAAACTATACAACCAGATAAATACAGTTAGAGGTACACTACACGAACTTTTTGCAATAACAGAAGACTACCCATTAGATGGATTAGAAGAAATAACAACCAGGAAGAAGATTTGAAGTGGACGAGGGACGAGAAGGAAGATCTGACGTGTACGTGGGCCCTACCTTCAACCAAGAAGAGTACAAGAAGAGGATTTGGTGATTCTGACATCTCATTATATCGTACTACAATATACACATTTGTATACCCTACTGTTAAGCAATAATCAACTAAACTACAGACACCATATAACACGAACACTAGAAACAACCACTAATAACACCATATAAGATTAACACCTTTTTAAACACAACAAGAACTTTTAATTCACATAATAACTATCAAAGCCTGAACTGGACATAACCTTTTTAAAACTGGTAACCACTATACAATTTCTGTGTGCACGTAACACTCTAACGTTGTAATATCCTGTAATTGTAAACTTGTATTTTGATTAATAGTGTAATATTTTGTTTAATTTATAATCCCCGAACCACATACGCCCTGAGATAATTAATATTTTATTTAAAAACGTTAACAAAAAGCATTGTTTTGGTCTCGTAGAAATACTGAACGGCTACTGCTGCCAACTGGTAAAAGAAGACTTATAGCTTACGATACAATTGTGATTATCCTGTTTAAAATTTATTAAAACAGTTAACCAGTGTTTTTTCCGAATAAAGGATTCCACAAGGATATATGTTTGATGGTAACTGTGTGTCGTTATTATTGCTGTTACATTTAGTAAATAGAATTCACAGATTGCAACGGACCCGACAGTTGGCATCGTTGAGTGACGTCACGGAAAAGAAGCAGCATAGTGGGAGTAAGCGGCAATTTACAAAACCATTCGCCGTTCAACATAACACATTTATAATTACACATCGACGACTCCAGTGCGAGTTTGTCGCTACATTATATGTCTATATTACAAGTTGACACTTCCAACGGGCGGTGTAATCCAAGTACACACGACATATATACAAGTAAATGATTCACAATAACATTGTACGTAACGAAATATTCTTGTCGTCACAAGCTGACGAACCTGAAGTGAGGCTACATTACGTTTCGATAAGATTCAATCATCATTATACAATTAATAAATGGTTACAATATTGAATTTAACGCACAATAGAAATATCACCAATATTTTATCGCATAATTTATTAATAAAATAAGAATAGTAACACGTGCAGCATGGAAAGATTATTTTAAAATTTGAACTCATCTCAAATATTGTGAGCTGTTGTGGAGAGTCAGCAGTTTTATTAATAAACATAACCACAAACTGTCGAAAGTGTCCACAATAATGTCTATACTGTTTCCACACAAAAATTAATACACTATATTTACATTATATTATTTTCATTATGCCTACACTTTAAACAGAACACTTATTTTTATTCAAAGTCCATTCGCCTTTCCTTTAAATTATTGAACTTTTCTAGCACTCTATCATCAAAGTCCTTCATTTCTTTAACAAGTTTCTTGTTGATAGATGTCATCGCATTCAGTCTACTGTTTTTCATTGTATTTCTCAAGAAAGTCTTTTAGTCTTTTCAGAGTAAAGTAGCGCTCAGGTTCAGCAGTTGTCATGGAGGTAGTTGTGATAATTTTCAGAGGTTTTGACATTTCTTTGAAAACTGACATAAGATTGTTTTCTTCTATAAAGTTAAGAAGTTTTATTGTACCTTTAATATTAAAATCATGCCGTCTGTATAATAGTTCCAAATCACACCGAAGTTTGTTTTCTTGTTTTCAAACTGTAAGTCTGTTTGTACACTTTTCTTCAAGAACTTAAAAACATTCCTCCAACTTATATCGGTTTTTGTACAAACATTGACCGTACGAATGTTGTAGTTCCATCTTGTTATAGAAAAACTGGGTAACCTGGTTTGCACTACTTCCTTCAAAACGTCCGTTCGTAGAGATGAGTGTGAAAAAATGCTGGAATGGCAGACAGATGTGAGAAAAAAACTCTTTGTTGTTTACACTTGTTGCTTTTTCTAATAGCAAATTAAGTTGATGAGCATAACAGTGTAAAAAATATGCAAACGGATACACTTCTCTAATTTTTGCCTGTACACCTCCAATAGAACCACATAACATTAGCACCATCATAAGTCTGAGCTATTAACTTTTCCTTTGATGTGTGCAGAAGAAGATTGATGTTGTTCATGATGCAGTTTGCTGAGGTTTCTGCATATTTACCTTCAGAACTGAGAAATACCCAAAACCTTTTGTATACCGACCCCATAAACACATACCTAAAAACTAATACCATTTGACAGTGGTTTGTCACATCAGTTGTCTCGTCACATTCGATTGCTACAAATTCAGAAGCTTGTATCTTCTTTTCTATTTCTTCCCTGCAGACACTAAGCATACAGTCCAATACATCATTCTATATTATTTTCAATGTACCTTTGAATACAGTGGGCGATTCTAAATGGTCTTTCTTTACAGAATTCAGCTCCGCAGTAAAATTAATTAGACCTTGTATACATCCGGATTTGTAACCAATGCTGATTCGTCATGACCTGTTAGAGGCAACTCAAAAACACTACAGATTTTGACACATGAAATTAGCTGTTATAAAATATGTCTTAACATTGTCCTAAGGCTTTCACGGCCAGTGTCAGTTGTATAATTAAAGTTATCTGGGCTGTTTGGCCGTGATCAATGGTTTATTGCCAAACCAAACGTTTCAACAGCAACATTGGCTGCCATCATCAGTGGAATCTAAAAGAAATCGAAGGCCTCCTGAACGTGGGTTGTTCGCATCAGGCCCACAGTACTGTGGTAAAGGCTGAAGATGTCCCGCGATGCTACCTGTACTTATAAATTCAACAAGTCCCATGTACAGGTAAAATTGACACCATCAGCCAATCAGAACAGTGCACAGGTAGAGACTACACCCTGAGCTAATCACAATAAAGATGGTCTATGATTGGCTCGCACCACGCTATGCCATCAGGTACTCAAACAATTGTTTTCCCGGAGTACTGTGGTGAAGGCTAACGATTTCTCGCGATGCTACCTGTACTAAGTCAGTCAGTCATAAGAGGTAAGGAGTCATATGTGAAGGATTCCACCCATTTTCTTGAAAAGCTCGGTGGGTTATCTTTGCGGCCTGGAGACATAATGGCTAGCTTTGACGTAGTTTCGTTGTTCACCATGGTCCCCGTGGATGATGGCCTCGGCCACTTAGCGAACCTTTTTCCGGCAGACATTACAGCGCTCTTCCGGCATGTTCTAAAAACTACCTATTTTCAGTACAGGATATTGACGGTGAATTCTTTGACATGATTGATGGTATGGCCATGGGGAGTCCACTCAGTTCTGTGGTGACGAACTTTTATATGGAAAGGTTCGAGCAGCGGGCAATTTCATCGTTCCCGTTGAAGCCAAGGTGCTGGTTCCGGTATGTTGATGATACCTTTGTGATCTGGAACCATGGAGAGGAAGAGCTCGGCAAGTTCCTGGCACACCTCAATCAGGTTCACCCACGGATACAGTTCACCGTTGAGAGGGAAAACGACAATCAGCTGGCTTTTCTGGACGTTTTGGTTCTTAGAAGGACCGATGGCAGCCTCGGGCATTAAGTTTATAGAAAACCGACGCACGCCAACTGCTATCTCCATAAACAGTCGAACCACCATCCTAGCCAGAAAAGGGCGGTGTTGAAGACCCTGGTGGACCGGGCTAGGAGGATATGCGAGCCCCGGTACCTCGACAAGGAGCTGCGTCACCTTGAACTTGCGCTGCAGGCCAATGGCTATTCCGTCGGGGAGGTGAGACGAGCGGTCCGGCCGAGAAGAACAGCCAGGTCGGAGGTGGTGTCACGGGAGACTGTCGGTTTCGCGGCGTTGGCCTACATCCATGGGGTGACGGATCGCATTGGTAGGCTGCTCAGTCGGCACGGCGTGAGGCCAATATTGAAGCCGACAAGAAAGATCCACCAGTTCTTGAGGCCGGTGAAGGACGTCCGAGACCCGCTGTAGTCGTGTGGAGTGTACGGAGTACCCTGCTCGTGCGGCCAGGTGTACATTGGAACCACGAAGCGCAGCGTCCGCACACGCGTGGGTGAACATAGCCGTTACTGTAGATTGGGACAGCCGGAGAAGTCTGCCGTAGCTGAGCACGCGCTCGCCAATGCCGACCATCGGATCCTCTTCGAAATTCTTGCTCGCGCGAGTCGCGAGTTGTGCAGTGTCCCGAGTCTCAATTAGGACTCCTGCCACTGGGTCGTTTAGAGTTATTTATATATTATTTTCTATTTAATGGAGGGCCTGAAGCGACCCTCGATGGTGGATTATACCACCGGGGCTAGTATAGAGGGTCGCTTCCAAGACTCGCCTGGTCTCAAAGTGTAGTTACCAAGTCCGGCAATGAGGGAATTGTGGGTCACACGTGCTGATCGAACACAGAATCTACGCGCCAGGCGTCTCACGGTGTCATCAAAAGAGCAGACACCAAGTCCTCTCGTCAAAAGACGAGAAGAGTACCTCCGGGGGAATTTACACGCGAGCTTAAGTTCCCGGTCGAGAACGCGCTGATCTATGACATCGAGCAAGGTATCCCCAAACAGGACAGGCATATGTAATCACGGGCAACACGTACGAGTTGACGATCAGCTTACCCAGCCGGGGGGTCATTGCCGGATTAGAAAGTACCAGCCAGAGTCTACTGAGTTGCGCCGAAGCGCGTTGACGGATGTATTGTGTATGGGTTCGCCAGGTGAGTCGGGAGTCCACGTGGAGCCCGCGGTACTTGACGCTATTGGTCCAGGGCACCTCGGCGGGGCCTACTTTAAGCGGCCGAGGCCGCTTGCGTTTGCGCGAGAATATTACCGCGGCACTCTTGGAAGCTTTGACGGCAACTCTCCAGTCATCGGCCCACCTGACATACGAGTCGAGTTGGCGCTGGAGCTTGATTGCCACATAACTTGCGTTCCGTTTTGAGGCAAAAGCCGCAGTGTCGTCCGCGAACAGCGACAATCTTACTCCAGAAACTCGGGGCGTGTCGTTGACAAACAGCGAGAACAGGGGAGGCCCAAGTACACTTCCCTGAGGGACACCAGCGGTAATACGCCTCTCCAAAGAGAGAACGTGGTCTACTCTCACTCGGAAGCTACGGTCTCGCAGAAAGCTGCCGATCAAGTGAACTTAGCAATCTGGGAGAAGGACTTCCGTCAGTTTGTAAAGGATACCCTCGTGCCACACGCGGTCGAAGGCTTTCTCTACGTCTAGGAAGATCGCAGTCGTCTGTTTGCCCTGGCAGCCAGCCTCAGTAATGCATTCCACGAGTCTCATCAGCTGATGAGTCGAGGAGTGCAGCTCACGAAAGCCGAACTGTTCGGGGATCAGCACGTCCAGTCTTTCTAGATGGTCGCGGATCCTACGCTGGATCAAACGCTCGAAAACCTTAGACGTCGCGGACAAGAGGCTGATGGGTCTCAGGTTTTCCGCGCGAGAAGAATTCTTTCCTGGCTTGGGTATCACTATAACTGTAGCCGTTTTCCATCTCGCCGGAAAGTAGGCCAGCCTGAGAGCAGTTCAGAGAGGAACCGTATTCCTCGCCCCGGAAGGCGGTGGAGTGCGGAATTTATGACTCCGTTAGGGCCAGGCGCCTTCCGGGGCTTGAGCTGAACTATCTTCTCAGAGACCTCCTCCGGCGAGATGGGCTCCGGCTGGACTGTGATACCGGCCGATAGAAAGCGCTCTACCTCGCGGCAGATTCGCTCAGTGAAGGCCGGGTTCTTGGATGGGTTGGGAGCGAACTGACGCTCGAAACTCTCAGCCAAGAACTCTGCCTTCTCGAGGGGGCGTCCAAGGGGTTGACCGCCGGGTCATTCCAGTGCGGGGAGAGGTGCGCGATTACGTTTTCCCGTTAGGGCACTGGGAATCCACCAGACATTACGGTTCTCGGCAAGGCCACCCATCTGTGCTACAGCTAGCTCCCAGTTGCGTCTACGGAACGCCAGCATGTCACGACGCAACTTGCCGGTCGCTCGGTTAAACGCAGCCTTGTCGGCCGGGTCACGAGTCCTCCGGAGGCGATTCCTCTCGCAAGCGAGCTGAGACACCTCTTCGAGGATCCGCTAATAGTCGGGCGTGAGACCCGGCTTCATCTGGGAGGACATGTCTACCGCCGAGACGACGGCTGTGTCGAATAAAGCAACTGCGTCGTCGACATGGTGGGTAGTGTAGAGTGGTATACGCTCAGGTAGGTGGCGACTGAACGCAGGGCAAAAGCGTTCCCACTCGATTACCCGCAGCTTGTCGCGGACGGTAGACTGCTGGGTAGCTAAGTAGTATAAAAGTGAGGGTAACGAAACACTTCCGGGTTCTGGTTCATGACGTCATATGCAGTGACGAAACACTTCCGGGTTCCAGTTCATGACGTCACACAGAGGCCCTAATCGCTGGCGTCCGCATGGCTAAAAACTGTTTCATGACGTCACAGAGGCCGTGGTTTCTGCATGTCCAAAATTTGGTAGCCGAAAAGAATGTGTAGCGGATGGGTGGGGGTACCTGGAATTCGGTGGTTGACGAGGTCCTGGACGAGCCGTCACGGAGACAATGGTACCTTTACCCGAAATTTTTGGTGTTCGAAATTTGGTACACAAAATATTTAAATCAACGGATGGGGGTACGCCCTAAAACAATCCGGGTTCCAATTAATGACGTCACACATTGATACCTGATACCTGGTCTCCGAGCGTTCCATGTGTGTGTGTGTGTCACTGTCCATAGAGGGCGTGGTGTCTGAAATTTGACACCCGAAATGTTTAAATCAACGGATGGGGGTACCCCGAAATTTTTGTGTCTGAAATTTAGTACCCGAAATGTTTAAATCAACGGATCGAGGTACCCGAAAGGTGGGTACGCCCACATGACGTATGTGTTCGACTGCGAGACGAGGCAGCTGGTTTCTGTTCTGTGTAATAACAATGGGTATATGTTATTTCATTGGTGTTTTATGATGTTAGTAGCTTATGACGTTACAGATTAATGAAGGAAGCGAAGCTGTGAGGTTGGATGAATCTGTCATATTGAACAGGTATAAAATATAACGCTTTTTTTCCGCAATAATAACTAATTATTGATATATGGTATGTCATTGGCTTATGACGAGACGGTACACATGTTCATCCTAGTGGTTGTCATCTCATTATTCACCATACCTCTGATGTTACAGTTTTTGATATTAATTTGTACGTAAAATAGATACAATAAATTGTTCTGCAAAGTAAATATATTTAAACAGTGTTTATCGCGTCTAATCATTTTCTTGCATACTTAACTATTTACGGCTGCAACTTTAATGTTGTTTCAGCGAGCAATGTCCTGACTTGACCGGACAATGACGGGCAATCAAGAGCGATGTTCTAGGTTGTCCTCAAAATATAAAAATTACTTCCAGCTCGAGTACTATAAATGCGCCAGCAAACTACATGTAAGTCGCTCTGTAGCCACTCACGTAGATCAAGCACGTAGGTAAGCGCTGACTCCTTGACTATTTGTTGATTATTTAATACACTTTTCAGGTTGTGTAATTATTATCACTGAATAATTAGTTATTATTGTGGAAAATGTGTTATATAGTTTGTATACATATTTTATAGTATGTTGATGCACTTTCAGGTTTTGTATATATGTTAATTTTGTATCGAATCGTGTACGGTAACTTGATCTATCGCGGACCATTTGATTGAACACTTTTGTAGATAGAAAGAACTGCTAATGCGTGTTGTAATAATACTATTCCGTTCACAATGTTACAGGTTAATCTGCAACAGTGTTATAATACAGGTGTGACTAATACTTGTATTAAAAATAATATTTTAGAACTTTGTGTGTGTGTGAAACGTAACAACTGTGATAAGTACTGATACAACTGAATAACTAGATTTTGTGTGTATATTTTATAGTCATATGTTATACTGTTTATTTTTAATTTGACGGAACGTGCAAAATACAACTATCGTATGCCAGTGAAAAGCAGAAGTTGTTTTGCCGCAGGGTATAGACACCGCTCTCTGCACTGCACTGCACTGAACCGAGGCCTGTTTCACACTTACCCGGCTGTCGTTTAAACGATGCCGTGTACACGATAATCGGGATAAAAAGTGTACGAGAGATTTCATACTTGCCCGGCAAATGTCGTGGTCGGGTAAACGATACCCGGCTGCCGTGCTATTGGTATGGGAAGCCGGCAACCCCCACTGCGAGGGCCGACTGCCGGTGTCGGCGAAACAAACCGGCGAAGGAGTGGGGGTAGGGATAATATAGTGGAGTACACATCTAACCGGCACGTGTCGTTTGCAGTTTCTACTAGTGTTTTCTCGTTTTGTTGTACGTGTTTTTGTGTTAAATCAGTTCAAAGTTTTTTATCATGGCAGAAGTTATTCTTGAAGTACTGATTACATTAGTTCATGATCGTCCTATTTTATGGGACAAAACACAAGAATCTTATAAGGACAGAATCCAAACAAGAAATGCTTGGGTCGAGGTTTTTAAAGAGTTGAATGATGGTTTTGAAGAGATGGGTCAACAGGAAAAAAACGAATATGGTAAGTAAAATACTACATTTATTATGTTAAATACAATAAATTAAAAATACATTAATTTTCTCATTAAGTGTGTACAGTAAAAACATACCATAAATTAATGCACTAAAAATACAAAGAAACACACTGCAAATTAATAAACACATCATGTTTTTTATTTCACATTAAATCTTAGAAAACTGCCATTTTATTGAGCCAACTGGCGTTAAAAAATAGTCCATCATAATTTTTCTTACGTTATTTGCTGAAAGTCCCCCACGCACGCATTCACTTCTTCTTGTTATACTTTGAAGTCCAGTTATCGACAGAGTATCCTCTGTGTTGTAACAGTCTCTTTCAAGAACGAAGTTGTGGAAAACGACACAAGACTTAACAATATCAATGGTAAAATCGGGATCCAAGTTTATAGCTCTATGGAAAATCCTCCATTTATTGCTCATTATTCCAAATGAACACTCTACATACCTTCGAGCTCTCGAGAGACGATAGTTAAAAATTCTTTTTGCAACTGTCAACTGATGTCCAGCAAACGGTCGGAGAAGGTGTTTGTGCAACCCGAACGCTTCATCAGCAACGAAAAAATATGGTACCTTGGGACTTTTTGTACCAGGAAGACATTTCTCTTCAGTAAGTCCAAGTTCATTATTCAGCAGTGATTTCCACAAAGAACATTCTTGAAATATGGTTGAATCACTATCTTTGCCATAACTGCCGACATCAACATAGATAAATCGGTATTGTGAGTCTGCCACAGCCATCAACACTATAGA
This sequence comes from Magicicada septendecula, assembly GCA_034769895.1. Classification (NCBI taxonomy): domain Eukaryota; kingdom Metazoa; phylum Arthropoda; class Insecta; order Hemiptera; family Cicadidae; genus Magicicada; species Magicicada septendecula. The sequence continues at coordinate 548,171,257 of CM068368.1, forward strand.
CGAAAATCCTTTGTAGTTGTAATACATTGAATTACACGGATGGACGATGCGAATGTGTTTTCCATCGACAGCTCCAATACAATGAGGGAAATTAGAGCTTTTTTCAAATTTTTCAGCAATTTCTTCCCAGTGCTCTGGGGTGAGCACAGGGATACATTCGTGTCGTAGGGACCAAATAGCTTGACATACAACTTTGACAATTTTGCTAATAGTGGAAATGCCGAGTCTGTAACTATAGTGAAGATCTGTGAACGTACAACCGCTTGCCAGATATCTGAAACAAACGCTTCAAATCAATATCAAATCAAATTAAATCAAATTTATTATGCCTTGACAAACATTTGAGTAGGCAATATATAATGCTATTATAATATTATTATAAGAAAAATTTGGTTAGTTATCTTGTTTTATTCTTCTTGTAGATTTCATGAGTAATGTAACCTTTCAGAATTTCCAAAGTTGTGAATATTTTTCTTGTTCTTGGTGTCGCGTTACCCCATAATGAAATGTATATTTCAAGTGCTAGGAATTTTACACTTTCATAAAATAAATGATTTCATCTTTAATATTAATTTTGTTTCTGAGACATTTCTCATATTTATTGAATATCTAATATATTTTATCTTCTTTGTATTAATACAAAATGAATTGAAGACTTCAGTGGTTGAAGGTCTTATGTAACATTTTCAAAAATCCCGCTTTTTTGCCCAATACAACTACTTTTAATCCCTCTGTCACATAGTACCTTCAAATACAATGTTTTTCTGTTTTTCCCACTAAAGCCATTTCTGAAATTGATGAGGATTTTTAAACAAAGTGACAACACCTTCTCCAATGATCTCTTCAATTATTATCGTGACTTAATAACAGTAATACGCAATTTTTTTTTCAGGTAAAGCTGTCATGAAGAAGTGGGCGAATGTTCGTGATTCTTTTCAAAGGAGTGAGAGGAAGTACAAAACTTCCTTACAATCTTCAGGGAGTGCGAGGCAGCCACCCAAAACTTACATTTACGGCAAACAGCTGCAATTTTTGAAAAAAACTACGGAAGGCCGACCTACAGATGACAGCTTCTCGGACGATGCCCGAGCCCCACAGCCCCCCGAACATTCTGAAAATGATGGTGACGAAACAAACCCAAATGAAGGATTGAACAAGGAGACGGCAGAGGAAGTTCTGACGTTCAAAAAACCCAACCAAATCATCAAGAAAAAAAGGAAACCAGACCCTGTTGAGCTAGAGCTGATTAGCGTCATCAAACAAAAGCCTGATCGACATTCTTCTTTTTTCAATGGAATAATTCCCTCGCTCGAAACATTTGACGACGACGAAATAGTAGAATTTCAGTTGAAAGTGTTACAAGTAGTTTCCGAAATTAAAAAACGCAAAAAAGCGTCAGCACATATAAATCCGGCCATCCACCCTAGCACATCACATGAATGCCATTCATCTCATGATCAACGATACCATATTCTACAACCAGCTTCTACTGCCGCCCAATTATATGAACGTGAGGGGCAAGACTTTATGGGGACAGCTTTCAACTCTCCCATTGAATCAGACGTCTCTGAAACTTCGTCTATGGATTCATTAAATTTTTAATCTAATTTTTCTAATACTTTGTTTTAAATTTAAGATTTTACTGTAAAAGACATGCGTTTGGGTTTTCTTAAATTTTTAATACGCACATAATAAAATGTAAATCTTTTGGAAATAATAATAATAATAACAATAATAATAATAATAAACTAATTTTGTCTCACTTACCTGACTGTCACTACCAACATCTGGATAGGCTGGATACATTCTCTGAAGGATGTGTTGCGGCGTTGTATGGAATCTTTGATTCTTACATGTAGATCGTCAAAGGTTTGTATACTCATCCTAAAATAGTTAAAAAACTTGTCCCCATCATTTCTCAAATCTTCGAAAAGTAAAAAAACCGCCCCAACCTCGTCTCTTCTCATATTGATCGGAAGAACCCACTGCATCCTATTTTTTCTTCGTTTCTTCAAACGTCTGTACAGGACCATCCACGCCATTAACTTATTGCGATCCATTAAGTCAACTATTGAACGCCAACGTGTACTAAATAAAATGAAGGTCTGAACGCGTGTCGGCGTCTGCTAGATGTCGGTTACCGACAGCCGAGCATGTGTGAAAAGATCCAACTTTTGTGTCGGCGTCGGCTATATGTCGGTTACACGACAGCCGGGTAAGTGTGAAACAAGATAGTCGTGTATACGTTCTACAACGGATAGCGCAACGTTATTTATTTTGTTTTGTAAATGAATGATATATTATGAAATTTGTCTGAGCTAATACATACCACTGTTAGTTCGTGCGTGTGTGTGTGTGTGTGTGTATGTGTTGTAATACAGTGTGACTCTAATCTGTTATATGTTTGTGAACCAATGTTACATTTCAGGAGTTATGGAATTTATCTCCAAGTATGTATATTACCCATTGATTTATATAGAGACTATATGTTTTAAATGTATAATTATAATTTGTGTGCGTTATATTCTACTCTCTCACTACAGGAAAACATGTTTACCGTAATGCGTTTCTGCGTGTGTTTGTCTATACTTAAATTTGGTATTAAACAATAATAACAAAAACCATACATTAAGCCGAGTTCACTAAGACGTCGTTGTTGCTTAAAATTGTTTAACTAAATATATTTATTCCAGACTGTGTTGTAAACAAAACAGCGCTGGCACTACAGCGCTGTGTGTGTATCAGCGCACAATAACTGGTTTTTTCCAAGCAAGCTGGTTTGAGACACACACATTGAGTGAGAGACGGTGTATTTAAAAATAGATTATACGCTCTCTCTTTTTCGCTGTAACATAATAGCGTGTGTACAAATGTTTACGTTTTTTAATACGCGTACTGTTGATTGGTAAGGGTTATGTTATAAAAAATTATAAAAATAACATGTAATATGAAATCATTTTATTAATACATGTTATTCTATTAATCATTTGTTCATGTTACTTTTAAAACGCACACACAATACAAAAATAGCACATGAAAATATTGTTATAGAGTATAATTGCAGAGAAAAACATTGTTATTTTTTATTAACACACACACACACACACACACACACACACACACACACACACACACACACACACACACACACACACACACACGCGCGCGCGCGCGCGCGCGCACGCACGCACGCACGCACACGCACGAGGCTCGTCCAGGACCTCGTCAGCCACCGAATTCCGGGTACCCCCACCCATCCGCTACACATTGTTTTCGGCTACCAAATTTTGGACATGCAGAAACCACGGCCTCTGTGACGTCATGAAACAGGTTTTAGCCATGCGGACGCCAGCGACTAGGGCCTCTGTGTGACGTCATGAACTGGAACCCGGAAGTGTTTCGTCACTGCATATGACGTCATGAACCAGAACCCGGAAGTATTTCGTTACCCTCACTTTTATACTACTTAGCTAGATGCACACTGATGGGCCAATGGTCCGAGGACAGTTCCGAAATGACGGAGACGTGGCCCGGGAAATAAACGCTCCTGACCGCAGCAATGTCCAGTACGTCAGGTCGGGAGTTAACCCTCGAGGGATAGTAAGTAGGCCCGGTAGGGCCCATGACTGTGACCCGAGCCGCATCAGCGTACCTGCGTAAGCGGGCCCCGTTTTGTTTCACCAAGCGGCTCCCTCAATCAGGATGCTTACAGTTCAGATCGCCCGCCAGGACTACCCTCCTGTGTGCGCCAAAGACGGCCTCCAGATCGTTCGACAGGAGCTCCGTTTGTGGAGTCTTGTATGCGGAAACCACGAGTAGACCGCCGAGAGCACCATGGAGCTCAACCGCGGTGAACTCGAGTTTCCGCCGCTGAGGCAGGACAACGCGGTGATGGCGAAGACACGCCTTCACCGCGATGGCGGTGCCCCCTTCTGCGCCACCCGACCGGTCGACCCGGTAGCACACGTAGTTGGGCATCGACGATGCGGGGTCAGGTGCGTCTCACTATGAAGAAGCACATCGGGCTTGTGACGGGCAACGAACGCTAAGAGCTCAGAATGCCGGGAAATGAGACCGTTGGCGTTCCACGCCACGAGCTCGAGGTCTCGCTTGAGGGATTGCCGTGTTTGTCCGTTGTTCATAACAGACCGATAACACGGCAGGCTTCCACGAAGAGGAGGGACTTGTCTTGGGGCGAGGCTGTTGCCAAGCGTTCGTTGATGTTGCGGAAAGTTTGGGCTACTTTCTGCAAGTCTGAGACAACGGCGAGATCATCGGTAGATGATTGTGGAGAACGCTTGGCGGCAGCTGCATAGTTGCGGCGAAGAGAAGCGGTGGAAGCCTTGGGGGCAGGTTCTGGAGCGGGTGGTCGCTCTGGCTTTTGGCAGACAGGCTTGGGTCCAGTGGCAGGTAAAGGCTGGCCCGTGTTCTTGGCGTGAGGTATTTTATCTTTCTTGCCTGATCTGGGGTAGCGAGGTTTGGGTGGGGGCAGCAGTGGAGGATCAATTTCCTCGTCATCCTGCGGCAACGGGACTTAAGCATACGCGGGTGTCTCGCGTTCCGGTTCCGAGGGCGCGACTTCAGGTGTGGCCTGTTTAGTTTTGCTCGGGCTCACTGCACTAGATGGTTTCGGAACCGGAGCAGACCTTGGGCCTGGTTTCCGTGCCACAGACTCAGAGGCTTTGGCTGATGTTACTGGCTTAACAACATGACGAGGCTTAGGCTGGACCGGCTTGACTAATTTGTCCAGCTGCTCTTTGTAAATGAGGCCTGTTATTTGCAGTATGGGCAGGTCTGCTTTAAGCAAAGTATCGGATGCAGGTCGGCGCGTTCCGATAAGCAAAGCTGCTGTGGCCGTACCTCTGACACCTGTGGCATTGGGAAATCTTCCCGGTCTGACGGTAGGGCTCTACGCTAACGCAGAGCCCGAACAGCCGTTTCAACTCTAAAAGGGCCTGGGTAGGTTCGCCCTTCTCCACCTGGAGTCTGATTAGAGGCAGGGGTCGACGCGAGCCGTAGGTTATATACAACCGAGAGGCTGCCACAACCTTGTAGCCCGCGTCGCGCAGTTCGTCTAGAACGACCTGCGGATCGGCCTGTATGTCTAGCCCCCGAAGAACGAGGGCTACAGGCTTGATGACAGTGTAGGTGTGGAACTGGAACGATTCTTGTTCCAGCCACTGGATCACTCCGAAGTGTTCGGATGCACTGCGGCAGGTAATGCGTGCAGTCTCACTCTCTTGGAGCTTGACAGAAGCGTTATCTACCAGCGCAACGACCTTACGGAGTCGACGACTAAAGCCGATGATGTCCTTGGTGTTTGTGACGAAAATCGGCGGGATCCTTCCTTCGGAGGTGCGGCTAGGCGCAATCTCAGCGGAGGCTTGGAATGCCGCCGAGTCCGTAGCCGAACCGATGGAAGCCAGTGAGGGAGACTTCCTCGGCTTGCCACCGTGGCCTACTACCACCCAGTCGGTGGAAGCCGAGGTCTCCATGTCGGGGGAGTCAGACTCCAGTGGAGGAATAGGGCTGCCTGGCCGACTAGCGGCCGTGCAATCGGAAGGTCCGGCCCTTGGGGCCATTGATGACCCTAATAAGGACCGATCACGATCTTGCGCGGGTTGAGCAGGGCTGCCCATGCAAGTTGTAGGGTTCCCGACTGGCCCAAGCGGCCGGCCGGGGGGGCTCGTCGCTGCCGCACAGTGCAATTGGGGCACTATCAGCTGGACTAATGCTGACTACTTCAGCTCTTTGCCCAGCGGATGTCCGGGGGCCGAACTGTGACATCGTCACAGTGGCGACGGAATCCGCATCTCTATTCGTGAGCCCTACTCCCGGAATCCCCGGATTCCGCTGGGCAGCGCTACCTAAACGACTAAACGACTTACCTGCACTGTGCGGCAAGTCCCAGTCGTGCGTGGCGTTGTTTCTTCGTCTTGCAGGCAAGGCGGCTGGTCGATTCCATCGCTGCAGCTTGATGGTGTTGCTGGCGATGTGGTGAGTGTTGGTCCGGCGGCTTCTTCTTCTCCTTTACTGCCGCCGCAGTAGTAGTTGATGGCCTCTTCATTGCAGTTCTGTAGAGGTCGAGGCGATCCTCTTCTGCGCTGATCAGATAAAGACGTCTGTTCTCTTCGAGTGCTAGCAGTCGAAGAAGTGCCTGTCTCCCCGCCTACGACGCTCTGGGCTGTGCGGTTGTGCGTCGCAGAGACGAACCGCTTGGTAACTGAGTTCTGGCCAAGCACACGTGACACATTCTTCGTCTAGCTGCGGATTACTTCACATCGAAGCTGAGGAGCTCTTATGACGCTAAGATTGACGTTGAAGCGGACTCTCTTGCGAAGAACGTTGTTGGCGGTAGGAACTCCCGCCCTAGCTTGCGCCGGCAGTAAGGTCAGCGACTGAAGGTGTTGAAAACCACGGGATCACCTGCAGTGCCGGTACAGTAACAACTGAAGAGCGAAGCCAATCTAGCTTCGGCCACGTATTAGTGGGTCGTGCGACCGCCATCGACGTTCCTTGTCAGGGCCGCGTCGCAGCAGACGACAACACTAGTCCGGGTGGATCGATTGCTTCGGCTTGTGTACGCGGTAGTGTTCGTGTGCGCGTGTGCGAGTCTCTTGGCGGCAGTAGCCGTTCGCGGTCTGGTGTCGGCTGGTGTGTGCCTAGTGTAGTGTGCCTCCCGAAGCCAAAAGGCGGCAAGTGCAGTGGATCAGTGTTTGTGGTGTGTGGTGTTCTGGCTTTCACGAAACTCCGGACCAGTGGACCTGTAATTGGGATTACGTCGAGAGATAACTTCGAGGTAAGCCTTTTTACTGTTTTCCGGGGCTTTTGGTGGCATCGCCCGTTTAGCTTGGCGTAGGCTGTTAGGTCCCTGCCGATAGCGGTCGGTCGCTTCGCCTAGCGTGGTGCGGCCTCCAATACCGGCGCTGAGCGGGTTAACAATTCCCGTGGGAGGACTTCGGCCCGAATATCTTTGCCAAAACGCGATGGGCGTCCGTCGCGTTGCGGCCGGGCGGCGGACTGGTCCTGCTAAGGGCCAATCCAATGCTTCGTCAGTAGGCCCCGACCCTGTCGCTGACTAAGTCGGATCGTGCAGTGGTCCTTCTCAGAGCCACCAATCGGTCTCGGCCGAGTCCAACGTTGCTACTGGGGGTACTCCCGCCCCGACGTATACTGCGTCTCAGCCCACGCCTGGGTCCGAATTTCTGTCGTATCGTCATCGAAAAAGAAAAAGGGAGGAAACTCCGCTCCCCGATGACCCGGAGCTACTGGATGCTCCATCCCGTCGGAGCCGCCCTCCGCCCTTGTTCGTTAACGGCGTCAAGAACGTCGTTGACGTCTCCAGACGCCTCCGGCTCGGAGTTCGTCTCTCGGCGGACGTGCGGATGTCTCTTCGTGGGAGAGACAGCCTTCGCGTCTGCGACGAACGATGAGTACAGGGCCGTCTATCTATTCTTACAAGCCAATGGATTACAATTTCATACGTTTACGGACGAGAAGGCGGCCCACGTCCGGCTGATCAATCGCGGCCTGGACGAAGACACGGACCCCGACGAGGTGGCGGATGTGCTCCGCCAACTCGGCATCCCTGTGAAAGATTATATCAGGTTATACACCGCAAGCGGACCCAGGCGCAAGGTACCCCTCCTCCGGGTGATCATCATGAAGGGGGAACGGGCAGACAGACTACTGGGCCTGAACAGTCTTTGCGGTCTGAAGATTAAAGTAGAAAGGAGCCGTGAAGCTGGTCACGTCCCGCAGTGCCATCGTTACCAACGCTTCGGGCACGGCTCGGACAATTGCCATAATGCAGTGGCCTGCGTCAAGTGCGGGAAACCGCATCCGACCAAAGATTGTAAGGTGCCGGCTGCGGGGCGCCGCTTTTGTATTAATTGCGGCGAACCTCACTTGGCAAATTACCGTGGATGCTGGGTGTTCCAGCCCAGCTGAGGCAGGCCGCAGAAAGGACTAACCCTCCTGCCCGCCAGCAACATCCCGTCGTCCCGGAGCGTGCTGCCTTTCCCCGTCTCCCGGAGAAGGTCAGCTCATCTGAACCGCCAACTCTTGCCCGACCTCGCCCACGTGCATCGGCCCCAACTGCTCAGGAAGAGCATGCTACAACAGCAGAGTCCCACGAAGATCTGCCCGTTCCTATGGACGAGGAACCTGCCCCGGAGGTAGTGGAGCCAGTCCCGGAGAGGTCAGAATCCCCCCCACCCAAGGCTCGCTACACACCTAAGAGTAGGAAGAAGAAGCAGAGGAAACAGAAAAACGCTGCTCCCGCTGCCCCTGCCCAGAAACCAAAGACCAAACCAACACAGCGCTCCGGCGCTGGGGTTGCTCGGCAGTCCACAGTAGAGCCCCATCCTGCAGCTGAAAGGACCGAGCGCCCATCCAAGAACACTTCATCTCGGATGAATTCAGACCGCAGCTATGCTGCTGCCGCTCGCAGCGACCCTGCCCCATCTGCTTCGTCGTCCACATCTCCCTCAGCTCTAGTCTTTCCTCGAAGAAGTGGCCCGATTATATCGTTCCATCCGGGGGCGTCTTCGCACGGCGGCCCCGACTGAAAAGTTCCTGATGCTCGCGGAAGCTGCACCCGCCATAGGTCTTCTGTAATGCCCCACGCTAACAGAATTACCTCCATACAACGCGACCTACCCATCATAGCGTGGAACGCCGACAGCCTTCGACCCAAACTCGAGGAACTTAGAGAGTTCCTAGCTCGTCACAAGCCCGACGTGCTTCTCCTCTCTGAGACCTGGCTTAGGGCCCAAGACACAGTGAAATTGCCTAACTATGGGCTTTACAGGGACGATAGACCTGTGCGGAACGCGGGGGTTGGCACGGCCATAGCGGTGAAATTTTGCATTGCCCATCACCGCGTGGTCTTGCCTCCTCACCAAAATATCGAGGCCACCGCCGTTGAACTCCCCGTAGTTCTCGGAGGTGTCCTCCTGGTTTCGGCTTACAAACCGCCGACCGCTCCAGTTCTAGACTCCGACCTGTCTGCTCTTTTCAGGGCGCATAGGAAGGTTATTCTTGCAGGTGACCTGAACTGCAAACACCCCGACTGGGGTAGTCGTCTGACTACACCATCTGGGAGGGCGCTTAGGAGGTACCTTCACGACCACCACCTTAGAGCCTACGGACCCGGACTACCGACGCATTATCCCCGCCGACCTGACATACTTGACTTTGCTGTTGTCAAGGGCGTTGTCAACCAGATTGAGTTCTCCGTGTCCTCTTACCATTGTCCCATCGAGGTGCACGTACCTACCCGTCACACGATTGGGAGAGCAGCACGACGAGTGGGACCGATTCGGGCCTGCCTTTTGTCGCAGACTTCCCGAGGAAGTTCCGCTCGATACCACTCAGCACATCGACGAGGCGGTCGCCTTGTTCGATGATGCCGTGGTCTCTTCCGTCGGCGTGTGCTCACGGATGAAGCCTAATCTAACGCCCGATTACCACCGGATCCCAGAAGAAGTCCCAGATCTCGCTTTAGAGAAGAACAGACTTCGGAGACGGTGACAGCGGACGCGAGATCCGGACGACAAGGCCAGCTTCAATCGGGCGGCCGGCAAGTTACGTCGTTACTTGCAGGCCTTCAGACGAAGCTGCTGGGAATTTGCGGTCGCCAAAATGGCAGACGATGTACAAGAGGGAAGCTCCGTTTACAGGATTCCTACCGCGATGACCGGGAAGAGGCGCCGTCCTCCACTCCCGGCCATCAACGGAACTGGGGGACATCCCCTTGCCAAGCCGGACGAGAAATCTGAGTTCCTGGCCAGGCACCTGGAGCTTCAATTTGCTCCTAACCCATTAGGGGACCCAGACTCCGATAAGGAGATAGAAGCCGAAGTTCCACCTGAACCCACTTCGGTGGAAGAGGTAACGGACAGGCATATTAGCGCTTCGGCCCCGGAAGAGCCCTGGACCGGACGGTGTTACTAACACCGCCCTACAGAGACTTCCGGACCGGGGAGGTCGCTTCCTGGTCGATTTGTTCAATGCCTGCTTCCGATTCGCCTACTTTCCTAAGAAATGGCGTTCGGCTACGGTCACGATGATCCCAAAGCCGGGGAAAGACCACAAGTTCGCCGAAAATCTCCGGCCTATCAGCCTGCTGTCGTCCACTTCGAAAGTCTTCGAACGACTAGTCCAGCGGCGGCTAGCGGATCACCTTCAACGGTTCGACATTCTGATCCCCGAGCAATTCGGTTTTCGTGCTGGGCACTCCTCGACGCATCAACTGATGCGCTTCGTGGCCGAGGCCGGTTGCTCGCGAGAGCAGACCGTCGCCGTTTTCCTTGATGTCGAGAAGGCTTTCGATCGTGTTTGGCATCCAGGCCTTCTATACAAACTCACGGAGATTCTGCTTCCGGATGCTACATTCATTTGATTGCTAGCTTTCTTCGGAACAGAACCTTTCGCGTGAGAGTAGATAACACCCTTTCTTCGGCAAGGGCTATTACTGCTGGTGTACCTCAGGGTAGCGTCTTGGGCCCCGTCCTTTTCTCTGTGTACGTCAATGACGTCCCCAAGTTGCCTGGCACCAGGTTGGCCATGTTCGCTGACGACACGGTGTTGTATGCCGTCGATCGTCGAGCTGAAACGGCAGTTATCTGGCTCCAGGAACAATTGGACGAGTACATTGAGTGGGCAGAGAAATGGAGGGTTGCCATCAACGCGGCCAAGAGCACAGCAGTAGTCTTCTCCAGACGCTTAAGGCTCCCAGACAGAATCTACGTAGGCGATACTCTGTTGCCCTGGTCTCGAGAGGTCAAGTACCTCGAGGTTCACCTCGACCGACGTCTCACCTGGCGGACACACTCTGCACAAGTAGCCCGAATCGTCTCTATCAACTCCGTCCCGTGTTATGCAGCAACGCCATGACCCGCCGCCTAGGGAAGCTTATCGTCTCCACCTATGTGGTGCCGATGGTTACCTACGCGATACCCGTTTGGGGCTACTTGGCCAAGACCCACAAGCGAAAGCTTCAGTCTCTCCTTGACCGAGGATCGCGCTGGGCATGTAAAGCCCACTACCTAACATCTGACAAAACGATCCGTGACTCCCTGCGTGTCCGTTCCCTGGACGCCACTGTACGGACACTGTCCCGAAAATTTTATCGCCGCTTCGCCCGATTGCAGGGCAACCACCTGATTAGCGCCCTCGGACGCTACAAATCTGTGCCAGGAGAATCTTGGACCCGGCCTCGGCGTACACTCACCCTCAATTAAGAAATTAATTGAAAACCCACGGCCGTTAGCAGGCCACACAATAAATCTAGACCATCAGTCGACCCTGCAGCAGGAGCTCTATTTGAAGCTCGGAACGTAGTATACGAGCGGGCAACGGGCAAGCCCTTCGTCCCGCATAGCCATTGAACTTGTAGAGTTCCGAGCTACCTTCTGGAATTCCTGCATCGTGGCCCTGCCCAAGTAGGGCGTGTGCTCTGTAGCAGGCCGGTTCTCGGCTGTTGTGCTAGCCTACACTAGCGCAGTATACACCAAAGTCGTTTCCACGAATCACCTGGACGTATACCACCCACCCACCCAGCCCAGCCACTAGAGGATTGTCTGGGAACCTTGCCTCACGTGCATAAAATTTGCTTGCAAGTCGCCTGAATGTTTCGTTTAAGGAGCGGACGCCAAGTCCTCTCCTTAGAAGGCGTGATGAGAAGTGACTGGGGACATTGGCCGCTAGCCGAAGACCCCTGTCGAGGACGCTCTGCAACTTCTTTTTATGCATTGCGGCGAGGTAACCCCAAACCGGGCAAGCGTAGGTAATGACCGGCAGCAAATACGCGCCGACGATCATCTTGCCCAATTTCCTGGTCATGGCTGAGCTGATCAGGAGTGGAAACAGTAAGCTTAGACGAGCGGATGCTCGCTTTAGAACTGTCTGAGCGTGGGTACGCCAGGTGAGCCGACGGTCAAGGTGTACTCCGAGGTACTTGACCTCGTTGGACCAGCGCAAGTACGTTCTGCCGATACGTAACTGCCTAACAGGGTGCTTCCGTCGCTTCGAGAATTCGACGGCTACACTCTTGGTAGCGTTGATTTGCACTCTCCAATTTTCAGTCCAGTTCCCGAGCGTTCGAGCTGGCGCTGCAGTCGTAAGACGGCTCTTTCAACATGACGATCGGCCGTAAATATGGCCGTGTCGTCCGCAAAGAGGGCCACCTGGACTCCAGGCTGTCTCGGGACGTCGTTGACGTAGACTGGAGCAGAAGGGGGCCAAGAACACTACCTTGAGGGAAGCCGGCTGTGATTCGTCTCTCGGAAGAGACCGAATCGCCAACTCTCACGCAGAAGGTCCTCTCCGTGAGAAAGCTAGCAATCAGATGAAGTTAGCAGTGTGGGAGCTGGACTTCCCTAAGCTTGAATAATAGGCCATCATGCCATACGCTGTCGAAGGCTTTTTCAACATCTAAGAAACAGCCAACGGTTCGTTCTCTCCGACACCCGGCTTCCGTGATGTATTCCACCTTCTCATCAGTTGATGAGTGGTCTAATGCCCCACTCGGAAGCCGAACTGTTCGGGGACCAGCATGTCAAAGTTAATTAGATGTTCTCACACATCCACGAGTCGCTCAAAAACCTTGGACGTAGCGGAAAGTAGGCTGATGGGTCGGAGGTTGTCGAGGCGGGAAGCATCCTTTCCCTGGTTCGGGATCACGATGACCGTCGCCTTTCGCCATTTCTTGGGAAAGTAGGCCTGTCTGAGACACGCGTTGAACAAGTCATGTGCCGAAGCGCTCGGCATATTCGAATGTCGCGCCAAGACCATGGCCTTCGGTCCCGCTCAGTCGACCTGAGCGCGATAGCGCACCGCGGTGTGTGTCGTCGAAATTCAGATAGCAGATAACAGCTGTTTCATTGCTACTACAAGTTTTCCGTTACCGTTGTGCATTGGTAAAGCACTGTTCATTCTAGAGATGGGAAGTTCACTCCTTGTGGAGAATCGATTCTTTTGAACGATTCTTTGATTCTTTTTACCTTATTCCTTCTGTTAAAGGCCCTGGGTACTTTTTACCCGTTTTCTGCGCTTTATTGTGCTTGTGCTTTATAATTGTAATGAAGTAATAAAACTAAATATAATTTGTTTATAATTGACTTAAAATAAAAATCAGACAGCTTAGTGCCAAGTAGTAGTCTTTAATAAAACAAAATATAAAAAACAAAAACGTTTTGTAGTTTAAGTGGTGAATGTAAATTTGAAATAAAAAGACATTATTATTATTATTAATTTTACTTTTCACAAACCTTATTCTACATATTTTAAATTCCATATTTACATGTACATATATATTTTAAATGAGATCATAGTTGTGATTAACAAACAATATTTGAGCTTATTCTATATTTTAATTTACATATTTTACTTTCTATATTTTAAATTACATATTTACATCACATATTAACATTATTATATTAGGTTACATACGGTATACATATTTTAAATGAGGTCACTGTTGTGATTAATAAACAATATTTGTTCAAGTTTCGAGGAGGTCAGACAGGAACGTTTTTGGGTGCAAATCTGGCCCCCTTTAGAGAATATCCTCTCACAGGGCACAGATGTTGCAGGGATGCACAGTCTCTTTAGAATTAAATTATACAAATTTGGAAAAATTGTTTTTCCTATCATGCCACCAAACCATTGGGTCAGCATGCCGGTCCAAGATTGGTTCTGCTATGTACTTGTCAACTTCAACAATAGCAGAAGCTGTGGGATCATGGACCATTCTGAGCATGCTCACCGACGCATCAAATTCTTGCCAAATTAATTATGTTGAAGTGCTTGGCTGATTTGGAGGCAACTCAGTTTGTCTGTGGTCCAGTATTTTTTAAGACTCCTTTTATTATTTGAACCACCGATTTCTTCGTTTCTACAAAATTGGATTCTACCTCAAAACCCTGTTTTTTGAAGCAGGGATCGAGAAAGACTGACTGGGCAATAAGGTCAATTTTCTCCCTGTTTGCAAATCTATTAAATAAACCATCTAATAATTTATCTCCTAAAAGCTGAACATCTTCTGTTAAAACCTTGCCCTGCACGTCTAAGGTGCGTTTTACACATTTTACTAATCCCCGGGCCAAAACACAAGTTTTTGACAGGGAGACGGTTTTTTCAGAAGAAACTTCTTCAGTTACTTCGGAAAATATTTGCAGTAACTCCACCAATTCCCTTATGACCTTCCAATCTCTATCAACTAGCAAAAGTTTTGAATTGCATAAAGCCAAAGCTGATGTAACAGCTTCTTTGTTTTTGTTGATCCGATCCAACATCTCGAAGGTTGAATTCCAATGTGTTGGTACATCTTGCTTTAATTTTAAGATTTTTGTATTAAAATTCGTTTGAATATCGGTTAATTTAGCCATTGCGTGAGGACTTCGCTTAAAAAATTGGACAATAGATTTGACTTTGTCAACCGTATCCTTTATCGAATCACGAATTGACCCCTGCACCACTTGATTAAGGCTATGGGCAAAGCAAGATATGTGGCGCAAATTTAAATTACTAATTGCAGCCTTAATGTTTGCAGCATTGTCCGTAACTGCAGCACAAATTTTGAAATCTATTTTGAATTTATTAGCTACATTTTTGATCCATGAAGAAATGTTTTCGGCAGTGTGTTTTTCAGAAAATTCGGAGCACTCTAACAAAATGGAATTTAAATTTAAATGTGTATGGGGGTCAAAATAATGGGCAGTAATTGCATAAAAACTGACACTATTGATATTTGTCCAACCATCACATGTTAGACAAACAGCTGGCGCTCCTTCCAGCATTTAAAAAAATTTTTCAAACAGGGAATTGAAAAGCCATGGGAGCAGACTGTTTGTAAGGGTCTTTCGGCTTGGTAAAGAATAATGGGGCATAACATGTGGACAAATTTTTGGAATTCCTTGTCTTCCACAAGGCTGAATGGCTGGTATTCTGCGCAGATCATTTTTAATAACTGAATGTCTATTTGCCGGCTTTTATTTAAAGGAATAGGTTTAAAAACCTATTTGATGTTGACAAAACGCTGATTGAAGATTGCGTAAACTGCTGGAGCTGAGGGGAAGGTGTAGATATAGCGGGCGACAGGGTCGGTGTTGATGCTGACTGATGAATGGAAGTGGGTAGAGGCCGAGAGGTACTACTACTGAGGGGTACTGCAGACGGTGGGTCATCAGATGCATATCTCAGTTTTTCGGATAATTCTTGCAATTCCCTGTGTGACTCATCTAGAGATGATGAGCTGGATCGGGCCTAATGTCTCGTTGGCTCAGGTTGTCCTCGGCGATCAAGATTGACCGTGGGGTGTATTTTGGCCAAATGCCGGCGAAGGTTGCTCGTCGCACCACCTGTCATTGCTATCAAAGCTGAGCAATAACGGCATTTCCCTTTATTCTGGTAATTTTTATCCACCTTCACAAAATGGTACCAGATATCAGACCTGTTAGCCATGCCTGTTAACAAAATGTAAAAATCAGTTATAGATATTAACAATTTCTCACATTTATAACCTATTTATATACATATTTATATACACATTTATACCTCCAAACTCGAAATGTGTAAAAAATTGACTTTTCACGTCCAATTTAACCTTCCTTCCAAGTACCTGTAAGATTCATAACCTTTTGTTTACATGTAAATGAGGACTTTTAATTGTGGTCTTAATTAGGAATAATAAGCAATTTCAAATTGCAAACCCAAACAAATAACAACTAAAACAACTTTTAAAAGCAATCCTCGAAGATTCTATTATTATAAGTCCGTTAAGTTCGTCATATTTCTTCAATTTTAGACAACATTATAGTTCGCTAACAAAAAAAATCGTTATTGAACATCAAAATAGGGTGAGAACATCAAGTTAGTGCAAAAATTTTCCAAAGACTACCAAGCAGGAAGAAAATGAAAAAGAAATGAAATGAAGAAATGAAAAAACTACTCTATAAACAACATTGTTATTTACCTTATTCACCGAATCCTGAGCTCCTGAGAGAATCAGACAGAGTAATAATTAAGTATAATTATCTTTCTGCAAGAGGCAATGACGAAAAGATACTAAAATGAAAAATACAGTGATTAATTTTAAAATTAATTAAATTAAAACATTACTGAAAAATATACGTACCTAAATCTACAATCGGTAAATACTAAAACAGAAACGCTTCTTTCTATTTTCCTTGTTTTCCCAAGAATCGAGATCAAGGTATTTTTTCACACAGCAAGAAACTAAAATGAAAAATCAATAGACTATTTTATAATTTTATTGATTAACTTTAAATGAAAATATTAATGAATGATAGGTTATAATCTTACCACTGGGTTTTCCCCAATTCGGCAATCCGAAAGACGAAGTGGCAACTGGAAGCGTCGAAGGCACATAAACAACTGGAAGGTAAGGAGAGGACTGAGCCGTGAACGGAGGCAGAGGCAATGTCAGAGCTGAATGGAATCGAATGGAACAGAAGGAGTCAAGAAGAACTGTAGCTGACTAGCTCAGTCGCCTAAACGGTGAAGGAGTTGTGGGAACTGAAGGAGTCAAGGGAGTCGAAATCCTCACTCGACCTCCCCCCACCAACCGATTCCATGTGAATCGTGATTCTTTCATGTGAATCGATTCAGAGTGCGGTTCTTTCAGAGGAGTCGATTCTATGAATCGATTCTCGGTTCTCTTGCCCATCTCTGAAATTTATTCTCCATTTTCTCTTCCGAAGTGCTCTCTTGTGGTCTGGCGACTTGAACTGTAACTTATTCTTTCCGACTCTACATGAGTACTTAAACTTTTAAAAGGTCTCAGGTAAGCATTGTTGCAATTTTTTCGTGTTAGGTTAATGGGCATAGATGTTTTATATTTGTGTGTGTGTGTGTGTGTGTGTGTGTGTGTGTGTGTGTGTGTGTGTGTGTGTGTGTGTGTGTGTGATCCAAATATGTAAAATTTTGATTTGTAATGTATCTGTTGTAATGTAAATTGTACTTGCTTCTGGCACGTGGCGATCTAGTATCGGCATGTTTGAAAATTTAATTTAGAGTGACTGTGCACCCACAAATAAAAGAGACTAAAATTAATTGGGCTGAAAGAGTTTTAACCAATTATGAATGGAATTTTAACAAAACTGAATTTATAAAATTTATGTACATATATTAAGAAAATGTGAAGATGAATTAACGTATGTGTGTTACATCCTGCAACCATTAATGAAAATGCAGTGATCAATTTTCGAATGTCTTTTAAGCAATCAGATAATAATAATTTCCAAAGTATTAGACAGTGTGTGTGTGGTGTTGCTATTTTGTGGCGAGAAAGAGTCGTAGGTGAATTTAAGTGGTGACAGATATCTACAAATAAATGACGTTACAGGGTCCTCAGACCGTCGAGGGATGGGAAACAGCTGACATGATGGCACCTACACCAGCCATCACCATGGAAATTGATCGACAGTAAACGGCTCCCACGTCGCCAACCACAGAGGGAGAGCCTGTAGTTCCCGAAGGACAACCATTCAACATGTAACCACTTTCTTCTTCACCTATCAGCACCATCATCATAACCGACCATCATAGAATTCATAGCCGCCTTTTGTTCTCCAAATCCAGGTGGGAAATTTCCAATTTAAATTTAACTACACCACACAGCATCGTGTCGTGGAACATGGGACATATATATAATATTAAAAAATTGTTGAATTTATAATGATAAAAGAGACATTAGAACTTTCATGGACACATGTTTGTAACTTCAGTGATAAACTTCATTAATAATACTTTGTACAAGAGCAAGGCTGCATTTTATGTATACATATATGTCTATAATGTTAGATATAGCTAAGGACTAGTGCTGATATGGGGT
Organism: Magicicada septendecula; assembly: GCA_034769895.1. Taxonomy (NCBI): domain Eukaryota; kingdom Metazoa; phylum Arthropoda; class Insecta; order Hemiptera; family Cicadidae; genus Magicicada; species Magicicada septendecula. Next base: position 548,189,117 of record CM068368.1, read on the forward strand.
AATATAATCATTCATATTTCAAAGGTTTAAAGAAGGTGCTCAGTTAATTGATTTTCTATAATTAACATTCATTGATTGAGTAATTCAATTTTGACTAACTAAATGTATTAAATTAAATAATTGAATAATTAAGATTAATTGCTCTCAGAATTGAATTATAATGATTAAGACAAATTATTGTAAAAGGGGTGTGAATATATCTTTTGTAAATTAATCTCAGTCGTAGTAAAGGTATCCTATTGTTATGGGGTTGCACCAATTCTCATTATTGGAATACAAGTATTAATATATAAGTATGCATTTATACGAGTTGTCTCTCAGATGAAATGATATGCTATAACATAATGTTTATAAAAGGAAAGCACCAATAAAATACTGTTACTGTTGCTGTTATAGAATTGTTTTATTGCGTGTCCTGTCACAATGGGCTCCAGCCAATTTTTGCTTCCTCTATGCCGGTGGTCTAGTTATAAATTTTAAGTAACGACCTTCTCCCAAGGAGACGTTACAAATTGTGACCAGAGCGTGGTTTTTTTGTGTGACAGGATTTGTAAAGCAATTTGGGAATTTTGTAATGAATTAAAATTTAAAATTTAAATTTTTTTTGGGTTGTCCTGGAGGTGGAAGTGATGATATATATACGTGTTCATGCCACTTTTGGGAAATGAGAGTGAAAGAAAAGTTTATTGGTGGTTGTGTTGTTACTGTTGATGTACTTATAAATTTTGTAACAAATTAATAAATTAAATTTGTTGTTGTTTGATAAAAAAAAAATTTTATTAGTATTTATTTTTTATTTTTTTAATTAATTTAATATTAATTATTTTAAAATGTTTCGTGGTGTTTCGAACTTCTTATTAATTGTTTTTATTTAATTATATCCTTTTCTGTATTTAGAATTCTTTTACCAGTTAGTTGGATTGTCTCCAGGAACAATCGATTGGTGAACTTTCCTTATTTGCAGGTTTTCTTCCTTTAAAGTTGTTGAATTCTGGTAGTTATGTCTCAATTAAAATGATATATTATGCTAGTTATAATTTAGGAATAAATTATATTCAATTTTGTAATATTTAAGGAATTTTATTCACAAATAATAAAGTAATCGATTTTCTATCGATTGATTAATCGACTCTCTCAGGGTATATCAATAGATTGTACAATTATTTTTATCGGGTTCTTTAAACAGTTATTTTATATATAGTCAGAGAAAAGGGCAAAGTATAGAAAGTATAACATTACAATATATCAGCTTATTAATTAAAATACATATATAACATTCAATATATAATAGTAAGTAAAGAATTTTTCGAACCGTGAAGATTTACTGGCAGTGTCGCTTGGAATTGTGGGAAGTCAAAGATGGCCACTCCGTATTCAGATGTAATTGACGAATGCACCTCACAGATTCTGCTTCCAATAAATGTTGTTTTTTCACTGGTTTCTCGTTCCTGCAGCTGCGATTATTCCTTCTGGTGTTAGTGGAGTGGTCCTGGTTAAGTGTTTGTGGTTCACTTCGATAAAATGTGTTGGATTAAGTTATATTTCACTTTACCGTAGTCTATTAGGTCGATAATTGCACTGTTTGTTTCGTTATGTGGAATTAATGGTTTTAATCGTTTAAATTATTTATTCACTTGTTTTCTGCTCTGTTTTAAGTTAATTTAATGTTTGTAGGTGTTAGTTTCACTGAAGTTAAGGTTTAAATTTAATTTTACAAAACTCGCGTTTTTCGCAGTAGACTAGGCTTGTCGAATGAACGCCATTTATGTCTTCGCTATTAGGTTAATATTTTAGCAAGAGCTCGTCTTAAGTGTACTTCACAACGTCTAATAATTAACTAACTCATTTCCTTCGTCTTCTACTAAAGTCTTAGCCAATTTAATATTAGCAATCCATTGTTTCAAAACTTTCTAGCTTCCGTTACATTTAAAAACTTTACATTATACTACTGAATATATTTTTGCTATTATTTAAATTTATTAAATACTAAATACATAATCTTCTTCTTCAGTTCATTCTGCTTGATTTGATACCAAATAAGATAGTTTTACTAAGTTTTTTATCTAAAATGCTATATTTACTTCACATTGAAAATTCTAAGTCTTAAAATTTACTTCCTGTCCTTCTCAACATGTTTGCCATTTTATATGTTATATTAATGATTGTATTAAATCTCAGATTGACATAAAAGGTTTATCTTCCCGTAATTTCTTGTAATTTAATTAATTGGTTATCTTTTTAAATATTATGCATTAATATGTGACTACCCTCTTTGAATTTTTTACATTTGCATTTTTAACAATAATTCTTACTATCTTTTTACAATATCTTTCTTACTTATAGTTCCAGTTATATGACTCTATGACTGATTTACCTTATATAAATTCCATCAGTTTAATTGTTTTTCTGTACTTATTTCATCAATTATAATGCTGTTTAGATTTACCATTTGGCCTAGATTTTAACTGTTTTTACATACAAAGTTTTTAAATAATACATCTTGTTTATACCCTTTCTGACTTTCTATTCTAATATAATATTGATTAACATTTCCTTATTTTAACAAAAGAACATTTAGTATATAATTTATACTATTAATTCATAACACACAATTGAAATTAACAATGGTATTTAATCTCAGACATTTTAATCTGGATTAACTATTCTTAAAACATAATAAACATTTTCATAATAAAAGAATGGTATTTAACTGATATTTCAGTATTGAGTTATCTGAACTTATTCTAAACAAAACATATCTGTCCTTCCATCGTTTACACTATTTCTTATACTAGTTTCATTTTCAGTTTTAGCTGTTTTTTGTTTGATTTTTGGGGTAATGATTCTTGGTCACTTCACTTTTTATATGGCCTGCTCTTGTTTTATTTACTGTCATTCTAATGAATGTTGTATATAAAGAGTGGCAGTTATTATTTAGAAACACCCGTATTATTTGTCATTATAATACTCTATTTAATATTATGCATTGACACAATATAAACACTTTAAAGTTGTATAATTTCACAATCTACTCAGTTTATGAACTCCAATATTGACACATTAGGTTTATTTAATATAACATAAAAACTTGCACTGATCCCCTTTTTATTCTTTGATTTTATTTCTAATTAGTTTTATAGTCTTTTTAAAATCAAGAAGTTTGTCTATAGAGGATAATGAAGGTTTGTTTTTTGCATTATATAATTAATTCACATTGGTTCACTTTCAATTCTACTTTATACACTTTTGGTTTATATCTATTTTACATGGTTTTCTAAATTTGGGATTTTGTTATACTTTCATTTGTTATTATTTTTATTGCTTTCTTTTGGGGTTTTGTTTTTGGTTTCTTATAAGAGCACTCCTTCTTCTTGTGGATGTTGTCTTGTTCTGGTTTCTTCATTAATTACTCCTACTCTCCTTGTTTCTTAGAAAAGTATCACCTTTTATGGTGGATGTTGTCTTGTTTGGGTTTCTTCTTTAATTACTCCTATTCTCCTTGTTTCTTATCAAAGTATCCCTCTCATTGTGGATGTTGTCTTGTTTGGGTTTCTTCCTTACTTACTCCTATCCTACCTGGGTATTACTTTACTTTATTTTTAGTTTTGAACTTTATTTTGATTACTCATCACTCACTGTAATATTGGTTTTAATGAAACTCTTACTTCAATCTATGATTGTGTTTTACGGTGGTTCTTAATTAATTTTTAATGTTGCTTTCTTGGATTTAAAATGTTTTTATTTTATTTTATGATCTTTCTCTCCATTCAGAACTATGGTCATTATCTGTCATGCTACAGATTGCTCTCCTCCAGAAGTGATTATTTCAGACTTGATTATGGATGAAATAATTGCTTATGATAATTTTTTATTTATTATTCTTCGTCTTCCTCCCCATTTCTATATCGGCTTCTTCATACTTGAGCTTAATAAACTTTATAGTCTCTTATTTGACTTTGATTCTTCTTGGATAGTTAGTGTTTTCTGAGATTTATTATTATTATTATATTTTTCCTTTTCTTAACTTTGTGTTTTATCCATGGGATATTAATTCCCTAACATTCCCTAACACGTGAGCTGGGGCAGTCCAGAGGGGCACTGTTGGCTACATATACTCTGCTGGCCATACTACACTTCTCATTGAGATCAGAGGCAATTCATCTCTGCTCAAAAACATAATGCTGCTGGAATTATCTACAGACAGTCATAAAAAAAAAATTATATATAAAATAGTCTCATTTTCGACTAATAAAAATATCTTTGGATACTTCACTTCGTTGTTTCTCAGATTATCTCACATTTTCTATCTCATTTATTCTTCTTAGTATTTATTATTCTCATTATATATTCTTCTAACTTTTTAGCTCGGCTGATATATTCATCTTTATCATGGTTGGAAACTTTGTTAATATGTTTGTTACTAGTTATGGTGTAACTTTTTCCTTTTTTCATCTGAATTCTCTTTAATTCTTCTTCTGGTTATTGATTTTGATAGCATATTTTTATATTTATTATTTTTTTCTTTAGTTCTTATTAATTATTTGAATGGTATTATTTTATGTCAGTTCGTTTTTTCAATGGGTCTCTTTGTAATTGACATCCAAGTTCTTATTATGATCATATTATATAAACATATTTTTATTTCTTTTCTCTTTCTCAGAAAGTTATTAATCCACTTTGTATTCATTAAAATTAATTTATTAATATTATATATTTTCATGTGGTCCTTATTTCTCTTTGCCTTTCATTAATGTTTTATTATTTTCTTGTAAAAACTATTTTCTTCATATGTTTGGTATGAGTTGTTCTTCTGTTTTTTCAGAACTGAGTAATATTATAATCATCCTTCTTGACTATCTGTTTCCATAATCGTTTCATAAATAGTTAGTCATAGGTTGTTCTTATTATATTATTTTTTTTCTTTTTTAGATTTTGATAATTTTATTATAATAACGAATTCTTCTCTTTTAATAATTCCAAATTATTTCCTTTCAAATTTATTTATAAATGGATCTTATCAATTTTTAGAATTTTGACAATTTATTATATTCTAAATCTTCTTCTTAATTCAAAGTATTTTCTTTCAAATTACTGGTAAGTTGATCTTATTATTTTTTAAATTTTGATAATTACACAAAATTCAAATTCTTCTTTTTCTTTCCAAATTGTTTTCTTTTAAATGATTTGTGTAAGTTGATCTTATTATTTTTTAAATTTTGATAATTATACAAAATTCAAATTCTTCCTTTTCTCTCATCCAAAATTAAATTCCATAAATAATTAGTTGTAAGTTGATCTTACTATTTTTAAAAATTTTGTCGTTTTTATTATAGTCTAATTCTTCTTTTTAATTAATCAAATTATTTTCTTCTAAATTATTGGTAAGTTAGTCTTACTATTTTTTAAATTTTGATAGTTACACAAAATTCAAATTCTTCTTTTCTTTCCAAATTGTTTTCTTTTAAATTACTTGTGTAAGTTGATCTTACTTATATTTTTTAAATTTTGATAATTATACAAAATTCAAATTCTTCTTTTTCTTTCCAAATTGTTTTCTTTTAAATTATTTGTGTAAGTTGATGTTACTTATATTTTAGAATTTTTATGATTATACAAAATTCAAATTCTTCTTTTTCTCTCATCCAAATTTAAATTCCATAAATAATTAGTTGTAAGCTGATCTTACTATCTTTTTAAAATTTTGTCAGTTTTTACAAAATTTAAATTCTTCTTTTTATTTCATTCAAAATTAAATTCCATAAATAATTAGTTGTAAGTTGATCTTACTTTCTTTTGAATTTTTACAATTTTTTACAAAATTCAAATTCTTCTTCTTTTTTCCATTCAAAATTAAATTCCATAAATAATTAGTTGTAAGTTGATCTTACTCTTCTTTTAAAATTTTGACGATTTTTTTTTTCTAAATTCAATCTTTGTAATATTTTTTTATGGAGGCTTGGTTGTATACTCCTTTGATTTGTCCGGAAACTATTTCTTTCAGTTCATATGTGTTGTTGTTATTATTTTTGGCAACGAGATGTGGTCCAGTATAGAGTAATAATAGTTTCTTCGTTATCCCCTCTAGGGTGCTGGGTAGTTCTCGGTTTTTTAACAGTACTTTTTCTCCCTCTTTATATGTTATTACTCGTTCAATCGCCTTCTGATATTTGGTTTGCCGTTTCTCTTGGTCTTCGGCCACCTTGTTATAAAATTTCACCTTGTCAAACTTACAACCATCATTCATCGGGAACTCTATTATTTCTTCAATCTCTCGGGGGGTTGGTTTCTCATACATGGCGGAGTAAGGGGTAATTCCTATAGCTGGATCGTGAGCGAAATTTAGGAATTTCTCCGTGGCTGATAGGTATTCTTGCCACTTTTTCTGTTGGTGGTGACAGTACGTTCTCAAGATTCTCCCCACTTCTCTCAGTACCCTCTCTGTCGGATTACTACTTGGGTGGTAGACTGACGTCTTGTATGTTTTAATCCCAAGTGATAATAATGTGTCCCGCCATCTTTTCCCTTTGAACTGTGTACCATGGTCAGTGATGATTGAAGTTGGTTTTCCTATTTCTGGCACATATAATTCCGTTATTACTCCAAGAACTTTTATAGTGGTTGCCCGATTAACCGGGTATAGCTTTACATACTTTGTAAAATGGTCCATAATTATGATGAGGTATTTGTATCTGTGTCGACCGCCACTACGGGGAAATGGTCTGCAGATGTCTAAAAACACCTTCTCCAGTTTCGCCTTAGATGTTGTGGGTATCATTATACCTTCCTTCTTCTCGTTATTAACCTTAACACACTGGCAAATGTTACAGGATTTTAGGTAATTTCTCACCTTTCGGTTTATGTTTTTGATTTGACAATTCTCGTCTAAGGCCTGTATCACTTTCAGCGCTCCCATATGGCCATACCGTATATGGTAATCGATTATGATTTCTTTTTCAATGTTGTTTGGAATAATCACTTTCCATGTTTCTTTATTTAAGGATGTTTTAACAAACAATATACCTTTGTTAATATGGTAATATTTAGAAACGGTGTCATCGTCTGCTTCCAATCGAATAACAATATTTTTTAACTTAGGGTCAGATTGTTGGTGGATGCGGATGTTTACCAATAAAACTTCTAAAACGGATCTTGTTTTAATAAGGTTGTAGCTCTCCTTCTCTCCCTCAAAAGTCTGGTCTTCCAAATTAATGCGTGACAACACATCTGCTACAACATTTCTTTTCCCCGGGATGTACTCCCATTGTAGGTTGTACTCTTGCAGGGCGAGTACCCATCTAGCCAGTCGGCCGTGACTCAACTTGCACCTACGTAGAAATGAAATAGATTTATGATCAGTGTGGATGGTAACTGGATACCCTAAAACATATGTCCGGAATTTGCTACATGCGAATACTACACTGAGTAATTCTTTCTCGGTCACATTGTAGTTCTTCTCGCATTGATTCAAGGTTCGACTAGCGAAGCTAATCACCAGATGGTGACCCTCCTTATCTTCCTGATATAAAGTCGTTCCTAAACTGACGTTGCTAGCATCACAATTTAAGAAAAAAGGTTTTTTTAAAATTCGGGTGACGAAGTATAACGATCTCTAAGAACTTGTATTTGATTAGTTGGAAAGTAACGTCCTGTTCTTGACCCCAGATCCATTTGTTTTTCGAAGACAATTGCGGTTGAAACTTGGCTGTCAGCTCGGAATATTGATGCTAAAACTTACTGTAATAGTTACAGAGTCCGAGAAAAGACTGTAACTGTTTCTTGTTCTTTGGTTTAGGGAACTTCTGAATCGCCTCCACTTTTTCTGATGATGGGGATATACCTTGATCATCTAGGTTAAAACCTAAGAACTGTACTTCTCGAGCAATGAATTTGGATTTCTCCAATTTAAGAGTTATGTTATTTTTTGCCAACTTCTCGAGTACATGTTCTACTCTGTAACAGTGTTCCTCCCAGTTTTCTGAGGTAATCAGCAGATCGTCTACATATACAGTGGTAAATTGGAGTGCTTCCTGTCCAAGTATCTGGTCCATGCAGGCCACAAAGATAGCTACTGAATTCACAAGTCCGAAGGGCAATCTCTTGAACTGGTAATTGCGCCCTTCGAATATGAACGCCACATACTGACGACTCTGTGGGTGCAACTCGACTTGCCAGTAACCACACACAGTGTCCCATGTACTAATAAACTTGGTACCGTGGAATCGTTTCAAGATCTCCTCTATCTCACCGGGTGATGTTCTGTCATTAACGATTGTTTTATTTATTTCGCGCGCATCCAAACAAAGCCGGACTTGTCCATTTTTCTTGGGAACAGCAATGATTGGACTGGTGAATGGAGATTGACTAATCGCAATTATGTCACTGCTGATCATCTTATTAATTTCCGCTCTCACGACCTCCTTCAGTGAATGCGCGATGGTATATGACCTCCGGTTAAAATTCCACGGTTTCCTTAAATTCAAGTTTACACTTATAATTCTTTACCTTACTGGGTTCATCAGAAAATACTGATCTATATTTTTCATATACCTTTATCAGACGATTTGCTTGGTGTATGGGTATTTTCTCGTTGGTGGTTCCGCACTGGAAGTCCCGTATTTCCTGTATCTTAACTGACCATAAATACTCTTCCACGTTATTATATATCATCTGGTTATTCAGGGAACTGTTCTCTACATAGTTTATTTTCCGAAGTTGTTGGCGTATACTACTGGGAAGTATATTCTCGCCTCCTACTAAATCTGCTGTCCACGTTATTCCTTCTGAAAACAGTGCTACCTTTTCTTTGTTCAGATCTATAATAGCGGAGTTCCTCCTTAATACATCGCACCCTACCAATATATTAAAGGGCAGTCCGGTGGCGAAAGTTTTTTTTTTTTTTTTGAAAAGGGGAAAAATTTAAAAACTAGGCCGAAGACTCAGACGAAGCTTAAACTGTACCAGGCCCATTGTGACAGGACTTGGAAATGAAACAGCCTGATTAACAAGACAAATTTTATTAACATTTGTTTTAAAAACTTCACAATATTGCGAAAATCACACACAACATCTGGTACCGCAAGTACCTAGTTTTCAAACCCTTTTCTGAATTTTATATTATCTTGATTATATCGTACAGTGTTATCAAACTCATTACATGCACAAGAAAACTGCCTAAAAATATGCATAGCTCATCAGAAATATAGGATTCTATGATTGTAATAATCACATACGCAGAGTTTTAAACAATAAAAGTTACAAAGTGTGATCCACTATAATAAATAATGATATGTTTTTTATATGAGTGCTATAACAGCAAATAAACAGATAAATTCTTTTTTGTGTGCCCGTTCATAACAGCCTAACATCTATTATATAAAATACATTCATAATTATTAATGACCCTTGGTTCTGCATTAATAGAATTTGAACACTTTGTTACATACTGCAGTGACACATGTGACCAGCAAGTCAGCCAGCATAACCAGCCCACTATCAACCGAAATCTTAAATTAGAGCAATTAAATAAAACAACTAACTAGAAATATAGACTAGACTAAAAACGGCAATTTACAAAATGTAAAGTCACACAGAATTCAAAATGACCGGACCCCCGCCGCATGCCCAGACCAGGCATCCCTTGCACAGACATGACCCGAAAGAGTGAAAGAGACCAAAGAAACGAAAATAATAAACTTCAAAGTTAAAATAAAAACGCCAGGGTTTAGCAAAATTCACCGCCCAACTGTAAGGCACTTTAAACATCATTAAAGTAAAAAAAGTAAAACCCGACAACAGCATGTGCAAGGCTGACATGGTAATTCATGAATGTTCTAGCATGTAGTTCAGACGGACTTGCTTGAGTAAAAGTATATACTGTATATCATAAGGTACCCAAAATTAAGTTACAAAAAATTAACGGAGCTGGCGATGCCTGCTAACCCGCATACAATTATGACTCCCTATACATCTAAATCTATGGTGTAATACAAACAGTGCACAACTGAGCACATTTTCTATGCACACGTCAAGTTCGGTCTATTCATATCACTTTACAAGTTAAGTTCAAAGAGAATGTAATTTGATTTGTAGAAGGTGTCAATCACGTGTGAATTCTGTTGCGAAACTCTAGCATGAAATAATGGAAAATGGTCACCTTGTATTCCGTGGTTAGAAGGCGATCAGCTGCCTGCGTGTAGTTTAAGGTCACAGAAGTCCCTGTTACAGTTCATTGCAGATAGAGGGTGAAAGATTCGGGTCCCCAGATTACATTCTCTCGACGGCGAAATTCAGGTGAAGCTTAGCTGCTCAGCAGTAGACCACAGATGGAGTTGTAGTCATCCTCATCTCTCGAGCACTTCGACGAGTCAGGAACCCTAGGATAACAGACTTATGTAGCAACCCTCACAAAATTCACGCTTACAAAACTTCACTCGAGCTCTAACACACACACACCACGAATCATATGGATACTGGACCTTCACTTACAACCAGTTAGTATTGTAACTAAACGTGTGTAAGTGTGTGTTTACAAATATATATAACTCGTGTTTAAATTTAAAATAATATTCGTGTTAAACAAAATTTTGTTTATGAATTTTTTTTTATAATTAATTAAAAACAATTAATTAATTAAGTTTCGTGGTGTTCCGAAACGTTTATCACTTATTTTAATTGTTTTCTAGACTTTTGTGTATTTGTTAAAACCTCTAGCCACTTATAGAATTGTCTCCAATAACAATCGATACTTGTTTATTTTCTGTTTGGAGGTTATCTTCCTTCTGGTGGTGAGATTCTTGTAGTTAGTTCTATTTAAATTGAAGTATTATGTTAGTTATCTATATTAGAAATGAAAAAACTGTTTAAATAGGAAATATATTAATAATTTTATTGACAATTAGTTATTTTGACTCTTGTCGATATGTAAATCAATTCTCAGGGTATCGTTTGAATTATTACAAATTTTTTATATAGGTTCTTTGAACAGCTATGTTAGGGAAAGTCAGAGAAATAGGGCAAAGATTGAAAAGTATAACATTACAAGGTAAATTCTTAAAATTAACAGTACATATATCAGATTCAAAGTATAGAAATAAATATGTTGCGAACAATCCTGTAGGCAGAAAGAGGCTGTGTTGATTTGAGTTGTGGGTAATCAGCAATGGCCGCCGATGAAATTGAAAGTTGTCACCTCACAGTTTTGGCGTTCAAATAAAGATGTTTTCCTTATGAATTTACGTCCTGGTGGCTGCAATTCTTCCTTCTTGTGTTGGTGGAGTGTCACTGGTTCAGTTTTGGTGTTGTATTCGGAAAAATAGTGTATATTTAAGTCAGGTTCACTTTTGTCGGTTAGTCATATGTTAGGCACTTTTATGGTTAAGTGTTATTACTGTTTTAATGGGTTTAAATGTTATTTCCACTGGTGTCTGTGCTGTATAATGTTAGTTCAGTGTTGGTATATGTTTATTTCACTGTGTTGAACTTGTTTTTTACCAAAACTCTCGATTTTCACTTTCGGCTCAGACAATTATTCGCCATTACGGTATTCGTAACTAGGTTAAGATGGGTAAATTGCTCGTGCCAAGTGTCCCGTACAAAATTCAATAATTAACTAACTTACTTCCTTCATCTCCGACTAAAATCTTAGCCAAAGCAATATTATTCATTCCATTGTTCAAATTTTATTTTGCATCCTGTGCATGTGATAAAGTTACATTATATAACTGATTATACTTTGGTTATTCTTCAAATTTATTAGCTAGTTGTTACTTAATTTTATCCTTCAGTTCATTCTCCGTAATTTGATACCAAATAATGCCGTTTTATTAAGTTTTTGATCTAAAAATAATATTTTTTCCTTCATTTTGTAATTTCTAAGTCCTAAGGTCTAACTTCCTGTTCTTTTCCAAATTCTGCCATTACCAAATTATATTAATGATTATTAAATCTCATATTGTAATAAAAGGTTTATATTCCCTTAATTTCTTGCAATTAGATGAATTGGTTAAGTTTTAAAATATTATGTTGGAATATATGACTCCCCTCTCCAAATTTTTGAGTTCTGTCATTTCCATTTTTATCAGTAATTCTGGCTATAATTTTACAAAATCTTTCTTAGTTATATTTTTAATTACATGGCTTTGTTTCTGATTTACATTATCTAAATCCCTTCAGTTTAAATGTATTTATGTATGTATTTTCTCAGTTTTTATGATGTTTAGTTTTTAACATTTGGCCTAGATTCCTAACAGTTTGTACATACAAATTTTTATAAATAATACATATTGAGTTATACCCTCTCTGACTTTCATTGATATTGTAACATAAATTTAACATTTTCTTCTTGTAAACAAAATAATAATTAGTATATGTTTCATACTATTAACATATAACAAATAATTTCAATTAATAGTTGCCTTTAACAAATCAGACATTTTTTATACTCAAAGATTAATAATGATACATGACAAATATCATATATAAAGTATGTTGTTCCATTCTAACATCTTAATTAGTTATTAACAATAATACCTATAATAAATATTTTATAATTAAAGAATGTTAGTGGTTCTGACCTGTTTAAATTTGCTTATTCCTAATACATTTTTAAAATATCTTATTCTACATAAACAAAACCTTATTTACTATAATCTTATACTCTATATTCCTTATATTAAGTTTTATGAACAGTTTTTATCTGTTTTTAATTGGGTTTTGGGTAATTGTACCCTGTCACTTCATTTTTTATTCTGTGCCTGCTCTTGTTTTATAAATCATTCTAATGAATGTCATTTAAACAGATTGGCAGTTCTTTACTAAAACACATGTATTATATTATCATGATAATACTTTATTTATTATTTCTGAACATAAATTAAGTCACTTCAAAGTTGTATCATTTCATTATTTACTTAGTTTGTGAATACCAATAATGAAACATAAGGTTCATTTTTTATAATACTAAAACTTGCACTGGTTCTCTTTACATTCCTTGATTCTATTTCTAAATGGTTATATAGTCTTACTAAAATCAAGAAATCTATTTGTAGATTATAATGAAGATTTGTTCTTTGGTATTATATTATTATTTCACCTTGGTCCACTTTCAACTCTTACTCTACACTTTTTTGGCTTATGTCTGTTGTACATGTGGGTTTTTGCATTGATACTTTGTTATACTTTTTTATTATTATTATATTTATTTATTTTGGGGTTTTTTTTTACAAGAGCATTCCTTCTTCTTGTGGATGCTGTCTTCTTCTTGTTTCTTCATTGATGTCTTCTTTTCTTCTGGTTTCTTATAATTGTATCTTCTTCATCTTCTTGTGGATGTCATCGGGTTTTTGGGTTTCTTTTTCACCTACTCTTCATGTTTCATACAAATGCATCACCTTTTATGGTGGATCTTGCCTTGTTCTGGGTTTCTTCCTTATCTACTCTTCTGGTCTCATACAACCGATTTTCTTCTCTTTGTTGTGGGTTTAGTTATGTTCTGGGTATCTTCCTTGCCTACTCCTAACCTTCCTGGGTATTATATTTTTTCACCTTATTAGTTATTAAAATTGGTTTTGATGATTCATCACTTGTAACATTTATTTTATATGAACTTATACCTTAAACCAATGATTGTACTGCACCGTGGTTCTTAATTAATTCTTTATTATATTGCTTTCTTCGGATTTAAACATGTTATTACTTTATTTTAATGATCAAATCACCATTCATTTTTATGGGCTTATCTGTCATGCTACAGTATTCAGATTAAACAATCAAATTTAACTCGCAAAATAAACATTCATCGATGCCACTGCATGATATTTCTTATTTAAATAGTTACTTTTAACCTGTTATAACCACAATCGGTTTCGTATAAAGCTTCGCCACGTGGGCGGAATTACATACATATTAATTATTAATGCATTGCTGTTTTTTACTAATACTTCATCAGCACCTTGCTTTGTAATATTTAATTAAATAACAATTAACAACAGAACCTCTATAATTACTTTCAAAGTTGAAATTCATCATTAAAATTCACCGCGTGGTCATTCATGCCGTTGAGAACAAGACAGCAATCACGCCCGCTTATGTAAAACAATCTCACATACGCCATAAACCATTTAAATCCTAATTCCTTTTTATACACAGTTAGAATTATTAAATTAACTTACCAGAGGTACTTTATGGATTAGCAATCCATACAGATATAAAATGAGCACACGAGAAAATATTCGCCGCCGAGATATTGATAGTCATTAAGCCGTGACGGAAATGTAACTGAACTGTCGTCCGTGCACCCACATGCTCTTTTCAATCACCAGAAAGCGCGCGCATGACTTTGACGCACACCGGGCGTGCAAGACGATAGAAATACGAAATTTACTAAACCGTAACGGCGCCGTGATTATATGCTTTGTGCAATCACGGCACACCCCCACCCCAAAAGGGCAACATGGTTGCCTCACCTGAACTCAGGGGTACCCTGCAGTGTACTCATCGGTCATGGCTCCCAGGCCACTGCGGCCATCCCCATGCGACCCTCTCCGCCATGCCGACCCCACGGGACCGCCCCAACACGTCACCCTCTGCGGTGACCATCACCTACTTCTTCCGGTCCCACTCACATACCCGTCCGAAGACCCAACAAGGTATCACCCACCTTGGTATGTGAGCGACCGTACTACCTCTCGTCCACCTCTTGGACCGACCAGCCATATGCACCAACAAGGCATCTCCATCCTTGCCATATGGCTGGCCCACATCCCTACACTAGGGCGGACGGCCCTGCTTCGCCAGACAGAGAGGATTAATGATTAAATCAATGATTGTACTGCACGGTGGTTCTTAATTAATTCTTTATTATATTGCTTTCTTCGGATTTAAACATGTTATTACTTTATTTTAATGATCAATTCACCATTCATTTTTATGGGCTTATCTGTCATGCTACAGATTGCTCTCCTCCAGAAGTAATTATTTCAGACTTGATTATGGATGAAATAATTGCTTATGACAATTTTAGTGTTTTTTATACTTCATTTTCCTCTCCATTTTTATATCGACTTTTTTATATTTGAGCTTAATAAATTTTATCTATAGTCACTTATCTGACTTTTGATCCTTCTTGGATAGTTAGTGTCTTCTGAGATATATTATTATTATTATTATACATTTTCTTTTCTTATAAACGTCGTGTTGTATCCTTGGGATATTAATTCCCTAACGTTCCCTATCATGTGGGCTTGGGCAGTTCAGAGGGGCACTGTAGGCTTCACAACTCTGCTGGCCATACACCACTTTTACAATTTGAGTCCAGAGGCAAATTCATCTCTGCTCAAAAACATAATGCTGCTGGAATTATCTACAGTCAGTCATCGAATAAATTAAATAAAAAGTAGTCTCATTGTCGACTAATAAAAATATCTTTGGATTCTCAACTTCGTAGTTTCTCAGATTATCTCACATTTTCTATCTTAATAATTCTTCTTAATACTTATTATTCTCATTATATATATTCTTCTAAACTCTTAGCTCGTCTGATATATTCATTTTAATTATGGTTGGAATCTTTTGTTAATACTTCTTGTTACTACTTATAGTGTAACTTTTTTCCTTCTGCATCTGAATTCTCATTACATTTTCTTCTGGTTATTTACATTAGAGCATACTTTTTTATGTATTTTCTCTTTGGTTCTTATGCATTATTTGAATGGTCTTATTTTTATGTTAGTTAATTTTTAAATTTGTATCTTTATAATAGATATTCAGGTTGTTATTGTGATCATATTATTGAATTATATTTTTCTGTCTTATCTCTCTGAAAGTCATTAATTCGCCTTTGCATTCATTAAAATTAATTTATTTATATTATGTCATGTGGTACTTCTTCTCTTTGCGTTTCATATAGGCTTTATTATTATTATTTGTTCAAAATCATCTTCTCCATATGTTTGGTATGAGTTGTTCTTCTTTGCTTCTTCAGAACTGAGTAATATCATAATCATTTTTCTTGATTAACTGTTTCCATTATTGTTTCATAAGTAGTTAGTCATAGGTCATTCTCATTATATTATTGTTTTTATTTTTTAGATTTTTTATATAATTTGCTTATAATAACAGATTCTTCTCTTTGTTTCCAAATTATTGCCTTCTCTTGTATATCACACTCTTTTTTGTTTTTCTTCTCTACTCCTTCAAATGTTAGATATTCACATTTATTCTGGATTATATTTAATTCTTTTTTCTGAATTAATCATATTATTTTCTTCTAAATTTGTTTATAAATGGAACATATTTATTTTTAGAACTTTGTTAGTTTTATGCAAAATTCAAATTCTTCTTTTTATTTAATTCCGTAACATTTTTTATAAATCATTTGTAATAAGTTGATCTTATTTTGTTTTTAAATTTTGACGTTTTATCAAAATTCAAATTCTTTTTAATTCATTTATTTCCAAATTTTTTCTTGCTAAATTGCTTGTAGTAAGGTGGTCTTATTATTTTTTAGAATTTTGATGTTGTTATTATATTCTAAATTCTTTTCTTTTTATTATCTCAAATTGTTTCTTTCAAAATTGTTTGTAGTAAGTTGATCTTACTTGTATTTTAGAATTTATTGGTTTTATTATAAATTCATTCTTTGTTTCCAAATTTTTTACTTTCAAAAATTAGTGTGTAAGCTGGTCTTACTTCATTTTAGAATTTTTTATATTTTATTCTAAATTCATTCTTCATAATACTTTTTTATGGAGGCTTGGTTGTACACTCCTTTAACTCTTCCGGAAACTATTTCTCTCAGTTCGTACGTATTATTATGATTATTTTTGACAACAACATATGGTCCAGTATATAGTAATAATAACTTTTTTGTTATCCCTTCTAGGGTTCTGGGCAGTTCCCGATTTTTTAATAGAACTTTCTCACCCTCTTTGTAAGTTATTATACGTCCTATTGCCTTTTGATATTTGGCTTGCCGTTTCTCTTGGTCTTCGGCCACCTTGTTATAGAATTTCACCTGGTCAAATTTACGACCATTGTTTGTTGGGAACTCTATTATTTCTTCAATTTCTCGGGGGGTTGGTTTCTCATACATGGCGGAGTAAGGGGTAATTCCTATAGCTGGATGGTGGGCGAAATTTAGGAATTTCTCTGTTGCTGCTAAGTACTCTTGCCACTTTTTCTGTTGGTTGTGACAGTACGTTCGCAAGATTCTACCCACTTCTCTCAGTACCCTCTCAGCCGGATTACTACTTGGGTGGTAGACTGACGTCTTATAGGTTTTAATCCCAAGTGATAATAATGTGTCTCGCCATCTTCTCCCTTTAAATTGAGTACCATGGTCGGTAATGATTGAAGATGGTTTACCTATCTCTGGCACATATAACTCTGTTATTACCGCAAGAACATTCGCTGTGGTTGCCCGATTAACCGGATATAGCTTTATGTATTTAGTATAATGGTCCATGATTATTATTAGGTACTTGTACCTGTGTCGACCGCCGCTACGGGGAAATGGCCCGCAGATATCTAAGAACACTTTTTCTAGTTTTGCGTTTGATGTTATTGGTATCAATATACCCTCTTTCTTCTCATTGTTAATCTTAACACACTGGCAAATATTACAAGACTTCAGGTAATTTCTTACCTTTCGGTTAATGTTCTTTATTTTGCAATTTTCATCTAAAGCCTGTATCACTTTTAGCGCTCCCATATGGCCATACCTTATATGATAATCGATTATAACTTCCTTCTCGATTTGGTGCGGAATAATCACCTTCCATGTTTCTTCATCCAATGCTGTTTTGACGAATAATATTCCTTTATTGAGACGGTAGTATTTGGAAACGGTGTCATCGTCGGCTTCCAATCGAATGATTATGTTTTTCAGTTTAGGGTCAGACTGTTGGTGGATACGGATGTTTATCAATGGAGCTTGTAGATCGGATCTGGTTTTAAATAAGTTGTAAATTTTAACTAAGCTCTCCTTCTCTCCCTCGAAGGTCTGGTCTTCCAAATTGATCCGTGACAACACATCGGCTACCACATTCTTTTTTCCCGGAATATACTCCCATTGTAAATTGTATTCTTGTAGGGCGAGTACCCATCTAGCCAATCGGCCGTGACTCAATTTGCACCTACGTAGAAATGAGATGGATTTATGATCAGTGTGAACAGTGACTGGATACCCGAGAATGTATGTCTGGAACTTGCTGCATGCGAATACCATGCTAAGCAATTCTTTTTCGGTCACATTATAATTCTTTTCGCATTGATTCAGTGTACGACTAGCAAAGCTTATACCAGATGGTGACCCTCCTCATCTTCCTGGTATAATGTTGTTCCTAAGCTGATGACGCTAGCATCGCAATTCAAAAAGAATGGTTTCTTAAAATCCGGGTGATGAAGTATAACACTCTCCAAGAACTTTTCTTTTATCAGTTGGAAGGTAATATCTTGTTCTTCACCCCAGGTCCATTTGTTTTTCGCAGACAATTGTGGTTGAAACTTGGCTGTCAACTCGGAATATTTGTGCTGAAACTTTCTGTAATAGTTACAGAGTCCGAGGAAAGATTGTAACTGTTTCCTGTTTTTTGGTTGCGGGAACTTCTGAATTGCCTCCACTTTTTCTGCTGACGGGGTAATACCTCTATCGTCTAGGTTGAAACCTAAGAATAGTACTTTGCGCGCAATGAACTTGGATTTCTCTAATTTCAAAGTTATGTTATTCTGCGCTAACTTTTTGAGTACATGTTCTACTCGATAACAGTGTTCCTCCCAGGTAGCAAATCGTCTACATAGACTGTGGTAAATTGGAGTGCTTCTTGTCCAAGTATTTGGTCCATACAGGCCACAAAGATGGCTACTGAGTTTACAAGTCCGAAGGGCAGTCTCTTGAAATGATAATTGCGCCCTTCGAAAATGAACGCCACATACTGACAGCTTTGTGGATGCAACTCCACTTGCCAGTAACCACATACAGTGTCCCAGGTACTGATAAACTTGGTGCCGTGAAATCGTTTTAGTATCTCCTCTATTTCACCGGGTGATGTTCGGTCATTCACAATGGTTTTATTTAGCTCGCGCGCATCCAAACAGAGCCGGACTTGTCTCTGTTTTATTGGGAACAGCAATAATTGGACTAGTGTAAGGAGATTGACTAATCTCAATTATGTCACTGCTGATCATTTTATTAATTTCTGTTCTCACGGCCTCTTTAAGCGAATGCGCGATTGGGTATGACCTCCGGTTAAACTCCACGTTTTCTTTGAACTCAAGTTTGCACTGATAGTTTTTAACCTTACCTGGCTCGTCTGAAAACACTGATTTGTATTTCTCGTATACACTGATTAAACGATCTGCTAAGTGTATGGGTATTTTTTCGTTGTTGGTTCCGCACTGGAAGTCTCGTATCTCTTGTATCTTTACTGACCATAAATCCTCTCCTCCATTGTTATATATAATTGGTTTATGAAGGGGGCTGTTCTTTACGAAACTTATTTTACGAAGTTGTTGGTGTATTGGGCTGGGAAGTATATTCGCGCCTCCTACCAAATCTGCGGTCCATGTTATTCCGTCTGGAAATAGTGATACACTCTCTTGGTTAAGGTCGATAATGGCGGAGTACCTTCTTAGAATATCGCAACCTACCAGTATATTAAAGGGTAATCCGGTGGCGATCAAAAATTCCATATCTAAAGCTATATCACGGCTAACGACACTTAAGGAAACTTGCTTCCTAATAGTTTTGTTCTGGCGGCCAGTTGCACCTATCAAAACAATGTTATTCACTGGTAGCATAGGCAAAGTTTTCCCACACTCTCTCTGGATTCTTTCCAGTTCATTCGCATTTATTACAGAAATATTCGCACAGGTATCTATCATGTTTTTCGCGGGAATTCCTTCTACCTCCGCTGTTATATACAATAGCTCATTGTTATTATTATCGAGGCTCGTTTCGTTTTCCTCTAGAAGTTCTGTTCTTATATTTTTTAAGTAATTGTTACTTATTATGGTGATGTTTTTTAATTTGGTTGCCTCTTGCAACTCATCTTTGTACCCAGGAAGTAGGAGCAGCAACGGGTCATGATAGTTTATCACTGCCTCCTCCCGTTTAAATTATTGTGGTCATCGTTGGGACTCGGATTGACAGAGGCATCGTTCTGGAAACTCTGTGTCGGTTCCTGCCGCGCTGTATCCTGTTCGAAGGTTATTTCCCTGTTTTGTTGTCGGCCAGGATCCTCCAGACTGGTACTCCTTCTTCCATGTTCGTGGCGTGGACCGGGACGGGACGTTCTTCACTTCTTCGTCGTTGATCTCCACCGTGGAAACTATTCCTCCGTTGTTGGTAGTACCTTCTCGGCCCTCGATCTTCTGCTCTCATAAAATTAACCCTCGGGCGGGAAACTCTATTGTTATTATTGTTATAATTACTATGGTAATTTCTATTGGGCTGGTAATATCGTTCATTATTACCGGGGTAGGGATTTCTCTGACTATACGGGCTGTTAGTGAGCTGATAAAAATTGTTACGGTTATTAGGATATGGGTTATTGTTCCTATTACCGTTCGGGTTGCCGTTAAAGTTGTTGTTATTACGCGGCGGGTTATTGTTGCCGTCGTAATTACTTTGCTGGTTTCGGTTTCCGGGATGGTTATTGCCGTTACTAGGGTACTGGTTAGTTCTCGCCTCCGGTCTATCATTCCTCCTCCTGCTCTGGCGGTAGTACTCTTCATTCTCGTAACTTTCTAACAACTCCGTCATGGCCTGCACCGTCTTGATCTGGCTACCTCTCCTTGACCTGACAATATCCTCGTCATAATGATAAGACAGTTTATTCACCAGACACTCTTCGGGTATTGCCGGCTCGAGGTGTTTTGCCAGACACACCTTCCCTAGGAAATAGGCTGTCATGGTATTGCCTATTTGGGCCCTGTATCGTCCGTTGCAAATATTGTCTCTGATCAGGTTCTGTGCTGTTTCGGACCAGTATTTGGACTTAAACATTTTCCTGAACTGCTGGTAGTCTGCAATCTCGCTACGGTTAGCCATCCACCAGTTATCTGTCATCTCCCTGAATGACTCGTCCAGTATCTCCCGGTTATTGCTCCATTGACTCCCTCTATATTTGGCGAAGTACTCTTCTATCCTCGCCAGGAACTCCATTGGTTTCCTCTTGTATTGCCGGAAGTTCAGCCATTCTCGGTTTTCGTTGATGGGTAATCCGTTGAAATTAGTGGGTCTATTCCTCAAAGCTTCCATCTCTTCTTGGCTTTGCCGTACCTGACCCGTGATATTGGTCATAGCCTCTTGCATCCCATCACACCGTTCCGCGACTTGGCTCCGTACTCTCCCGAATTCTTCCTGAGTCTCCTTCCGTTGTTCTTCCACTTTCCTGCGACTATGCTCTTCGATATTCGTAAACTTGATGTTCACCACTTCCTTAAATTCTTGTACTTCCTTTTCGGTTTGGTTGCATTTTCCGTGAATTTCTCGGATTTGTTGATTCATCATTATGGTTTCTTCTTCCAATTTTTTATTTATAGCTTTCTTGTTAACGTTGATTTCCTTTTTCAGTTCTTCTCTTAACAATTCCATCCTTTCGTCTAGCTTGTCCAGTTTCTCCTGATTGACCTCCCTTAATTCTTCTCTTAGTAGTTGGTTATCGTCTCTTAATTCTTCCAACTTCTCCCCCATCTTCTCTTCCATCTTCTTACTGTTTTCTTCAATTCTCTTATTGGTATTCTCAATTTTGTTACTCAATTCTTCTTTGGTTATTATGAATTCTTCCTTCAAAGATTGGTTGTCCTCCTTCAATTCTTCTAACTTCTTCCCCATTTCTTCTTCCATCTTCTTATTTCTTTCATCAATTTTCTTACTCAGGGACTGGTTGTCTTCCTTCAAATCTTCTAACTTCTTATTTAAGGCTAGGTTGTCTTCCTTCCTTTCCTTACGATTTTCTTCTTTTGTTGATTTGATCTCTTCCTTTGTGGATTCTACGTTCTTATTAATCAATTTGCTTTCCTCCCTCATTTCCATTATCACTCTAAACATCTCTTGTATTGTTGTGTTTTCTGCTTGTGAAGGTTTTTCTAACTGTTCCTCCCGGACATTGGCTTCCCCTGTTTGTGTGGGCATCTCAGGTTGTTCCTCTGGTTGTGCGGGTTGTTTAGGTAATACTGGTGGTAATAACCTTTCCACATCTTCCACTGGCATCGCCTCTTTATTTTCCATATCCATTTCAACTTCCTTTTCGGCCTCCGCCGCCCGTTTCTTTGAGGTTGCACGTCGTTGCATTTTTCCCTTTCTCTGGCTTTATAGCTGCTGCCAAGCTCCAATTAGGGATTGGGCAGATTGTAGTGGCCTTTCAATCGCTAATTAAAGCCCCTCAGTTGTGCGCCAATTTGTAACTATACTTTTTAAGTGTTACAAATTATATAATTTTCGGCTCTGTAAATTATTTATTTATTTATGTCAAAATTTTCTTCCTCAGTATTAATCTTCAGCCCCACTGTTGGGCTAGCCAATTTGTAACTAAACGTATGTAAGTGTGTGTTTACAAATATATATAACTCGTGTTTAAATTTAAAATAATATTCGTGTTAAAAAAAAATTTGGTTTATGAAATTTTTTTTTATAATTAATTAAAAACAATTAATTAATTAAGTTTCGTGGTGTTCCGAAACGTTTATCACTTATTTTAATTGTTTTCTAGACTTTTGTGTATTTGTTAAAACCTCTAGCCACTTATAGAATTGTCTCCAATAACAATCGATACTTGTTTATTTTCTGTTTGGAGGTTATCTTCCTTCTGGTGGTGAGATTCTTGTAGTTAGTTCTATTTAAATTGAAGTATTATGTTAGTTATTTATATTAGAAATGAAAAAACTGTTTAAATAGGAAATATATTAATAATTTTATTGACAATTAGTTATTTTGACTCTTGTCGATATGTAAATCGATTCTCAGGGTATCGTTTGAATTATTATAAATTTTTTATATAGGTTCTTTGAACAGCTATGTTAGGGAAAGTCAGAGAAATAGGGCAAAGATTGAAAAGTATAACATTACAAGGTAAATTCTTAAAATTAACAGTACATATATCAGATTCAAAGTACAGAAATAAATAAATATGTTGCGAACCGTCCTGTAGGCAGAAAGAGGCTGTGTTGATTTGAGTTGTGGGTAATCAGCAATGGCCGCCGATGAAATTGAAAGTCGTCACCTCGCAGTTTTGGCGTTCAAATAAAGATGTTTTCCTTATGAATTTACGTCCTGGTGGCTGCAATTCTTCCTTCTTGTGTTGGTGGAGTGTCACTGGTTCATTTTTGGTGTTGTATTCGGAAAAATAGTGTATATTTAAGTCAGGTTCACTTTTGTTGGTTAGTCATATGTTAGGCACTTTTATGGTTAAGTGTTATTACTGTTTTAATGGGTTTAAATGTTATTTCCACTGGTGTCTGTGCTGTATAATGTTAGTTCAGTGTTGGTATATGTTTATTTCACTGTGTTGAACTTTAAAAATGTTTTTTACCAAAACTCTCGATTTTCACTTTTGGCTCAGACAATTATTCGCCATTACGGTATTCGTAACTAGGTTAAGATGGATAAATTGCTCGTGTCAAGTGTCCCGTACAAAATTCAATAAGTAACTAACTTACTTCCTTCATCTCCGACTAAAATCTTAGCCAAAGCAATATTATTCATTCCATTGTTCAAATTTTATTTTGCATCCTGTGCATGTGATAAAGTTACATTATATAATTGATTATACTTTGGTTATTCTTCAAATTTATTAGCTAGTTGTTACTTAATTTTATCCTTCAGTTCATTCTGCGTAATTTGATACCAAATAATGCCGTTTTATTAAGTTTTTGATCTAAAAATAATATTTTCTCCTTCATTTTGTAATTTCTAAGTCCTAAGGTCTAACTTCCTGTTCTTTTCCAAATTCTGCCATTACTAAGTTATATTAATGATTATTAAATCTCATATTGTAATAAAAGGTTTATATTCCCTTAATTTCTTGCAATTAATATATTAATATATAATAATTGGTATTTTTCATAAAGCCCCAAAACTGCAATCATAAGTTTAAGCTTCCAGAACAGCTGGAATAATTTCATAAAAAGCCACAACCCCTTAACTCCCTTAAAAAGGAAAGGAAAATTTTTTAAAGAAAACAGAATGGATAATAACGACTAAAAACTGCAAGGTCAGAGTGGCATGGCAGCCCATATAATTTTATAAAATCAAAGAATTGTATATTATAAGTATATCAAAAAAATTAAAGATTTTCAAAACTGTATACAACAGTGATAAAAACAGTTATCACTTAAGTTTTAAAACAACTGGCATAATTTTTACAAAATTGTTAAATCTTTTGTTTAAACCTTGTTACAAATATATATATATCAGCCATCGGTGCATATATAAATTAAAACCAAGTGGTATACCAGCTGTGGAAGTGTGCCAGAATAGGCCTGACCTGACCAGGTGAGACAAGTATCAGACCTGCATGAAACGGTACCAACGTGTGCCTAACTTGTGTCCCAAAAAACTATGTAAAATTTAACACCCGGAAACAGCCTGAAAACGAAACCCCCAACCCTTAAATACAGAAAAATAATTAAATGTGAAACCCCAGTAACACTCAGAAAACATCTGAACCAGCCGGTTCAGAATCAAGAAACTCATACCTATACTTACAGAACAAATTACCCTTACAATATTAGCATTCGAAACATATAAAAAAACTCTGGCGGACCCCACAGTGTAGCTCACAATTACAGTGATAGTACGTTATAAGTGTGGATAATGTTCATAGTAAATGTCTTGGTGACACACCCTTGATCTAACTGTCTAGCTGAGTAAGCACATTGTTCGAGCACAATTTGTTACACTGATGTTCTGCGGGCCAGGCCAAAAAAAAAAATAATAAAAGAGTTCATGTCACCTTAACTGAAGCGGTTGAATTACATCTTTCCTGTTAGCTAGCTCCCTCCTCGGTACAGACAAGTTTCAGGTGGTTCATGGCTGGTGAAGGTGGCAGTACACCAGCTGTGGCCACGTCTCCGTCTAGGGGCGAGAACCCTAAGGATTCAAAAAGATTAAAAATACTGTCCACTAAAACTTGCACCCTAGTCAAGTATTCTAAACATCAGAACTGGAGCTCCCAACTAACACAAGATAATGCAAAAAGTTTTTTTTTTTTTTTTAAATTGCCTAAGGAGTAATTATATCTTCAAAATAATTATGAACTCATAAAAAATAATAAAATGTGCATAGTAATGAGGCAGTCGCACCAGATTTAACAAGTGGCGACATAATCATACATGTTGGAGCCACCTCGCCACGTGGCGATACAATTATCGTAATTTTGCAAATAATGACCACACTAAAGGCCCTCACAGCTACATACAATTAAAAGAGTTACAGTATTTCATCTAAGGGCGGTCTTACAATTTACTTTTAACTGATATAATTAACGAAAAGTTCACACTTCCGATCACCAGTGCATGTTCCTGCATAACCAACAAGATTCAAATCTCTCTATAACGTACTTAATTTAGTTACAACTTCATACAATGATTAAACAAATTATTGTTACTTGAACAATCATTAAAAGAATTACTGGCGGTATCTAAATACTAAAACATCGATTAACTTTCTTATTGTACACACACACACACACACACACACACACACACACACACACACACACACACACACGTCTGACCGAACCACGAGCATTCTAACGTTCACCTCTGGTTGAATACATTTTGAATTTAATATTTCCTTACTACTAAATCATTTTATACCATTCTGTAAATCACTTACCGGGAAGTCTCAAAAACTTAGCCTGCCATCAAGATGAGTAGAAATAAAAGAAAACTGTCCGAGGTGAGAGCTGCTTGTTGATTCGGTGAATGGCTGCCTACAACTGATTTGTACAGCAGCTGCGTTACACAACCCCAAGTTTAGCCACTAGATCGCGTCGTCGTCACAGCACAGCCTGCTAAATTGCGTTCGTTTATGGTGCCGCTACAATTATTCGTGGACGAAAACAGTATGGCATTTCTCCGAATGCCGGCTCGTGCAAACGCTGGCACAATGTGACTACCCTCTCCAAATTTTTGAGTTCTGTCATTTCCATTTTTATCAATAATTCTGGTATAATTTTACAAAATCTTTCTTAGTTATATTTTTAATTACATGGCTTTGTTTCTGATTTACATTATCTAAATCCCTTCAGTTTAAATGTATTTATGTACTTATTTTCTCAGTTTTGTTGATGTTTAGTTTTTAACATTTGGCCTAGATTCCTAACAGTTTTTACATACAAATTTTTATAAATAATACATATTGAGTTATACCCTCTCTGACTTTCATTGATATTGTAACATAAATTTAACATTTTCTTGTTGTAAACAAAATAACAATTAGTATATGTTTCATATTATTAACATATAACAAATAATTTCAATTAATAGTTGTCTTTAACAAATCAGACATTTTTTATACTCAAAGATTAATAATGATACATGACAAATATCATATATAAAGAATGTTGTTCCATTCTAACATCTTAATTAGTTATTAACAATAATACCTATAATAAATATTTTATAATTAAAGAATGTTAGTGGTTCTGACCTGTTTAAATTTGCTTATTCCTAATACATTTTTAAATATCTTATTCTACATAAACAAAACCTTATTTACTATAATCTTATACTCTATATTCCTTATATTAAGTTTTATGAACAGTTTTTATCTGTTTTTAATTGGGTTTTGGGTAATTGTACCCTGTCACTTCATTTTTTATTCTGTGCCTGCTCTTGTTTTATAAATCATTCTAATGAATGTCATTTAAACAGATTGGCAGTTCTTTACTAAAACACATGTATTATATTATCATGATAATACTTTATTTATTATTTCTGAACATAAATTAAGTCACTTCAAAGTTGTATCATTTCATTATTTACTTAGTTTGTGAATACCAATAATGAAACATAAGGTTCATTTTTTATAATACTAAAACTTGCACTGGTTCTCTTTACATTCCTTGATTCTATTTCTAAATGGTTATATAGTCTTACTAAAATCAAGAAATCTATTTGTAGATTATAATGAAGATTTGTTCTTTGGTATTATATTATTATTTCACCTTGGTCCACTTTCAACTCTTACTCTACACTTTTTTGGCTTATGTCTGTTGTACATGTGGGTTTTTGCATTGATACTTTGTTATACTTTTTTATTATTATTATATTTATTTATTTTGGGGGTTTTTTTTACAAGAGCATTCCTTCTTCTTGTGGATGCTGTCTTCTTCTTGTTTCTTCATTGATGTCTTCTTTTCTTCTGGTTTCGTATAATTGTATCTTCTTCATCTTCTTGTGGATGTCATCGGGTTTTTGGGTTTCTTTTTCACCTACTCGTCTTGTTTCATACAAATGCATCACCTTTTATGGTGGATCTTGCCTTGTTCTGGGTTTCTTCCTTATCTACTCTTCTGGTCTCATACAACCGATTTTCTTCTCTTTGTTGTGGGTTTAGTTATGTTCTGGGTATCTTCCTTGCCTACTCCTAACCTTCCTGGGTATTATATTTTTTCACCTTATTAGTTATTAAAATTGGTTTTGATGGTTCATCACTTGTAACATTTATTTTATATGAACTTATATCTTAAATCAATGATTGTACTGCACGGTGGTTCTTAATTAATTCTCTATTATATTGCTTTCTTCGGATTGAAACATGTGATTAATTTATTTTAATGATCAATTTCACCATTCATTTTTATGGGCTTATCTGTCATGCTACAGTATTCAGATTAAACAATCAAATTTAACTCGCAAAATAAACATTCATCGATGCCACTGCATGATATTTCTTATTTAAATAGTTACTTTTAACCTGTTATAACCACAATCGGTTTCGTATAAAGCTTCGCCACGTGGGCGGAATTACATACATATTAATTATTAATACATTGCTGTTTTTTACTAATACTTCATCAGCACCTTGCTTTGTAATATTTAATTAAATAACAATTAACAACAGAACCTCTATAATTACTTTCAAAGTTGAAATTCATCATTAAAATTCACCGCGTGGTCATTCATGCCCTTCAGAACAAGACAGCAATCACGCCCGCTTATGTAAAACAATCTCACATATGCCATAAACCATTTAAATCCTAATTCCTTTTTATACACAGTTAGAATTATTAAATTGCTCTTTTCAATCACCAGAAAGCGTGCGTATGACTTTGACGCACACCGGGCGTGCAAGACGATAGAAATACAAAATTTACTAAACCGTAACGGCGCCGTGATTATATGCTTTGTGCAATCACGGCACACCCCCACCCCAAAAGGGCAACATGGTTGCCTCACCTGAACTCAGGGGTACCCTGCAGTGTACTCATCGGTCATGGCTCCCAGGCCACTGCGGCCATCCCCATGCGACCCTCTCCGCCATGCCGACCCCACGGGACTGCCCCAACACGTCACCCTCTGCGGTGACCATCACCTACTTCTTCCGGTCCCACTCACATACCCATCCGAAGACCCAACAATGTATCACCCACCTTGCTATGTGAGCGACCGTACTACCTCTCGTCCACCTCTTGGACCGACCAGCCATATGCACCAACAAGGCATCTCCATCCTTGCCATATGGCTGGCCCACATCCCTACACTAGGGCGGACGGCCCCGCTTCGCCAGACAGAGAGGACCGCATCAAGGGCACGCAAACATCCAACCCTACTCTTACTTAACAAAAACACCATGGAATATAACTGGGAATGCGGCATGGCTCGGACCCTAGAATCAACCTCAAAATCAACAACTATGAACCACGAAACGACACCACCTAACTTCTCCATCGTATCTTTTCGGAACAGGGGAAGACCACGATCCAAGTGCACTTTCGGCAAGGTCTCTAACTCCTTATCGATTTTTTTTTTTTTTTAACGGGAGGGGTAGGAAAATCGGGAAGATGAAACGGGGCAAGGACCATTGAAGGGTCAATAGCTAGGAGTAAGGGTAAGGACATGGCTCCCTCCGGAAATAAGGATGAATGGAGGAAACCAAGGCTCGCGTGGGCAGGGGCGCAATCCTGAAGTAGACGAACACCACTGGGACTGTGGGGAACATCTACTCGCTACCTGTTAACCGCTTCTTCTCACTTTTCTGTGACGGACTTTAGGTACTCGTTCCTTTCGGACACCACTCTCTGTGAAATTATCTCGTGTTGAGCTGTACTGATTTGTTTCTTCTGAATCAGAATCAAGGCAACTTAATCCTTACTTTCACTGCGCTTTGGATTATCCTCATCATCTAACTCCTCTGCTTCTGCCTTCCCTGATTCTCTTTCTTCCAATCCTTCCTTCTCTTCTTCATCTTCTACAATTTCCCGTTTTTCATCCTTATAATCCCAATCGACATCACGGCACTGCACATCCTCAGCATCTTCCAGTTGCCCCTCTGATCCATCTTCAACCGCATCTTCCCTCAGCTCCTCACCAATTTCTTCATCACACTGGTCACCAGCCGCTTCACAAACTTCTTCACTAACCTCCTCTCCAATCTCATTTTCCTCAACACATTCATCATCAACATCATCGCCCTCACGTCCACTACCACCATCCGAACACTGCACATCTTCATCCTCTAGTTTCTCCTCTGGTCCACCCGAAACTTCTTTCCATTCCTCAGAACTCTCAGGACGACTTACAGAAGGCGTCTGCACATCTCCACACACTACATCATGCTCACTCGCACACTCCACAACGCTGCCACCACATTTCTCCTCAACTTCTACCTCATCTCCTTCCACCACACTTGCAGCATGGACATCCCCTTGTCCACCCGCAACCTCAGAAACTCTTGCAGCATGGACATCCCCGTGTCCATCCGCAAACTCAGACTCTTCAGTCTCCCTAACACCTACAACTATACTTCCCTGTGCAGCATCTGCAGACCGCTCTTCTGCCTCTTCCTTCGATTCCACTCCTTCACCACTCTCAGCAACTACAACGTCCTCAACATTTTCCACCCTGGAATCCAGCTGTCCAGGTTCATGTGCAATGACTAAATTAATTTCTACTGACGATGGTAAAGTGACTTCTCATATCCCGGCATAGGCGATGATGATGTTACAGGATCTGGATCCCTCACGAACCGAGATGGAGATACCGGAACAAATTCCACGGCATCTGGATTCAACTGTGACGTCCTCTCTGAGTCCTGTAATTCAGTATCAACAGACGTTTTCTTGTCGTCTTGTATTGATCCCACGAAATAATTCCCTCTTCTTCTTTCTCTTCGCCTTCTTCATCCATAACTCGATTAGGCACTTGTAATTCCTCTGGAACCTTTAAAGTTTCTTTTCTTTCCAAATAGGAATAAAGACTTCCTACAGGATCCCTACTTGCCGAGGTTTGTTCCCTGATATAACTTCTTCTTCCCCTGTTAATTTCATACTTCTTTGTTTTCTGTGCTGTAGCTGTTGTTACCGACTTTCCATTTGCCACCCCCTTGTAGCCTCCATTACTTCCAGAATACACAGTTTTTCTTACCGTCTCTTGTGTTCTCCTCCAACCGCCATGTTTGTCTTCTTTAGCTTTTCCTAATAAACCACTGGAGCATCGGACATCTTTAGCAGCTCTTCCCCGGGACTCGTCCCCCGCCTGGACAGTACTAGAAACCACACACAACCGGTCCAGATCCGCAAAACAACGTGGACGGTCCGCGAATATCAAACGAGATCTCTCTTGGGGATTCAGTCCTTCCATAATTGCTTGTATAACCTCCGTCTCGGGCAACCCCAACCTCAATACCCGGGCAGCTTTCCTTACATCGTGCGCGAAGTCCCCCAACGCCTCTCCGTTGGCCTGTAGGCGATAGAATAAATCAAACTTAAGCTGGGCACGTCGTCGAAGGGGTATGAAGAAGTCCAACACTTCCCCATGAAAAGCGTCGACACTGCCGCCACGACGCAGAGCGTTAGCGACCAGCCCTGCCAATGAACCCTGGCAATACGGGTATATAAGGGACAAGACCTCCCCATCGGACACCCCCGGGAAATTCGCCACCTGCAGGACAAGATCTAAGAAAACCAGCAACTTGTCCTCATCAACTCCATTCACCACCGAAAGTTTCTGGAGAACCCCTGAAATGGGGTGGGGCAATCTCTGGTAGCATACCGCCGCCAGAATTGCACAATTCACAACACACAACAACCAAACATAAATCCCCACGAAACACCTAACTTACAAAACATAGTCACAAAAACAGAAAAAACTCGAGTACTAACTCTCCTTCGAGCGACCCCCTGGTTCCTTAGCGTAGCGAAGGCTCGAGAGATTACTTATGCCAAGCTAACTTCCTTGATGCCGACCAAGAAAACGAACAACACGCACAATGACAAACATAACCATCAAACAAAGCACCGCCATACACTATACAATATACCTAACAACAACAACAACCATCCTATTCAAAACCCATCAACACCACATTATAATAACAATTTTCTTTTGACTATCATCAGTGATGACGACGTTGGTCTGACCACACCGCATCCCAACGAGGATTCTAACTTAATGTACTCGCGAATAAATCCCCCCGACAACTAACACGTATCTAAACCGCTCCCATCCTTCTTGGATACAAAACACCAAAGGGCTCCGGTAAGTTACATACATCCTCCAATCAAAATACACAAAGAAATATTCGGGCGTGATTCCTGCTTGTCTCTGATTCACAATTATTAGCTAAAGGGCACAACATACATAGTACAACAATAACATAACACGTATTATAACTTTACAAAACAACAAACATAATATTTATAAAATTTCAGTGGGCACAACAGTCCCATATCACATTTCCATTACAGAACACGAATCCCTCTAACTCCCTGCCAAGTGCAGTAACCATCGTCTAAAAAAAATTTTCTTAATTCTTTTATTGTTACCTCTTCCTGAAAATTCCGTCCCAATTTTACAAGTCCTGTCACATACGGAACCACGCTCTGCTACCATTTGAGCCGCCTCATTTCCCCTCCTCAAAGTTTAGAAATTTTTTTTTTTTAATTTAAGTTTTTTTTTTGAAAAGGGGAAGGCACCCCGTAAAATTTAAAAACTAGGCCAAAGACCCAGACGAAGCTTAAACTGTACCAGGCCCATTGTGACAGGACTTGGAAATGAAACAGCCTGATTAACAAGACAAATTTTATTAACATTTGTTTTAAAAACTTCACAATACTGCGAAAATCACACACAACATCTGGTACCGCAAGTACCTATCTAAAAATGAACTTTTTCTTGTGAAACTTACTGTTTTTCGTTGGACGCGTTTCGGCGTACGTATTCGCCTTCTTCAGCTTTGAGTCAGACTGCCATCATTTCGTAACGGTTGTTGTGTGGAAGGTGTAGTGGGGGTGGTGTGTGGAGGAAGGGGATTGGCACGGGGATTCAACTTGATGTTTGTTTTTTGTAAAATTGTGTCAAAAAGTGTATGTGATTTATATTGTAATTGATCGTTAAGTATGTTGTTTGGTTGTGTTGTGTGGTGTTTATATATTTCGTATTGTTCAGTTGTGTTGAGTTTTTGACCTTTAGGTAAGTAATGTAAAATTTCAAGATTAGTGTCTATGTTGGTGTAACTGTGGTTTTCTGTGTGTATGTGTGTGGCAAATGCGGAGTGTATATTGTTGTTGGTTAGAGCTTTTAAATGTTCAGAATAACGGGATGAAAAAGAT
Source organism: Magicicada septendecula (assembly GCA_034769895.1). NCBI lineage: Eukaryota > Metazoa > Arthropoda > Insecta > Hemiptera > Cicadidae > Magicicada > Magicicada septendecula. The sequence continues at coordinate 548,221,891 of CM068368.1, forward strand.
CTTCCCGTCTGGCCTATGTAGAAACTATTGCAGTCATTACAATTTAATTTGTAAACACCTGTTTTGTTATATTTGTCTATGTCTGTGTTTGTATTATTGATGTGTTTTTTGATGGTATTTGTTGTTCTGTATGCTATTTTGTATTTGTATTTTCTGAATGTATTGGCATTTTGTGTGTGTAGGAGTTGTGGTATGTGAGTGTGATGTATTTATTGTGTTGTGTGTTGATGGTATTTTGTGTTTTGTTGTTTTTGTTTTTGATGCGTTTGTGTAGTGTGTTTATTAAATTAGGGTTGTAACCGTTTTTGATTGCTATGTATTTTATTGTGTTGAGTTCGTCAGTGTAATCTTGTTTATTTAAGGGTATTTTAGTAAGTCTACGGAGCATATGGTTGAAGGCCGCATGTTTATGTTGTGTTGGGTGGTTTGATGTGTTGTGTATAACCATGTCAGTTGTGGTTGGTTTCCTGTATATTTTGTACGTGTGTGTATTGTTAGTTTTGTTAATTGTTAGGTCTAGAAAATTTATACTATTGTTTTGTTCAATTTCCAGTGTAAATTTTAATTTGTGGTGTATAGTGTTTATGTATTTGTGGAATTTTTCAACTTGTCTTGTGTTGCCTTTGAATAAAAGTAATATATCATCTACATACCTGTGCCAGTATATAATTTTGTTAGTGTATTTGTTGTTGTTTATTATGTGGTTCCGTTCTATGTTGTGTATATATATTTCTGCTAGTGTTCCTGATATGGGGATCCCATCGGGAGACCTTCTGTTTGTGTGTATATCTTGTTATTGTATGTAAAGTAATTTTGTTCAGTTATTAGTTTGGTAAGTGTGATGATTTCTTGTATGTGTGTTTCAGGTGTGTTGTTTTATCTGAGTAGTTGTTCTAGTGTTTGGATGGTTTCTTTGATGGGGACATTAGTGTATAGATTGGTTATATCAAAAGATGCCAGAGTTGAGTTATGTGGGATGTGGATGTGTTCAGTTTTCCTGACTAGGTCGATGTTGTTTTTGATAGATGTGTTGTTACTGAGATTAATATTTTCTCTGATTATTTTGTCTAGTTGTTTTGCGATTTTGTGGGAGGGTGCCTGTGTGTTGTTTATTAATGGTATGATGGGAATGTTAGGTTTATGTATTTTTGGTAATGCATTTAGTTTAGGGGGGTTAGGTTTTATTTGTTTAATGTATTTGGCACTTTCTGGTTTGATTATATGTTTTGTGTTGTTTACAAATTTGTTAATCTGTTTATGAAATTTTAGTGTGGGGTCTTTATTTATTACCGTTATATTATTTTCGTTGAAGAAATTTTCGATTTTAGTGTTTAATTGGTGTTTGTCCATTATGATGCTAATGTTACCTTTGTCAGCTTTTAGGATTGTTGTGTTGTGTTCAAGTAACTTGTGTTTTACATTGTTAAGTGTTTTTATTTCATTGTTGTGTATTTTTGGTTTTGTATGTGTGTTTTGAAGTTTTCGTTTTATGTCGTGACGTATCGGGTCCTGGTCATTAAAGTGCGTGTTTTGTACAGCTGTTTCTGCGTCTATGATTATGTCGCGTGTGTGTCTATTGTGATTTTTGATGTTAGTTGTATTGTTATTCAAATTATGTTTCAGTCCTTTGTTTAATAAATCCATTTCATCCTTTGTGAAATTAATGGTGGTTGTATTAACTACGCGTGTGTGGAATTTGTGTGGGATTGATTCAATTGTGCGTGTTGTGAGGTTAGTTATTTTGTTGTTGTGTCGAACTTGTATTGTCAATTTGAGTTTTTCTATGTTGTCTTGTGTGTGTTGTATTACATTTTCAAGTTCTGTGTGGTGTAATATTTGTGTGAGTTTCATGTGTAAGTTATATGCCTGTCTGTTGAGTGTGTCTTTTTTATGGTATAAATAATTGATTATGTTATTTAGGTTTATTTGTTCTAATGTCCGTTTGGTTTGAAGTGCTGTATGTGTGTTTTGTTTTATTGTAACTTGTGCGTGTGTTGGTATGATGTTGTGTTTTCGACAAGTTTTATTGAATGCTATGTGTAAGGAAGATTTGTTACTTGTTGTTTGGCGTTTCTGTACTTATTGATGAAATACGCTTTATCTGCGGTATTATAGTTGTCTTGATTATCCATCTCTTCTTTCACAGCACTAACACTTATCTAAAAATGAACTTTTTCTTGTGAAACTTATTGTTTTTCGTTGGACGCGTTTCGCCGTACGTATTCCCCTTCTTCAGCTTTGAGTCAGACTGCCATCATTTCGTAACGGTTGTTGTGTGGAAGGTGTAGTGGGGGTTACTGCCGAATACGAACACAACAATACCATAAACTTCTTAGACCTCTCCATCACAAAACTAGAACACAGGCACAAATTCAGTATATACAGAAAACCAACTACAACTGACACACTAATACACAACACCTCCAATCACCCAATACAACACAAACTAGCTGCTTTTAGAACCATGATACATAGACTTAACAACATCCCCTTAGATGAAATAGACTACAAAGACGAACTAAACACGATAAAATATCTAGCAGAATCTAACGGTTATGACAGAACAATAGTCAGTAAACTCCTACACAAAACACAAAACAAACAACAGACAAAGACAGAAAACAACAAATTCATAACACTAACATACATCAACAAACAAACAGAAAAAATTGCCCACAAATTCAAAAAAGCAGGATACAGAATCGCTTACAAAACTACTAACAAAACAGAACACACACTATCAAAACGCATGCCCAAAGCACAAAACAAATTCGATCTACCCGGTGTATATAAACTAAATTGTTCAAATTGCAGTAAATTCTACATAGGCCAGACAGGACGTAGCTTCAAACAGAGATACATTGAACACACAAAAGCACTCCACACCACTACAGAATCTACCTTCGCAAACCACCTCATTGAAGCAAACCACACATATAAAAACATCGACAATAACATGAACATACTACACGTACACACAAAAGGCCGAAAACTAGACACTCTAGAACAATTAGAAATATACAAACACACAAAAACAAATAAAAACGACATCCTAAACGAACAGACACAATTCAAATCGCACGCATTATTCGAACACATCTCACCACACACACACAGCTTCAATCTTTCAAAACACTTTCTCGTCGCCAACAACAAGACGAGCAGCGCTACTAACGACAGCCTCTGATGAAGCCTTCTATAGGTGAAAGCCGGTTTAGGCTGTAAGGTAAAACTTTACGTTTTTACTTATAAAAAACATTGTGTTCCGAGTCGTCAATATTATAGTGATATTTAGTTAAGTAACGGGCACGTCATGGACAACGAAATCCAAGAATGAACAAGATCATTTAAAGAGAAATAGAGAAAACAAACCGTGCACTAATAATAAATAATACTAATAATAAATAACTTCACACACTGACACCATACATACTCCAAGTCCCCAATTGTGCGTTAGACTCACAAAAAACACCCGTAACGTGAAACTTAAGCGGTGGAGTATGTGACGATTTAATTCTAACTGTAATCGTAAATAAAAAAAATTAAGTTTGTGAGGGATTAGGTATTTTTAAATCGCACTATAAAACCTAAACCCCCGTATAAACTCAGTAGGAGAATGAGAAGTGAATTAAAATCTACAGAAGCACTAATAAAAAAGGCCGAATTGTAAAAAGTTATTATTATCATAATTACCCCTTTGCTAGTCATCATGCGGTGACCTGTTAATTCCGGACTCAACTTGTTTATCGAGTCGTCGGTAATTTAGGAAGATATAAAAAATCATAATGTTTATAATTAGAAATTTGAAGACACGAATAGTAGTTAAAATAACTCACTTAAATTATATATGTATAATTAAGGTATGGTTTTTGGTAATAAGAATGTTAACTTAAATAAAAATAGGGACTATATTGTCGCGGAGTACTTGCCCCTCTCCTTTGTTATGTACCAGTTGAATCGAGCAAAGGACTCGCTATGTTGCCTTCACACAGTACAGACGTTAGAGTGAGTGCTCCATCAAAATGTATTTGTTTGAAATATTTAACTTCAGTATATTAGCTACCACTGATAAACGTGGAAAGCATTGTGTAATGTATCAATAACATAAATATAAGTTAAGAAGAAAATGTAAAATGTAACAAAAAAGAAATGAACTAGTGGTAAGCAAGATGACGTCTCCCCTCAAGAGGTAAATCCAATTACAAAATTACAACATCACTCCTGAAGATGTGATCTGCAGAAACTTCATAAATACACGTCTACGATGTATAAGACGTGGCCTAGGACATCCGTGAATCTACATCTACTTACACCAAAGAAACTTCAATCTCCGCCGTGAACATCCGACCTAATTCTTGCCGAAGACACGACCCAGATGATGACCCCGACTACAAGGATTCCCAAGACGGACACCCCAGGACGAGGTTACTACGTTCAATTGTAAAGGTGACTCGATAGCCTTGCTATCGAGAGTTAATCATATTTGATACACAACTCAATTCTAAAAGAGACTTTTCAAAGACGATTAATTTTATTTAAAAATTAAAATGAGACAATCTATGAGTTTACTGTAAAATTCAATTATCATACGTTGTAACGCCTTAAATGTAAAAGTAATTTATTATCACTTCAAGTAATAATGCCATTCTTCAAATGGTAAAAGAAGTCTTGCAAGCTTCTAGATGAACTGAAAATAATTAGAAGTCTTTACTATAAATATACATAAAGTAAACTCGGATCCGAGGTATTAGAATACATAATCAATTTGATCGCAAAGTTTTATGAAAAGCATTTAAATATTTTAGTTTAATTAATGATGTCATGGGATCTTTTAGTAACTGTTGTTAATAAAGAGAAGTCGTCTTGTTACACCTGAAAATGAGTGCATAAATCAGTAAAATACCTTCCCTTGTTTCCTTATACTTATATTAATTAATTTGTTCAATTAATTTGACTTTAAATACAGTTCGTTACAACGTAGGCAGCCCATGTAATTGGCAGATGTCAGTTAAGATGGGTTCCCTGGATTTGTAACGCGGCAATACGTTACAGTACAGTCAGAATACTATTTGTTATGTACAATACAAATGATTCACTATGGGTAGCAGTGACACATAAACACTAGACATTGACACTGAATTGTACTTGTTTTGAATGATTCATTGTGTGCTACCTGACCAGAGTACATGTATTAACCAAGAGATGTTTGGTATACTGCTGCGTAACTGCTACAATGATGAATTATAAGTAGTACTTTTTGTTTTGGTCATCACCTTGAAAAGGATAATAGAAACTTTGTATACCATACTTCCAGCAGTTTTACATGATACATTACTAGCACAAATAAGAAAAGTTTAAATCTGCTGATGATCTAAAGGAGTGATAGTTATTTGCAGACTGACAGGGTTATAAAATAATTCTGAAAGAATTGTTGCTTTTACAATACCATCCTTTATCAACTGACTACTCAAATCTGTCAGTTTTTCACAGAAACTGAAGTTTGATGATTTGATCCATTATGACCTAGTGATGCTCCAAACATTTCAAGGATTCTCCTAGCCTTAAAACACTGGACTGGCCTCATTGATTGACATGATTAATGTTAAATTTACTTTGGGATACTTCCAAACATAATACAGTTTAAAATAAACAAAAAAAATTTTTATTTCTAATTTTTCCAGAACTGTATACACATAATTTGATCTGGATAGAACGTGTATTAAACAATAATACTATTTGATGCAAATAATGAAAATATCCGTGTGGAGAACTATACATGTCTTCCATGTTTTAAGATTTATATATAAAATCGTTTTAGAAATGAAATATTTCTACAGAAACTACTTCTATCTTCAGCCTCAACCACAGAAAACACACACACACACACACACACACACACACACACACACACACACACACACACACACACACACACACACACACACACACACACACAATTCCTTTTTTTCTTTATTTAATTTGAATTCTATATTAGAACAAATGTTTTCAGAGTTTACAATTTTTTTTTTTTAATTTCTTGAATTAATTTTTTTAATTTTATGCAATGTGGACACATACAGAGGAGTGTTAGTTTTTATGTTTTTTCAATAAATAAAAATGAGAGGAGTGAGTGAGAGAGAGAGATAGAGAGAGACCAAAAATAACACATACAGAAATTTCATCAGAACTTTTCCTTTCTAATAGTAAAAATGTAACTAAATAAGGAATGAGAAAGAACATTAACAAAATTAATGGAAATTATAGTTATTATTTGTTGTCTAATAAACAGGTACTAGTAATGGCTTCATATACTTCACATCTTAAATTATAATCACACATTAGTACATAGTGTTACTAATTTCACAAGTCCACAAAATTTGTAATTATTAAATTCCACTCTAACCCATTATTAATACTTAATCATTTGCGTGTTAACAGAAACTGCACATTGTTTTTTATTGCATTATGTTGAAAAAAGGATTTTAATGTACTTGTTTGGTTATAGGCCTACGTTAGACTGTACTGTGTTCTAAATTGGAAGTAGGTTTTAATTCCAGTACTTCTAATAAATACAGCCTTTTATCCATACAATAAATACAGCCTTTGAATGTACACTAAGTAAGGAAATGTTTGTTAAGTCTAATTAATTTTAAAAATCTAAAAGGTTAAGTTAGATAATTAAACGTTGACACAACCTCCCAAAATCGTCTCTGTACCGTAATTATGTGCGATAAATGGAAACTAATTTCTGTACTTCCAATAAATACACCCTGTTAATAAAATATGTACCAATAAACCCCAATAAAATATGCACCAATAGTAGGGTAAAACTGACAGTTCTACCCCGGATGTGACGTCATATGGCGGGAAATTCAAAAATCTAGGTGGTGGGGGTAAAAATCTGGTAGTCGGCTTTCGGTCATGTTGTGGGCGGTGAGTATAAAGTGGGGTTATGTGTGCGTTGATTGGTGTATACGTCGTCGACGTTGCCGCTTCGTGCATGTGTTATAGTGTACGGGTTTGTATATGCAAGGAGTTTTTCCTTTCGGCCATGTTGTAAAATCGTCGTGGTCGGCGTTGCCTACTCGTGCTGGTTAATCGCCGTAGTCGACTCTTGCGTGTGTTATAGTGTACGGGTTTTGTATATGAACGTCGCTGCGGTCGATGCGGTGTATCGTTGGCAAGGCGGCGTGTCCGTGTGTCGTGGCGAACTGTATCGCGAGCCCGTGTAGTGATCCGGTTCGCCGTTCGCCGTTCGCCGGCCGCCGTCCGGTTGATCTGCTGTCGGACGCCGTCCGCCGCCGACGGCGAATGGCGAACGGCGAACGGCGAACTGGTTCGTGAGGCTGCGTCGTGATCCGGTCGGTGCCGTTCGCCGTTCGCCGGCCGCCGTCGGCGGCCGGCGAGCGTCGAACGGGTCACGCGGTGATCCGGTTCGTCGTCGAGGATTGGTGTGTGTGTCACATAACGGGTTACGCGGTGATCCGGTTCGTCGTCGAGGATTGGTCTGTGTGTCAGTGGTAAGTAAAAACCGTGCATGTGTTATAGTGTATGGGGTTATATATGTAAGGGGTTTTTCCGGAAGTGCGGCCATGTTGGAAAAGCGTCGTCGGCGTTGCCAACTTGTGCTGGTTTATCGACGTTGTCAACTCGTGCGTGTGTTATAGTGTACGGGTTTGTATATGTACACCGCCACCGCCGCCGTTCGGATATCGTTGCAGTTAAAAATCAATTCACTTGTAAAAATTGAATATCACACATTTGTGCATAGAAGATAAAAGCGCGACGTTGCCAACTTGTGCATGTGTGCTGTTTTAGCGTCGTCCATGTTGTCAACTCGTGCAAGTGTTATAGTGTACGGGTTTAGATATGTACGCCGCCACCGTCCAGATATCGTTGATGCGAAGAGACTGAGTGACGTGTATTGCATTGTTGTCAACATGTGAACTGTGTAAATTCGAATGCGTGTGTTTGTGGTAAGTATATATTGTAAAAATAAAAAAATGTGCACATTATCACTGCGAAACTCTCGATGACTCGGTCCTTCGGTGCATAATTGAAATCAATTCACTTGTAAAAATTGAATATCACACATTTGTGCATAGTAGATAAGTATTACTATATACATAATATTCTGATTGACACTTCACTTGTAAAGATTATGCAGGACGCATCATGCATGGAAAAAGGATAGTTGAAAATAAACAGTTAAAAGAAAAATTTATATATATAATTTAAACAAACAAAAAATATATGTTAAAGTACAGACAAAATATATTAGAAGGACTTTTGAAATTAAATACAATAAAAATGTTAAAGCAATACCGTTTAATTAAAAACAATTAAAATACATGTAATAAAAATATATTACAATTTAAAATACATAATATATAAACCACACAGTAGTGACAATTACAAAATACATAATATGTACACGAAATACATCTAAGTAAACTAAATACAAGTTAAAATAAACAAGTGCACTATGACAAATGTGTACAATTAAATCAAAATGAAATATGTATAAGGAAAATAAATATTATGTAAACGCACACAGTAGTGACAATTACTGTGACAATTACACAATACAATAAACATAAGCACAATGACAATTGTGTACAACTAAATCAAATGAAATACACATGTAATCGTACTTACAGGCAATGATAATTGTGTGTGTGTGTGTCCAATGACAATTATACATGATAAATGAAGGTGCCCATTCGGTATTACTCTAAAATGTCTACCACGTAAGCCCTATCTTTTTCTCCACGATAAACCAGTTGAAGTGAATATGGTGCTAAATTTTTTAATTCTTCATCATCGAAAACGCTTGCGTATTTCTTAAGTAGATTTACGTGATACTTCAATTTTGGGTCCTTGTAGTCCTGGATAGTGGCGAGTACGACCTTCCCGCACTTCACGTCTATATTTTGTAATTCTGCTATTGGATATTTAACACCAATAATTAATTCCTTAATTTTTTTTATATTCAATCGCTCTAATGGTAGCAAACTTCGCAACGAATTATGCCATTTTACAATGAAGAATTTCGCTTGCGCGTCTGTCAAGGTCTGAATGAATAACACTAGTTTGTAGCGGTATAAAATAGGTAGGTAGTTGAGGAGGGGGAAACCGGAGAGTGGGATCTACTCAACGTACAGTAAGCGGGTATTTTTAACCGTGTAAACAGGATGCAAGCTGCTTTCTCCCGCTATGTTCAGCTGGTAGGTGGGGGGAGGGGGGAGACGACTCGCTTTTTTTTTTTTATTTTTTTTTTAGACAAGGTGATATCATCGACTACACTCGAACGTGTGGGAATAAGTCGATGGTGCTAATTGTTTTATGCATGTAGACAGGATGATGTAATTGACAGAAAGGCAACAAGTGATATTTTTATGATGCTAAATAAAAACAACAATGTATGCAATTAGTAATTTACCAGAAACCTATTGATTAGTCTAACATCCGATACAACCCACTCGCGTAAAGCGTGTACTCTTTGATTTGTATATATTTCCGGAAATAAGCGGTGCACGAGACAGGCTGTTCCGTGTATTGAACGTAATTGTTCGAGTTTAGGACAACTGAAATCTTCTACATTTATAATATTGAAATGTACAATACACTTCTCCAGAAATCTTTTTTTCTGTAATCCTTTTACGAACACATAGTTAAAAGGAAACGTGTACTTTATTAATATCGACACAAGATGTTCGTACGATGTGTCCCCGTCCGTCCACTCTAATCTATGATAATGCTCCGTTAACCAACGGTTTGTCCTCATGTGTTTGTGATTCGAAACGATCGTGTTTACTGGAGATGCAAATATCCAATGCCTGCTGGCAAATGCGGTGATATCCATAATGGCTAGTTCCTTGATGAGTTCGTTTCCATCGTCGTCAACGAAACAGTGAAAGTCAAGTATAACTGCTATCTCGTCGTTGATCATCCTCGTGGCTTGATCATCGCCAGGAGTGGTGGGGTCGTCGTCCATGTTGAAAAAGTGGTGAGGTTGTCGGGTTGTGTAAGAGTGTGCTGGTTAAGGGTCAGCCAGGTTGCCAACTCGTGCATGTGTTATAGTGTACGGGTTTTGATATATACAGCTTTTTCCGGAACGGTGACCATGTTGGAAAAGCGTCGACGTTGCCAACTTGTGCATGTGTGCTGGTTTAGCGTCGGTCACGTTGTCAACTCGTGCATGTGTTTTAGTGTATGGGTTTAGATATGTACACCGCCGCCGTCCGGATATTGTCGATGTGAGGAGACATGTATTGCATTGTTACCAACTTGTGAACTGTAAATTCGAATGTGTGTGCCTTTGTGGTAAGTATATATAGTGTACGTGTTTGGATATACACAGCTTTTTCCGGAACGGTGACCATGTTGGAAAAGCGTCGACGTTGCCAACTTGTGCATGTGTGCTGGTTTAGCGTCGTCCATGTTGTCAACTCGTGCATGCGTTATAGTGTACGGGTTTAGATATGTACACCGCCGCCGCCGTCGTCCGGATATCGTCGATGTGAAGAGACTGAGTGAGGTGTATTGCATTGTTGCCAACTTGTGAACTGTAAATTCGAATGTGTGTACCCTTGTGGTAAGTATATATTATAAAAATAAAAAATGTGCACATCATCAGTGCGAAACTCACGATGACTCGGTCCTTCGGTGCAAAATTGAAAATCAATTCACTTGTAAAAATTGAATATCACGCATTTGTGCATAGAAGATAAGTATTATATGTACAAATATATTTGTTAATTTTGAAGATGTCTATCCGGGCTTACTCTAAAATGTACACCACGTAAGCCTTGTTTTATTATCTAGACATAAGCACATTGACAATTGAATACAATTAAATCAAATGAAATATGTTTAAGCACATTATATTATAAGTTAAAATATATTATGTATAATTAAAAGAAATTAAATGAAATACAACTAAGTACAAGTTGATATAAATATGTAATCGTACGCGCAGATAACGACAATTATGTGTATGTGCAATGAAAATTATACATGATAAATGAAGATGTCCATTCGGTCCTACTCTACAATATCTACTATGTAAACTCTATCCTTTTCTCCACGATAAACCAGTTGTCTAAGGAAAACTAATTACAAGTTAAAATAAACAAGTGCACTATGACAAATATGTAAACGCACACAGTAATGACAATTACAAAATACAATTGTATACAATTTTTGATAAATATGTTTTAGGGTGCCAATGAGTAAGCGATTCAAAAGAGCGTTCATAAGAAAATGGAATAATTTCATTAGAATGTTTCTACTAAAAGAAAAATACAAAGAATGCGAAACTCTAAACATGGGTAACGGACAAAGATGTTCAAAATTAACGACCTACGAATTGTGCACATCACACTATAAAATACAAAAAGAATTCTGTAATTTTTACCACTTAGTAAAAAATATAAAATTGCCGATGTCAATGTGAGCACTTTAGCAAAAGTTGAGTATACACTACGAAAAAATTATGCAACACAATTTAGAATTCCAACTGATGAAGGACACCAAAATTGGATGGATTATTCAAAAAACACTAATAAAAGAGGAAGCAATAAATTTTCCCAATTTTCTATACGGTAAACCGTCAGAATATTTACACGTGTTTACCAACTCGAATAACTATGACAATTGGAGAAGTATGTGCTCAACAAATCTTTATAAAAGTATAAAATGTTTTACAAAGGAAAGTATTTACACAACATCCGTCGTCGAGGTGGTGGCAGTATTTCGATCTGAAACATTCTCGCTACGGAGTTTGGACAATGAAACATTGAAAATAATTCCACACAACGGACGTTGCAGTTTTGCTATGTCCTTCTCGACGAACGGTGTCGGCTGTTCCGTACTGATGAACAGGTATCATACAACGATTCCCACAAAATCCAAATGCATGACAAACTAACATTCTTGCTTCAGATATGGACGTCTACACATATTCTTTTGAAAACCGACGAAAGAGCTTTTACAACATCCGTCGTCGAGGTGATATTAAATTTTTCCCTCGACGCATAATTGAAAACCAATTCACTTGTATAAATTGTATATCACACATCCGTGCATGGAAAATATATACATAATGCACGGAAGATAAGAATTACCATATATAATATTCTGATTGATGTGTAATTTCTATCGCAGGATGTATTAAAAGAAAGGTGTAGTGTCATCTGCATCTGTTGTAAGAAATTCACATGACATGCACACCGTGTGTATGCACTGCATAAGTGAAAACCACTTCACTTGTAAAAAGTGTCTGACACACATCATGCATAGGAAATAATTACCATTTATATTATTTTGATGGTATGTAATACCTGTCGGGCAGACGTAGTAAAAAAATCTGATGGGTATGTAATATCTGTCGGGCAGACGTAGTAAAAAAATAGTAGAACGTCTTCTGCATATCTCGTAAGAAACTCTATTCTCTCTTTGATTTGGTCCATTGTGTATAAATGAAAATCACTTGACTTGTAAAAATTTTGTAACACGCATTATGCTTGGAAAAAATATGTGTAACACATATCATGCAGGGAAAAGAATAGATGAAAATAAACACTAAAGCAATGAAAAACTTACATGTGTATTGTAAGAAAATAAATACAATAATTTATATATACATACAACAAATATATACATTGCAAAAAAATGGAAACAAATATATACAATTAAAAGATACTTATCAAATAATATATATACATAGAACAAATATATACATTGCAAGAAAAAATGGAAACAAATATATACAATAAAACGATACATATCAAATATATACAATGTAAACAATTCTAGTAGATTGTTGTTGTTGTTGTTGTTGTTGTTGTGCACAGCCATCTGTAACAGAAAAAATAGAAACAATATTAGTGCTGTATGGTTAGTACGAGTAGGATGGATTAGAATAACGTTTATGAGCACTATAACATACTTCAAATATGCATACGCTCATATAACGTCAGTGTCGTCTTGCCGAATGCGTATAGACGATAATGCGGACATCTAGGTAGTGCCCCCTCCAACACCACCGTCTGGAGCCAACTCAGGATGCAACGATAGTGATAGGCGTGTCCACACGCCAAACCGAGGAGCCTCTGTCCGTCGGTGTAATCCTCCATACATATACTACACGAGGTATGGGGCACTATACCCTGGACGGGACAGAGTTCTCCTCGGTGCCAACACCACGTCGGTAGGTTCCTTCGCAGAAGGAGCCTCATCGTGGTTGGCTCACCGTCCATCCGTGGTTCTATGGTTTCCAAAATGTCAAAGAAGACCGGTGCGGGTTCCGGGGGGGGGTCTCAAACGGGGATCTCGTTGTTGCTGCTGCGGCAGAAGGTGCTACTGTTGTGGATGAGGCTGCGGTTGAGGCTGAGGCTGCGGCTGTTGCGGCTGAGGTTGCGGTTGAGGATGAGGATGCTGCGGCAGATGGCGTATCAACTGCGGTTGTGGCTGCGGCAGCAGAGGACGTGCGCACGGGTGAATGTCAATGTCAATGAGGACAAAAAAAAAAGACATAAAAAACGTATACAGACGTGGAAAAAGAAAAATATGTACGCATAAGAAGAAGATTTACATACTGTCCTCGAAGATGGAAATCGTCGATGACGATGAGGGTGTATATTTCCTCCTCATCATCATCATCATCTTCTGCTTCGAGGAAATCGATATTGTATCCCAATTCATCCTCATCTCCCACGAACCCGCTGAGGGTTTCGACGTCGTCGTCGTCATCGTCGTCAGTATGATCGACATCGCTGGAAAAAAGTACAAATTTAAAAACAGACGTAAACGGATTACTACAAGAGATTGTTAATGAAAACGGACTTACCGACTCGAGCCGGGTTGAGGAGATGTGCTCCCCAGCAGAGCACGACGTAACCGTTGCTAACTATAAAAAAAAAACAGTAAGTCAGTCGAATGGAATATTCTGTTTGTACACATTAAATAAAGAAAAAATATTGTATTTACCGTCGTACTCGTCGTTGCTCCTCTGACAGACGTTTATTCACTTTGTTGTTCATTCTGTAAAACGTAATTAAAGTTGTAAAATAATTAGGTAAATAGCATACATGAAATACGAGTTTATTCTTGCCGTTAGTTTTTGGTCCGTGTACCTCTGTCTCTTCGCGTTAGGACCAGCAGCGTCGTCCGATAGCGCACGTTTACGTGTTCCGAAGTGTCCGTACGCGAGTGTAGTTACGCCGTCGTCCAGTTACTTACCTCTTATCGTCATAAGGTGACAGGGAAAGTTTTGTTACACGTTGCGTGTACAGCTTATGACGATCGGTTCGTATACACTCGGCAGAGGTGAAAACCGTACGACTGACGAAAAGACACTCGCTGTACAATCGATGACGTAATCTTTTTTTTATTGCTGTCCTTGGTACACCTTTTGCCACCTTTATGTCGGTGCAGTCGGACAATAGGAGCGAGTAACATTTTGCTCTGAGTCCGACAAATTCCCTGATGGGTTTCCCATTGGTCTCATCCTTGAATTTCACCACGACTTTTTTGTTGTCGTCGCAATGAGAAAGATGATCCACAGGATAGTACGACGTGTCAAAAAGGTGGAGATTCTCTTTCATATACTCGTACACGTCGTCAGTCTGTATGCTGTAAAACAAACTGTTCGTGTCAGTCATTAGTAATGTCAATCGTCGACCGTACTTGGCGACAGCGTACCGATAATGAAAATCGTACATTATCAGTTTACTGACATCGAGTACTGTGAAGCCGACGTAGACCGGGCGGGAAATGAGTAGTCGCGCCTAACGGTTAGAAAAAAAAAGTTGTGGGCTGTTCGCACGTAACAACTGTTCACCGTTAACTAAAACAGTAGACAAGCGTTCAGGTAAATATAAGTGTCTCAGAAAAATAAAGAAACTCTCGTAGACTGTCCGCATAATTGCACGTAACAGCTGTTCACTGTTAACTAACCCAGTCTTTGAGCGTTTGGGTAAAATAAAAAACAGTTGTAGACTGTTCGCATAAATGCACGTAACAGCTGTTCACTGTTAACTGAAACAGTCGTCGAACGTTCGGGTAAATACACATGTCCTGGAAAAACAGCTGTAGACTGTTCGCATAAATGCACGTAACAGCTGTTCACTGTTAACTAAAACAGTCGTCGACCGTTCGGGTAAATACACATGTCCTGGAAAAACAGCTGTAGGCTGTTTGCATAAATGCACGTAACAGCTGTTCACTGTTAACTAAAACAGGCGTCGACCGTTAGGGTAAATACACATGTCCTGGAAAAATAGCTGTATACTGTTCGCATAAATGCACGTAAAAGCTGTTCACTGTTAACTAAAACAGTCGTCGACCGTTCTGGTAAATACGCATGTCCTGCAAAAACAGTTGTAGACTGTTCGCATAAATGCACTTAACAGCTGTTTACCGTTAACTAAAACAGTCGTCGATCGTTCAGGTAAATACAGATGTCTCGAGTCACCGACGTTATTCAGTGTACTGCCGTTTATCAAGATGGACGAAAAGAAGAAACAACTAGCCCGTGATATCGACACTATCAGCAATGACATACGTAAGAAATACCGTGCGTTAAAACATGTGATCCGTGAAGAGGAAGAAACGTTAACCAAAAGTTACAAACCGATTCTCGAACCGTTACAAATTATTTCGCAAGCGTTGGTTGAAAAAAAAACGTAAAACAACAAATGAAAAGCCTACGAGTGCGAAAAAGATGAAACGTGGCGAGGAGGAGGAGGAAGAAGAGGAGGAGGATCTGATGGGTTCAAGTAGTAGCAATATCGATGTAGGAACACCGCTCCGTCCGTCACCGCAACAGCAGTTGACACCACGTTTCCTGAAAACTTCTGTGATAGGTGAAACTTCGGACGAGGACGACGAGGACGATCCTAGTCTCAACATCGAACAAATGTTAGACACACCGGAAGGGAGGCGAGAAGCGCGTAGATATTTTCAGGAAAAATACGACAGTGAATCGTTAGCGAATAAGTACATGCGTATGATCGTGTCGGCTGAACGCGATCGTTTGATGGATTATACGTACGGTGTAAGACACGAAAGCGGAAAATGGATGATCGGTGATTCACTGTTGGAAATCGAAACAGACGATTCAATCTTTATCAACGGTAAACGTTACAAAGGTACACCGGGTCTATACGAACTCATGTTCATGAAGCACCCTAAAGAGAACGTTTACAACGAGATGGATCTGAATGCGTACAAAGATATACTACGTGATACCAACGCGCACAAGCATCATTATTTAGTGAACGCGCAGGTAAACACAAACAGAGGTGTAAAGTATAAACAGATAATATCAAGGTTGTTCCCACCGAAACGTACAGGACACGGACATAATAATACCGACAGAACGTATATGATGCTCTCGAGAAAAAAAGACAAAATCGATTACGTGCACTGGGACGATCCGAACGAACTGGTGGACAGATTGCGACTGTTGATAGCGTCACAACGCGCCCGAAACGGTGGACACACGAACGAAATCGTTTCCATAGTGGAAGAACTACGTGAAGCCAACATCATCGTATAAAATATCGTGCATAGCGGTCCACGCGCTTCATTCACGAGATGAGCGTTGACAACTTCGGCAGACACCAGAGCGCTGTTAGAGCGCGAAGAGAGATGCGACACAGTCTGCGGTAGGATATCGGTATCGCGATGACCGAGGACGCACACTTCGATGTAGCGGGAAAAAGAAATACACAACTTGGACGAACCGCACGACGGTAACGATGCCGTTCCACTGCGGTTTGTGCGTGACCACTGTCTGGTCAACGATTCGAGGCAAGGAATAGACATGAAAGGTTGTAAGCTCGTCACCGTCGCCGCTCCCGTCGATCTTGGGACGCTGTCAACAAGCAATACGTAGACTACACGTGCTTGCGTTTCACGACAGTACCGAACAAGAAGAACAGCCCTGTCGTCGACGCGCGGGACCATCGCATACAGTCTCTGAGAGATCTAATTCGTGCGAGAGACGCTGCGACTAAAGTATACGTGGACGCGAAGATCATACCGAAGGATACGAACTCTAACCTAATGGTCGGGAACGTACGAATAACACAGTTAGCGCCACCCGACAACATATACTATATTCTTATTGATATGTAATTTCTATCGCACGAACGTAAAAAAGTGTAGTGTCGTGTACAATTGTTGTAAGAAACACACATGATATGCACTGCATAATTAAACGTCAATTCACTTATATAAAACACATATCACTCATGGAAAATAACACAGTTCACAAGTTGGCAATACACGACGGCGTACATATCCAAACCCGTACACTATAACATATGCACGAGTTGACAACGTGGCCGACGCTTAACCAGCACACACGCACGAGTCGACAACGTCGACGCTTTTCCAACATGGCCGACCACACCAATCATCTTCCACTCGACAACGTGGACGCAGACCCCACCACTCCGGGCGGCGACCAGGACACCGTTAGGCCACCGCCGGACGGTGAACCGCGAACGGCAAACATACCGCCGCCACGCCTCCGCCTATCAACGGACAATTATGTATGCATTGCATGTATGTGATTTTTTTTTATTAAAAAAATATCTAATCAATTTTCATGTATTTTATTTTCTTAATACCCGTAACCTTGGAGGGGGAAACGTCTTATTATTATCCCTCCCCCCGTACGTTCGCACCAACCTGTTGGGCAGAATGACTTTGTAGGGCTCGACATAGCGCGCGCTAGACCAACAGTTTGGTGCGAACGTCATGGTAGCACACAATAACAGGGAACTCGTACTCCGTGTACAAAGTCTAGCGCCAGAAGAACTGATTTCACGTAATGTAGGTAAATTGTCGGTGTATCAGGTCTGTTTGCAATTCGGTATCGACATTGAAAACGATACGGAAAATAGATTTTTCTGGAACTGCATCATACAGGATAAAATAAAAATTACAGACGATGTATTGAATTGTGTAATTTACAATTCATGATAAAATCTATTCAAGAAACTAACGAAGAAGAGGGACGTCGCGCAGAGGAAGGAAGACAACGAACGGAAGAAGAACGACAGCGTTCAGAGGAAGAGAGACGTCGCGCGGAAGAAGAACGCCAACGTGCGGAAGAACGAAGTAGACTGTTACAGTCCAAAATCGAATACAGTGTCGACAAACTGAGGAACGTACTGGCTAAGAAGATCGCGCCAAACCCCATAAACAGAAACAAAATTCGTTGTCTGTCTCTGTACAAAATATCCGAAAACGTTTGGTACGTTATGCGCAGACAACTGGAAAGTTTCAACGAAGGAGAGAGAAAAATATATAGCCAACATCCTACAGCGAAGAAACTATGCGCATGGAAAGACGTCGCTTACGCTGTGGATATTAGAAATACAGTTAAAAAACCGTATCGTAATTGCCTGAGATGGGACGCTCGCGGTAATGTCATCAAACCGACCGACTCGAACGACACTAGAGTCGTCACCGACGAAGACATGCTCACAACGTTCGAGCGAGCCATAAACGAAGAAAACGACGCCCACGTGTTAGCCAACAATATCTCTGTATGAAAAGAAAATTCCACCTGACAGGAAAATAACAGTCATCCACTTGTCCATCCACTTGAACTAGGTATATACTGAGTCGATTGAATTAATGTTAGTTATTCTTAGGATTTACAGTACTTTGACTTTAATTTCATATTAAAAAAAAATGTAATCAATTTTCATGTATTTTATTTTCTTAATACCCATAACCTTGGAGGAGGAAACGTCTTATTATTATCCCCTCCCCCCCGTACGTTCGCACCAACCTGTTGGGCAGAATGACCTTGTAGGGCTCGACATAGCGCGCGCTAGACCAACAGGTTGGTGCGAACGTATTAGTAAGTATTAGGCATCCGTCATGGTAGCACACAATAACAGGGAACTCGTACTCCGTGTACAAAGTCGAGCGCCGGAAGAACTGATTTCACGTAATGTAGGTAAATTGTCGGTGTATCAGGTCTGTTTGCAATTCGGTATCGACATTGAAAACGATACGAAAAATAGATTTTTCTGGAACTGCATCATACAGGATAAAATAAAAATTACAGACGATGTATTGAATTGGCTCGGATATACAGGTAAATATAAAAATGAAAAACCCAGAATTACCAAATGGTTAAAGAAAAACGATTACATCGAATATTACGAAGTCCAAGATGAAGATAATGCACAGAAAAAATATTATGTTTTAAATGGAATAGATTTCGCTTCTTTGTTGATGCAAATGAGAACCCCTAAAGCTGTTGAATTGCGTGAATTATATGCCATTATGAAAGAAATTGTAATGAAATATAGACAATATGAAAAATTGTAAGAGGAACGTTTGAAGGAGTTAATTAGAATGCAAAATAATTTGTTAACAACACAAATGGGTAATTTACAATCTATGATAAAAACTATTCAAGAAACTAACGAAGAAGAGAGACGTCGCGCAGAGGAAGAAAGACAACGAACGGAAGAAGAACGACAGCGTGCAGAAGAAGAGAGACGTCGCGCGGAAGAAGAACGCCAACGTGCGGAAAAACGAAGTAGACTGTTACAGTCCAAAATCGAATACAGTGTCGACAAACTGAGGAACGTACTGGCTAAGAAGATCGCGCCAAACCCCATAAACAGGAACAAAATTCGTTGTCTGTCTCTGTACAAAATATCCGAAAACGTTTGGTACATTATGCGCAGACAACTGGAAAGTTTCAACGAAGGAGAGAGAAAAATATATAGCAAACATCCTACAGCGAAGAAACTATGCGCATGGAAAGACGTCGCTTACGGCGTGGATATTGGAAATATAGTTAGAAAGCAGTATCGTAATTGCCTGTGATGGGACGCTCGCGGTAATGTCATCAAACCGGCCGACACGAACGACACTACAGTCGTCACCGACGAAGAAATGCTCACAACGTTCGAGCGAGCCATAAACGAAGAAAACGACGCCCACGTGTTAGCCAACAATATCTCTGTATGAAAAGAAAATTCCACCTGACAGTAAAATAACAGTCATCCACTTGTCCATCCACTTGAACTAGGTATATACTGAGTCGATTGAATTAATGTTAGTTATTCTTAGGATTTACAGTACTTTGACTTTAATTTCATATTAAAAAAAAAATGTAATCAATTTTCATGTATTTTATTTTCTTAATACCCATAACCTTGGAGGAGGAAACGTCTTATTATTATCCCCTCCCCCCCGTACGTTCGCACCAACCTGTTGGGCAGAGTGACCTTGTAGGGCTCGACATAGCGCGCGCTAGACCAACAGGTTGGTGCGAACGTATTAGTATGTATTAGGCATCCGTCATGGTAGCACACAGTAACAGGGAACTCGTACTCCGTGTACAAAGTCTAGCGCCGGAAGAACTGATTTCACGTAATGTAGGTAAATTGTCGGTGTATCAGGTCTGTTTGCAATTCGGTATCGACATTGAAAACGATACGAAAAATAGATTTTTCTGGAACTGCATCATACAGGATAAAATAAAAATTACAGACGATGTATTGAATTGGCTCGGATATACAGGTAAATATAAAAATGAAAAACCCAGAATTACCAAATGGTTAAAGAAAAACGATTACATCGAATATTACGAAGTCCAAGATGAAGATAATGCACAGAAAAAATATTATGTGTTAAATGGAATAGATTTCGCTTCTTTGTTGATGCAAATGAGAACCCCTAAAGCTGTTGAATTGCGTGAATTATATGCCATTATGAAAGAAATTGTAATGAAATATAGACAATATGAAAAATTGTACGAGGAACGTTTGAAGGAGTTAATCAGTATGCAAAATAATTTGTTAACAACACAAATGGGTAATTTACAATCTATGATAAAAACTATTCAAGAAACTAACGAAGAAGAGAGACGTCGCGCAGAGGAAGAAAGACAACGAACGGAAGAAGAACGACAGCGTGCAGAAGAAGAGAGACGTCGCGCGGAAGAAGAACGCCAACGTGCGGAAAAACGAAGTAGACTGTTACAGTCCAAAATCGAATACAGTGTCGACAAACTGAGGAACGTACTGGCTAAGAAGATCGCGCCAAACCCCATAAACAGGAACAAAATTCGTTGTCTGTCTCTGTACAAAATATCCGAAAACGTTTGGTATATTATGCGCAGACAACTGGAAAGTTTCAACGAAGGAGAGAGAAAAATATATCGCAAACATCCTACAGCGAAGAAACTACGGGCATGGGAAGACGTCGCTCACGCTGTGGATATTGGAAATATAGTTAAAAAACAGTATCGTAATTGCCTGAGATGGGACGCTCGCGGTAATGTCATCAAACCGGCCGACACGAACGACACTACAGTCGTCACCGACGAAGAAATGATCACAGCGTTCGAGCGAGCCATAAACGAAGAAAACGACGCCCACGTGTTAGCCAACAATATCTCTGTATGAAAAGAAAATTTAACCTGACAGTAAAAATAACAGTCTAGCGAACCGCACTCTGTATATTATTGTTTTTTTTTGCTGTTAATATTATGTTGCTTTTTACAATATTATGTGTGTGTATTTCATGTATGTGTTTTTTTTATATTAAAAGATGTAATCGATTTTCATGTATTATATTTTCTTAATACCTGTAAACTCCCTCTCTCCGAACGGTGGGAGAGGGAAACGTCTCCCCTCCTATTCTTCGCTCAGTGTTTCATCAGCGCGAGTCGTGAGAGGACGTGCACGATGCTTTCGTACGATCACAAGGATGACGATAACGATCGCAATGAAAACCGCTATTTCAGACAGTGCGGTGAAGCGATGACGATCAAGTCCGTATCTCCGGACGACAAAGAAGTGCAGATCGCACTGATTAAAAAAATCATATCCCCTTATCCGCGTTACAGAAGCATTGAAGACCGTTTAAAGAGTTTTAAAGATTGGCCGATATCGTTGACGATAACGCCTAAAGAACTATCCGAAGCGGGTTTCTTTTACAACGGATGCAACGATAGAGTGATTTGTTTTTGCTGTGGAGGTGGTTTAAACAAATGGGAGCGAGGAGAAAACGCTTGGACGGAACACGCACGTCATTTCCCCGTGTGCTCTTACGTAATGTTAGTGAAAGATAAAAAATTCATCCTAAAGGCATTGGGTATCATTACCGAACCGGAAGCAGCAGCTGGAGCAGCAGCAACAGCAGTGGCAGCAGAGAACGGACAAAGCATCGACTCGATCAAAGAGAATAAAAAAAAAGAACCGGGAGCAGCAGCAGCAACAGCAGTGGCAGCAGAGAACGGGCAAAGCACCGACTCGATCAAAGAGAATAAAAAAAAGAAGAAGGGGATCCAGATCGGGATACGATGTGCAAAGTTTGTTACGCACACATCGTTGAAGCCGTACTTATTCCCTGTCGCCATTTTGTCATATGTGTGAATTGCGCCATCACTCTAAATCAGTGTCCCTTATGTAGAGCCACATACACCGCTTACATGAGAGCGTATTTCTAGTTCGTTTTCATGCACTGAGAACGTCTAAACAACGTGCAGTCAGAAAACGAACAGCAAATTCATACTCGCGCTTACCGACTGTTAATACATGAGCAAGAACATTTCGTCTAATTCATGAAATAAACCAGTAAAAATTGTTTGAAAAACAATGCTGCTGCTGTGACGGAAGTGTTTATAAATAAACAATATCTCACTACCTCCTCAGTGTTTCGAAAGGGCGTGTCGAGAACGAACGCATAGAGCTGTTGACTTCGTACGAGTACAGTCGATGCAGTGACTTAACGCACGCAGTACTGTACCCTGTAGATCTTTTTGTATACAACGTTTTGACGCAAGAATTTGTTGCACTGATTCGTGACGTGGAGACAAGGTACAAAGTAAACGTTCTGAAAAAATTCTTTACGGACGTTACACAACATACAACGTGTCTGTTTCGCGAGACGGACGGATCGGCAGCGTTCCTAGTAGCACCGAACACATTGTTTGTAACGAAAAAAGATGGCAGTCGACGAGCTAGCAGTCATACTTGACTTTCACTGTTTCGTGGACGATAACGGAAACGAACTCGTCAAGGAACTGGCCGTTATGGATGTCACCGCATTTGCCAGCAGACATTGGATATTTGCTCCACCAGTGGACACGAACGTTTCGAATCACAAACACATGAGGACGAACCGATGGTTAACGGAGCATTTTCACGGACTAGAGTGGAGGGACGGGGAGACATCGTACGAACATCTTGTGCCGATATTAGTAAAGTACACGTTTCCTTTTAACTATGTGTTCGTAAAAGGATTACAGAAAAAAAGATTTCTGGAAAAGCGTATCGTGCATTACAATATTATAAATTTAGAAGATTTCGGTTGTCCTAAACTCGAACAATTACGTCCGATGCACGGAACAGCATGTTTCGCGCACCGTTTATTTCCAGAAATATGTACAAATAATAGAGTCCACGCTTTACGCGAGTGGGTTGTATCGGATTTTAGACTCATCAATAGGTTTCTTGTAAATTATTAACCTTTTTGTTTATATTTAGCATCATTTCGCTTGCATAAAAATTACTGCCTTCACGTCAGAATTCGATTACATCACCCTGTCTAGACGCATAAAATATTAGTGCCGTCGTCTGGTCGCCTACCCCCCTTCCGCGCTCAGCAGGAATCGATTACAACACCTTGTCTAGACAGATAAAAAAATAACTGTTGCCGACTGGTTGCCTCCTCCCACCCACCGCACATGACGTGTGAAAGCGGCTTTCATCCTGTTTCACAGGGTTAATAATAACCGTTTACTGCTCGTTGTCTGGTTCCCCCTCCCTCGCGCTGTCTGGTTTCCCCTCCTCAACAGCCTTCTTACTTATAACGACGCGAACGAGCGTTATTTAATTCAGACCTTGACAGAGACGTAAGCGAATAGTGATTCTTCATTAGAAATGGCTTCATTCGTTGCTATGTTCGCGGACATTAGTGCTATACAATATAAGAAAATTAAAGAACTAGTAATGGGTGTAAAATATCCCATAGTGCAACTTCAAAACGTAGACAGTAAATACGGAAATGCTGTACTCGCCACTATCCAGGACTATACGGACGATAAATTGAAATATCGTGTTTATCTTCCGAGGAGATACGCAGGCGTTTGGGAAGACGATGAGTTAAAACATTTAGCACCGAACTCACTATATCTCGTTTACCGCGGAGAAAAAAACAGGGCCTACGTGGTGGACATTTTAATGTAATACTGGATGGACATCTTATGAAGTAACAAGTATATTTGTATTTCATAATGTACACATTATTAAATTTGTAATATATATATATAGCGCTTACATGTAATTCATTTGTTTTAATTACAATTCAGTGTGTATATGTGTGTGTGTGTGTGTGTGTGTGTGTGTGCATAATATGTATTTTAACTTGAATGCAATCATAAACTTGTAATATAGTGTGATTACATATATTTCTTAATTGTACACAATTGACAATGTACAGGTGTTTACATATTATGTATTTTAACTTGTAATTAGTATGCATACATGTATTTCTTAATTGTACACAATTGAAAATGTACACGTGTTTACATATTATGTATTTTAACTTGTAATTAGTGTGCATACACGTATTTCTTTTGTTTTAATTATATGCAATTGTCAATTCAATTCATTGTGTGTGTGTGTGTGTGTTTAAATATTTTAACTTGTAATATATTGTGCTTATATGTATTTAATTTGATAAAATTAAACGATATTATCTTAACATTTCATTGTATTTAATTTCAAAAAATCCTTTGAACTAACAGTACATTTAATCATATTTTAAATAACAGTACAACACTCAATCTACAAGCTTGAACGGTCGTTGCGCACCGACCGTTATTACATACATTCAATTTAAAAAAAAAATCAAAATTATATTAAAACAATTGCATAATGTTAATATATTACAGAAACTAAAGAATAATTTTATGTATATATATATTTAAAAATGTAATTATTTTTTAATTTCTGTTTTTGTAAATATTTAAAAATGTATTTATTTTTTAATTTATGTTTTTGTAAATATTTTGTAAATAATATATGTCTATAATATATGAGCGTGCACAATAGTTTTTTTGTATATATGTACTTTTTAATTTATGTTTTTGTAAATAAGATGTGTCCATGTAAATAAATACATGAGTGTATCTGTAATTGCTTAAGTGTTTATTTTCAACTTTCCTTTTCCATGCATGATGCGTGTGTGTGTGTGTGTGCGTTCCACAATAAATCTCAGCGGAAGCCAACTGCCACTTGTCCCTATTATTCATGTGTGTTTCTTACAACAACAAACGTAGGGTCCGCTATAGCGAGCGCTAGACCAACAGGTTGGTGCGAACGTATTTTTACAATCTGTATACATTTACTTACCTATAGAAAATTACATATCAATCAGAATATCCGACACACAGACCAATCCTCGACGACGAACCGGATCACCGCGTGACCCGTTCGACGCTCGCCGGCCGCCGACGGCGGCCGGCGAACGGCGAACGGCACCGACCGGATCACGACGCAGCCTCACGAACCAGTTCGCCGTTCGCCGTCGGCGGCGGACGGCGTCCGACAGCAGATCAACCGGACGGCGGCCGGCGAACGGCGAACGGCGAACCGGATCACTACACGGGCTCGCGATACAGTTCGCCACGACACACGGACACGCCGCCTTGCCAACGATACACCGCATCGACCGCAGCGACGTTCATATACAAAACCCGTACACTATAACACACGCAAGAGTCGACTACGGCGATTAACCAGCACGAGTCGGCAACGCCGACCACGACGATTTTACAACATGGCCGAAAGGAAAAACTCCTTGCATATACAAACCCGTACACTATAACACATGCACGAAGCGGCAACGTCGACGACGTATACACCAATCAACGCACACATAACCCCACTTTATACTCACCGCCCACAACATGACCGAAAGCCGACTACCAGATTTTTACCCCCACCACCTAGATTTTTGAATTTCCCGCCATATGACGTCACATCCGGGGTAGAACTGTCAGTTTTACCCTACTACCAATAACGAAGCCTACTATCTAAGTTAGATAATTAAACGTAGACACAACCTCCCAAAAACGTCTCTGTACCGTAATTATGTGCGATAAATGGAAACTAATTTCTGTACTTCCAATAAATACACCCTCTTAAGAAAATATGTACCAATAAACTCCAATAAAATATGTACAAATAACGTAGCCAATTAGGTTATACGTTCTAAATTGGAAGTACGGATAGGTTTTAATTCGAATAAATACAGCCTTTAATGTATATACAGCCTTTTATCCATACAATAAATACAGCCTTTGAATGTACACTAACAAAGGAAATTTTTGTTAAATCTAATTAATTTTAAAAATCTAAAAGGTTAAGTTACATTGTTAAACGTAGACACAACCTCGAAAAATCGTCTGTGTACCGTAATTATGTGCAATAAATGGAAACTAATTTCTGTACTTCCAATAAATATACCCTTTTAATAAAATATGTGCCAATACTCTGAATTCAAATTAAATAAAGAAAAAAGGAAGTGTGTGTGTGTGTGTGTGTGTGTGTGTGTGTGTGTTTTCTGTGGTTGAGGCTGAAGATAGAAGTAGTTTCTGTAGAAATATTTCATTTCTAAAACGATTTTAAATATAAATCTTAAAACATGGAAGTCGTGTATAGTTCTCCACACGGATATTTTCATTATTTGCATCAAATAGTATTATTGTTTAATACACGTTCTATCCGGATCAAATTATGTGTATACAGTTCTGGAAAAATTAGAAATTTTTTTTTTTTAATTTTAAACTGTATTATGTTTGGAAGTATCCCAAAGTAAATTTAACATTAATCATGTCAATCAATGAGGCCAGTCCAGTTTTTCAAGGCTAGGAGAATCCTTGAAATGTTTGGAGCATCACTAGGTCATGATGGATCAAATCATCAAACTTCAGTTTCTGTGAAAAACTGGCAGATTTGAGTAGTCAGTTGATAAAGGATGGTATTGTAAAAGCAACAATTCTTTCAGAATTATTTTATAACCCTGTCAGTCTGCAAATAACTATCACTCCTTTAGATCATCAGCAGATTTAAACTTTTCTTATTTGTGCTAGTAATGTATCATGTAAAACTGCTGGAAGTATGGTATACAAAGTTTCTATTATCCTTTTCAAGGTGATGACCAAAACAAAAAGGACTACTTATAATTCATCATTGTAGCAGTTACGCAGCAGTATACTAAACATCTCTTGGTTAATACCTGTACTCTGGTCAGGTAGCACACAATGAATCATTCAAAACAAGTACAATTCAGTGTCAATGTCTAGTGTTTATGTGTCACTGCTACCCATAGTGAAACATTTGTATTGTGCATAACAAATAGTATTCTGACTGTACACTTTTTTCATCTGACAAGAATTTTATACTTAGGCAAACTCGTTTAATGGTGTAACCTTCTGTAATATGTGCCAAACAAGTATTCATAAAATTATTATTTGTGTCAAATTGTGTTTTATTTATTTCAAACAAAATCTGTTTTGTGTACATAACTTTATGTCCAATACAATTATTATGTTATTTCTTTTTAGTATCCCTTATAGATTTGCGTGATCAAAACTTTTAATACTAAAACTTTTTTTCAGCTGATAACCATGCTTTGTTGAGATTATTAAAGAAAAGTTTTGCTCATTCAGTGATGTGGCATCTTCAGTGATAAAGTTGAGTCTCATCGTAGTAAAACTACTGAAGACTTCATAGAATTGGAAAATTAATGAGAATAATATTCTTACAACCAGTGACAAGAATTATGAACTTAAAACAGTGGAATGAATTATTGAATACCAGATACTCTCAATTGCTAAAACAAACACACTTATATTACAACAGTTCTCTTTATATAATTATCAAGGACACACTGTATAGCCTACAAACAGTAATAAAAAAATCACAATAGTTTACAACACAAGTAAACAATTGATCATTTGTCACTTTCATTAAAAACTGCTGTCTAATATCATCTTATATGAATGCACAACCTACTACACCAACTCTCTAAAACTCAGCTGGTGGCGACATCCTAATTATCAGGCTAATGTGAGAAAGTTCCAGATGAATGCCAAGAGTGTGGCTCTAGAATATTCTGCAGTGCTGCTGATTAACAGTATGTGATCAGCATCACATAGAGTACTACACATTTAAGCTATCTAATTGACTTGGTATTACAATATTAGTAAAATGTGCTTGTTAACCAAATAGTGTGTTGTTACTCCTGAAAATCCCATTTGACTAAGAGCATTTTAGAAGTCTGGGTTATCTTTTATGTTTCACTCCACAAACATGCCTTTAGTTCAGCATTTCTCAACCTATTGGGCATGAGCCACTGCTGGGTCCCGAGAGGGCATTTGGAGGGTTGCAAAGTCAGGTTCGGATATTTATTTACTGTGTCTTAAAAAGCTACTACATGTAAATAACTAAGATATATCATTTTAACAATTTAAATTCAACCTGTTTTGTACATAGTCTAAACTGTACATATTTGTTATTCATGCTTTACCATTGTTTTTTACCAGCTCTGATGTTTAACTCTCTATAACCAGATTGAAAGTTGCTTCCCAGAGGGATACAGTGAATTCAATTGGATTCAAGACCCATTCTTGTATTTTGAAAGTTCTAACATGTTGTGAGTAAAACTAAATGAGCAATTGTGTGATATCATCTGTGATGCTGTGATTAAAACTAAATTTTTAGTAAATTATTTTGTATAGTTAGTGATAACATGAGACATGTCATGGACAAAAAAAGCCATAAACTTTCAGATTCTGACTTAACAAAGTTCTGGATATCTTTAAGAGATGAATATCCTGAACTTTCGGAGTTGTTCATCCCATTCATCACCTCATTCTTGAGTGAAATGGGATTTTCATCTCAAGTGAAAAGCAAGCACAGAAATAGACTTGACGCACACTAAGATTTATGACTTAATTTAACCACTCTTGAATCCAACATACCCCAGCTTTTGCAGAAAAAGCAGCTCCAACTGTCACATTAGTAACTAATGATTAGTTAGGCAAGTAAAAACTCTTTTGTTTTTAACTTCAGCATGTGTTTATTAGAGCAAATTAGTCTTTTGAATTACATATTTGCTTTTTGCTTTTCTATAATTAAGTGTATATATAATTTGTTTAAGCATAAAAGAAGGCTTAAGTTCTCAGTGTTACCAAAAATATGATATAAAGTGGGTGCACTTTATACACCCCTACAAGTAGTTCTGCCATGCACACCCCTACAAGTCTAATTAATTTTAAAAATCTAAAAGGTTAAGTTAGATAATTAAACGTAGACACAACCTCCCAAAATCGTCTCTGTACCGTAATTATTTGCGATAAATGGAAACTAATTTCTGTACTTCCAATAAATACACCCTTTTAATAAAATATGTGCCAATAAACCCCAATAAAATATGCACCAATAACGAAGCTTACTATCTAAGTTAGATAATTAAACGTAGACACAACCTCCCAAAATCGTCTCTGTACCGTCATTATGTGCGATAAATGGAAACTAATTTCTGTACTTCCAATAAATACACCCTTTTAATAAAATATGTACCAATAAACTCCAATAAAATATGTAAGAATAACGTAGCCTACTAGGTTATACGTTCTAAATTGGAAGTACCGATAGGTTTTAATTCGAATAAATACAGCCTTTTATCCATACAATAAATACAGCCTTTGAATCTACACTAACAAAGGAAATTTTTGTTAAATCTAATTAATTTTAAAAATCTAAAAGGTTAAGTTACATTGTTAAACGTAGACACAACCTCCAAAAATCGTCTGTGTACCGTAATTATGTGCGATAAATGGAAAATAATTTCTGTACTTCCAGTAAATACACCCTTTTATTGTACACTAACAAAGTAAATTTTATTTAAGTTACATTGTCGTACATAACCTCCATAACCTGGCATTAGTTACTTGTGAAGAAAACAGTTCTAGTTAGGAATGGACCGAAACAACGGCACAGCTGTTTCGCATCAGCTTACTCAACGCAACTGATGCGCTGCATAACTGATGCGGAGAAACCACTAATGTCTAATGTCTCGCATTAGGTGGCAACAGAACAGCAGAATGTCTCGCATTAGGAAGCAACAGCAGATGCGCCTGCCTGGCCGACAGCTAATGCGCTTAACTGATGAGAGTTGTCACAAGCCACTACAATGTACTTTTCACGTTCTAACTTCATTCCTTCTTTTCCGTGTTTTATGTAATGAACTACACAGACTAAACCTTAGCCCCTGATGCATACCGACTGCTTCGCTTATTTTCGTTTCTTTCCGTGGATGTTCGTACAGGTTGATTGCGTTGTCAGCTGGCAACCTTACACATATTGAGAATCAAACGTATTTCTGTACACGATTTTTATCGAACTTCCGTAATGCATCTGCAGTCACTGCCATATTTCTTCAGTATTTCACTCTGTGCTTTGTTCATTATAAAAGTAAATTTTTCGCTATAAGTATTTATGCATCCTTATTAGACTGTGCTAATGTAGAGGAGTTTAAACATTAGGTAGGTATGCATCAGTTGTACGAAAAATAGTGTGCGTTTAGACATTAGTCAACACTCTGTAGCAACGAATCAGCCAGACAACAACCTAATGTTCTGCATCTGATTATTTCAACTGATGCGCAGTGTCAACTAATGCGAACGCATCAGATGCGGTAAAACATCAACTCGGCACAACCCTAGTTCTAGTACACATCGAACACGGAAAAAAAAATACAAACGCGGAGACGGAACTTGTCTTTGGCCGCAGGCGGGTCTCACTAAATCCTGCGGCCAAATAGAGCTTCCGTCTCCACGTTTGTAATTTTTTTCCGTGTTCGATGTGTACTAGAACTGTTTTCTTCACAAGTAACTAATGCCAGGTTATGGAGGTTATGTAGACAATGTAACTTAAATAAAATTTACTTTGTTAGTGTACAATAAAAGGGTGTATGTACTGGAAGTACAGAAATAATTTTCCATTTATCGCACATAATTACGGTACACAGACGATTTTTGGAGGTTGTGTCTACGTTTAACAATGCAACTTAACCTTTTAGATTTTTAAAATTAATTAGATTTAACAAAAATTTCCTTTGTTAGTATACATTAAATTATTGTATGGATACAAGGCTGCTGTACATAACATTAAAGGCTGTATTTATTCGAAGTACCGGAATTAAAACCTATAGAAGTAAGATCTATAGAAGTAATTGTAAACAAGTGTTTTCTTTATCCTTTCAAACTAAAAAACTGACACTTCTCTGGAAATTGAAAAAAGGATTTTAATGTACTTGTTTGGTTATACGTTAGATTGTACTAGGTTATAAATTGGAAGTAAATTCCGGTACTTCAAATAAATACACCTTTAATGTTATATACAGCCTTTTATCCATACAATACATACAGCCTTTGAATGTACACTAACAAAGGAAATTTTTGTTAAATCTAATTAATTTTAAAAATCTAAAAGGTTAAGTTACTGATGTTACTACATCTTAAACATAGACACAACCTACAAAAATCGTCTGTGTACCGTAATTATGTGCAATAAATGGAAACTAATTTCTGTACTTCCAATAAATACACCCTTTTAATAAAATATGTGCCAATACTCTGAATTCAAATTAAATAAAGAAAAAAGGAATTGTGCGGTGTGTGTGTGTGTTTTCTGTGGTTGAGGCTGAAGATAGAAGTAGTTTCTGTAGAAATATTTCATTTCTAAAACGATTTTAAATATAAATCTTAAAACATGGAAGTCATGTATAGTTCTCCACACGGATATTTTCATTATTTGCATCAAATAGTATTATTGTTTAATACACGTTCTATCCAGATCAAATTATGTGTATACAGTTCTGGAAAAATTAGAAATAAAAATTTTTTTTGTTTATTTTAAACTGTATTATGTTTGGAAGTATCCCAAAGTAAATTTAACATTAATCATGTCAATCAATGAGGCCAGTCCAGTGTTTTAAGGCTAGGAGAATCATTGAAATGTTTGGAGCATCACTAGGTCATAATGGATCAAATCATCAAACTTCAGTTTCTGTGAAAAACTGGCAGATTTGAGTAGTCAGTTGATAAAGGATGGTATTGTAAAAGCAACAATTCTTTCAGAATTATTTTATAACCCTGTCAGTCTGCAAATAACTTTCACTCCTTTAGATCATCAGCAGATTTAAACTTTTCTTATTTGTGCTAGGAATGTATCATGTAAAACTGCTGGAAGCATGGTATACAAAGTTTCTATTATCCTTTTCAAGGTTGATGACCAAAACAAAAAGTACTACTTATAATTCATCATTGTAGCAGTTACACAGCAGTATACTAAACATCTCTTGGTTAATAACTGTACTCTGGTCAGGTAGCACACAATGAATCATTCAAAACAAGTACAATTTAGTGTCATGTCTAGTTTTTATGTGTCACTGCTACCCATAGTGAATCATTTGTATTGTACACAACAAATAGTATTCTGACTGTACACGTTTTTCATCTGACAAGAATTTTATACTTAGGCAAACTCATTTAATGGTGTAACCTTCTGTAATATGTGCCAAACAAGTATTCATAAAATTAATATTTGTGTCAAATTGTGTTTTATTTATTTCAAACAAAATCTGTTTTGTGGACATAACTTTATGTCCAATACAATTATTATGTTATTTCTTTTTAGTATCCCTTATAGATTTGCGTGATCAAAACTTTTAATACTAAAACTTTTTTTCAGCTGATAACCATGCTTTGTTGAGATTATTAAAGAAAAGTTTTGCTCATTCAGTGATGTGGCATCTTCAGTGATAAAGTTGAGTCTCATCGTAGTAAAACTACTGAAGACTTCATAGAATTGGAAAATTAATGAGAATAATATTCTTACAACCAGTGACAAGAATTATGAACTTAAAACAGTGGAATGAATTATTGAATACCAGATACTCTCAATTGCTAAAACAAACACACTTATATTACAACAGTTCTCTTTATATAATTATCAAGGACACACTGTATAGCCTACAAACAGTAATAAAAAAATCACAATAGTTTACAACACAAGTAAACAATTGATCATTTGTCACTTTCATTAAAAACTGCTGTCTAATATCATCTTATATGAATGCACAACCTACTACACCAACTCTCTAAAACTCAGCTGGTGGCAACATCCTAATTATCAGGCTAATGTGAGAAAGTTCCAGATGAATGCCAAGAGTGTGGCTCTAGAATATTCTGCAGTGCTGCTGATTAACAGTATGTGATCAGCATCACATAGAGTACTACACATTTAAGCTATCTAATTGACTTGGTATTACAATATTAGTAAAATGTGCTTGTTAACCAAATAGTGTGTTGTTACTCCTGAAAATCCCATTTGACTAAGAGCATTTTAGAAGTCTGGGTTATCTTTTATGTTTCACTCCACGAACATGCTTTTAGTTCAGCATTTCTTAACCTATTGGGCATGAGCCACTGCTGGGTCCCGAGAGGGCATTTGGAGGGTTGCAAAGTCAGGTTCGGATATTTATTTACTGTGTCTTAAAAAGCTACTACATGTAAATAACTAAGATATATCATTTTAACAATTTAAATTCAACCTGTTTTGTACATAGTCTAAACTGTACATATTTGTTATTCATGCTTTACCATTGTTTTTTACCAGCTCTGATGTTTAACTCTCTATAACCAGATTGAAAGTTGCTTCCCAGAGGGATACAGTGAATTCAATTGGATTCAAGACCCATTCTTGTATTTTGAAAGTTCTAACATGTTGTGAGTAAAACTAAATGAGCAATTGTGTGATATCATCTGTGATGCTGTGATTAAAACTAAATTTTTAGTAAATTATTTTGTATAGTTAGTGATAACATGAGACATGTCATGGACAAAAAAAGCCATAAACTTTCAGATTCTGACTTAACAAAGTTCTGGATATCTTTAAGAGATGAATATCCTGAACTTTCGGAGTTGTTCATCCCATTCATCACCTCATTCTTGAGTGAAATGGGATTTTCATCTCAAGTGAAAAGCAAGCACAGAAATAGACTTGACGCACACTCAGATTTATGACTTAATTTAACCACTCTTGAATCCAACATACCCCAGCTTTTGCAGAAAAAGCAGCTCCAACTGTCACATTAGTAACTAATGATTAGTTAGGCAAGTAAAAACTCTTTTGTTTTTAACTTCAGCATGTGTTTATTAGAGCAAATTAGTCTTTTGAATTACATATTTGCTTTTTGCTTTTCTATAATTAAGTGTATATATAATTTGTTTAAGCATAAAAGAAGGCTTAAAGTTCTCAGTGTTACCAAAAATATGATTATAAAGTGGGTGCACTTTATACACCCCTACAAGTAGTTCTGCCATGCACACCCCTACAAGTCTAATTAATTTTAAAAATCTAAAAGGTTAAGTTAGATAATTAAACGTAGACACAACCTCCCAAAATCGTCTCTGTACCGTAATTATTTGCGATAAATGGAAACTAATTTCTGTACTTCCAATAAATACACCCTTTTAATAAAATATGTGCCAATAAACCCCAATAAAATATGCACCAATAACGAAGCTTACTATCTAAGTTAGATAATTAAACGTAGACACAACCTCCCAAAATCGTCTCTGTACCGTCATTATGTGCGATAAATGGAAACTAATTTCTGTACTTCCAATAAATACACCCTTTTAATAAAATATGTACCAATAAACTCCAATAAAATATGTAAGAATAACGTAGCCTACTAGGTTATACGTTCTAAATTGGAAGTACCGATAGGTTTTAATTCGAATAAATACAGCCTTCAATGTATATACAGCCTTTTATCCATACAATAAATACAGCCTTTGAATCTACACTAACAAAGGAAATTTTTGTTAAATCTAATTAATTTTAAAAATCTAAAAGGTTAAGTTACATTGTTAAACGTAGACACAACCTCCAAAAATGGTCTGTGTACCGTAATTATGTGCGATAAATGGAAAATAATTTCTGTACTTCCAGTAAATACACCCTTTTATTGTACACTAACAAAGTAAATTTTATTTAAGTTACATTGTCGTACATAACCTCCATAACCTGGCATTAGTTACTTGTGAAGAAAACAGTTCTAGTTAGGGATGGCCCGAAACAACGGCACAGCTGTTTCGCATCAGCTTACTCAACGCAACTGATGCGCTGCATAACTGATGCGGAGAAACCACTAATGTCTAATGTCTCGCATTAGGTGGCAACAGAACAGCAGAATGTCTCGCATTAGGAAGCAACAGCAGATGCGCCTGCCTGGCCGACAGCTAATGCGCTTAACTGATGAGAGTTGTCACAAGCCACTACAATGTACTTTTCACTTTCTAACTTCATTCCTTCTTTTCCGTGTTTTATGTAATGAACTACACAGACTAAACCTTAGCCCCTGATGCATACCGACTGCTTCGCTTATTTTCGTTTCTTTCCGTGGATGTCGTACAGGTTGATTGCGTTGTCAGCTGGCAACCTTACACATATTGAGAATCAAACGTATTTCTGTACACGATTTTTATCGAACTTCCGTAATGCATCTGCAGTCACTGCCATATTTCTTCAGTATTTCACTCTGTGCTTTGTTCATTATAAAAGTAAATTTTTCGCTAGAAGTATTTATGCATCCTTATTAGACTGTGCTAATGTAGAGGAGTTTAAACATTAGGTAGGTATGCATCAGTTGTACGAAAAATAGTGTGCGTTTAGACATTAGTCAACACTCTGTAGCAACGAATCAGCCAGACAACAACCTAATGTTCTGCATCTGATTATTTCAACTGATGCGTAGTGTCAACTAATGCGAACGCATCAGATGCGGTAAAACATCAACTCGGCACAACCCTAGTTCTAGTACACATCGAACACGGAAAAAAAAATACAAACGCGGAGACGGAACTTGTCTTTGGCCGCAGGCGGGTCTCACTAAATCCTGCGGCCAAATAGAGCTTCCGTCTCCACGTTTGTAATTTTTTTCCGTGTTCGATGTGTACTAGAACTGTTTTCTTCACAAGTAACTAATGCCAGGTTATGGAGGTTATGTAGACAATGTAACTTAAATAAAATTTACTTTGTTAGTGTACAATAAAAGGGTGTATGTACTGGAAGTACAGAAATAATTTTCCATTTATCGCACATAATTACGGTACACAGACGATTTTTGGAGGTTGTGTCTACGTTTAACAATGCAACTTAACCTTTTAGATTTTTAAAATTAATTAGATTTAACAAAAATTTCCTTTGTTAGTATACATTAAATTATTGTATGGATACAAGGCTGCTGTACATAACATTAAAGGCTGTATTTATTCGAAGTACCGGAATTAAAACCTATAGAAGTAAGATCTATAGAAGTAATTGTAAACAAGTGTTTTCTTTATCCTTTCAAACTAAAAAACTGACACTTCTCTGGAAATTGAAAAAAGGATTTTAATGTACTTGTTTGGTTATACGTTAGATTGTACTAGGTTATAAATTGGAAGTAAATTCCGGTACTTCAAATAAATACTCCTTTAATGTTATATACAGCCTTTTATCCATACAATAAATACAGCCTTTGAATGTACACTAACAAAGGAAATTTTTGTTAAATCTAATTAATTTTAAAAATCTAAAAGGTTAAGTTACTGATGTTACTACATCTTAAACATAGACACAACCTACAAAAATCGTCTGTGTACCGTAATTATGTGCAATAAATGGAAACTAATTTCTGTACTTCCAATAAATACACCCTTTTAATAAAATATGTGCCAATACTCTGAATTCAAATTAAATAAAGAAAAAAGGAATTGTGTGGTGTGTGTGTGTTTTCTGTGGTTGAGGCTGAAGATAGAAGTAGTTTCTGTAGAAATATTTCATTTCTAAAACGATTTTAAATATAAATCTTAAAACATGGAAGTCATGTATAGTTCTCCACACGGATATTTTCATTATTTGCATCAAATAGTATTATTGTTTAATACACGTTCTATCCAGATCAAATTATGTGTATAATTTTTCCATTTCTAGTTCTGGAAAAATTAGAAATAAAAATTTTTTTGTTTATTTTAAACTGTATTATGTTTGGAAGTATCCCAAAGTAAATTTAACATTAATCATGTCAATCAATGAGGCCAGTCCAGTGTTTTAAGGCTAGGAGAATCCTTGAAATGTTTGGAGCATCACTAGGTCATAATGGATCAAATCATCAAACTTCAGTTTCTGTGAAAAACTGGCAGATTTGAGTAGTCAGTTGATAAAGGATGGTATTGTAAAAGCAACAATTCTTTCAGAATTATTTTATAACCCTGTCAGTCTGCAAATAACTTTCACTCCTTTAGATCATCAGCAGATTTAAACTTTTCTTATTTGTGCTAGGAATGTATCATGTAAAACTGCTGGAAGCATGGTATACAAAGTTTCTATTATCCTTTTCAAGGTTGATGACCAAAACAAAAAGTACTACTTATAATTCATCATTGTAGCAGTTACACAGCAGTATACTAAACATCTCTTGGTTAATACCTGTACTCTGGTCAGGTAGCACACAATGAATCATTCAAAACAAGTACAATTTAGTGTCATGTCTAGTTTTTATGTGTCACTGCTACCCATAGTGAATCATTTGTATTGTACATAACAAATAGTATTCTGACTGTACACGTTTTTCATCTGACAAGAATTTTATACTTAGGCAAACTCATTTAATGGTGTAACCTTCTGTAATATGTGCCAAACAAGTATTCATAAAATTAATATTTGTGTCAAATTGTGTTTTATTTATTTCAAACAAAATATGTTTTGTGGACATAACTTTATGTCCAATACAATTATTATGTTATTTCTTTTTAGTATCCCTTATAGATTTGCGTGATCAAAACTTTTAATACTAAAACTTTTTTTCAGCTGATAACCATGCTTTGTTGAGATTATTAAAGAAAAGTTTTGCTCATTCAGTGATGTGGCATCTTCAGTGATAAAGTTGAGTCTCATCGTAGTAAAACTACTGAAGACTTCATAGAATTGGAAAATTAATGAGAATAATATTCTTACAACCAGTGACAAGAATTATGAACTTAAAACAGTGGAATGAATTATTGAATACCAGATACTCTCAATTGCTAAAACAAACACACTTATATTACAACAGTTCTCTTTATATAATTATCAAGGACACACTGTATAGCCTACAAACAGTAATAAAAAAATCACAATAGTTTACAACACAAGTAAACAATTGATCATTTGTCACTTTCATTAAAAACTGCTGTCTAATATCATCTTATATGAATGCACAACCTACTACACCAACTCTCTAAAACTCAGCTGGTGGCAACATCCTAATTATCAGGCTAATGTGAGAAAGTTCCAGATGAATGCCAAGAGTGTGGCTCTAGAATATTCTGCAGTGCTGCTGATTAACAGTATGTGATCAGCATCACATAGAGTACTACACATTTAAGCTATCTAATTGACTTGGTATTACAATATTAGTAAAATGTGCTTGTTAACCAAATAGTGTGTTGTTACTCCTGAAAATCCCATTTGACTAAGAGCATTTTAGAAGTCTGGGTTATCTTTTATGTTTCACTCCACAAACATGCCTTTAGTTCAGCATTTCTTAACCTATTGGGCATGAGCCACTGCTGGGTCCCGAGAGGGCATTTGGAGGGTTGCAAAGTCAGGTTCGGATATTTATTTACTGTGTCTTAAAAAGCTACTACATGTAAATAACTAAGATATATCATTTTAACAATTTAAATTCAACCTGTTTTGTACATAGTCTAAACTGTACATATTTGTTATTCATGCTCTACCATTGTTTTTTACCAGCTCTGATGTTTAACTCTCTATAACCAGATTGAAAGTTGCTTCCCAGAGGGATACAGTGAATTCAATTGGATTCAAGACCCATTCTTGTATTTTGAAAGTTCTAACATGTTGTGAGTAAAACTAAATGAGCAATTGTGTGATATCATCTGTGATGCTGTGATTAAAACTAAATTTTTAGTAAATTATTTTGTATAGTTAGTGATAACATGAGACATGTCATGGACAAAAAAAGCCATAAACTTTCAGATTCTGACTTAACAAAGTTCTGGATATCTTTAAGAGATGAATATCCTGAACTTTCGGAGTTGTTCATCCCATTCATCACCTCATTCTTGAGTGAAATGGGATTTT
Source organism: Magicicada septendecula (assembly GCA_034769895.1). Taxonomy (NCBI): domain Eukaryota; kingdom Metazoa; phylum Arthropoda; class Insecta; order Hemiptera; family Cicadidae; genus Magicicada; species Magicicada septendecula. Next base: position 548,261,157 of record CM068368.1, read on the forward strand.
CATCTCAAGTGAAAAGCAAGCACAGAAATAGACTTGACGCACACTCAGATTTATGACTTAATTTAACCACTCTTGAATCCAACATACCCCAGCTTTTGCAGAAAAAGCAGCTCCAACTGTCACATTAGTAACTAATGATTAGTTAGGCAAGTAAAAACTCTTTTGTTTTTAACTTCAGCATGTGTTTATTAGAGCAAATTAGTCTTTTGAATTACATATTTGCTTTTTGCTTTTCTATAATTAAGTGTATATATAATTTGTTTAAGCATAAAAGAAGGCTTAAAGTTCTCAGTGTTACCAAAAATATGATTATAAAGTGGGTGCACTTTATACACCCCTACAAGTAGTTCTGCCATGCACACCCCTCCCTACAAGTCTAATTAATTTTAAAAATCTAAAAGGTTAAGTTAGATAATTAAACGTAGACACAACCTCCCAAAATCGTCTCTGTACCGTAATTATTTGCGATAAATGGAAACTAATTTCTGTACTTCCAATAAATACACCCTTTTAATAAAATATGTGCCAATAAACCCCAATAAAATATGCACCAATAACGAAGCTTACTATCTAAGTTAGATAATTAAACGTAGACACAACCTCCCAAAATCGTCTCTGTACCGTCATTATGTGCGATAAATGGAAACTAATTTCTGTACTTCCAATAAATACACCCTTTTAATAAAATATGTACCAATAAACTCCAATAAAATATGTAAGAATAACGTAGCCTACTAGGTTATACGTTCTAAATTGGAAGTACCGATAGGTTTTAATTCGAATAAATACAGCCTTCAATGTATATACAGCCTTTTATCCATACAATAAATACAGCCTTTGAATCTACACTAACAAAGGAAATTTTTGTTAAATCTAATTAATTTTAAAAATCTAAAAGGTTAAGTTACATTGTTAAACGTAGACACAACCTCCAAAAATGGTCTGTGTACCGTAATTATGTGCGATGGAAAATAATTTCTGTACTTCCAGTAAATACACCCTTTTATTGTACACTAACAAAGTAAATTTTATTTAAGTTACATTGTCGTACATAACCTCCATAACCTGGCATTAGTTACTTGTGAAGAAAACAGTTCTAGTTAGGGATGGCCCGAAACAACGGCACAGCTGTTTCGCATCAGCTTACTCAACGCAACTGATGCGGAGAAACCACTAATGTCTAATGTCTCGCATTAGGTGGCAACAGAACAGCAGAATGTCTCGCATTAGGAAGCAACAGCAGATGCGCCTGCCTGGCCGACAGCTAATGCGCTTAACTGATGAGAGTTGTCACAAGCCACTACAATGTACTTTTCACGTTCTAACTTCATTCCTTCTTTTCCGTGTTTTATGTAATGAACTACACAGACTAAACCTTAGCCCCTGATGCATACCGACTGCTTCGCTTATTTTCGTTTCTTTCCGTGGATGTTCGTACAGGTTGATTGCGTTGTCAGCTGGCAACCTTACACATATTGAGAATCAAACGTATTTCTGTACACGATTTTTATCGAACTTCCGTAATGCATCTGCAGTCACTGCCATATTTCTTCAGTATTTCACTCTGTGCTTTGTTCATTATAAAAGTAAATTTTTCGCTAGAAGTATTTATGCATCCTTATTAGACTGTGCTAATGTAGAGGAGTTTAAACATTAGGTAGGTATGCATCAGTTGTACGAAAAATAGTGTGCGTTTAGACATTAGTCAACACTCTGTAGCAACGAATCAGCCAGACAACAACCTAATGTTCTGCATCTGATTATTTCAACTGATGCGCAGTGTCAACTAATGCGAACGCATCAGATGCGGTAAAACATCAACTCGGCACAACCCTAGTTCTAGTACACATCGAACACGGAAAAAAAATACAAACGCGGAGACGGAACTTGTCTTTGGCCGCAGGCGGGTCTCACTAAATCCTGCGGCCAAATAGAGCTTCCGTCTCCACGTTTGTAATTTTTTTCCGTGTTCGATGTGTACTAGAACTGTTTTCTTCACAAGTAACTAATGCCAGGTTATGGAGGTTATGTAGACAATGTAACTTAAATAAAATTTACTTTGTTAGTGTACAATAAAAGGGTGTATGTACTGGAAGTACAGAAATAATTTTCCATTTATCGCACATAATTACGGTACACAGACGATTTTTGGAGGTTGTGTCTACGTTTAACAATGCAACTTAACCTTTTAGATTTTTAAAATTAATTAGATTTAACAAAAATTTCCTTTGTTAGTATACATTAAATTATTGTATGGATACAAGGCTGCTGTACATAACATTAAAGGCTGTATTTATTCGAAGTACCGGAATTAAAACCTATAGAAGTAAGATCTATAGAAGTAATTGTAAACAAGTGTTTTCTTTATCCTTTCAAACTAAAAAACTGACACTTCTCTGGAAATTGAAAAAAGGATTTTAATGTACTTGTTTGGTTATACGTTAGATTGTACTAGGTTATAAATTGGAAGTAAATTCCGGTACTTCAAATAAATACTCCTTTAATGTTATATACAGCCTTTTATCCATACAATAAATACAGCCTTTGAATGTACACTAACAAAGGAAATTTTTGTTAAATCTAATTAATTTTAAAAATCTAAAAGGTTAAGTTACTGATGTTACTACATCTTAAACATAGACACAACCTACAAAAATCGTCTGTGTACCGTAATTATGTGCAATAAATGGAAACTAATTTCTGTACTTCCAATAAATACACCCTTTTAATAAAATATGTGCCAATACTCTGAATTCAAATTAAATAAAGAAAAAAGGAATTGTGTGGTGTGTGTGTGTTTTCTGTGGTTGAGGCTGAAGATAGAAGTAGTTTCTGTAGAAATATTTCATTTCTAAAACGATTTTAAATATAAATCTTAAAACATGGAAGTCATGTATAGTTCTCCACACGGATATTTTCATTATTTGCATCAAATAGTATTATTGTTTAATACACGTTCTATCCAGATCAAATTATGTGTATAATTTTTCCATTTCTAGTTCTGGAAAAATTAGAAATAAAAATTTTTTTTGTTTATTTTAAACTGTATTATGTTTGGAAGTATCCCAAAGTAAATTTAACATTAATCATGTCAATCAATGAGGCCAGTCCAGTGTTTTAAGGCTAGGAGAATCCTTGAAATGTTTGGAGCATCACTAGGTCATAATGGATCAAATCATCAAACTTCAGTTTCTGTGAAAAACTGGCAGATTTGAGTAGTCAGTTGATAAAGGATGGTATTGTAAAAGCAACAATTCTTTCAGAATTATTTTATAACCCTGTCAGTCTGCAAATAACTTTCACTCCTTTAGATCATCAGCAGATTTAAACTTTTCTTATTTGTGCTAGGAATGTATCATGTAAAACTGCTGGAAGCATGGTATACAAAGTTTCTATTATCCTTTTCAAGGTTGATGACCAAAACAAAAAGTACTACTTATAATTCATCATTGTAGCAGTTACACAGCAGTATACTAAACATCTCTTGGTTAATACCTGTACTCTGGTCAGGTAGCACACAATGAATCATTCAAAACAAGTACAATTTAGTGTCATGTCTAGTTTTTATGTGTCACTGCTACCCATAGTGAATCATTTGTATTGTACATAACAAATAGTATTCTGACTGTACACGTTTTTCATCTGACAAGAATTTTATACTTAGGCAAACTCATTTAATGGTGTAACCTTCTGTAATATGTGCCAAACAAGTATTCATAAAATTAATATTTGTGTCAAATTGTGTTTTATTTATTTCAAACAAAATCTGTTTTGTGGACATAACTTTATGTCCAATACAATTATTATGTTATTTCTTTTTAGTATCCCTTATAGATTTGCGTGATCAAAACTTTTAATACTAAAACTTTTTTTCAGCTGATAACCATGCTTTGTTGAGATTATTAAAGAAAAGTTTTGCTCATTCAGTGATGTGGCATCTTCAGTGATAAAGTTGAGTCTCATCGTAGTAAAACTACTGAAGACTTCATAGAATTGGAAAATTAATGAGAATAATATTCTTACAACCAGTGACAAGAATTATGAACTTAAAACAGTGGAATGAATTATTGAATACCAGATACTCTCAATTGCTAAAACAAACACACTTATATTACAACAGTTCTCTTTATATAATTATCAAGGACACACTGTATAGCCTACAAACAGTAATAAAAAAATCACAATAGTTTACAACACAAGTAAACAATTGATCATTTGTCACTTTCATTAAAAACTGCTGTCTAATATCATCTTATATGAATGCACAACCTACTACACCAACTCTCTAAAACTCAGCTGGTGGCAACATCCTAATTATCAGGCTAATGTGAGAAAGTTCCAGATGAATGCCAAGAGTGTGGCTCTAGAATATTCTGCAGTGCTGCTGATTAACAGTATGTGATCAGCATCACATAGAGTACTACACATTTAAGCTATCTAATTGACTTGGTATTACAATATTAGTAAAATGTGCTTGTTAACCAAATAGTGTGTTGTTACTCCTGAAAATCCCATTTGACTAAGAGCATTTTAGAAGTCTGGGTTATCTTTTATGTTTCACTCCACAAACATGCCTTTAGTTCAGCATTTCTTAACCTATTGGGCATGAGCCACTGCTGGGTCCCGAGAGGGCATTTGGAGGGTTGCAAAGTCAGGTTCGGATATTTATTTACTGTGTCTTAAAAAGCTACTACATGTAAATAACTAAGATATATCATTTTAACAATTTAAATTCAACCTGTTTTGTACATAGTCTAAACTGTACATATTTGTTATTCATGCTCTACCATTGTTTTTTACCAGCTCTGATGTTTAACTCTCTATAACCAGATTGAAAGTTGCTTCCCAGAGGGATACAGTGAATTCAATTGGATTCAAGACCCATTCTTGTATTTTGAAAGTTCTAACATGTTGTGAGTAAAACTAAATGAGCAATTGTGTGATATCATCTGTGATGCTGTGATTAAAACTAAATTTTTAGTAAATTATTTTGTATAGTTAGTGATAACATGAGACATGTCATGGACAAAAAAAGCCATAAACTTTCAGATTCTGACTTAACAAAGTTCTGGATATCTTTAAGAGATGAATATCCTGAACTTTCGGAGTTGTTCATCCCATTCATCACCTCATTCTTGAGTGAAATGGGATTTTCATCTCAAGTGAAAAGCAAGCACAGAAATAGACTTGACGCACACTCAGATTTATGACTTAATTTAACCACTCTTGAATCCAACATACCCCAGCTTTTGCAGAAAAAGCAGCTCCAACTGTCACATTAGTAACTAATGATTAGTTAGGCAAGTAAAAACTCTTTTGTTTTTAACTTCAGCATGTGTTTATTAGAGCAAATTAGTCTTTTGAATTACATATTTGCTTTTTGCTTTTCTATAATTAAGTGTATATATAATTTGTTTAAGCATAAAAGAAGGCTTAAAGTTCTCAGTGTTACCAAAAATATGATTATAAAGTGGGTGCACTTTATACACCCCTACAAGTAGTTCTGCCATGCACACCCCTCCCTACAAGTCTAATTAATTTTAAAAATCTAAAAGGTTAAGTTAGATAATTAAACGTAGACACAACCTCCCAAAATCGTCTCTGTACCGTAATTATTTGCGATAAATGGAAACTAATTTCTGTACTTCCAATAAATACACCCTTTTAATAAAATATGTGCCAATAAACCCCAATAAAATATGCACCAATAACGAAGCTTACTATCTAAGTTAGATAATTAAACGTAGACACAACCTCCCAAAATCGTCTCTGTACCGTCATTATGTGCGATAAATGGAAACTAATTTCTGTACTTCCAATAAATACACCCTTTTAATAAAATATGTACCAATAAACTCCAATAAAATATGTAAGAATAACGTAGCCTACTAGGTTATACGTTCTAAATTGGAAGTACCGATAGGTTTTAATTCGAATAAATACAGCCTTCAATGTATATACAGCCTTTTATCCATACAATAAATACAGCCTTTGAATCTACACTAACAAAGGAAATTTTTGTTAAATCTAATTAATTTTAAAAATCTAAAAGGTTAAGTTACATTGTTAAACGTAGACACAACCTCCAAAAATGGTCTGTGTACCGTAATTATGTGCGATAAATGGAAAATAATTTCTGTACTTCCAGTAAATACACCCTTTTATTGTACACTAACAAAGTAAATTTTATTTAAGTTACATTGTCGTACATAACCTCCATAACCTGGCATTAGTTACTTGTGAAGAAAACAGTTCTAGTTAGGGATGGCCCGAAACAACGGCACAGCTGTTTCGCATCAGCTTACTCAACGCAACTGATGCGGAGAAACCACTAATGTCTAATGTCTCGCATTAGGTGGCAACAGAACAGCAGAATGTCTCGCATTAGGAAGCAACAGCAGATGCGCCTGCCTGGCCGACAGCTAATGCGCTTAACTGATGAGAGTTGTCACAAGCCACTACAATGTACTTTTCACGTTCTAACTTCATTCCTTCTTTTCCGTGTTTTATGTAATGAACTACACAGACTAAACCTTAGCCCCTGATGCATACCGACTGCTTCGCTTATTTTCGTTTCTTTCCGTGGATGTTCGTACAGGTTGATTGCGTTGTCAGCTGGCAACCTTACACATATTGAGAATCAAACGTATTTCTGTACACGATTTTTATCGAACTTCCGTAATGCATCTGCAGTCACTGCCATATTTCTTCAGTATTTCACTCTGTGCTTTGTTCATTATAAAAGTAAATTTTTCGCTAGAAGTATTTATGCATCCTTATTAGACTGTGCTAATGTAGAGGAGTTTAAACATTAGGTAGGTATGCATCAGTTGTACGAAAAATAGTGTGCGTTTAGACATTAGTCAACACTCTGTAGCAACGAATCAGCCAGACAACAACCTAATGTTCTGCATCTGATTATTTCAACTGATGCGCAGTGTCAACTAATGCGAACGCATCAGATGCGGTAAAACATCAACTCGGCACAACCCTAGTTCTAGTACACATCGAACACGGAAAAAAAATACAAACGCGGAGACGGAACTTGTCTTTGGCCGCAGGCGGGTCTCACTAAATCCTGCGGCCAAATAGAGCTTCCGTCTCCACGTTTGTAATTTTTTTCCGTGTTCGATGTGTACTAGAACTGTTTTCTTCACAAGTAACTAATGCCAGGTTATGGAGGTTATGTAGACAATGTAACTTAAATAAAATTTACTTTGTTAGTGTACAATAAAAGGGTGTATGTACTGGAAGTACAGAAATAATTTTCCATTTATCGCACATAATTACGGTACACAGACGATTTTTGGAGGTTGTGTCTACGTTTAACAATGCAACTTAACCTTTTAGATTTTTAAAATTAATTAGATTTAACAAAAATTTCCTTTGTTAGTATACATTAAATTATTGTATGGATACAAGGCTGCTGTACATAACATTAAAGGCTGTATTTATTCGAAGTACCGGAATTAAAACCTATAGAAGTAAGATCTATAGAAGTAATTGTAAACAAGTGTTTTCTTTATCCTTTCAAACTAAAAAACTGACACTTCTCTGGAAATTGAAAAAAGGATTTTAATGTACTTGTTTGGTTATACGTTAGATTGTACTAGGTTATAAATTGGAAGTAAATTCCGGTACTTCAAATAAATACTCCTTTAATGTTATATACAGCCTTTTATCCATACAATAAATACAGCCTTTGAATGTACACTAACAAAGGAAATTTTTGTTAAATCTAATTAATTTTAAAAATCTAAAAGGTTAAGTTACTGATGTTACTACATCTTAAACATAGACACAACCTACAAAAATCGTCTGTGTACCGTAATTATGTGCAATAAATGGAAACTAATTTCTGTACTTCCAATAAATACACCCTTTTAATAAAATATGTGCCAATACTCTGAATTCAAATTAAATAAAGAAAAAAGGAATTGTGTGGTGTGTGTGTGTGTTTTCTGTGGTTGAGGCTGAAGATAGAAGTAGTTTCTGTAGAAATATTTCATTTCTAAAACGATTTTAAATATAAATCTTAAAACATGGAAGTCATGTATAGTTCTCCACACGGATATTTTCATTATTTGCATCAAATAGTATTATTGTTTAATACACGTTCTATCCAGATCAAATTATGTGTATACAGTTCTGGAAAAATTAGAAATAAAAATTTTTTTTGTTTATTTTAAACTGTATTATGTTTGGAAGTATCCCAAAGTAAATTTAACATTAATCATGTCAATCAATGAGGCCAGTCCAGTGTTTTAAGGCTAGGAGAATCCTTGAAATGTTTGGAGCATCACTAGGTCATAATGGATCAAATCATCAAACTTCAGTTTCTGTGAAAAACTGGCAGATTTGAGTAGTCAGTTAATAAAGGATGGTATTGTAAAAGCAACAATTCTTTCAGAATTATTTTATAACCCTGTCAGTCTGCAAATAACTTTCACTCCTTTAGATCATCAGCAGATTTAAACTTTTCTTATTTGTGCTAGGAATGTATCATGTAAAACTGCTGGAAGCATGGTATACAAAGTTTCTATTATCCTTTTCAAGGTTGATGACCAAAACAAAAAGTACTACTTATAATTCATCATTGTAGCAGTTACACAGCAGTATACTAAACATCTCTTGGTTAATACCTGTACTCTGGTCAGGTAGCACACAATGAATCATTCAAAACAAGTACAATTTAGTGTCATGTCTAGTTTTTATGTGTCACTGCTACCCATAGTGAATCATTTGTATTGTACATAACAAATAGTATTCTGACTGTACACGTTTTTCATCTGACAAGAATTTTATACTTAGGCAAACTCATTTAATGGTGTAACCTTCTGTAATATGTGCCAAACAAGTATTCATAAAATTAATATTTGTGTCAAATTGTGTTTTATTTATTTCAAACAAAATCTGTTTTGTGGACATAACTTTATGTCCAATACAATTATTATGTTATTTCTTTTTAGTATCCCTTATAGATTTGCGTGATCAAAACTTTTAATACTAAAACTTTTTTTCAGCTGATAACCATGCTTTGTTGAGATTATTAAAGAAAAGTTTTGCTCATTCAGTGATGTGGCATCTTCAGTGATAAAGTTGAGTCTCATCGTAGTAAAACTACTGAAGACTTCATAGAATTGGAAAATTAATGAGAATAATATTCTTACAACCAGTGACAAGAATTATGAACTTAAAACAGTGGAATGAATTATTGAATACCAGATACTCTCAATTGCTAAAACAAACACACTTATATTACAACAGTTCTCTTTATATAATTATCAAGGACACACTGTATAGCCTACAAACAGTAATAAAAAAATCACAATAGTTTACAACACAAGTAAACAATTGATCATTTGTCACTTTCATTAAAAACTGCTGTCTAATATCATCTTATATGAATGCACAACCTACTACACCAACTCTCTAAAACTCAGCTGGTGGCAACATCCTAATTATCAGGCTAATGTGAGAAAGTTCCAGATGAATGCCAAGAGTGTGGCTCTAGAATATTCTGCAGTGCTGCTGATTAACAGTATGTGATCAGCATCACATAGAGTACTACACATTTAAGCTATCTAATTGACTTGGTATTACAATATTAGTAAAATGTGCTTGTTAACCAAATAGTGTGTTGTTACTCCTGAAAATCCCATTTGACTAAGAGCATTTTAGAAGTCTGGGTTGTCTTTTATGTTTCACTCCACAAACATGCCTTTAGTTCAGCATTTCTTAACCTATTGGGCATGAGCCACTGCTGGGTCCCGAGAGGGCATTTGGAGGGTTGCAAAGTCAGGTTCGGATATTTATTTACTGTGTCTTAAAAAGCTACTACATGTAAATAACTAAGATATATCATTTTAACAATTTAAATTCAACCTGTTTTGTACATAGTCTAAACTGTACATATTTGTTACTCATGCTCTACCATTGTTTTTTACCAGCTCTGATGTTTAACTCTCTATAACCAGATTGAAAGTTGCTTCCCAGAGGGATACAGTGAATTCAATTGGATTCAAGACCCATTCTTGTATTTTGAAAGTTCTAACATGTTGTCAGTAACACTAAATGAGCAATTGTGTGATATCATCTGTGATGCTGTGATTAAAACTAAATTTTTAGTAAATTATTTTGTATAGTTAGTGATAACATGAGACATGTCATGGACAAAAAAAGCCATAAACTTTCAGATTCTGACTTAACAAAGTTCTGGATATCTTTAAGAGATGAATATCCTGAACTTTCGGAGTTGTTCATCCCATTCATCACCTCATTCTTGAGTGAAATGGGATTTTCATCTCAAGTGAAAAGCAAGCACAGAAATAGACTTGACGCACACTCAGATTTATGACTTAATTTAACCACTCTTGAATCCAACATACCCCAGCTTTTGCAGAAAAAGCAGCTCCAACTGTCACATTAGTAACTAATGATTAGTTAGGCAAGTAAAAACTCTTTTGTTTTTAACTTCAGCATGTGTTTATTAGAGCAAATTAGTCTTTTGAATTACATATTTGCTTTTTGCTTTTCTATAATTAAGTGTATATATAATTTGTTTAAGCATAAAAGAAGGCTTAAAGTTCTCAGTGTTACCAAAAATATGATTATAAAGTGGGTGCACTTTATACACCCCTACAAGTAGTTCTGCCATGCACATCCCTACAAGTCTAATTAATTTTAAAAATCTAAAAGGTTAAGTTAGATAATTAAACGTAGACACAACCTCCCAAAATCGTCTCTGTACCGTAATTATTTGCGATAAATGGAAACTAATTTCTGTACTTCCAATAAATACACCCTTTTAATAAAATATGTGCCAATAAACCCCAATAAAATATGCACCAATAACGAAGCTTACTATCTAAGTTAGATAATTAAACGTAGACACAACCTCCCAAAATCGTCTCTGTACCGTCATTATGTGCGATAAATGGAAACTAATTTCTGTACTTCCAATAAATACACCCTTTTAATAAAATATGTACCAATAAACTCCAATAAAATATGTAAGAATAACGTAGCCTACTAGGTTATACGTTCTAAATTGGAAGTACCGATAGGTTTTAATTCGAATAAATACAGCCTTCAATGTATATACAGCCTTTTATCCATACAATAAATACAGCCTTTGAATCTACACTAACAAAGGAAATTTTTGTTAAATCTAATTAATTTTAAAAATCTAAAAGGTTAAGTTACATTGTTAAACGTAGACACAACCTCCAAAAATCGTCTGTGTACCGTAATTATGTGCGATAAATGGAAAATAATTTCTGTACTTCCAGTAAATACACCCTTTTATTGTACACTAACAAAGTAAATTTTATTTAAGTTACATTGTCGTACATAACCTCCATAACCTGGCATTAGTTACTTGTGAAGAAAACAGTTCTAGTTAGGGATGGCCCGAAACAACGGCACAGCTGTTTCGCATCAGCTTACTCAACGCAACTGATGCGGAGAAACCACTAATGTCTAATGTCTCGCATTAGGTGGCAACAGAACAGCAGAATGTCTCGCATTAGGAAGCAACAGCAGATGCGCCTGCCTGGCCGACAGCTAATGCGCTTAACTGATGAGAGTTGTCACAAGCCACTACAATGTACTTTTCACGTTCTAACTTCATTCCTTCTTTTCCGTGTTTTATGTAATGAACTACACAGACTAAACCTTAGCCCCTGATGCATACCGACTGCTTCGCTTATTTTCGTTTCTTTCCGTGGATGTTCGTACAGGTTGATTGCGTTGTCAGCTGGCAACCTTACACATATTGAGAATCAAACGTATTTCTGTACACGATTTTTATCGAACTTCCGTAATGCATCTGCAGTCACTGCCATATTTCTTCAGTATTTCACTCTGTGCTTTGTTCATTATAAAAGTAAATTTTTCGCTAGAAGTATTTATGCATCCTTATTAGACTGTGCTAATGTAGAGGAGTTTAAACATTAGGTAGGTATGCATCAGTTGTACGAAAAATAGTGTGCGTTTAGACATTAGTCAACACTCTGTAGCAACGAATCAGCCAGACAACAACCTAATGTTCTGCATCTGATTATTTCAACTGATGCGCAGTGTCAACTAATGCGAACGCATCAGATGCGGTAAAACATCAACTCGGCACAACCCTAGTTCTAGTACACATCGAACACGGAAAAAAAATACAAACGCGGAGACGGAACTTGTCTTTGGCCGCAGGCGGGTCTCACTAAATCCTGCGGCCAAATAGAGCTTCCGTCTCCACGTTTGTAATTTTTTTCCGTGTTCGATGTGTACTAGAACTGTTTTCTTCACAAGTAACTAATGCCAGGTTATGGAGGTTATGTAGACAATGTAACTTAAATAAAATTTACTTTGTTAGTGTACAATAAAAGGGTGTATGTACTGGAAGTACAGAAATAATTTTCCATTTATCGCACATAATTACGGTACACAGACGATTTTTGGAGGTTGTGTCTACGTTTAACAATGCAACTTAACCTTTTAGATTTTTAAAATTAATTAGATTTAACAAAAATTTCCTTTGTTAGTATACATTAAATTATTGTATGGATACAAGGCTGCTGTACATAACATTAAAGGCTGTATTTATTCGAAGTACCGGAATTAAAACCTATAGAAGTAAGATCTATAGAAGTAATTGTAAACAAGTGTTTTCTTTATCCTTTCAAACTAAAAAACTGACACTTCTCTGGAAATTGAAAAAAGGATTTTAATGTACTTGTTTGGTTATACGTTAGATTGTACTAGGTTATAAATTGGAAGTAAATTCCGGTACTTCAAATAAATACTCCTTTAATGTTATATACAGCCTTTTATCCATACAATAAATACAGCCTTTGAATGTACACTAACAAAGGAAATTTTTGTTAAATCTAATTAATTTTAAAAATCTAAAAGGTTAAGTTACTGATGTTACTACATCTTAAACATAGACACAACCTACAAAAATCGTCTGTGTACCGTAATTATGTGCAATAAATGGAAACTAATTTCTGTACTTCCAATAAATACACCCTTTTAATAAAATATGTGCCAATACTCTGAATTCAAATTAAATAAAGAAAAAAGGAATTGTGTGGTGTGTGTGTGTTTTCTGTGGTTGAGGCTGAAGATAGAAGTAGTTTCTGTAGAAATATTTCATTTCTAAAACGATTTTAAATATAAATCTTAAAACATGGAAGTCATGTATAGTTCTCCACACGGATATTTTCATTATTTGCATCAAATAGTATTATTGTTTAATACACGTTCTATCCAGATCAAATTATGTGTATACAGTTCTGGAAAAATTAGAAATAAAAATTTTTTTTGTTTATTTTAAACTGTATTATGTTTGGAAGTATCCCAAAGTAAATTTAACATTAATCATGTCAATCAATGAGGCCAGTCCAGTGTTTTAAGGCTAGGAGAATCCTTGAAATGTTTGGAGCATCACTAGGTCATAATGGATCAAATCATCAAACTTCAGTTTCTGTGAAAAACTGGCAGATTTGAGTAGTCAGTTAATAAAGGATGGTATTGTAAAAGCAACAATTCTTTCAGAATTATTTTATAACCCTGTCAGTCTGCAAATAACTTTCACTCCTTTAGATCATCAGCAGATTTAAACTTTTCTTATTTGTGCTAGGAATGTATCATGTAAAACTGCTGGAAGCATGGTATACAAAGTTTCTATTATCCTTTTCAAGGTTGATGACCAAAACAAAAAGTACTACTTATAATTCATCATTGTAGCAGTTACACAGCAGTATACTAAACATCTCTTGGTTAATACCTGTACTCTGGTCAGGTAGCACACAATGAATCATTCAAAACAAGTACAATTTAGTGTCATGTCTAGTTTTTATGTGTCACTGCTACCCATAGTGAATCATTTGTATTGTACATAACAAATAGTATTCTGACTGTACACGTTTTTCATCTGACAAGAATTTTATACTTAGGCAAACTCATTTAATGGTGTAACCTTCTGTAATATGTGCCAAACAAGTATTCATAAAATTAATATTTGTGTCAAATTGTGTTTTATTTATTTCAAACAAAATCTGTTTTGTGGACATAACTTTATGTCCAATACAATTATTATGTTATTTCTTTTTAGTATCCCTTATAGATTTGCGTGATCAAAACTTTTAATACTAAAACTTTTTTTCAGCTGATAACCATGCTTTGTTGAGATTATTAAAGAAAAGTTTTGCTCATTCAGTGATGTGGCATCTTCAGTGATAAAGTTGAGTCTCATCGTAGTAAAACTACTGAAGACTTCATAGAATTGGAAAATTAATGAGAATAATATTCTTACAACCAGTGACAAGAATTATGAACTTAAAACAGTGGAATGAATTATTGAATACCAGATACTCTCAATTGCTAAAACAAACACACTTATATTACAACAGTTCTCTTTATATAATTATCAAGGACACACTGTATAGCCTACAAACAGTAATAAAAAAATCACAATAGTTTACAACACAAGTAAACAATTGATCATTTGTCACTTTCATTAAAAACTGCTGTCTAATATCATCTTATATGAATGCACAACCTACTACACCAACTCTCTAAAACTCAGCTGGTGGCAACATCCTAATTATCAGGCTAATGTGAGAAAGTTCCAGATGAATGCCAAGAGTGTGGCTCTAGAATATTCTGCAGTGCTGCTGATTAACAGTATGTGATCAGCATCACATAGAGTACTACACATTTAAGCTATCTAATTGACTTGGTATTACAATATTAGTAAAATGTGCTTGTTAACCAAATAGTGTGTTGTTACTCCTGAAAATCCCATTTGACTAAGAGCATTTTAGAAGTCTGGGTTGTCTTTTATGTTTCACTCCACAAACATGCCTTTAGTTCAGCATTTCTTAACCTATTGGGCATGAGCCACTGCTGGGTCCCGAGAGGGCATTTGGAGGGTTGCAAAGTCAGGTTCGGATATTTATTTACTGTGTCTTAAAAAGCTACTACATGTAAATAACTAAGATATATCATTTTAACAATTTAAATTCAACCTGTTTTGTACATAGTCTAAACTGTACATATTTGTTACTCATGCTCTACCATTGTTTTTTACCAGCTCTGATGTTTAACTCTCTATAACCAGATTGAAAGTTGCTTCCCAGAGGGATACAGTGAATTCAATTGGATTCAAGACCCATTCTTGTATTTTGAAAGTTCTAACATGTTGTCAGTAACACTAAATGAGCAATTGTGTGATATCATCTGTGATGCTGTGATTAAAACTAAATTTTTAGTAAATTATTTTGTATAGTTAGTGATAACATGAGACATGTCATGGACAAAAAAAGCCATAAACTTTCAGATTCTGACTTAACAAAGTTCTGGATATCTTTAAGAGATGAATATCCTGAACTTTCGGAGTTGTTCATCCCATTCATCACCTCATTCTTGAGTGAAATGGGATTTTCATCTCAAGTGAAAAGCAAGCACAGAAATAGACTTGACGCACACTCAGATTTATGACTTAATTTAACCACTCTTGAATCCAACATACCCCAGCTTTTGCAGAAAAAGCAGCTCCAACTGTCACATTAGTAACTAATGATTAGTTAGGCAAGTAAAAACTCTTTTGTTTTTAACTTCAGCATGTGTTTATTAGAGCAAATTAGTCTTTTGAATTACATATTTGCTTTTTGCTTTTCTATAATTAAGTGTATATATAATTTGTTTAAGCATAAAAGAAGGCTTAAAGTTCTCAGTGTTACCAAAAATATGATTATAAAGTGGGTGCACTTTATACACCCCTACAAGTAGTTCTGCCATGCACATCCCTACAAGTCTAATTAATTTTAAAAATCTAAAAGGTTAAGTTAGATAATTAAACGTAGACACAACCTCCCAAAATCGTCTCTGTACCGTAATTATTTGCGATAAATGGAAACTAATTTCTGTACTTCCAATAAATACACCCTTTTAATAAAATATGTGCCAATAAACCCCAATAAAATATGCACCAATAACGAAGCTTACTATCTAAGTTAGATAATTAAACGTAGACACAACCTCTCAAAATCGTCTCTGTACCGTCATTATGTGCGATAAATGGAAACTAATTTCTGTACTTCCAATAAATACACCCTTTTAATAAAATATGTACCAATAAACTCCAATAAAATATGTAAGAATAACGTAGCCTACTAGGTTATACGTTCTAAATTGGAAGTACCGATAGGTTTTAATTCGAATAAATACAGCCTTCAATGTATATACAGCCTTTTATCCATACAATAAATACAGCCTTTGAATCTACACTAACAAAGGAAATTTTTGTTAAATCTAATTAATTTTAAAAATCTAAAAGGTTAAGTTACATTGTTAAACGTAGACACAACCTCCAAAAATGGTCTGTGTACCGTAATTATGTGCGATGGAAAATAATTTCTGTACTTCCAGTAAATACACCCTTTTATTGTACACTAACAAAGTAAATTTTATTTAAGTTACATTGTCGTACATAACCTCCATAACCTGGCATTAGTTACTTGTGAAGAAAACAGTTCTAGTTAGGGATGGCCCGAAACAACGGCACAGCTGTTTCGCATCAGCTTACTCAACGCAACTGATGCGGAGAAACCACTAATGTCTAATGTCTCGCATTAGGTGGCAACAGAACAGCAGAATGTCTCGCATTAGGAAGCAACAGCAGATGCGCCTGCCTGGCCGACAGCTAATGCGCTTAACTGATGAGAGTTGTCACAAGCCACTACAATGTACTTTTCACGTTCTAACTTCATTCCTTCTTTTCCGTGTTTTATGTAATGAACTACACAGACTAAACCTTAGCCCCTGATGCATACCGACTGCTTCGCTTATTTTCGTTTCTTTCCGTGGATGTTCGTACAGGTTGATTGCGTTGTCAGCTGGCAACCTTACACATATTGAGAATCAAACGTATTTCTGTACACGATTTTTATCGAACTTCCGTAATGCATCTGCAGTCACTGCCATATTTCTTCAGTATTTCACTCTGTGCTTTGTTCATTATAAAAGTAAATTTTTCGCTAGAAGTATTTATGCATCCTTATTAGACTGTGCTAATGTAGAGGAGTTTAAACATTAGGTAGGTATGCATCAGTTGTACGAAAAATAGTGTGCGTTTAGACATTAGTCAACACTCTGTAGCAACGAATCAGCCAGACAACAACCTAATGTTCTGCATCTGATTATTTCAACTGATGCGCAGTGTCAACTAATGCGAACGCATCAGATGCGGTAAAACATCAACTCGGCACAACCCTAGTTCTAGTACACATCGAACACGGAAAAAAAATACAAACGCGGAGACGGAACTTGTCTTTGGCCGCAGGCGGGTCTCACTAAATCCTGCGGCCAAATAGAGCTTCCGTCTCCACGTTTGTAATTTTTTTCCGTGTTCGATGTGTACTAGAACTGTTTTCTTCACAAGTAACTAATGCCAGGTTATGGAGGTTATGTAGACAATGTAACTTAAATAAAATTTACTTTGTTAGTGTACAATAAAAGGGTGTATGTACTGGAAGTACAGAAATAATTTTCCATTTATCGCACATAATTACGGTACACAGACGATTTTTGGAGGTTGTGTCTACGTTTAACAATGCAACTTAACCTTTTAGATTTTTAAAATTAATTAGATTTAACAAAAATTTCCTTTGTTAGTATACATTAAATTATTGTATGGATACAAGGCTGCTGTACATAACATTAAAGGCTGTATTTATTCGAAGTACCGGAATTAAAACCTATAGAAGTAAGATCTATAGAAGTAATTGTAAACAAGTGTTTTCTTTATCCTTTCAAACTAAAAAACTGACACTTCTCTGGAAATTGAAAAAAGGATTTTAATGTACTTGTTTGGTTATACGTTAGATTGTACTAGGTTATAAATTGGAAGTAAATTCCGGTACTTCAAATAAATACTCCTTTAATGTTATATACAGCCTTTTATCCATACAATAAATACAGCCTTTGAATGTACACTAACAAAGGAAATTTTTGTTAAATCTAATTAATTTTAAAAATCTAAAAGGTTAAGTTACTGATGTTACTACATCTTAAACATAGACACAACCTACAAAAATCGTCTGTGTACCGTAATTATGTGCAATAAATGGAAACTAATTTCTGTACTTCCAATAAATACACCCTTTTAATAAAATATGTGCCAATACTCTGAATTCAAATTAAATAAAGAAAAAAGGAATTGTGTGGTGTGTGTGTGTTTTCTGTGGTTGAGGCTGAAGATAGAAGTAGTTTCTGTAGAAATATTTCATTTCTAAAACGATTTTAAATATAAATCTTAAAACATGGAAGTCATGTATAGTTCTCCACACGGATATTTTCATTATTTGCATCAAATAGTATTATTGTTTAATACACGTTCTATCCAGATCAAATTATGTGTATACAGTTCTGGAAAAATTAGAAATAAAAATTTTTTTTGTTTATTTTAAACTGTATTATGTTTGGAAGTATCCCAAAGTAAATTTAACATTAATCATGTCAATCAATGAGGCCAGTCCAGTGTTTTAAGGCTAGGAGAATCCTTGAAATGTTTGGAGCATCACTAGGTCATAATGGATCAAATCATCAAACTTCAGTTTCTGTGAAAAACTGGCAGATTTGAGTAGTCAGTTGATAAAGGATGGTATTGTAAAAGCAACAATTCTTTCAGAATTATTTTATAACCCTGTCAGTCTGCAAATAACTTTCACTCCTTTAGATCATCAGCAGATTTAAACTTTTCTTATTTGTGCTAGGAATGTATCATGTAAAACTGCTGGAAGCATGGTATACAAAGTTTCTATTATCCTTTTCAAGGTTGATGACCAAAACAAAAAGTACTACTTATAATTCATCATTGTAGCAGTTACACAGCAGTATACTAAACATCTCTTGGTTAATACCTGTACTCTGGTCAGGTAGCACACAATGAATCATTCAAAACAAGTACAATTTAGTGTCATGTCTAGTTTTTATGTGTCACTGCTACCCATAGTGAATCATTTGTATTGTACATAACAAATAGTATTCTGACTGTACACGTTTTTCATCTGACAAGAATTTTATACTTAGGCAAACTCATTTAATGGTGTAACCTTCTGTAATATGTGCCAAACAAGTATTCATAAAATTAATATTTGTGTCAAATTGTGTTTTATTTATTTCAAACAAAATCTGTTTTGTGGACATAACTTTATGTCCAATACAATTATTATGTTATTTCTTTTTAGTATCCCTTATAGATTTGCGTGATCAAAACTTTTAATACTAAAACTTTTTTTCAGCTGATAACCATGCTTTGTTGAGATTATTAAAGAAAAGTTTTGCTCATTCAGTGATGTGGCATCTTCAGTGATAAAGTTGAGTCTCATCGTAGTAAAACTACTGAAGACTTCATAGAATTGGAAAATTAATGAGAATAATATTCTTACAACCAGTGACAAGAATTATGAACTTAAAACAGTGGAATGAATTATTGAATACCAGATACTCTCAATTGCTAAAACAAACACACTTATATTACAACAGTTCTCTTTATATAATTATCAAGGACACACTGTATAGCCTACAAACAGTAATAAAAAAATCACAATAGTTTACAACACAAGTAAACAATTGATCATTTGTCACTTTCATTAAAAACTGCTGTCTAATATCATCTTATATGAATGCACAACCTACTACACCAACTCTCTAAAACTCAGCTGGTGGCAACATCCTAATTATCAGGCTAATGTGAGAAAGTTCCAGATGAATGCCAAGAGTGTGGCTCTAGAATATTCTGCAGTGCTGCTGATTAACAGTATGTGATCAGCATCACATAGAGTACTACACATTTAAGCTATCTAATTGACTTGGTATTACAATATTAGTAAAATGTGCTTGTTAACCAAATAGTGTGTTGTTACTCCTGAAAATCCCATTTGACTAAGAGCATTTTAGAAGTCTGGGTTGTCTTTTATGTTTCACTCCACAAACATGCCTTTAGTTCAGCATTTCTTAACCTATTGGGCATGAGCCACTGCTGGGTCCCGAGAGGGCATTTGGAGGGTTGCAAAGTCAGGTTCGGATATTTATTTACTGTGTCTTAAAAAGCTACTACATGTAAATAACTAAGATATATCATTTTAACAATTTAAATTCAACCTGTTTTGTACATAGTCTAAACTGTACATATTTGTTACTCATGCTCTACCATTGTTTTTTACCAGCTCTGATGTTTAACTCTCTATAACCAGATTGAAAGTTGCTTCCCAGAGGGATACAGTGAATTCAATTGGATTCAAGACCCATTCTTGTATTTTGAAAGTTCTAACATGTTGTCAGTAACACTAAATGAGCAATTGTGTGATATCATCTGTGATGCTGTGATTAAAACTAAATTTTTAGTAAATTATTTTGTATAGTTAGTGATAACATGAGACATGTCATGGACAAAAAAAGCCATAAACTTTCAGATTCTGACTTAACAAAGTTCTGGATATCTTTAAGAGATGAATATCCTGAACTTTCGGAGTTGTTCATCCCATTCATCACCTCATTCTTGAGTGAAATGGGATTTTCATCTCAAGTGAAAAGCAAGCACAGAAATAGACTTGACGCACACTCAGATTTATGACTTAATTTAACCACTCTTGAATCCAACATACCCCAGCTTTTGCAGAAAAAGCAGCTCCAACTGTCACATTAGTAACTAATGATTAGTTAGGCAAGTAAAAACTCTTTTGTTTTTAACTTCAGCATGTGTTTATTAGAGCAAATTAGTCTTTTGAATTACATATTTGCTTTTTGCTTTTCTATAATTAAGTGTATATATAATTTGTTTAAGCATAAAAGAAGGCTTAAAGTTCTCAGTGTTACCAAAAATATGATTATAAAGTGGGTGCACTTTATACACCCCTACAAGTAGTTCTGCCATGCACATCCCTACAAGTCTAATTAATTTTAAAAATCTAAAAGGTTAAGTTAGATAATTAAACGTAGACACAACCTCCCAAAATCGTCTCTGTACCGTAATTATTTGCGATAAATGGAAACTAATTTCTGTACTTCCAATAAATACACCCTTTTAATAAAATATGTGCCAATAAACCCCAATAAAATATGCACCAATAACGAAGCTTACTATCTAAGTTAGATAATTAAACGTAGACACAACCTCCCAAAATCGTCTCTGTACCGTCATTATGTGCGATAAATGGAAACTAATTTCTGTACTTCCAATAAATACACCCTTTTAATAAAATATGTACCAATAAACTCCAATAAAATATGTAAGAATAACGTAGCCTACTAGGTTATACGTTCTAAATTGGAAGTACCGATAGGTTTTAATTCGAATAAATACAGCCTTCAATGTATATACAGCCTTTTATCCATACAATAAATACAGCCTTTGAATCTACACTAACAAAGGAAATTTTTGTTAAATCTAATTAATTTTAAAAATCTAAAAGGTTAAGTTACATTGTTAAACGTAGACACAACCTCCAAAAATGGTCTGTGTACCGTAATTATGTGCGATGGAAAATAATTTCTGTACTTCCAGTAAATACACCCTTTTATTGTACACTAACAAAGTAAATTTTATTTAAGTTACATTGTCGTACATAACCTCCATAACCTGGCATTAGTTACTTGTGAAGAAAACAGTTCTAGTTAGGGATGGCCCGAAACAACGGCACAGCTGTTTCGCATCAGCTTACTCAACGCAACTGATGCGGAGAAACCACTAATGTCTAATGTCTCGCATTAGGTGGCAACAGAACAGCAGAATGTCTCGCATTAGGAAGCAACAGCAGATGCGCCTGCCTGGCCGACAGCTAATGCGCTTAACTGATGAGAGTTGTCACAAGCCACTACAATGTACTTTTCACGTTCTAACTTCATTCCTTCTTTTCCGTGTTTTATGTAATGAACTACACAGACTAAACCTTAGCCCCTGATGCATACCGACTGCTTCGCTTATTTTCGTTTCTTTCCGTGGATGTTCGTACAGGTTGATTGCGTTGTCAGCTGGCAACCTTACACATATTGAGAATCAAACGTATTTCTGTACACGATTTTTATCGAACTTCCGTAATGCATCTGCAGTCACTGCCATATTTCTTCAGTATTTCACTCTGTGCTTTGTTCATTATAAAAGTAAATTTTTCGCTAGAAGTATTTATGCATCCTTATTAGACTGTGCTAATGTAGAGGAGTTTAAACATTAGGTAGGTATGCATCAGTTGTACGAAAAATAGTGTGCGTTTAGACATTAGTCAACACTCTGTAGCAACGAATCAGCCAGACAACAACCTAATGTTCTGCATCTGATTATTTCAACTGATGCGCAGTGTCAACTAATGCGAACGCATCAGATGCGGTAAAACATCAACTCGGCACAACCCTAGTTCTAGTACACATCGAACACGGAAAAAAAATACAAACGCGGAGACGGAACTTGTCTTTGGCCGCAGGCGGGTCTCACTAAATCCTGCGGCCAAATAGAGCTTCCGTCTCCACGTTTGTAATTTTTTTCCGTGTTCGATGTGTACTAGAACTGTTTTCTTCACAAGTAACTAATGCCAGGTTATGGAGGTTATGTAGACAATGTAACTTAAATAAAATTTACTTTGTTAGTGTACAATAAAAGGGTGTATGTACTGGAAGTACAGAAATAATTTTCCATTTATCGCACATAATTACGGTACACAGACGATTTTTGGAGGTTGTGTCTACGTTTAACAATGCAACTTAACCTTTTAGATTTTTAAAATTAATTAGATTTAACAAAAATTTCCTTTGTTAGTATACATTAAATTATTGTATGGATACAAGGCTGCTGTACATAACATTAAAGGCTGTATTTATTCGAAGTACCGGAATTAAAACCTATAGAAGTAAGATCTATAGAAGTAATTGTAAACAAGTGTTTTCTTTATCCTTTCAAACTAAAAAACTGACACTTCTCTGGAAATTGAAAAAAGGATTTTAATGTACTTGTTTGGTTATACGTTAGATTGTACTAGGTTATAAATTGGAAGTAAATTCCGGTACTTCAAATAAATACTCCTTTAATGTTATATACAGCCTTTTATCCATACAATAAATACAGCCTTTGAATGTACACTAACAAAGGAAATTTTTGTTAAATCTAATTAATTTTAAAAATCTAAAAGGTTAAGTTACTGATGTTACTACATCTTAAACATAGACACAACCTACAAAAATCGTCTGTGTACCGTAATTATGTGCAATAAATGGAAACTAATTTCTGTACTTCCAATAAATACACCCTTTTAATAAAATATGTGCCAATACTCTGAATTCAAATTAAATAAAGAAAAAAGGAATTGTGTGGTGTGTGTGTGTTTTCTGTGGTTGAGGCTGAAGATAGAAGTAGTTTCTGTAGAAATATTTCATTTCTAAACCGATTTTAAATATAAATCTTAAAACATGGAAGTCATGTATAGTTCTCCACACGGATATTTTCATTATTTGCATCAAATAGTATTATTGTTTAATACACGTTCTATCCAGATCAAATTATGTGTATAATTTTTCCATTTCTAGTTCTGGAAAAATTAGAAATAAAAATTTTTTTTGTTTATTTTAAACTGTATTATGTTTGGAAGTATCCCAAAGTAAATTTAACATTAATCATGTCAATCAATGAGGCCAGTCCAGTGTTTTAAGGCTAGGAGAATCCTTGAAATGTTTGGAGCATCACTAGGTCATAATGGATCAAATCATCAAACTTCAGTTTCTGTGAAAAACTGGCAGATTTGAGTAGTCAGTTGATAAAGGATGGTATTGTAAAAGCAACAATTCTTTCAGAATTATTTTATAACCCTGTCAGTCTGCAAATAACTTTCACTCCTTTAGATCATCAGCAGATTTAAACTTTTCTTATTTGTGCTAGGAATGTATCATGTAAAACTGCTGGAAGCATGGTATACAAAGTTTCTATTATCCTTTTCAAGGTTGATGACCAAAACAAAAAGTACTACTTATAATTCATCATTGTAGCAGTTACACAGCAGTATACTAAACATCTCTTGGTTAATACCTGTACTCTGGTCAGGTAGCACACAATGAATCATTCAAAACAAGTACAATTTAGTGTCATGTCTAGTTTTTATGTGTCACTGCTACCCATAGTGAATCATTTGTATTGTACATAACAAATAGTATTCTGACTGTACACGTTTTTCATCTGACAAGAATTTTATACTTAGGCAAACTCATTTAATGGTGTAACCTTCTGTAATATGTGCCAAACAAGTATTCATAAAATTAATATTTGTGTCAAATTGTGTTTTATTTATTTCAAACAAAATCTGTTTTGTGGACATAACTTTATGTCCAATACAATTATTATGTTATTTCTTTTTAGTATCCCTTATAGATTTGCGTGATCAAAACTTTTAATACTAAAACTTTTTTTCAGCTGATAACCATGCTTTGTTGAGATTATTAAAGAAAAGTTTTGCTCATTCAGTGATGTGGCATCTTCAGTGATAAAGTTGAGTCTCATCGTAGTAAAACTACTGAAGACTTCATAGAATTGGAAAATTAATGAGAATAATATTCTTACAACCAGTGACAAGAATTATGAACTTAAAACAGTGGAATGAATTATTGAATACCAGATACTCTCAATTGCTAAAACAAACACACTTATATTACAACAGTTCTCTTTATATAATTATCAAGGACACACTGTATAGCCTACAACAGTAATAAAAAAATCACAATAGTTTACAACACAAGTAAACAATTGATCATTTGTCACTTTCATTAAAAACTGCTGTCTAATATCATCTTATATGAATGCACAACCTACTACACCAACTCTCTAAAACTCAGCTGGTGGCAACATCCTAATTATCAGGCTAATGTGAGAAAGTTCCAGATGAATGCCAAGAGTGTGGCTCTAGAATATTCTGCAGTGCTGCTGATTAACAGTATGTGATCAGCATCACATAGAGTACTACACATTTAAGCTATCTAATTGACTTGGTATTACAATATTAGTAAAATGTGCTTGTTAACCAAATAGTGTGTTGTTACTCCTGAAAATCCCATTTGACTAAGAGCATTTTAGAAGTCTGGGTTGTCTTTTATGTTTCACTCCACAAACATGCCTTTAGTTCAGCATTTCTTAACCTATTGGGCATGAGCCACTGCTGGGTCCCGAGAGGGCATTTGGAGGGTTGCAAAGTCAGGTTCGGATATTTATTTACTGTGTCTTAAAAAGCTACTACATGTAAATAACTAAGATATATCATTTTAACAATTTAAATTCAACCTGTTTTGTACATAGTCTAAACTGTACATATTTGTTACTCATGCTCTACCATTGTTTTTTACCAGCTCTGATGTTTAACTCTCTATAACCAGATTGAAAGTTGCTTCCCAGAGGGATACAGTGAATTCAATTGGATTCAAGACCCATTCTTGTATTTTGAAAGTTCTAACATGTTGTCAGTAACACTAAATGAGCAATTGTGTGATATCATCTGTGATGCTGTGATTAAAACTAAATTTTTAGTAAATTATTTTGTATAGTTAGTGATAACATGAGACATGTCATGGACAAAAAAAGCCATAAACTTTCAGATTCTGACTTAACAAAGTTCTGGATATCTTTAAGAGATGAATATCCTGAACTTTCGGAGTTGTTCATCCCATTCATCACCTCATTCTTGAGTGAAATGGGATTTTCATCTCAAGTGAAAAGCAAGCACAGAAATAGACTTGACGCACACTCAGATTTATGACTTAATTTAACCACTCTTGAATCCAACATACCCCAGCTTTTGCAGAAAAAGCAGCTCCAACTGTCACATTAGTAACTAATGATTAGTTAGGCAAGTAAAAACTCTTTTGTTTTTAACTTCAGCATGTGTTTATTAGAGCAAATTAGTCTTTTGAATTACATATTTGCTTTTTGCTTTTCTATAATTAAGTGTATATATAATTTGTTTAAGCATAAAAGAAGGCTTAAAGTTCTCAGTGTTACCAAAAATATGATTATAAAGTGGGTGCACTTTATACACCCCTACAAGTAGTTCTGCCATGCACATCCCTACAAGTCTAATTAATTTTAAAAATCTAAAAGGTTAAGTTAGATAATTAAACGTAGACACAACCTCCCAAAATCGTCTCTGTACCGTAATTATTTGCGATAAATGGAAACTAATTTCTGTACTTCCAATAAATACACCCTTTTAATAAAATATGTGCCAATAAACCCCAATAAAATATGCACCAATAACGAAGCTTACTATCTAAGTTAGATAATTAAACGTAGACACAACCTCCCAAAATCGTCTCTGTACCGTCATTATGTGCGATAAATGGAAACTAATTTCTGTACTTCCAATAAATACACCCTTTTAATAAAATATGTACCAATAAACTCCAATAAAATATGTAAGAATAACGTAGCCTACTAGGTTATACGTTCTAAATTGGAAGTACCGATAGGTTTTAATTCGAATAAATACAGCCTTCAATGTATATACAGCCTTTTATCCATACAATAAATACAGCCTTTGAATCTACACTAACAAAGGAAATTTTTGTTAAATCTAATTAATTTTAAAAATCTAAAAGGTTAAGTTACATTGTTAAACGTAGACACAACCTCCAAAAATGGTCTGTGTACCGTAATTATGTGCGATGGAAAATAATTTCTGTACTTCCAGTAAATACACCCTTTTATTGTACACTAACAAAGTAAATTTTATTTAAGTTACATTGTCGTACATAACCTCCATAACCTGGCATTAGTTACTTGTGAAGAAAACAGTTCTAGTTAGGGATGGCCCGAAACAACGGCACAGCTGTTTCGCATCAGCTTACTCAACGCAACTGATGCGGAGAAACCACTAATGTCTAATGTCTCGCATTAGGTGGCAACAGAACAGCAGAATGTCTCGCATTAGGAAGCAACAGCAGATGCGCCTGCCTGGCCGACAGCTAATGCGCTTAACTGATGAGAGTTGTCACAAGCCACTACAATGTACTTTTCACGTTCTAACTTCATTCCTTCTTTTCCGTGTTTTATGTAATGAACTACACAGACTAAACCTTAGCCCCTGATGCATACCGACTGCTTCGCTTATTTTCGTTTCTTTCCGTGGATGTTCGTACAGGTTGATTGCGTTGTCAGCTGGCAACCTTACACATATTGAGAATCAAACGTATTTCTGTACACGATTTTTATCGAACTTCCGTAATGCATCTGCAGTCACTGCCATATTTCTTCAGTATTTCACTCTGTGCTTTGTTCATTATAAAAGTAAATTTTTCGCTAGAAGTATTTATGCATCCTTATTAGACTGTGCTAATGTAGAGGAGTTTAAACATTAGGTAGGTATGCATCAGTTGTACGAAAAATAGTGTGCGTTTAGACATTAGTCAACACTCTGTAGCAACGAATCAGCCAGACAACAACCTAATGTTCTGCATCTGATTATTTCAACTGATGCGCAGTGTCAACTAATGCGAACGCATCAGATGCGGTAAAACATCAACTCGGCACAACCCTAGTTCTAGTACACATCGAACACGGAAAAAAAATACAAACGCGGAGACGGAACTTGTCTTTGGCCGCAGGCGGGTCTCACTAAATCCTGCGGCCAAATAGAGCTTCCGTCTCCACGTTTGTAATTTTTTTCCGTGTTCGATGTGTACTAGAACTGTTTTCTTCACAAGTAACTAATGCCAGGTTATGGAGGTTATGTAGACAATGTAACTTAAATAAAATTTACTTTGTTAGTGTACAATAAAAGGGTGTATGTACTGGAAGTACAGAAATAATTTTCCATTTATCGCACATAATTACGGTACACAGACGATTTTTGGAGGTTGTGTCTACGTTTAACAATGCAACTTAACCTTTTAGATTTTTAAAATTAATTAGATTTAACAAAAATTTCCTTTGTTAGTATACATTAAATTATTGTATGGATACAAGGCTGCTGTACATAACATTAAAGGCTGTATTTATTCGAAGTACCGGAATTAAAACCTATAGAAGTAAGATCTATAGAAGTAATTGTAAACAAGTGTTTTCTTTATCCTTTCAAACTAAAAAACTGACACTTCTCTGGAAATTGAAAAAAGGATTTTAATGTACTTGTTTGGTTATACGTTAGATTGTACTAGGTTATAAATTGGAAGTAAATTCCGGTACTTCAAATAAATACTCCTTTAATGTTATATACAGCCTTTTATCCATACAATAAATACAGCCTTTGAATGTACACTAACAAAGGAAATTTTTGTTAAATCTAATTAATTTTAAAAATCTAAAAGGTTAAGTTACTGATGTTACTACATCTTAAACATAGACACAACCTACAAAAATCGTCTGTGTACCGTAATTATGTGCAATAAATGGAAACTAATTTCTGTACTTCCAATAAATACACCCTTTTAATAAAATATGTGCCAATACTCTGAATTCAAATTAAATAAAGAAAAAAGGAATTGTGTGGTGTGTGTGTGTGTTTTCTGTGGTTGAGGCTGAAGATAGAAGTAGTTTCTGTAGAAATATTTCATTTCTAAAACGATTTTAAATATAAATCTTAAAACATGGAAGTCATGTATAGTTCTCCACACGGATATTTTCATTATTTGCATCAAATAGTATTATTGTTTAATACACGTTCTATCCAGATCAAATTATGTGTATACAGTTCTGGAAAAATTAGAAATAAAAATTTTTTTTGTTTATTTTAAACTGTATTATGTTTGGAAGTATCCCAAAGTAAATTTAACATTAATCATGTCAATCAATGAGGCCAGTCCAGTGTTTTAAGGCTAGGAGAATCCTTGAAATGTTTGGAGCATCACTAGGTCATAATGGATCAAATCATCAAACTTCAGTTTCTGTGAAAAACTGGCAGATTTGAGTAGTCAGTTGATAAAGGATGGTATTGTAAAAGCAACAATTCTTTCAGAATTATTTTATAACCCTGTCAGTCTGCAAATAACTTTCACTCCTTTAGATCATCAGCAGATTTAAACTTTTCTTATTTGTGCTAGGAATGTATCATGTAAAACTGCTGGAAGCATGGTATACAAAGTTTCTATTATCCTTTTCAAGGTTGATGACCAAAACAAAAAGTACTACTTATAATTCATCATTGTAGCAGTTACACAGCAGTATACTAAACATCTCTTGGTTAATACCTGTACTCTGGTCAGGTAGCACACAATGAATCATTCAAAACAAGTACAATTTAGTGTCATGTCTAGTTTTTATGTGTCACTGCTACCCATAGTGAATCATTTGTATTGTACATAACAAATAGTATTCTGACTGTACACGTTTTTCATCTGACAAGAATTTTATACTTAGGCAAACTCATTTAATGGTGTAACCTTCTGTAATATGTGCCAAACAAGTATTCATAAAATTAATATTTGTGTCAAATTGTGTTTTATTTATTTCAAACAAAATCTGTTTTGTGGACATAACTTTATGTCCAATACAATTATTATGTTATTTCTTTTTAGTATCCCTTATAGATTTGCGTGATCAAAACTTTTAATACTAAAACTTTTTTTCAGCTGATAACCATGCTTTGTTGAGATTATTAAAGAAAAGTTTTGCTCATTCAGTGATGTGGCATCTTCAGTGATAAAGTTGAGTCTCATCGTAGTAAAACTACTGAAGACTTCATAGAATTGGAAAATTAATGAGAATAATATTCTTACAACCAGTGACAAGAATTATGAACTTAAAACAGTGGAATGAATTATTGAATACCAGATACTCTCAATTGCTAAAACAAACACACTTATATTACAACAGTTCTCTTTATATAATTATCAAGGACACACTGTATAGCCTACAAACAGTAATAAAAAAATCACAATAGTTTACAACACAAGTAAACAATTGATCATTTGTCACTTTCATTAAAAACTGCTGTCTAATATCATCTTATATGAATGCACAACCTACTACACCAACTCTCTAAAACTCAGCTGGTGGCAACATCCTAATTATCAGGCTAATGTGAGAAAGTTCCAGATGAATGCCAAGAGTGTGGCTCTAGAATATTCTGCAGTGCTGCTGATTAACAGTATGTGATCAGCATCACATAGAGTACTACACATTTAAGCTATCTAATTGACTTGGTATTACAATATTAGTAAAATGTGCTTGTTAACCAAATAGTGTGTTGTTACTCCTGAAAATCCCATTTGACTAAGAGCATTTTAGAAGTCTGGGTTATCTTTTATGTTTCACTCCACGAACATGCCTTTAGTTCAGCATTTCTTAACCTATTGGGCATGAGCCACTGCTGGGTCCCGAGAGGGCATTTGGAGGGTTGCAAAGTCAGGTTCGGATATTTATTTACTGTGTCTTAAAAAGCTACTACATGTAAATAACTAAGATATATCATTTTAACAATTTAAATTCAACCTGTTTTGTACATAGTCTAAACTGTACATATTTGTTATTCATGCTCTACCATTGTTTTTTACCAGCTCTGATGTTTAACTCTCTATAACCAGATTGAAAGTTGCTTCCCAGAGGGATACAGTGAATTCAATTGGATTCAAGACCCATGCTTGTATTTTGAAAGTTCTAACATGTTGTGAGTAAAACTAAATGAGCAATTGTGTGATATCATCTGTGATGCTGTGATTAAAACTAAATTTTTAGTAAATTATTTTGTATAGTTAGTGATAACATGAGACATGTCATGGACAAAAAAAGCCATAAACTTTCAGATTCTGACTTAACAAAGTTCTGGATATCTTTAAGAGATGAATATCCTGAACTTTCGGAGTTGTTCATCCCATTCATCACCTCATTCTTGAGTGAAATGGGATTTTCATCTCAAGTGAAAAGCAAGCACAGAAATAGACTTGACGCACACTCAGATTTATGACTTAATTTAACCACTCTTGAATCCAACATACCCCAGCTTTTGCAGAAAAAGCAGCTCCAACTGTCACATTAGTAACTAATGATTAGTTAGGCAAGTAAAAACTCTTTTGTTTTTAACTTCAGCATGTGTTTATTAGAGCAAATTAGTCTTTTGAATTACATATTTGATTTTTGCTTTTCTATAATTAAGTGTATATATAATTTGTTTAAGCATAAAAGAAGGCTTAAAGTTCTCAGTGTTACCAAAAATATGATTATAAAGTGGGTGCACTTTATACACCCCTACAAGTAGTTCTGCCATGCACATCCCTACAAGTCTAATTAATTTTAAAAATCTAAAAGGTTAAGTTAGATAATTAAACGTAGACACAACCTCCCAAAATCGTCTCTGTACCGTAATTATTTGCGATAAATGGAAACTAATTTCTGTACTTCCAATAAATACACCCTTTTAATAAAATATGTGCCAATAAACCCCAATAAAATATGCACCAATAACGAAGCTTACTATCTAAGTTAGATAATTAAACGTAGACACAACCTCCCAAAATCATCTCTGTACCGTCATTATGTGCGATAAATGGAAACTAATTTCTGTACTTCCAATAAATACACCCTTTTAATAAAATATGTACCAATAAACTCCAATAAAATATGTAAGAATAACGTAGCCTACTAGGTTATACGTTCTAAATTGGAAGTACCGATAGGTTTTAATTCGAATAAATACAGCCTTCAATGTATATACAGCCTTTTATCCATACAATAAATACAGCCTTTGAATCTACACTAACAAAGGAAATTTTTGTTAAATCTAATTAATTTTAAAAATCTAAAAGGTTAAGTTACATTGTTAAACGTAGACACAACCTCCAAAAATCGTCTGTGTACCGTAATTATGTGCGATAAATGGAAAATAATTTCTGTACTTCCAGTAAATACACCCTTTTATTGTACACTAACAAAGTAAATTTTATTTAAGTTACATTGTCGTACATAACCTCCATAACCTGGCATTAGTTACTTGTGAAGAAAACAGTTCTAGTTAGGGATGGCCCGAAACAACGGCACAGCTGTTTCGCATCAGCTTACTCAACGCAACTGATGCGGAGAAACCACTAATGTCTAATGTCTCGCATTAGGTGGCAACAGAACAGCAGAATGTCTCGCATTAGGAAGCAACAGCAGATGCGCCTGCCTGGCCGACAGCTAATGCGCTTAACTGATGAGAGTTGTCACAAGCCACTACAATGTACTTTTCACGTTCTAACTTCATTCCTTCTTTTCCGTGTTTTATGAAATGAACTACACAGACTAAACCTTAGCCCCTGATGCATACCGACTGCTTCGCTTATTTTCGTTTCTTTCCGTGGATGTTCGTACAGGTTGATTGCGTTGTCAGCTGGCAACCTTACACATATTGAGAATCAAACGTATTTCTGTACACGATTTTTATCGAACTTCCGTAATGCATCTGCAGTCACTGCCATATTTCTTCAGTATTTCACTCTGTGCTTTGTTCATTATAAAAGTAAATTTTTCGCTAGAAGTATTTATGCATCCTTATTAGACTGTGCTAATGTAGAGGAGTTTAAACATTAGGTAGGTATGCATCAGTTGTACGAAAAATAGTGTGCGTTTAGACATTAGTCAACACTCTGTAGCAACGAATCAGCCAGACAACAACCTAATGTTCTGCATCTGATTATTTCAACTGATGCGCAGTGTCAACTAATGCGAACGCATCAGATGCGGTAAAACATCAACTCGGCACAACCCTAGTTCTAGTACACATCGAACACGGAAAAAAAAATACAAACGCGGAGACGGAACTTGTCTTTGGCCGCAGGCGGGTCTCACTAAATCCTGCGGCCAAATAGAGCTTCCGTCTCCACGTTTGTAATTTTTTTCCGTGTTCGATGTGTACTAGAACTGTTTTCTTCACAAGTAACTAATGCCAGGTTATGGAGGTTATGTAGACAATGTAACTTAAATAAAATTTACTTTGTTAGTGTACAATAAAAGGGTGTATGTACTGGAAGTACAGAAATAATTTTCCATTTATCGCACATAATTACGGTACACAGACGATTTTTGGAGGTTGTGTCTACGTTTAACAATGCAACTTAACCTTTTAGATTTTTAAAATTAATTAGATTTAACAAAAATTTCCTTTGTTAGTATACATTAAATTATTGTATGGATACAAGGCTGCTGTACATAACATTAAAGGCTGTATTTATTCGAAGTACCGGAATTAAAACCTATAGAAGTAAGATCTATAGAAGTAATTGTAAACAAGTGTTTTCTTTATCCTTTCAAACTAAAAAACTGACACTTCTCTGGAAATTGAAAAAAGGATTTTAATGTACTTGTTTGGTTATACGTTAGATTGTACTAGGTTATAAATTGGAAGTAAATTCCGGTACTTCAAATAAATACTCCTTTAATGTTATATACAGCCTTTTATCCATACAATAAATACAGCCTTTGAATGTACACTAACAAAGGAAATTTTTGTTAAATCTAATTAATTTTAAAAATCTAAAAGGTTAAGTTACTGATGTTACTACATCTTAAACATAGACACAACCTACAAAAATCGTCTGTGTACCGTAATTATGTGCAATAAATGGAAACTAATTTCTGTACTTCCAATAAATACACCCTTTTAATAAAATATGTGCCAATACTCTGAATTCAAATTAAATAAAGAAAAAAGGAATTGTGTGGTGTGTGTGTGTGTTTTCTGTGGTTGAGGCTGAAGATAGAAGTAGTTTCTGTAGAAATATTTCATTTCTAAAACGATTTTAAATATAAATCTTAAAACATGGAAGTCATGTATAGTTCTCCACACGGATATTTTCATTATTTGCATCAAATAGTATTATTGTTTAATACACGTTCTATCCAGATCAAATTATGTGTATACAGTTCTGGAAAAATTAGAAATAAAAATTTTTTTTGTTTATTTTAAACTGTATTATGTTTGGAAGTATCCCAAAGTAAATTTAACATTATTCATGTCAATCAATGAGGCCAGTCCAGTGTTTTAAGGCTAGGAGAATCCTTGAAATGTTTGGAGCATCACTAGGTCATAATGGATCAAATCATCAAACTTCAGTTTCTGTGAAAAACTGGCAGATTTGAGTAGTCAGTTGATAAAGGATGGTATTGTAAAAGCAACAATTCTTTCAGAATTATTTTATAACCCTGTCAGTCTGCAAATAACTTTCACTCCTTTAGATCATCAGCAGATTTAAACTTTTCTTATTTGTGCTAGGAATGTATCATGTAAAACTGCTGGAAGCATGGTATACAAAGTTTCTATTATCCTTTTCAAGGTTGATGACCAAAACAAAAAGTACTACTTATAATTCATCATTGTAGCAGTTACACAGCAGTATACTAAACATCTCTTGGTTAATACCTGTACTCTGGTCAGGTAGCACACAATGAATCATTCAAAACAAGTACAATTTAGTGTCATGTCTAGTTTTTATGTGTCACTGCTACCCATAGTGAATCATTTGTATTGTACATAACAAATAGTATTCTGACTGTACACGTTTTTCATCTGACAAGAATTTTATACTTAGGCAAACTCATTTAATGGTGTAACCTTCTGTAATATGTGCCAAACAAGTATTCATAAAATTAATATTTGTGTCAAATTGTGTTTTATTTATTTCAAACAAAATCTGTTTTGTGGACATAACTTTATGTCCAATACAATTATTATGTTATTTCTTTTTAGTATCCCTTATAGATTTGCGTGATCAAAACTTTTAATACTAAAATTTTTTTCAGCTGATAACCATGCTTTGTTGAGATTATTAAAGAAAAGTTTTGCTCATTCAGTGATGTGGCATCTTCAGTGATAAAGTTGAGTCTCATCGTAGTAAAACTACTGAAGACTTCATAGAATTGGAAAATTAATGAGAATAATATTCTTACAACCAGTGACAAGAATTATGAACTTAAAACAGTGGAATGAATTATTGAATACCAGATACTCTCAATTGCTAAAACAAACACACTTATATTACAACAGTTCTCTTTATATAATTATCAAGGACACACTGTATAGCCTACAAACAGTAATAAAAAAATCACAATAGTTTACAACACAAGTAAACAATTGATCATTTGTCACTTTCATTAAAAACTGCTGTCTAATATCATCTTATATGAATGCACAACCTACTACACCAACTCTCTAAAACTCAGCTGGTGGCAACATCCTAATTATCAGGCTAATGTGAGAAAGTTCCAGATGAATGCCAAGAGTGTGGCTCTAGAATATTCTGCAGTGCTGCTGATTAACAGTATGTGATCAGCATCACATAGAGTACTACACATTTAAGCTATCTAATTGACTTGGTATTACAATATTAGTAAAATGTGCTTGTTAACCAAATAGTGTGTTGTTACTCCTGAAAATCCCATTTGACTAAGAGCATTTTAGAAGTCTGGGTTATCTTTTATGTTTCACTCCACGAACATGCCTTTAGTTCAGCATTTCTTAACCTATTGGGCATGAGCCACTGCTGGGTCCCGAGAGGGCATTTGGAGGGTTGCAAAGTCAGGTTCGGATATTTATTTACTGTGTCTTAAAAAGCTACTACATGTAAATAACTAAGATATATCATTTTAACAATTTAAATTCAACCTGTTTTGTACATAGTCTAAACTGTACATATTTGTTATTCATGCTCTACCATTGTTTTTTACCAGCTCTGATGTTTAACTCTCTATAACCAGATTGAAAGTTGCTTCCCAGAGGGATACAGTGAATTCAATTGGATTCAAGACCCATGCTTGTATTTTGAAAGTTCTAACATGTTGTGAGTAAAACTAAATGAGCAATTGTGTGATATCATCTGTGATGCTGTGATTAAAACTAAATTTTTAGTAAATTATTTTGTATAGTTAGTGATAACATGAGACATGTCATGGACAAAAAAAGCCATAAACTTTCAGATTCTGACTTAACAAAGTTCTGGATATCTTTAAGAGATGAATATCCTGAACTTTCGGAGTTGTTCATCCCATTCATCACCTCATTCTTGAGTGAAATGGGATTTTCATCTCAAGTGAAAAGCAAGCACAGAAATAGACTTGACGCACACTCAGATTTATGACTTAATTTAACCACTCTTGAATCCAACATACCCCAGCTTTTGCAGAAAAAGCAGCTCCAACTGTCACATTAGTAACTAATGATTAGTTAGGCAAGTAAAAACTCTTTTGTTTTTAACTTCAGCATGTGTTTATTAGAGCAAATTAGTCTTTTGAATTACATATTTGATTTTTGCTTTTCTATAATTAAGTGTATATATAATTTGTTTAAGCATAAAAGAAGGCTTAAAGTTCTCAGTGTTACCAAAAATATGATTATAAAGTGGGTGCACTTTATACACCCCTACAAGTAGTTCTGCCATGCACATCCCTACAAGTCTAATTAATTTTAAAAATCTAAAAGGTTAAGTTAGATAATTAAACGTAGACACAACCTCCCAAAATCGTCTCTGTACCGTAATTATTTGCGATAAATGGAAACTAATTTCTGTACTTCCAATAAATACACCCTTTTAATAAAATATGTGCCAATAAACCCCAATAAAATATGCACCAATAACGAAGCTTACTATCTAAGTTAGATAATTAAACGTAGACACAACCTCCCAAAATCATCTCTGTACCGTCATTATGTGCGATAAATGGAAACTAATTTCTGTACTTCCAATAAATACACCCTTTTAGTAAAATATGTACCAATAAACTCCAATAAAATATGTAAGAATAACGTAGCCTACTAGGTTATACGTTCTAAATTGGAAGTACCGATAGGTTTTAATTCGAATAAATACAGCCTTCAATGTATATACAGCCTTTTATCCATACAATAAATACAGCCTTTGAATCTACACTAACAAAGGAAATTTTTGTTAAATCTAATTAATTTTAAAAATCTAAAAGGTTAAGTTACATTGTTAAACGTAGACACAACCTCCAAAAATCGTCTGTGTACCGTAATTATGTGCGATAAATGGAAAATAATTTCTGTACTTCCAGTAAATACACCCTTTTATTGTACACTAACAAAGTAAATTTTATTTAAGTTACATTGTCGTACATAACCTCCATAACCTGGCATTAGTTACTTGTGAAGAAAACAGTTCTAGTTAGGGATGGCCCGAAACAACGGCACAGCTGTTTCGCATCAGCTTACTCAACGCAACTGATGCGGAGAAACCACTAATGTCTAATGTCTCGCATTAGGTGGCAACAGAACAGCAGAATGTCTCGCATTAGGAAGCAACAGCAGATGCGCCTGCCTGGCCGACAGCTAATGCGCTTAACTGATGAGAGTTGTCACAAGCCACTACAATGTACTTTTCACGTTCTAACTTCATTCCTTCTTTTCCGTGTTTTATGAAATGAACTACACAGACTAAACCTTAGCCCTGATGCATACCGACTGCTTCGCTTATTTTCGTTTCTTTCCGTGGATGTTCGTACAGGTTGATTGCGTTGTCAGCTGGCAACCTTACACATATTGAGAATCAAACGTATTTCTGTACACGATTTTTATCGAACTTCCGTAATGCATCTGCAGTCACTGCCATATTTCTTCAGTATTTCACTCTGTGCTTTGTTCATTATAAAAGTAAATTTTTCGCTAGAAGTATTTATGCATCCTTATTAGACTGTGCTAATGTAGAGGAGTTTAAACATTAGGTAGGTATGCATCAGTTGTACGAAAAATAGTGTGCGTTTAGACATTAGTCAACACTCTGTAGCAACGAATCAGCCAGACAACAACCTAATGTTCTGCATCTGATTATTTCAACTGATGCGCAGTGTCAACTAATGCGAACGCATCAGATGCGGTAAAACATCAACTCGGCACAACCCTAGTTCTAGTACACATCGAACACGGAAAAAAAAATACAAACGCGGAGACGGAACTTGTCTTTGGCCGCAGGCGGGTCTCACTAAATCCTGCGGCCAAATAGAGCTTCCGTCTCCACGTTTGTAATTTTTTTCCGTGTTCGATGTGTACTAGAACTGTTTTCTTCACAAGTAACTAATGCCAGGTTATGGAGGTTATGTAGACAATGTAACTTAAATAAAATTTACTTTGTTAGTGTACAATAAAAGGGTGTATGTACTGGAAGTACAGAAATAATTTTCCATTTATCGCACATAATTACGGTACACAGACGATTTTTGGAGGTTGTGTCTACGTTTAACAATGCAACTTAACCTTTTAGATTTTTAAAATTAATTAGATTTAACAAAAATTTCCTTTGTTAGTATACATTAAATTATTGTATGGATACAAGGCTGCTGTACATAACATTAAAGGCTGTATTTATTCGAAGTACCGGAATTAAAACCTATAGAAGTAAGATCTATAGAAGTAATTGTAAACAAGTGTTTTCTTTATCCTTTCAAACTAAAAAACTGACACTTCTCTGGAAATTGAAAAAAGGATTTTAATGTACTTGTTTGGTTATACGTTAGATTGTACTAGGTTATAAATTGGAAGTAAATTCCGGTACTTCAAATAAATACTCCTTTAATGTTATATACAGCCTTTTATCCATACAATAAATACAGCCTTTGAATGTACACTAACAAAGGAAATTTTTGTTAAATCTAATTAATTTTAAAAATCTAAAAGGTTAAGTTACTGATGTTACTACATCTTAAACATAGACACAACCTACAAAAATCGTCTGTGTACCGTAATTATGTGCAATAAATGGAAACTAATTTCTGTACTTCCAATAAATACACCCTTTTAATAAAATATGTGCCAATACTCTGAATTCAAATTAAATAAAGAAAAAAGGAATTGTGTGGTGTGTGTGTGTGTGTTTTCTGTGGTTGAGGCTGAAGATAGAAGTAGTTTCTGTAGAAATATTTCATTTCTAAAACGATTTTAAATATAAATCTTAAAACATGGAAGTCATGTATAGTTCTCCACACGGATATTTTCATTATTTGCATCAAATAGTATTATTGTTTAATACACGTTCTATCCAGATCAAATTATGTGTATACAGTTCTGGAAAAATTAGAAATAAAAATTTTTTTTGTTTATTTTAAACTGTATTATGTTTGGAAGTATCCCAAAGTAAATTTAACATTAATCATGTCAATCAATGAGGCCAGTCCAGTGTTTTAAGGCTAGGAGAATCCTTGAAATGTTTGGAGCATCACTAGGTCATAATGGATCAAATCATCAAACTTCAGTTTCTGTGAAAAACTGGCAGATTTGAGTAGTCAGTTGATAAAGGATGGTATTGTAAAAGCAACAATTCTTTCAGAATTATTTTATAACCCTGTCAGTCTGCAAATAACTTTCACTCCTTTAGATCATCAGCAGATTTAAACTTTTCTTATTTGTGCTAGGAATGTATCATGTAAAACTGCTGGAAGCATGGTATACAAAGTTTCTATTATCCTTTTCAAGGTTGATGACCAAAACAAAAAGTACTACTTATAATTCATCATTGTAGCAGTTACACAGCAGTATACTAAACATCTCTTGGTTAATACCTGTACTCTGGTCAGGTAGCACACAATGAATCATTCAAAACAAGTACAATTTAGTGTCATGTCTAGTTTTTATGTGTCACTGCTACCCATAGTGAATCATTTGTATTGTACATAACAAATAGTATTCTGACTGTACACGTTTTTCATCTGACAAGAATTTTATACTTAGGCAAACTCATTTAATGGTGTAACCTTCTGTAATATGTGCCAAACAAGTATTCATAAAATTAATATTTGTGTCAAATTGTGTTTTATTTATTTCAAACAAAATCTGTTTTGTGGACATAACTTTATGTCCAATACAATTATTATGTTATTTCTTTTTAGTATCCCTTATAGATTTGCGTGATCAAAACTTTTAATACTAAAACTTTTTTTCAGCTGATAACCATGCTTTGTTGAGATTATTAAAGAAAAGTTTTGCTCATTCAGTGATGTGGCATCTTCAGTGATAAAGTTGAGTCTCATCGTAGTAAAACTACTGAAGACTTCATAGAATTGGAAAATTAATGAGAATAATATTCTTACAACCAGTGACAAGAATTATGAACTTAAAACAGTGGAATGAATTATTGAATACCAGATACTCTCAATTGCTAAAACAAACACACTTATATTACAACAGTTCTCTTTATATAATTATCAAGGACACACTGTATAGCCTACAAACAGTAATAAAAAAATCACAATAGTTTACAACACAAGTAAACAATTGATCATTTGTCACTTTCATTAAAAACTGCTGTCTAATATCATCTTATATGAATGCACAACCTACTACACCAACTCTCTAAAACTCAGCTGGTGGCAACATCCTAATTATCAGGCTAATGTGAGAAAGTTCCAGATGAATGCCAAGAGTGTGGCTCTAGAATATTCTGCAGTGCTGCTGATTAACAGTATGTGATCAGCATCACATAGAGTACTACACATTTAAGCTATCTAATTGACTTGGTATTACAATATTAGTAAAATGTGCTTGTTAACCAAATAGTGTGTTGTTACTCCTGAAAATCCCATTTGACTAAGAGCATTTTAGAAGTCTGGGTTATCTTTTATGTTTCACTCCACGAACATGCCTTTAGTTCAGCATTTCTTAACCTATTGGGCATGAGCCACTGCTGGGTCCCGAGAGGGCATTTGGAGGGTTGCAAAGTCAGGTTCGGATATTTATTTACTGTGTCTTAAAAAGCTACTACATGTAAATAACTAAGATATATCATTTTAACAATTTAAATTCAACCTGTTTTGTACATAGTCTAAACTGTACATATTTGTTATTCATGCTCTACCATTGTTTTTTACCAGCTCTGATGTTTAACTCTCTATAACCAGATTGAAAGTTGCTTCCCAGAGGGATACAGTGAATTCAATTGGATTCAAGACCCATGCTTGTATTTTGAAAGTTCTAACATGTTGTGAGTAAAACTAAATGAGCAATTGTGTGATATCATCTGTGATGCTGTGATTAAAACTAAATTTTTAGTAAATTATTTTGTATAGTTAGTGATAACATGAGACATGTCATGGACAAAAAAAGCCATAAACTTTCAGATTCTGACTTAACAAAGTTCTGGATATCTTTAAGAGATGAATATCCTGAACTTTCGGAGTTGTTCATCCCATTCATCACCTCATTCTTGAGTGAAATGGGATTTTCATCTCAAGTGAAAAGCAAGCACAGAAATAGACTTGACGCACACTCAGATTTATGACTTAATTTAACCACTCTTGAATCCAACATACCCCAGCTTTTGCAGAAAAAGCAGCTCCAACTGTCACATTAGTAACTAATGATTAGTTAGGCAAGTAAAAACTCTTTTGTTTTTAACTTCAGCATGTGTTTATTAGAGCAAATTAGTCTTTTGAATTACATATTTGATTTTTGCTTTTCTATAATTAAGTGTATATATAATTTGTTTAAGCATAAAAGAAGGCTTAAAGTTCTCAGTGTTACCAAAAATATGATTATAAAGTGGGTGCACTTTATACACCCCTACAAGTAGTTCTGCCATGCACATCCCTACAAGTCTAATTAATTTTAAAAATCTAAAAGGTTAAGTTAGATAATTAAACGTAGACACAACCTCCCAAAATCGTCTCTGTACCGTAATTATTTGCGATAAATGGAAACTAATTTCTGTACTTCCAATAAATACACCCTTTTAATAAAATATGTGCCAATAAACCCCAATAAAATATGCACCAATAACGAAGCTTACTATCTAAGTTAGATAATTAAACGTAGACACAACCTCCCAAAATCATCTCTGTACCGTCATTATGTGCGATAAATGGAAACTAATTTCTGTACTTCCAATAAATACACCCTTTTAGTAAAATATGTACCAATAAACTCCAATAAAATATGTAAGAATAACGTAGCCTACTAGGTTATACGTTCTAAATTGGAAGTACCGATAGGTTTTAATTCGAATAAATACAGCCTTCAATGTATATACAGCCTTTTATCCATACAATAAATACAGCCTTTGAATCTACACTAACAAAGGAAATTTTTGTTAAATCTAATTAATTTTAAAAATCTAAAAGGTTAAGTTACATTGTTAAACGTAGACACAACCTCCAAAAATCGTCTGTGTACCGTAATTATGTGCGATAAATGGAAAATAATTTCTGTACTTCCAGTAAATACACCCTTTTATTGTACACTAACAAAGTAAATTTTATTTAAGTTACATTGTCGTACATAACCTCCATAACCTGGCATTAGTTACTTGTGAAGAAAACAGTTCTAGTTAGGGATGGCCCGAAACAACGGCACAGCTGTTTCGCATCAGCTTACTCAACGCAACTGATGCGGAGAAACCACTAATGTCTAATGTCTCGCATTAGGTGGCAACAGAACAGCAGAATGTCTCGCATTAGGAAGCAACAGCAGATGCGCCTGCCTGGCCGACAGCTAATGCGCTTAACTGATGAGAGTTGTCACAAGCCACTACAATGTACTTTTCACGTTCTAACTTCATTCCTTCTTTTCCGTGTTTTATGAAATGAACTACACAGACTAAACCTTAGCCCCTGATGCATACCGACTGCTTCGCTTATTTTCGTTTATTTCCGTGGATGTTCGTACAGGTTGATTGCGTTGTCAGCTGGCAACCTTACACATATTGAGAATCAAACGTATTTCTGTACACGATTTTTATCGAACTTCCGTAATGCATCTGCAGTCACTGCCATATTTCTTCAGTATTTCACTCTGTGCTTTGTTCATTATAAAAGTAAATTTTTCGCTAGAAGTATTTATGCATCCTTATTAGACTGTGCTAATGTAGAGGAGTTTAAACATTAGGTAGGTATGCATCAGTTGTACGAAAAATAGTGTGCGTTTAGACATTAGTCAACACTCTGTAGCAACGAATCAGCCAGACAACAACCTAATGTTCTGCATCTGATTATTTCAACTGATGCGCAGTGTCAACTAATGCGAACGCATCAGATGCGGTAAAACATCAACTCGGCACAACCCTAGTTCTAGTACACATCGAACACGGAAAAAAAAATACAAACGCGGAGACGGAACTTGTCTTTGGCCGCAGGCGGGTCTCACTAAATCCTGCGGCCAAATAGAGCTTCCGTCTCCACGTTTGTAATTTTTTTCCTTGTTCGATGTGTACTAGAACTGTTTTCTTCACAAGTAACTAATGCCAGGTTATGGAGGTTATGTAGACAATGTAACTTAAATAAAATTTACTTTGTTAGTGTACAATAAAAGGGTGTATGTACTGGAAGTACAGAAATAATTTTCCATTTATCGCACATAATTACGGTACACAGACGATTTTTGGAGGTTGTGTCTACGTTTAACAATGCAACTTAACCTTTTAGATTTTTAAAATTAATTAGATTTAACAAAAATTTCCTTTGTTAGTATACATTAAATTATTGTATGGATACAAGGCTGCTGTACATAACATTAAAGGCTGTATTTATTCGAAGTACCGGAATTAAAACCTATAGAAGTAAGATCTATAGAAGTAATTGTAAACAAGTGTTTTCTTTATCCTTTCAAACTAAAAAACTGACACTTCTCTGGAAATTGAAAAAAGTATTTTAATGTACTTGTTTGGTTATACGTTAGATTGTACTAGGTTATAAATTGGAAGTAAATTCCGGTACTTCAAATAAATACTCCTTTAATGTTATATACAGCCTTTTATCCATACAATAAATACAGCCTTTGAATGTACACTAACAAAGGAAATTTTTGTTAAATCTAATTAATTTTAAAAATCTAAAAGGTTAAGTTACTGATGTTACTACATCTTAAACATAGACACAACCTACAAAAATCGTCTGTGTACCGTAATTATGTGCAATAAATGGAAACTAATTTCTGTACTTCCAATAAATACACCCTTTTAATAAAATATGTGCCAATACTCTGAATTCAAATTAAATAAAGAAAAAAGGAATTGTGTGGTGTGTGTGTGTGTTTTCTGTGGTTGAGGCTGAAGATAGAAGTAGTTTCTGTAGAAATATTTCATTTCTAAAACGATTTTAAATATAAATCTTAAAACATGGAAGTCATGTATAGTTCTCCACACGGATATTTTCATTATTTGCATCAAATAGTATTATTGTTTAATACACGTTCTATCCAGATCAAATTATGTGTATACAGTTCTGGAAAAATTAGAAATAAAAATTTTTTTTGTTTATTTTAAACTGTATTATGTTTGGAAGTATCCCAAAGTAAATTTAACATTAATCATGTCAATCAATGAGGCCAGTCCAGTGTTTTAAGGCTAGGAGAATCCTTGAAATGTTTGGAGCATCACTAGGTCATAATGGATCAAATCATCAAACTTCAGTTTCTGTGAAAAACTGGCAGATTTGAGTAGTCAGTTGATAAAGGATGGTATTGTAAAAGCAACAATTCTTTCAGAATTATTTTATAACCCTGTCAGTCTGCAAATAACTTTCACTCCTTTAGATCATCAGCAGATTTAAACTTTTCTTATTTGTGCTAGGAATGTATCA
Source organism: Magicicada septendecula (assembly GCA_034769895.1). Classification (NCBI taxonomy): domain Eukaryota; kingdom Metazoa; phylum Arthropoda; class Insecta; order Hemiptera; family Cicadidae; genus Magicicada; species Magicicada septendecula. The sequence goes on from CM068368.1 coordinate 548,305,660, forward strand.
TGTAAAACTGCTGGAAGCATGGTATACAAAGTTTCTATTATCCTTTTCAAGGTTGATGACCAAAACAAAAAGTACTACTTATAATTCATCATTGTAGCAGTTACACAGCAGTATACTAAACATCTCTTGGTTAATACCTGTACTCTGGTCAGGTAGCACACAATGAATCATTCAAAACAAGTACAATTTAGTGTCATGTCTAGTTTTTATGTGTCACTGCTACCCATAGTGAATCATTTGTATTGTACATAACAAATAGTATTCTGACTGTACACGTTTTTCATCTGACAAGAATTTTATACTTAGGCAAACTCATTTAATGGTGTAACCTTCTGTAATATGTGCCAAACAAGTATTCATAAAATTAATATTTGTGTCAAATTGTGTTTTATTTATTTCAAACAAAATCTGTTTTGTGGACATAACTTTATGTCCAATACAATTATTATGTTATTTCTTTTTAGTATCCCTTATAGATTTGCGTGATCAAAACTTTTAATACTAAAACTTTTTTTCAGCTGATAACCATGCTTTGTTGAGATTATTAAAGAAAAGTTTTGCTCATTCAGTGATGTGGCATCTTCAGTGATAAAGTTGAGTCTCATCGTAGTAAAACTACTGAAGACTTCATAGAATTGGAAAATTAATGAGAATAATATTCTTACAACCAGTGACAAGAATTATGAACTTAAAACAGTGGAATGAATTATTGAATACCAGATACTCTCAATTGCTAAAACAAACACACTTATATTACAACAGTTCTCTTTATATAATTATCAAGGACACACTGTATAGCCTACAAACAGTAATAAAAAAATCACAATAGTTTACAACACAAGTAAACAATTGATCATTTGTCACTTTCATTAAAAACTGCTGTCTAATATCATCTTATATGAATGCACAACCTACTACACCAACTCTCTAAAACTCAGCTGGTGGCAACATCCTAATTATCAGGCTAATGTGAGAAAGTTCCAGATGAATGCCAAGAGTGTGGCTCTAGAATATTCTGCAGTGCTGCTGATTAACAGTATGTGATCAGCATCACATAGAGTACTACACATTTAAGCTATCTAATTGACTTGGTATTACAATATTAGTAAAATGTGCTTGTTAACCAAATAGTGTGTTGTTACTCCTGAAAATCCCATTTGACTAAGAGCATTTTAGAAGTCTGGGTTATCTTTTATGTTTCACTCCACAAACATGCCTTTAGTTCAGCATTTCTTAACCTATTGGGCATGAGCCACTGCTGGGTCCCGAGAGGGCATTTGGAGGGTTGCAAAGTCAGGTTCGGATATTTATTTACTGTGTCTTAAAAAGCTACTACATGTAAATAACTAAGATATATCATTTTAACAATTTAAATTCAACCTGTTTTGTACATAGTCTAAACTGTACATATTTGTTACTCATGCTCTACCATTGTTTTTTACCAGCTCTGATGTTTAACTCTCTATAACCAGATTGAAAGTTGCTTCCCAGAGGGATACAGTGAATTCAATTGGATTCAAGACCCATTCTTGTATTTTGAAAGTTCTAACATGTTGTCAGTAACACTAAATGAGCAATTGTGTGATATCATCTGTGATGCTGTGATTAAAACTAAATTTTTAGTAAATTATTTTGTATAGTTAGTGATAACATGAGACATGTCATGGACAAAAAAAGCCATAAACTTTCAGATTCTGACTTAACAAAGTTCTGGATATCTTTAAGAGATGAATATCCTGAACTTTCGGAGTTGTTCATCCCATTCATCACCTCATTCTTGAGTGAAATGGGATTTTCATCTCAAGTGAAAAGCAAGCACAGAAATAGACTTGACGCACACTCAGATTTATGACTTAATTTAACCACTCTTGAATCCAACATACCCCAGCTTTTGCAGAAAAAGCAGCTCCAACTGTCACATTAGTAACTAATGATTAGTTAGGCAAGTAAAAACTCTTTTGTTTTTAACTTCAGCATGTGTTTATTAGAGCAAATTAGTCTTTTGAATTACATATTTGCTTTTTGCTTTTCTATAATTAAGTGTATATATAATTTGTTTAAGCATAAAAGAAGGCTTAAAGTTCTCAGTGTTACCAAAAATATGATTATAAAGTGGGTGCACTTTATACACCCCTACAAGTAGTTCTGCCATGCACATCCCTACAAGTCTAATTAATTTTAAAAATCTAAAAGGTTAAGTTAGATAATTAAACGTAGACACAACCTCCCAAAATCGTCTCTGTACCGTAATTATTTGCGATAAATGGAAACTAATTTCTGTACCAATAAATACACCCTTTTAATAAAATATGTGCCAATAAACCCCAATAAAATATGCACCAATAACGAAGCTTACTATCTAAGTTAGATAATTAAACGTAGACACAACCTCCCAAAATCGTCTCTGTACCGTCATTATGTGCGATAAATGGAAACTAATTTCTGTACTTCCAATAAATACACCCTTTTAATAAAATATGTACCAATAAACTCCAATAAAATATGTAAGAATAACGTAGCCTACTAGGTTATACGTTCTAAATTGGAAGTACCGATAGGTTTTAATTCGAATAAATACAGCCTTCAATGTATATACAGCCTTTTATCCATACAATAAATACAGCCTTTGAATCTACACTAACAAAGGAAATTTTTGTTAAATCTAATTAATTTTAAAAATCTAAAAGGTTAAGTTACATTGTTAAACGTAGACACAACCTCCAAAAATCGTCTGTGTACCGTAATTATGTGCGATAAATGGAAAATAATTTCTGTACTTCCAGTAAATACACCCTTTTATTGTACACTAACAAAGTAAATTTTATTTAAGTTACATTGTCGTACATAAACTCCATAACCTGGCATTAGTTACTTGTGAAGAAAATAGTTCTAGTTAGGGATGGCCCGAAACAACGGCACAGCTGTTTCGCATCAGCTTACTCAACGCAACTGATGCGGAGAAACCACTAATGTCTAATGTCTCGCATTAGGTGGCAACAGAACAGCAGAATGTCTCGCATTAGGAAGCAACAGCAGATGCGCCTGCCTGGCCGACAGCTAATGCGCTTAACTGATGAGAGTTGTCACAAGCCACTACAATGTACTTTTCACGTTCTAACTTCATTCCTTCTTTTCCGTGTTTTATGAAATGAACTACACAGACTAAACCTTAGCCCCTGATGCATACCGACTGCTTCGCTTATTTTCGTTTCTTTCCGTGGATGTTCGTACAGGTTGATTGCGTTGTCAGCTGGCAACCTTACACATATTGAGAATCAAACGTATTTCTGTACACGATTTTTATCGAACTTCCGTAATGCATCTGCAGTCACTGCCATATTTCTTCAGTATTTCACTCTGTGCTTTGTTCATTATAAAAGTAAATTTTTCGCTAGAAGTATTTATGCATCCTTATTAGACTGTGCTAATGTAGAGGAGTTTAAACATTAGGTAGGTATGCATCAGTTGTACGAAAAATAGTGTGCGTTTAGACATTAGTCAACACTCTGTAGCAACGAATCAGCCAGACAACAACCTAATGTTCTGCATCTGATTATTTCAACTGATGCGCAGTGTCAACTAATGCGAACGCATCAGATGCGGTAAAACATCAACTCGGCACAACCCTAGTTCTAGTACACATCGAACACGGAAAAAAAAATACAAACGCGGAGACGGAACTTGTCTTTGGCCGCAGGCGGGTCTCACTAAATCCTGCGGCCAAATAGAGCTTCCGTCTCCACGTTTGTAATTTTTTTCCGTGTTCGATGTGTACTAGAACTGTTTTCTTCACAAGTAACTAATGCCAGGTTATGGAGGTTATGTAGACAATGTAACTTAAATAAAATTTACTTTGTTAGTGTACAATAAAAGGGTGTATGTACTGGAAGTACAGAAATAATTTTCCATTTATCGCACATAATTACGGTACACAGACGATTTTTGGAGGTTGTGTCTACGTTTAACAATGCAACTTAACCTTTTAGATTTTTAAAATTAATTAGATTTAACAAAAATTTCCTTTGTTAGTATACATTAAATTATTGTATGGATACAAGGCTGCTGTACATAACATTAAAGGCTGTATTTATTCGAAGTACCGGAATTAAAACCTATAGAAGTAAGATCTATAGAAGTAATTGTAAACAAGTGTTTTCTTTATCCTTTCAAACTAAAAAACTGACACTTCTCTGGAAATTGAAAAAAGGATTTTAATGTACTTGTTTGGTTATACGTTAGATTGTACTAGGTTATAAATTGGAAGTAAATTCCGGTACTTCAAATAAATACTCCTTTAATGTTATATACAGCCTTTTATCCATACAATAAATACAGCCTTTGAATGTACACTAACAAAGGAAATTTTTGTTAAATCTAATTAATTTTAAAAATCTAAAAGGTTAAGTTACTGATGTTACTACATCTTAAACATAGACACAACCTACAAAAATCGTCTGTGTACCGTAATTATGTGCAATAAATGGAAACTAATTTCTGTACTTCCAATAAATACACCCTTTTAATAAAATATGTGCCAATACTCTGAATTCAAATTAAATAAAGAAAAAAGGAATTGTGTGGTGTGTGTGTGTGTTTTCTGTGGTTGAGGCTGAAGATAGAAGTAGTTTCTGTAGAAATATTTCATTTCTAAAACGATTTTAAATATAAATCTTAAAACATGGAAGTCATGTATAGTTCTCCACACGGATATTTTCATTATTTGCATCAAATAGTATTATTGTTTAATACACGTTCTATCCAGATCAAATTATGTGTATACAGTTCTGGAAAAATTAGAAATAAAAATTTTTTTTGTTTATTTTAAACTGTATTATGTTTGGAAGTATCCCAAAGTAAATTTAACATTAATCATGTCAATCAATGAGGCCAGTCCAGTGTTTTAAGGCTAGGAGAATCCTTGAAATGTTTGGAGCATCACTAGGTCATAATGGATCAAATCATCAAACTTCAGTTTCTGTGAAAAACTGGCAGATTTGAGTAGTCAGTTGATAAAGGATGGTATTGTAAAAGCAACAATTCTTTCAGAATTATTTTATAACCCTGTCAGTCTGCAAATAACTTTCACTCCTTTAGATCATCAGCAGATTTAAACTTTTCTTATTTGTGCTAGGAATGTATCATGTAAAACTGCTGGAAGCATGGTATACAAAGTTTCTATTATCCTTTTCAAGGTTGATGACCAAAACAAAAAGTACTACTTATAATTCATCATTGTAGCAGTTACACAGCAGTATACTAAACATCTCTTGGTTAATACCTGTACTCTGGTCAGGTAGCACACAATGAATCATTCAAAACAAGTACAATTTAGTGTCATGTCTAGTTTTTATGTGTCACTGCTACCCATAGTGAATCATTTGTATTGTACATAACAAATAGTATTCTGACTGTACACGTTTTTCATCTGACAAGAATTTTATACTTAGGCAAACTCATTTAATGGTGTAACCTTCTGTAATATGTGCCAAACAAGTATTCATAAAATTAATATTTGTGTCAAATTGTGTTTTATTTATTTCAAACAAAATCTGTTTTGTGGACATAACTTTATGTCCAATACAATTATTATGTTATTTCTTTTTAGTATCCCTTATAGATTTGCGTGATCAAAACTTTTAATACTAAAACTTTTTTTCAGCTGATAACCATGCTTTGTTGAGATTATTAAAGAAAAGTTTTGCTCATTCAGTGATGTGGCATCTTCAGTGATAAAGTTGAGTCTCATCGTAGTAAAACTACTGAAGACTTCATAGAATTGGAAAATTAATGAGAATAATATTCTTACAACCAGTGACAAGAATTATGAACTTAAAACAGTGGAATGAATTATTGAATACCAGATACTCTGAATTGCTAAAACAAACACACTTATATTACAACAGTTCTCTTTATATAATTATCAAGGACACACTGTATAGCCTACAAACAGTAATAAAAAAATCACAATAGTTTACAACACAAGTAAACAATTGATCATTTGTCACTTTCATTAAAAACTGCTGTCTAATATCATCTTATATGAATGCACAACCTACTACACCAACTCTCTAAAACTCAGCTGGTGGCAACATCCTAATTATCAGGCTAATGTGAGAAAGTTCCAGATGAATGCCAAGAGTGTGGCTCTAGAATATTCTGCAGTGCTGCTGATTAACAGTATGTGATCAGCATCACATAGAGTACTACACATTTAAGCTATCTAATTGACTTGGTATTACAATATTAGTAAAATGTGCTTGTTAACCAAATAGTGTGTTGTTACTCCTGAAAATCCCATTTGACTAAGAGCATTTTAGAAGTCTGGGTTATCTTTTATGTTTCACTCCACAAACATGCCTTTAGTTCAGCATTTCTTAACCTATTGGGCATGAGCCACTGCTGGGTCCCGAGAGGGCATTTGGAGGGTTGCAAAGTCAGGTTCGGATATTTATTTACTGTGTCTTAAAAAGCTACTACATGTAAATAACTAAGATATATCATTTTAACAATTTAAATTCAACCTGTTTTGTACATAGTCTAAACTGTACATATTTGTTACTCATGCTCTACCATTGTTTTTTACCAGCTCTGATGTTTAACTCTCTATAACCAGATTGAAAGTTGCTTCCCAGAGGGATACAGTGAATTCAATTGGATTCAAGACCCATTCTTGTATTTTGAAAGTTCTAACATGTTGTCAGTAACACTAAATGAGCAATTGTGTGATATCATCTGTGATGCTGTGATTAAAACTAAATTTTTAGTAAATTATTTTGTATAGTTAGTGATAACATGAGACATGTCATGGACAAAAAAAGCCATAAACTTTCAGATTCTGACTTAACAAAGTTCTGGATATCTTTAAGAGATGAATATCCTGAACTTTCGGAGTTGTTCATCCCATTCATCACCTCATTCTTGAGTGAAATGGGATTTTCATCTCAAGTGAAAAGCAAGCACAGAAATAGACTTGACGCACACTCAGATTTATGACTTAATTTAACCACTCTTGAATCCAACATACCCCAGCTTTTGCAGAAAAAGCAGCTCCAACTGTCACATTAGTAACTAATGATTAGTTAGGCAAGTAAAAACTCTTTTGTTTTTAACTTCAGCATGTGTTTATTAGAGCAAATTAGTCTTTTGAATTACATATTTGCTTTTTGCTTTTCTATAATTAAGTGTATATATAATTTGTTTAAGCATAAAAGAAGGCTTAAAGTTCTCAGTGTTACCAAAAATATGATTATAAAGTGGGTGCACTTTATACACCCCTACAAGTAGTTCTGCCATGCACATCCCTACAAGTCTAATTAATTTTAAAAATCTAAAAGGTTAAGTTAGATAATTAAACGTAGACACAACCTCCCAAAATCGTCTCTGTACCGTAATTATTTGCGATAAATGGAAACTAATTTCTGTACCAATAAATACACCCTTTTAATAAAATATGTGCCAATAAACCCCAATAAAATATGCACCAATAACGAAGCTTACTATCTAAGTTAGATAATTAAACGTAGACACAACCTCCCAAAATCGTCTCTGTACCGTCATTATGTGCGATAAATGGAAACTAATTTCTGTACTTCCAATAAATACACCCTTTTAATAAAATATGTACCAATAAACTCCAATAAAATATGTAAGAATAACGTAGCCTACTAGGTTATACGTTCTAAATTGGAAGTACCGATAGGTTTTAATTCGAATAAATACAGCCTTCAATGTATATACAGCCTTTTATCCATACAATAAATACAGCCTTTGAATCTACACTAACAAAGGAAATTTTTGTTAAATCTAATTAATTTTAAAAATCTAAAAGGTTAAGTTACATTGTTAAACGTAGACACAACCTCCAAAAATCGTCTGTGTACCGTAATTATGTGCGATAAATGGAAAATAATTTCTGTACTTCCAGTAAATACACCCTTTTATTGTACACTAACAAAGTAAATTTTATTTAAGTTACATTGTCGTACATAAACTCCATAACCTGGCATTAGTTACTTGTGAAGAAAATAGTTCTAGTTAGGGATGGCCCGAAACAACGGCACAGCTGTTTCGCATCAGCTTACTCAACGCAACTGATGCGGAGAAACCACTAATGTCTAATGTCTCGCATTAGGTGGCAACAGAACAGCAGAATGTCTCGCATTAGGAAGCAACAGCAGATGCGCCTGCCTGGCCGACAGCTAATGCGCTTAACTGATGAGAGTTGTCACAAGCCACTACAATGTACTTTTCACGTTCTAACTTCATTCCTTCTTTTCCGTGTTTTATGAAATGAACTACACAGACTAAACCTTAGCCCCTGATGCATACCGACTGCTTCGCTTATTTTCGTTTCTTTCCGTGGATGTTCGTACAGGTTGATTGCGTTGTCAGCTGGCAACCTTACACATATTGAGAATCAAACGTATTTCTGTACACGATTTTTATCGAACTTCCGTAATGCATCTGCAGTCACTGCCATATTTCTTCAGTATTTCACTCTGTGCTTTGTTCATTATAAAAGTAAATTTTTCGCTAGAAGTATTTATGCATCCTTATTAGACTGTGCTAATGTAGAGGAGTTTAAACATTAGGTAGGTATGCATCAGTTGTACGAAAAATAGTGTGCGTTTAGACATTAGTCAACACTCTGTAGCAACGAATCAGCCAGACAACAACCTAATGTTCTGCATCTGATTATTTCAACTGATGCGCAGTGTCAACTAATGCGAACGCATCAGATGCGGTAAAACATCAACTCGGCACAACCCTAGTTCTAGTACACATCGAACACGGAAAAAAAAATACAAACGCGGAGACGGAACTTGTCTTTGGCCGCAGGCGGGTCTCACTAAATCCTGCGGCCAAATAGAGCTTCCGTCTCCACGTTTGTAATTTTTTTCCGTGTTCGATGTGTACTAGAACTGTTTTCTTCACAAGTAACTAATGCCAGGTTATGGAGGTTATGTAGACAATGTAACTTAAATAAAATTTACTTTGTTAGTGTACAATAAAAGGGTGTATGTACTGGAAGTACAGAAATAATTTTCCATTTATCGCACATAATTACGGTACACAGACGATTTTTGGAGGTTGTGTCTACGTTTAACAATGCAACTTAACCTTTTAGATTTTTAAAATTAATTAGATTTAACAAAAATTTCCTTTGTTAGTATACATTAAATTATTGTATGGATACAAGGCTGCTGTACATAACATTAAAGGCTGTATTTATTCGAAGTACCGGAATTAAAACCTATAGAAGTAAGATCTATAGAAGTAATTGTAAACAAGTGTTTTCTTTATCCTTTCAAACTAAAAAACTGACACTTCTCTGGAAATTGAAAAAAGGATTTTAATGTACTTGTTTGGTTATACGTTAGATTGTACTAGGTTATAAATTGGAAGTAAATTCCGGTACTTCAAATAAATACTCCTTTAATGTTATATACAGCCTTTTATCCATACAATAAATACAGCCTTTGAATGTACACTAACAAAGGAAATTTTTGTTAAATCTAATTAATTTTAAAAATCTAAAAGGTTAAGTTACTGATGTTACTACATCTTAAACATAGACACAACCTACAAAAATCGTCTGTGTACCGTAATTATGTGCAATAAATGGAAACTAATTTCTGTACTTCCAATAAATACACCCTTTTAATAAAATATGTGCCAATACTCTGAATTCAAATTAAATAAAGAAAAAAGGAATTGTGTGGTGTGTGTGTGTGTTTTCTGTGGTTGAGGCTGAAGATAGAAGTAGTTTCTGTAGAAATATTTCATTTCTAAAACGATTTTAAATATAAATCTTAAAACATGGAAGTCATGTATAGTTCTCCACACGGATATTTTCATTATTTGCATCAAATAGTATTATTGTTTAATACACGTTCTATCCAGATCAAATTATGTGTATACAGTTCTGGAAAAATTAGAAATAAAAATTTTTTTTGTTTATTTTAAACTGTATTATGTTTGGAAGTATCCCAAAGTAAATTTAACATTAATCATGTCAATCAATGAGGCCAGTCCAGTGTTTTAAGGCTAGGAGAATCCTTGAAATGTTTGGAGCATCACTAGGTCATAATGGATCAAATCATCAAACTTCAGTTTCTGTGAAAAACTGGCAGATTTGAGTAGTCAGTTGATAAAGGATGGTATTGTAAAAGCAACAATTCTTTCAGAATTATTTTATAACCCTGTCAGTCTGCAAATAACTTTCACTCCTTTAGATCATCAGCAGATTTAAACTTTTCTTATTTGTGCTAGGAATGTATCATGTAAAACTGCTGGAAGCATGGTATACAAAGTTTCTATTATCCTTTTCAAGGTTGATGACCAAAACAAAAAGTACTACTTATAATTCATCATTGTAGCAGTTACACAGCAGTATACTAAACATCTCTTGGTTAATACCTGTACTCTGGTCAGGTAGCACACAATGAATCATTCAAAACAAGTACAATTTAGTGTCATGTCTAGTTTTTATGTGTCACTGCTACCCATAGTGAATCATTTGTATTGTACATAACAAATAGTATTCTGACTGTACACGTTTTTCATCTGACAAGAATTTTATACTTAGGCAAACTCATTTAATGGTGTAACCTTCTGTAATATGTGCCAAACAAGTATTCATAAAATTAATATTTGTGTCAAATTGTGTTTTATTTATTTCAAACAAAATCTGTTTTGTGGACATAACTTTATGTCCAATACAATTATTATGTTATTTCTTTTTAGTATCCCTTATAGATTTGCGTGATCAAAACTTTTAATACTAAAACTTTTTTTCAGCTGATAACCATGCTTTGTTGAGATTATTAAAGAAAAGTTTTGCTCATTCAGTGATGTGGCATCTTCAGTGATAAAGTTGAGTCTCATCGTAGTAAAACTACTGAAGACTTCATAGAATTGGAAAATTAATGAGAATAATATTCTTACAACCAGTGACAAGAATTATGAACTTAAAACAGTGGAATGAATTATTGAATACCAGATACTCTCAATTGCTAAAACAAACACACTTATATTACAACAGTTCTCTTTATATAATTATCAAGGACACACTGTATAGCCTACAAACAGTAATAAAAAAATCACAATAGTTTACAACACAAGTAAACAATTGATCATTTGTCACTTTCATTAAAAACTGCTGTCTAATATCATCTTATATGAATGCACAACCTACTACACCAACTCTCTAAAACTCAGCTGGTGGCAACATCCTAATTATCAGGCTAATGTGAGAAAGTTCCAGATGAATGCCAAGAGTGTGGCTCTAGAATATTCTGCAGTGCTGCTGATTAACAGTATGTGATCAGCATCACATAGAGTACTACACATTTAAGCTATCTAATTGACTTGGTATTACAATATTAGTAAAATGTGCTTGTTAACCAAATAGTGTGTTGTTACTCCTGAAAATCCCATTTGACTAAGAGCATTTTAGAAGTCTGGGTTATCTTTTATGTTTCACTCCACAAACATGCCTTTAGTTCAGCATTTCTTAACCTATTGGGCATGAGCCACTGCTGGGTCCCGAGAGGGCATTTGGAGGGTTGCAAAGTCAGGTTCGGATATTTATTTACTGTGTCTTAAAAAGCTACTACATGTAAATAACTAAGATATATCATTTTAACAATTTAAATTCAACCTGTTTTGTACATAGTCTAAACTGTACATATTTGTTACTCATGCTCTACCATTGTTTTTTACCAGCTCTGATGTTTAACTCTCTATAACCAGATTGAAAGTTGCTTCCCAGAGGGATACAGTGAATTCAATTGGATTCAAGACCCATTCTTGTATTTTGAAAGTTCTAACATGTTGTCAGTAACACTAAATGAGCAATTGTGTGATATCATCTGTGATGCTGTGATTAAAACTAAATTTTTAGTAAATTATTTTGTATAGTTAGTGATAACATGAGACATGTCATGGACAAAAAAAGCCATAAACTTTCAGATTCTGACTTAACAAAGTTCTGGATATCTTTAAGAGATGAATATCCTGAACTTTCGGAGTTGTTCATCCCATTCATCACCTCATTCTTGAGTGAAATGGGATTTTCATCTCAAGTGAAAAGCAAGCACAGAAATAGACTTGACGCACACTCAGATTTATGACTTAATTTAACCACTCTTGAATCCAACATACCCCAGCTTTTGCAGAAAAAGCAGCTCCAACTGTCACATTAGTAACTAATGATTAGTTAGGCAAGTAAAAACTCTTTTGTTTTTAACTTCAGCATGTGTTTATTAGAGCAAATTAGTCTTTTGAATTACATATTTGCTTTTTGCTTTTCTATAATTAAGTGTATATATAATTTGTTTAAGCATAAAAGAAGGCTTAAAGTTCTCAGTGTTACCAAAAATATGATTATAAAGTGGGTGCACTTTATACACCCCTACAAGTAGTTCTGCCATGCACATCCCTACAAGTCTAATTAATTTTAAAAATCTAAAAGGTTAAGTTAGATAATTAAACGTAGACACAACCTCCCAAAATCGTCTCTGTACCGTAATTATTTGCGATAAATGGAAACTAATTTCTGTACCAATAAATACACCCTTTTAATAAAATATGTGCCAATAAACCCCAATAAAATATGCACCAATAACGAAGCTTACTATCTAAGTTAGATAATTAAACGTAGACACAACCTCCCAAAATCGTCTCTGTACCGTCATTATGTGCGATAAATGGAAACTAATTTCTGTACTTCCAATAAATACACCCTTTTAATAAAATATGTACCAATAAACTCCAATAAAATATGTAAGAATAACGTAGCCTACTAGGTTATACGTTCTAAATTGGAAGTACCGATAGGTTTTAATTCGAATAAATACAGCCTTCAATGTATATACAGCCTTTTATCCATACAATAAATACAGCCTTTGAATCTACACTAACAAAGGAAATTTTTGTTAAATCTAATTAATTTTAAAAATCTAAAAGGTTAAGTTACATTGTTAAACGTAGACACAACCTCCAAAAATCGTCTGTGTACCGTAATTATGTGCGATAAATGGAAAATAATTTCTGTACTTCCAGTAAATACACCCTTTTATTGTACACTAACAAAGTAAATTTTATTTAAGTTACATTGTCGTACATAAACTCCATAACCTGGCATTAGTTACTTGTGAAGAAAATAGTTCTAGTTAGGGATGGCCCGAAACAACGGCACAGCTGTTTCGCATCAGCTTACTCAACGCAACTGATGCGGAGAAACCACTAATGTCTAATGTCTCGCATTAGGTGGCAACAGAACAGCAGAATGTCTCGCATTAGGAAGCAACAGCAGATGCGCCTGCCTGGCCGACAGCTAATGCGCTTAACTGATGAGAGTTGTCACAAGCCACTACAATGTACTTTTCACGTTCTAACTTCATTCCTTCTTTTCCGTGTTTTATGAAATGAACTACACAGACTAAACCTTAGCCCCTGATGCATACCGACTGCTTCGCTTATTTTCGTTTCTTTCCGTGGATGTTCGTACAGGTTGATTGCGTTGTCAGCTGGCAACCTTACACATATTGAGAATCAAACGTATTTCTGTACACGATTTTTATCGAACTTCCGTAATGCATCTGCAGTCACTGCCATATTTCTTCAGTATTTCACTCTGTGCTTTGTTCATTATAAAAGTAAATTTTTCGCTAGAAGTATTTATGCATCCTTATTAGACTGTGCTAATGTAGAGGAGTTTAAACATTAGGTAGGTATGCATCAGTTGTACGAAAAATAGTGTGCGTTTAGACATTAGTCAACACTCTGTAGCAACGAATCAGCCAGACAACAACCTAATGTTCTGCATCTGATTATTTCAACTGATGCGCAGTGTCAACTAATGCGAACGCATCAGATGCGGTAAAACATCAACTCGGCACAACCCTAGTTCTAGTACACATCGAACACGGAAAAAAAAATACAAACGCGGAGACGGAACTTGTCTTTGGCCGCAGGCGGGTCTCACTAAATCCTGCGGCCAAATAGAGCTTCCGTCTCCACGTTTGTAATTTTTTTCCGTGTTCGATGTGTACTAGAACTGTTTTCTTCACAAGTAACTAATGCCAGGTTATGGAGGTTATGTAGACAATGTAACTTAAATAAAATTTACTTTGTTAGTGTACAATAAAAGGGTGTATGTACTGGAAGTACAGAAATAATTTTCCATTTATCGCACATAATTACGGTACACAGACGATTTTTGGAGGTTGTGTCTACGTTTAACAATGCAACTTAACCTTTTAGATTTTTAAAATTAATTAGATTTAACAAAAATTTCCTTTGTTAGTATACATTAAATTATTGTATGGATACAAGGCTGCTGTACATAACATTAAAGGCTGTATTTATTCGAAGTACCGGAATTAAAACCTATAGAAGTAAGATCTATAGAAGTAATTGTAAACAAGTGTTTTCTTTATCCTTTCAAACTAAAAAACTGACACTTCTCTGGAAATTGAAAAAAGGATTTTAATGTACTTGTTTGGTTATACGTTAGATTGTACTAGGTTATAAATTGGAAGTAAATTCCGGTACTTCAAATAAATACTCCTTTAATGTTATATACAGCCTTTTATCCATACAATAAATACAGCCTTTGAATGTACACTAACAAAGGAAATTTTTGTTAAATCTAATTAATTTTAAAAATCTAAAAGGTTAAGTTACTGATGTTACTACATCTTAAACATAGACACAACCTACAAAAATCGTCTGTGTACCGTAATTATGTGCAATAAATGGAAACTAATTTCTGTACTTCCAATAAATACACCCTTTTAATAAAATATGTGCCAATACTCTGAATTCAAATTAAATAAAGAAAAAAGGAATTGTGTGGTGTGTGTGTGTGTTTTCTGTGGTTGAGGCTGAAGATAGAAGTAGTTTCTGTAGAAATATTTCATTTCTAAAACGATTTTAAATATAAATCTTAAAACATGGAAGTCATGTATAGTTCTCCACACGGATATTTTCATTATTTGCATCAAATAGTATTATTGTTTAATACACGTTCTATCCAGATCAAATTATGTGTATACAGTTCTGGAAAAATTAGAAATAAAAATTTTTTTTGTTTATTTTAAACTGTATTATGTTTGGAAGTATCCCAAAGTAAATTTAACATTAATCATGTCAATCAATGAGGCCAGTCCAGTGTTTTAAGGCTAGGAGAATCCTTGAAATGTTTGGAGCATCACTAGGTCATAATGGATCAAATCATCAAACTTCAGTTTCTGTGAAAAACTGGCAGATTTGAGTAGTCAGTTGATAAAGGATGGTATTGTAAAAGCAACAATTCTTTCAGAATTATTTTATAACCCTGTCAGTCTGCAAATAACTTTCACTCCTTTAGATCATCAGCAGATTTAAACTTTTCTTATTTGTGCTAGGAATGTATCATGTAAAACTGCTGGAAGCATGGTATACAAAGTTTCTATTATCCTTTTCAAGGTTGATGACCAAAACAAAAAGTACTACTTATAATTCATCATTGTAGCAGTTACACAGCAGTATACTAAACATCTCTTGGTTAATACCTGTACTCTGGTCAGGTAGCACACAATGAATCATTCAAAACAAGTACAATTTAGTGTCATGTCTAGTTTTTATGTGTCACTGCTACCCATAGTGAATCATTTGTATTGTACATAACAAATAGTATTCTGACTGTACACGTTTTTCATCTGACAAGAATTTTATACTTAGGCAAACTCATTTAATGGTGTAACCTTCTGTAATATGTGCCAAACAAGTATTCATAAAATTAATATTTGTGTCAAATTGTGTTTTATTTATTTCAAACAAAATATGTTTTGTGGACATAACTTTATGTCCAATACAATTATTATGTTATTTCTTTTTAGTATCCCTTATAGATTTGCGTGATCAAAACTTTTAATACTAAAACTTTTTTTCAGCTGATAACCATGCTTTGTTGAGATTATTAAAGAAAAGTTTTGCTCATTCAGTGATGTGGCATCTTCAGTGATAAAGTTGAGTCTCATCGTAGTAAAACTACTGAAGACTTCATAGAATTGGAAAATTAATGAGAATAATATTCTTACAACCAGTGACAAGAATTATGAACTTAAAACAGTGGAATGAATTATTGAATACCAGATACTCTCAATTGCTAAAACAAACACACTTATATTACAACAGTTCTCTTTATATAATTATCAAGGACACACTGTATAGCCTACAAACAGTAATAAAAAAATCACAATAGTTTACAACACAAGTAAACAATTGATCATTTGTCACTTTCATTAAAAACTGCTGTCTAATATCATCTTATATGAATGCACAACCTACTACACCAACTCTCTAAAACTCAGCTGGTGGCAACATCCTAATTATCAGGCTAATGTGAGAAAGTTCCAGATGAATGCCAAGAGTGTGGCTCTAGAATATTCTGCAGTGCTGCTGATTAACAGTATGTGATCAGCATCACATAGAGTACTACACATTTAAGCTATCTAATTGACTTGGTATTACAATATTAGTAAAATGTGCTTGTTAACCAAATAGTGTGTTGTTACTCCTGAAAATCCCATTTGACTAAGAGCATTTTAGAAGTCTGGGTTGTCTTTTATGTTTCACTCCACAAACATGCCTTTAGTTCAGCATTTCTTAACCTATTGGGCATGAGCCACTGCTGGGTCCCGAGAGGGCATTTGGAGGGTTGCAAAGTCAGGTTCGGATATTTATTTACTGTGTCTTAAAAAGCTACTACATGTAAATAACTAAGATATATCATTTTAACAATTTAAATTCAACCTGTTTTGTACATAGTCTAAACTGTACATATTTGTTATTCATGCTCTACCATTGTTTTTTACCAGCTCTGATGTTTAACTCTCTATAACCAGATTGAAAGTTGCTTCCCAGAGGGATACAGTGAATTCAATTGGATTCAAGACCCATGCTTGTATTTTGAAAGTTCTAACATGTTGTGAGTAAAACTAAATGAGCAATTGTGTGATATCATCTGTGATGCTGTGATTAAAACTAAATTTTTAGTAAATTATTTTGTATAGTTAGTGATAACATGAGACATGTCATGGACAAAAAAAGCCATAAACTTTCAGATTCTGACTTAACAAAGTTCTGGATATCTTTAAGAGATGAATATCCTGAACTTTCGGAGTTGTTCATCCCATTCATCACCTCATTCTTGAGTGAAATGGGATTTTCATCTCAAGTGAAAAGCAAGCACAGAAATAGACTTGACGCACACTCAGATTTATGACTTAATTTAACCACTCTTGAATCCAACATACCCCAGCTTTTGCAGAAAAAGCAGCTCCAACTGTCACATTAGTAACTAATGATTAGTTAGGCAAGTAAAAACTCTTTTGTTTTTAACTTCAGCATGTGTTTATTAGAGCAAATTAGTCTTTTGAATTACATATTTGATTTTTGCTTTTCTATAATTAAGTGTATATATAATTTGTTTAAGCATAAAAGAAGGCTTAAAGTTCTCAGTGTTACCAAAAATATGATTATAAAGTGGGTGCACTTTATACACCCCTACAAGTAGTTCTGCCATGCACATCCCTACAAGTCTAATTAATTTTAAAAATCTAAAAGGTTAAGTTAGATAATTAAACGTAGACACAACCTCCCAAAATCGTCTCTGTAACGTAATTATTTGCGATAAATGGAAACTAATTTCTGTACTTCCAATAAATACACCCTTTTAATAAAATATGTGCCAATAAACCCCAATAAAATATGCACCAATAACGAAGCTTACTATCTAAGTTAGATAATTAAACGTAGACACAACCTCCCAAAATCATCTCTGTACCGTCATTATGTGCGATAAATGGAAACTAATTTCTGTACTTCCAATAAATACACCCTTTTAATAAAATATGTACCAATAAACTCCAATAAAATATGTAAGAATAACGTAGCCTACTAGGTTATACGTTCTAAATTGGAAGTACCGATAGGTTTTAATTCGAATAAATACAGCCTTCAATGTATATACAGCCTTTTATCCATACAATAAATACAGCCTTTGAATCTACACTAACAAAGGAAATTTTTGTTAAATCTAATTAATTTTAAAAATCTAAAAGGTTAAGTTACATTGTTAAACGTAGACACAACCTCCAAAAATCGTCTGTGTACCGTAATTATGTGCGATAAATGGAAAATAATTTCTGTACTTCCAGTAAATACACCCTTTTATTGTACACTAACAAAGTAAATTTTATTTAAGTTACATTGTCGTACATAACCTCCATAACCTGGCATTAGTTACTTGTGAAGAAAACAGTTCTAGTTAGGGATGGCCCGAAACAACGGCACAGCTGTTTCGCATCAGCTTACTCAACGCAACTGATGCGGAGAAACCACTAATGTCTAATGTCTCGCATTAGGTGGCAACAGAACAGCAGAATGTCTCGCATTAGGAAGCAACAGCAGATGCGCCTGCCTGGCCGACAGCTAATGCGCTTAACTGATGAGAGTTGTCACAAGCCACTACAATGTACTTTTCACGTTCTAACTTCATTCCTTCTTTTCCGTGTTTTATGAAATGAACTACACAGACTAAACCTTAGCCCCTGATGCATACCGACTGCTTCGCTTATTTTCGTTTCTTTCCGTGGATGTTCGTACAGGTTGATTGCGTTGTCAGCTGGCAACCTTACACATATTGAGAATCAAACGTATTTCTGTACACGATTTTTATCGAACTTCCGTAATGCATCTGCAGTCACTGCCATATTTCTTCAGTATTTCACTCTGTGCTTTGTTCATTATAAAAGTAAATTTTTCGCTAGAAGTATTTATGCATCCTTATTAGACTGTGCTAATGTAGAGGAGTTTAAACATTAGGTAGGTATGCATCAGTTGTACGAAAAATAGTGTGCGTTTAGACATTAGTCAACACTCTGTAGCAACGAATCAGCCAGACAACAACCTAATGTTCTGCATCTGATTATTTCAACTGATGCGCAGTGTCAACTAATGCGAACGCATCAGATGCGGTAAAACATCAACTCGGCACAACCCTAGTTCTAGTACACATCGAACACGGAAAAAAAAATACAAACGCGGAGACGGAACTTGTCTTTGGCCGCAGGCGGGTCTCACTAAATCCTGCGGCCAAATAGAGCTTCCGTCTCCACGTTTGTAATTTTTTTCCGTGTTCGATGTGTACTAGAACTGTTTTCTTCACAAGTAACTAATGCCAGGTTATGGAGGTTATGTAGACAATGTAACTTAAATAAAATTTACTTTGTTAGTGTACAATAAAAGGGTGTATGTACTGGAAGTACAGAAATAATTTTCCATTTATCGCACATAATTACGGTACACAGACGATTTTTGGAGGTTGTGTCTACGTTTAACAATGCAACTTAACCTTTTAGATTTTTAAAATTAATTAGATTTAACAAAAATTTCCTTTGTTAGTATACATTAAATTATTGTATGGATACAAGGCTGCTGTACATAACATTAAAGGCTGTATTTATTCGAAGTACCGGAATTAAAACCTATAGAAGTAAGATCTATAGAAGTAATTGTAAACAAGTGTTTTCTTTATCCTTTCAAACTAAAAAACTGACACTTCTCTGGAAATTGAAAAAAGGATTTTAATGTACTTGTTTGGTTATACGTTAGATTGTACTAGGTTATAAATTGGAAGTAAATTCCGGTACTTCAAATAAATACTCCTTTAATGTTATATACAGCCTTTTATCCATACAATAAATACAGCCTTTGAATGTACACTAACAAAGGAAATTTTTGTTAAATCTAATTAATTTTAAAAATCTAAAAGGTTAAGTTACTGATGTTACTACATCTTAAACATAGACACAACCTACAAAAATCGTCTGTGTACCGTAATTATGTGCAATAAATGGAAACTAATTTCTGTACTTCCAATAAATACACCCTTTTAATAAAATATGTGCCAATACTCTGAATTCAAATTAAATAAAGAAAAAAGGAATTGTGCGGTGTGTGTGTGTGTGTTTTCTGTGGTTGAGGCTGAAGATAGAAGTAGTTTCTGTAGAAATATTTCATTTCTAAAACGATTTTAAATATAAATCTTAAAACATGGAAGTCATGTATAGTTCTCCACACGGATATTTTCATTATTTGCATCAAATAGTATTATTGTTTAATACACGTTCTATCCAGATCAAATTATGTGTATACAGTTCTGGAAAAATTAGAAATAAAAATTTTTTTTGTTTATTTTAAACTGTATTATGTTTGGAAGTATCCCAAAGTAAATTTAACATTAATCATGTCAATCAATGAGGCCAGTCCAGTGTTTTAAGGCTAGGAGAATCCTTGAAATGTTTGGAGCATCACTAGGTCATAATGGATCAAATCATCAAACTTCAGTTTCTGTGAAAAACTGGCAGATTTGAGTAGTCAGTTGATAAAGAATGGTATTGTAAAAGCAACAATTCTTTCAGAATTATTTTATAACCCTGTCAGTCTGCAAATAACTTTCACTCCTTTAGATCATCAGCAGATTTAAACTTTTCTTATTTGTGCTAGGAATGTATCATGTAAAACTGCTGGAAGCATGGTATACAAAGTTTCTATTATCCTTTTCAAGGTTGATGACCAAAACAAAAAGTACTACTTATAATTCATCATTGTAGCAGTTACACAGCAGTATACTAAACATCTCTTGGTTAATACCTGTACTCTGGTCAGGTAGCACACAATGAATCATTCAAAACAAGTACAATTTAGTGTCATGTCTAGTTTTTATGTGTCACTGCTACCCATAGTGAATCATTTGTATTGTACATAACAAATAGTATTCTGACTGTACACGTTTTTCATCTGACAAGAATTTTATACTTAGGCAAACTCATTTAATGGTGTAACCTTCTGTAATATGTGCCAAACAAGTATTCATAAAATTAATATTTGTGTCAAATTGTGTTTTATTTATTTCAAACAAAATATGTTTTGTGGACATAACTTTATGTCCAATACAATTATTATGTTATTTCTTTTTAGTATCCCTTATAGATTTGCGTGATCAAAACTTTTAATACTAAAACTTTTTTTCAGCTGATAACCATGCTTTGTTGAGATTATTAAAGAAAAGTTTTGCTCATTCAGTGATGTGGCATCTTCAGTGATAAAGTTGAGTCTCATCGTAGTAAAACTACTGAAGACTTCATAGAATTGGAAAATTAATGAGAATAATATTCTTACAACCAGTGACAAGAATTATGAACTTAAAACAGTGGAATGAATTATTGAATACCAGATACTCTCAATTGCTAAAACAAACACACTTATATTACAACAGTTCTCTTTATATAATTATCAAGGACACACTGTATAGCCTACAAACAGTAATAAAAAAATCACAATAGTTTACAACACAAGTAAACAATTGATCATTTGTCACTTTCATTAAAAACTGCTGTCTAATATCATCTTATATGAATGCACAACCTACTACACCAACTCTCTAAAACTCAGCTGGTGGCAACATTCTAATTATCAGGCTAATGTGAGAAAGTTCCAGATGAATGCCAAGAGTGTGGCTCTAGAATATTCTGCAGTGCTGCTGATTAACAGTATGTGATCAGCATCACATAGAGTACTACACATTTAAGCTATCTAATTGACTTGGTATTACAATATTAGTAAAATGTGCTTGTTAACCAAATAGTGTGTTGTTACTCCTGAAAATCCCATTTGACTAAGAGCATTTTAGAAGTCTGGGTTGTCTTTTATGTTTCACTCCACAAACATGCCTTTAGTTCAGCATTTCTTAACCTATTGGGCATGAGCCACTGCTGGGTCCCGAGAGGGCATTTGGAGGGTTGCAAAGTCAGGTTCGGATATTTATTTACTGTGTCTTAAAAAGCTACTACATGTAAATAACTAAGATATATCATTTTAACAATTTAAATTCAACCTGTTTTGTACATAGTCTAAACTGTACATATTTGTTATTCATGCTCTACCATTGTTTTTTACCAGCTCTGATGTTTAACTCTCTATAACCAGATTGAAAGTTGCTTCCCAGAGGGATACAGTGAATTCAATTGGATTCAAGACCCATTCTTGTATTTTGAAAGTTCTAACATGTTGTCAGTAAAACTAAATGAGCAATTGTGTGATATCATCTGTGATGCTGTGATTAAAACTAAATTTTTAGTAAATTATTTTGTATAGTTAGTGATAACATGAGACATGTCATGGACAAAAAAAGCCATAAACTTTCAGATTCTGACTTAACAAAGTTCTGGATATCTTTAAGAGATGAATATCCTGAACTTTCGGAGTTGTTCATCCCATTCATCACCTCATTCTTGAGTGAAATGGGATTTTCATCTCAAGTGAAAAGCAAGCACAGAAATAGACTTGACGCACACTCAGATTTATGACTTAATTTAACCACTCTTGAATCCAACATACCCCAGCTTTTGCAGAAAAAGCAGCTCCAACTGTCACATTAGTAACTAATGATTAGTTAGGCAAGTAAAAACTCTTTTGTTTTTAACTTCAGCATGTGTTTATTAGAGCAAATTAGTCTTTTGAATTACATATTTGATTTTTGCTTTTCTATAATTAAGTGTATATATAATTTGTTTAAGCATAAAAGAAGGCTTAAAGTTCTCAGTGTTACCAAAAATATGATTATAAAGTGGGTGCACTTTATACACCCCTACAAGTAGTTCTGCCATGCACATCCCTACAAGTCTAATTAATTTTAAAAATCTAAAAGGTTAAGTTAGATAATTAAACGTAGACACAACCTCCCAAAATCGTCTCTGTAACGTAATTATTTGCGATAAATGGAAACTAATTTCTGTACTTCCAATAAATACACCCTTTTAATAAAATATGTGCCAATAAACCCCAATAAAATATGCACCAATAACGAAGCTTACTATCTAAGTTAGATAATTAAACGTAGACACAACCTCCCAAAATCATCTCTGTACCGTCATTATGTGCGATAAATGGAAACTAATTTCTGTACTTCCAATAAATACACCCTTTTAATAAAATATGTACCAATAAACTCCAATAAAATATGTAAGAATAACGTAGCCTACTAGGTTATACGTTCTAAATTGGAAGTACCGATAGGTTTTAATTCGAATAAATACAGCCTTCAATGTATATACAGCCTTTTATCCATACAATAAATACAGCCTTTGAATCTACACTAACAAAGGAAATTTTTGTTAAATCTAATTAATTTTAAAAATCTAAAAGGTTAAGTTACATTGTTAAACGTAGACACAACCTCCAAAAATCGTCTGTGTACCGTAATTATGTGCGATAAATGGAAAATAATTTCTGTACTTCCAGTAAATACACCCTTTTATTGTACACTAACAAAGTAAATTTTATTTAAGTTACATTGTCGTACATAACCTCCATAACCTGGCATTAGTTACTTGTGAAGAAAACAGTTCTAGTTAGGGATGGCCCGAAACAACGGCACAGCTGTTTCGCATCAGCTTACTCAACGCAACTGATGCGGAGAAACCACTAATGTCTAATGTCTCGCATTAGGTGGCAACAGAACAGCAGAATGTCTCGCATTAGGAAGCAACAGCAGATGCGCCTGCCTGGCCGACAGCTAATGCGCTTAACTGATGAGAGTTGTCACAAGCCACTACAATGTACTTTTCACGTTCTAACTTCATTCCTTCTTTTCCGTGTTTTATGAAATGAACTACACAGACTAAACCTTAGCCCCTGATGCATACCGACTGCTTCGCTTATTTTCGTTTCTTTCCGTGGATGTTCGTACAGGTTGATTGCGTTGTCAGCTGGCAACCTTACACATATTGAGAATCAAACGTATTTCTGTACACGATTTTTATCGAACTTCCGTAATGCATCTGCAGTCACTGCCATATTTCTTCAGTATTTCACTCTGTGCTTTGTTCATTATAAAAGTAAATTTTTCGCTAGAAGTATTTATGCATCCTTATTAGACTGTGCTAATGTAGAGGAGTTTAAACATTAGGTAGGTATGCATCAGTTGTACGAAAAATAGTGTGCGTTTAGACATTAGTCAACACTCTGTAGCAACGAATCAGCCAGACAACAACCTAATGTTCTGCATCTGATTATTTCAACTGATGCGCAGTGTCAACTAATGCGAACGCATCAGATGCGGTAAAACATCAACTCGGCACAACCCTAGTTCTAGTACACATCGAACACGGAAAAAAAAATACAAACGCGGAGACGGAACTTGTCTTTGGCCGCAGGCGGGTCTCACTAAATCCTGCGGCCAAATAGAGCTTCCGTCTCCACGTTTGTAATTTTTTTCCGTGTTCGATGTGTACTAGAACTGTTTTCTTCACAAGTAACTAATGCCAGGTTATGGAGGTTATGTAGACAATGTAACTTAAATAAAATTTACTTTGTTAGTGTACAATAAAAGGGTGTATGTACTGGAAGTACAGAAATAATTTTCCATTTATCGCACATAATTACGGTACACAGACGATTTTTGGAGGTTGTGTCTACGTTTAACAATGCAACTTAACCTTTTAGATTTTTAAAATTAATTAGATTTAACAAAAATTTCCTTTGTTAGTATACATTAAATTATTGTATGGATACAAGGCTGCTGTACATAACATTAAAGGCTGTATTTATTCGAAGTACCGGAATTAAAACCTATAGAAGTAAGATCTATAGAAGTAATTGTAAACAAGTGTTTTCTTTATCCTTTCAAACTAAAAAACTGACACTTCTCTGGAAATTGAAAAAAGGATTTTAATGTACTTGTTTGGTTATACGTTAGATTGTACTAGGTTATAAATTGGAAGTAAATTCCGGTACTTCAAATAAATACTCCTTTAATGTTATATACAGCCTTTTATCCATACAATAAATACAGCCTTTGAATGTACACTAACAAAGGAAATTTTTGTTAAATCTAATTAATTTTAAAAATCTAAAAGGTTAAGTTACTGATGTTACTACATCTTAAACATAGACACAACCTACAAAAATCGTCTGTGTACCGTAATTATGTGCAATAAATGGAAACTAATTTCTGTACTTCCAATAAATACACCCTTTTAATAAAATATGTGCCAATACTCTGAATTCAAATTAAATAAAGAAAAAAGGAATTGTGCGGTGTGTGTGTGTGTGTTTTCTGTGGTTGAGGCTGAAGATAGAAGTAGTTTCTGTAGAAATATTTCATTTCTAAAACGATTTTAAATATAAATCTTAAAACATGGAAGTCATGTATAGTTCTCCACACGGATATTTTCATTATTTGCATCAAATAGTATTATTGTTTAATACACGTTCTATCCAGATCAAATTATGTGTATACAGTTCTGGAAAAATTAGAAATAAAAATTTTTTTTGTTTATTTTAAACTGTATTATGTTTGGAAGTATCCCAAAGTAAATTTAACATTAATCATGTCAATCAATGAGGCCAGTCCAGTGTTTTAAGGCTAGGAGAATCCTTGAAATGTTTGGAGCATCACTAGGTCATAATGGATCAAATCATCAAACTTCAGTTTCTGTGAAAAACTGGCAGATTTGAGTAGTCAGTTGATAAAGAATGGTATTGTAAAAGCAACAATTCTTTCAGAATTATTTTATAACCCTGTCAGTCTGCAAATAACTTTCACTCCTTTAGATCATCAGCAGATTTAAACTTTTCTTATTTGTGCTAGGAATGTATCATGTAAAACTGCTGGAAGCATGGTATACAAAGTTTCTATTATCCTTTTCAAGGTTGATGACCAAAACAAAAAGTACTACTTATAATTCATCATTGTAGCAGTTACACAGCAGTATACTAAACATCTCTTGGTTAATACCTGTACTCTGGTCAGGTAGCACACAATGAATCATTCAAAACAAGTACAATTTAGTGTCATGTCTAGTTTTTATGTGTCACTGCTACCCATAGTGAATCATTTGTATTGTACATAACAAATAGTATTCTGACTGTACACGTTTTTCATCTGACAAGAATTTTATACTTAGGCAAACTCATTTAATGGTGTAACCTTCTGTAATATGTGCCAAACAAGTATTCATAAAATTAATATTTGTGTCAAATTGTGTTTTATTTATTTCAAACAAAATATGTTTTGTGGACATAACTTTATGTCCAATACAATTATTATGTTATTTCTTTTTAGTATCCCTTATAGATTTGCGTGATCAAAACTTTTAATACTAAAACTTTTTTTCAGCTGATAACCATGCTTTGTTGAGATTATTAAAGAAAAGTTTTGCTCATTCAGTGATGTGGCATCTTCAGTGATAAAGTTGAGTCTCATCGTAGTAAAACTACTGAAGACTTCATAGAATTGGAAAATTAATGAGAATAATATTCTTACAACCAGTGACAAGAATTATGAACTTAAAACAGTGGAATGAATTATTGAATACCAGATACTCTCAATTGCTAAAACAAACACACTTATATTACAACAGTTCTCTTTATATAATTATCAAGGACACACTGTATAGCCTACAAACAGTAATAAAAAAATCACAATAGTTTACAACACAAGTAAACAATTGATCATTTGTCACTTTCATTAAAAACTGCTGTCTAATATCATCTTATATGAATGCACAACCTACTACACCAACTCTCTAAAACTCAGCTGGTGGCAACATTCTAATTATCAGGCTAATGTGAGAAAGTTCCAGATGAATGCCAAGAGTGTGGCTCTAGAATATTCTGCAGTGCTGCTGATTAACAGTATGTGATCAGCATCACATAGAGTACTACACATTTAAGCTATCTAATTGACTTGGTATTACAATATTAGTAAAATGTGCTTGTTAACCAAATAGTGTGTTGTTACTCCTGAAAATCCCATTTGACTAAGAGCATTTTAGAAGTCTGGGTTGTCTTTTATGTTTCACTCCACAAACATGCCTTTAGTTCAGCATTTCTTAACCTATTGGGCATGAGCCACTGCTGGGTCCCGAGAGGGCATTTGGAGGGTTGCAAAGTCAGGTTCGGATATTTATTTACTGTGTCTTAAAAAGCTACTACATGTAAATAACTAAGATATATCATTTTAACAATTTAAATTCAACCTGTTTTGTACATAGTCTAAACTGTACATATTTGTTATTCATGCTCTACCATTGTTTTTTACCAGCTCTGATGTTTAACTCTCTATAACCAGATTGAAAGTTGCTTCCCAGAGGGATACAGTGAATTCAATTGGATTCAAGACCCATTCTTGTATTTTGAAAGTTCTAACATGTTGTCAGTAAAACTAAATGAGCAATTGTGTGATATCATCTGTGATGCTGTGATTAAAACTAAATTTTTAGTAAATTATTTTGTATAGTTAGTGATAACATGAGACATGTCATGGACAAAAAAAGCCATAAACTTTCAGATTCTGACTTAACAAAGTTCTGGATATCTTTAAGAGATGAATATCCTGAACTTTCGGAGTTGTTCATCCCATTCATCACCTCATTCTTGAGTGAAATGGGATTTTCATCTCAAGTGAAAAGCAAGCACAGAAATAGACTTGAAGCACACTCAGATTTATGACTTAATTTAACCACTCTTGAATCCAACATACCCCAGCTTTTGCAGAAAAAGCAGCTCCAACTGTCACATTAGTAACTAATGATTAGTTAGGCAAGTAAAAACTCTTTTGTTTTTAACTTCAGCATGTGTTTATTAGAGCAAATTAGTCTTTTGAATTACATATTTGCTTTTTGCTTTTCTATAATTAAGTGTATATATAATTTGTTTAAGCATAAAAGAAGGCTTAAAGTTCTCAGTGTTACCAAAAATATGATTATAAAGTGGGTGCACTTTATACACCCCTACAAGTAGTTCTGCCATGCACACCCCTACAAGTCTAATTAATTTTAAAAATCTAAAAGGTTAAGTTAGATAATTAAACGTAGACACAACCTCCCAAAATCGTCTCTGTACCGTAATTATTTGCGATAAATGGAAACTAATTTCTGTACTTCCAATAAATACACCCTTTTAATAAAATATGTGCCAATAAACCCCAATAAAATATGCACCAATAACGAAGCTTACTATCTAAGTTAGATAATTAAACGTAGACACAACCTCCCAAAATCGTCTCTGTACCGTCATTATGTGCGATAAATGGAAACTAATTTCTGTACTTCCAATAAATACACCCTTTTAATAAAATATGTACCAATAAACTCCAATAAAATATGTAAGAATAACGTAGCCTACTAGGTTATACGTTCTAAATTGGAAGTACCGATAGGTTTTAATTCGAATAAATACAGCCTTCAATGTATATACAGCCTTTTATCCATACAATAAATACAGCCTTTGAATCTACACTAACAAAGGAAATTTTTGTTAAATCTAATTAATTTTAAAAATCTAAAAGGTTAAGTTACATTGTTAAACGTAGACACAACCTCCAAAAATCGTCTGTGTACCGTAATTATGTGCGATAAATGGAAAATAATTTCTGTACTTCCAGTAAATACACCCTTTTATTGTACACTAACAAAGTAAATTTTATTTAAGTTACATTGTCGTACATAACCTCCATAACCTGGCATTAGTTACTTGTGAAGAAAACAGTTCTAGTTAGGGATGGCCCGAAACAACGGCACAGCTGTTTCGCATCAGCTTACTCAACGCAACTGATGCGGAGAAACCACTAATGTCTAATGTCTCGCATTAGGTGGCAACAGAACAGCAGAATGTCTCGCATTAGGAAGCAACAGCAGATGCGCCTGCCTGGCCGACAGCTAATGCGCTTAACTGATGAGAGTTGTCACAAGCCACTACAATGTACTTTTCACGTTCTAACTTCATTCCTTCTTTTCCGTGTTTTATGAAATGAACTACACAGACTAAACCTTAGCCCCTGATGCATACCGACTGCTTCGCTTATTTTCGTTTCTTTCCGTGGATGTTCGTACAGGTTGATTGCGTTGTCAGCTGGCAACCTTACACATATTGAGAATCAAACGTATTTCTGTACACGATTTTTATCGAACTTCCGTAATGCATCTGCAGTCACTGCCATATTTCTTCAGTATTTCACTCTGTGCTTTGTTCATTATAAAAGTAAATTTTTCGCTAGAAGTATTTATGCATCCTTATTAGACTGTGCTAATGTAGAGGAGTTTAAACATTAGGTAGGTATGCATCAGTTGTACGAAAAATAGTGTGCGTTTAGACATTAGTCAACACTCTGTAGCAACGAATCAGCCAGACAACAACCTAATGTTCTGCATCTGATTATTTCAACTGATGCGCAGTGTCAACTAATGCGAACGCATCAGATGCGGTAAAACATCAACTCGGCACAACCCTAGTTCTAGTACACATCGAACACGGAAAAAAAAATACAAACGCGGAGACGGAACTTGTCTTTGGCCGCAGGCGGGTCTCACTAAATCCTGCGGCCAAATAGAGCTTCCGTCTCCACGTTTGTAATTTTTTTCCGTGTTCGATGTGTACTAGAACTGTTTTCTTCACAAGTAACTAATGCCAGGTTATGGAGGTTATGTAGACAATGTAACTTAAATAAAATTTACTTTGTTAGTGTACAATAAAAGGGTGTATGTACTGGAAGTACAGAAATAATTTTCCATTTATCGCACATAATTACGGTACACAGACGATTTTTGGAGGTTGTGTCTACGTTTAACAATGCAACTTAACCTTTTAGATTTTTAAAATTAATTAGATTTAACAAAAATTTCCTTTGTTAGTATACATTAAATTATTGTATGGATACAAGGCTGCTGTACATAACATTAAAGGCTGTATTTATTCGAAGTACCGGAATTAAAACCTATAGAAGTAAGATCTATAGAAGTAATTGTAAACAAGTGTTTTCTTTATCCTTTCAAACTAAAAAACTGACACTTCTCTGGAAATTGAAAAAAGGATTTTAATGTACTTGTTTGGTTATACGTTAGATTGTACTAGGTTATAAATTGGAAGTAAATTCCGGTACTTCAAATAAATACTCCTTTAATGTTATATACAGCCTTTTATCCATACAATAAATACAGCCTTTGAATGTACACTAACAAAGGAAATTTTTGTTAAATCTAATTAATTTTAAAAATCTAAAAGGTTAAGTTACTGATGTTACTACATCTTAAACATAGACACAACCTACAAAAATCGTCTGTGTACCGTAATTATGTGCAATAAATGGAAACTAATTTCTGTACTTCCAATAAATACACCCTTTTAATAAAATATGTGCCAATACTCTGAATTCAAATTAAATAAAGAAAAAAGGAATTGTGCGGTGTGTGTGTGTGTGTTTTCTGTGGTTGAGGCTGAAGATAGAAGTAGTTTCTGTAGAAATATTTCATTTCTAAAACGATTTTAAATATAAATCTTAAAACATGGAAGTCATGTATAGTTCTCCACACGGATATTTTCATTATTTGCATCAAATAGTATTATTGTTTAATACACGTTCTATCCAGATCAAATTATGTGTATACAGTTCTGGAAAAATTAGAAATAAAAATTTTTTTTGTTTATTTTAAACTGTATTATGTTTGGAAGTATCCCAAAGTAAATTTAACATTAATCATGTCAATCAATGAGGCCAGTCCAGTGTTTTAAGGCTAGGAGAATCCTTGAAATGTTTGGAGCATCACTAGGTCATAATGGATCAAATCATCAAACTTCAGTTTCTGTGAAAAACTGGCAGATTTGAGTAGTCAGTTGATAAAGAATGGTATTGTAAAAGCAACAATTCTTTCAGAATTATTTTATAACCCTGTCAGTCTGCAAATAACTTTCACTCCTTTAGATCATCAGCAGATTTAAACTTTTCTTATTTGTGCTAGGAATGTATCATGTAAAACTGCTGGAAGCATGGTATACAAAGTTTCTATTATCCTTTTCAAGGTTGATGACCAAAACAAAAAGTACTACTTATAATTCATCATTGTAGCAGTTACACAGCAGTATACTAAACATCTCTTGGTTAATACCTGTACTCTGGTCAGGTAGCACACAATGAATCATTCAAAACAAGTACAATTTAGTGTCATGTCTAGTTTTTATGTGTCACTGCTACCCATAGTGAATCATTTGTATTGTACATAACAAATAGTATTCTGACTGTACACGTTTTTCATCTGACAAGAATTTTATACTTAGGCAAACTCATTTAATGGTGTAACCTTCTGTAATATGTGCCAAACAAGTATTCATAAAATTAATATTTGTGTCAAATTGTGTTTTATTTATTTCAAACAAAATATGTTTTGTGGACATAACTTTATGTCCAATACAATTATTATGTTATTTCTTTTTAGTATCCCTTATAGATTTGCGTGATCAAAACTTTTAATACTAAAACTTTTTTTCAGCTGATAACCATGCTTTGTTGAGATTATTAAAGAAAAGTTTTGCTCATTCAGTGATGTGGCATCTTCAGTGATAAAGTTGAGTCTCATCGTAGTAAAACTACTGAAGACTTCATAGAATTGGAAAATTAATGAGAATAATATTCTTACAACCAGTGACAAGAATTATGAACTTAAAACAGTGGAATGAATTATTGAATACCAGATACTCTCAATTGCTAAAACAAACACACTTATATTACAACAGTTCTCTTTATATAATTATCAAGGACACACTGTATAGCCTACAAACAGTAATAAAAAAATCACAATAGTTTACAACACAAGTAAACAATTGATCATTTGTCACTTTCATTAAAAACTGCTGTCTAATATCATCTTATATGAATGCACAACCTACTACACCAACTCTCTAAAACTCAGCTGGTGGCAACATTCTAATTATCAGGCTAATGTGAGAAAGTTCCAGATGAATGCCAAGAGTGTGGCTCTAGAATATTCTGCAGTGCTGCTGATTAACAGTATGTGATCAGCATCACATAGAGTACTACACATTTAAGCTATCTAATTGACTTGGTATTACAATATTAGTAAAATGTGCTTGTTAACCAAATAGTGTGTTGTTACTCCTGAAAATCCCATTTGACTAAGAGCATTTTAGAAGTCTGGGTTGTCTTTTATGTTTCACTCCACAAACATGCCTTTAGTTCAGCATTTCTTAACCTATTGGGCATGAGCCACTGCTGGGTCCCGAGAGGGCATTTGGAGGGTTGCAAAGTCAGGTTCGGATATTTATTTACTGTGTCTTAAAAAGCTACTACATGTAAATAACTAAGATATATCATTTTAACAATTTAAATTCAACCTGTTTTGTACATAGTCTAAACTGTACATATTTGTTATTCATGCTCTACCATTGTTTTTTACCAGCTCTGATGTTTAACTCTCTATAACCAGATTGAAAGTTGCTTCCCAGAGGGATACAGTGAATTCAATTGGATTCAAGACCCATTCTTGTATTTTGAAAGTTCTAACATGTTGTCAGTAAAACTAAATGAGCAATTGTGTGATATCATCTGTGATGCTGTGATTAAAACTAAATTTTTAGTAAATTATTTTGTATAGTTAGTGATAACATGAGACATGTCATGGACAAAAAAAGCCATAAACTTTCAGATTCTGACTTAACAAAGTTCTGGATATCTTTAAGAGATGAATATCCTGAACTTTCGGAGTTGTTCATCCCATTCATCACCTCATTCTTGAGTGAAATGGGATTTTCATCTCAAGTGAAAAGCAAGCACAGAAATAGACTTGAAGCACACTCAGATTTATGACTTAATTTAACCACTCTTGAATCCAACATACCCCAGCTTTTGCAGAAAAAGCAGCTCCAACTGTCACATTAGTAACTAATGATTAGTTAGGCAAGTAAAAACTCTTTTGTTTTTAACTTCAGCATGTGTTTATTAGAGCAAATTAGTCTTTTGAATTACATATTTGCTTTTTGCTTTTCTATAATTAAGTGTATATATAATTTGTTTAAGCATAAAAGAAGGCTTAAAGTTCTCAGTGTTACCAAAAATATGATTATAAAGTGGGTGCACTTTATACACCCCTACAAGTAGTTCTGCCATGCACACCCCTACAAGTCTAATTAATTTTAAAAATCTAAAAGGTTAAGTTAGATAATTAAACGTAGACACAACCTCCCAAAATCGTCTCTGTACCGTAATTATTTGCGATAAATGGAAACTAATTTCTGTACTTCCAATAAATACACCCTTTTAATAAAATATGTGCCAATAAACCCCAATAAAATATGCACCAATAACGAAGCTTACTATCTAAGTTAGATAATTAAACGTAGACACAACCTCCCAAAATCGTCTCTGTACCGTCATTATGTGCGATAAATGGAAACTAATTTCTGTACTTCCAATAAATACACCCTTTTAATAAAATATGTACCAATAAACTCCAATAAAATATGTAAGAATAACGTAGCCTACTAGGTTATACGTTCTAAATTGGAAGTACCGATAGGTTTTAATTCGAATAAATACAGCCTTCAATGTATATACAGCCTTTTATCCATACAATAAATACAGCCTTTGAATCTACACTAACAAAGGAAATTTTTGTTAAATCTAATTAATTTTAAAAATCTAAAAGGTTAAGTTACATTGTTAAACGTAGACACAACCTCCAAAAATCGTCTGTGTACCGTAATTATGTGCGATAAATGGAAAATAATTTCTGTACTTCCAGTAAATACACCCTTTTATTGTACACTAACAAAGTAAATTTTATTTAAGTTACATTGTCGTACATAACCTCCATAACCTGGCATTAGTTACTTGTGAAGAAAACAGTTCTAGTTAGGGATGGCCCGAAACAACGGCACAGCTGTTTCGCATCAGCTTACTCAACGCAACTGATGCGGAGAAACCACTAATGTCTAATGTCTCGCATTAGGTGGCAACAGAACAGCAGAATGTCTCGCATTAGGAAGCAACAGCAGATGCGCCTGCCTGGCCGACAGCTAATGCGCTTAACTGATGAGAGTTGTCACAAGCCACTACAATGTACTTTTCACGTTCTAACTTCATTCCTTCTTTTCCGTGTTTTATGAAATGAACTACACAGACTAAACCTTAGCCCCTGATGCATACCGACTGCTTCGCTTATTTTCGTTTCTTTCCGTGGATGTTCGTACAGGTTGATTGCGTTGTCAGCTGGCAACCTTACACATATTGAGAATCAAACGTATTTCTGTACACGATTTTTATCGAACTTCCGTAATGCATCTGCAGTCACTGCCATATTTCTTCAGTATTTCACTCTGTGCTTTGTTCATTATAAAAGTAAATTTTTCGCTAGAAGTATTTATGCATCCTTATTAGACTGTGCTAATGTAGAGGAGTTTAAACATTAGGTAGGTATGCATCAGTTGTACGAAAAATAGTGTGCGTTTAGACATTAGTCAACACTCTGTAGCAACGAATCAGCCAGACAACAACCTAATGTTCTGCATCTGATTATTTCAACTGATGCGCAGTGTCAACTAATGCGAACGCATCAGATGCGGTAAAACATCAACTCGGCACAACCCTAGTTCTAGTACACATCGAACACGGAAAAAAAAATACAAACGCGGAGACGGAACTTGTCTTTGGCCGCAGGCGGGTCTCACTAAATCCTGCGGCCAAATAGAGCTTCCGTCTCCACGTTTGTAATTTTTTTCCGTGTTCGATGTGTACT
Organism: Magicicada septendecula; assembly: GCA_034769895.1. Classification (NCBI taxonomy): domain Eukaryota; kingdom Metazoa; phylum Arthropoda; class Insecta; order Hemiptera; family Cicadidae; genus Magicicada; species Magicicada septendecula. The sequence continues at coordinate 548,340,300 of CM068368.1, forward strand.
AGAACTGTTTTCTTCACAAGTAACTAATGCCAGGTTATGGAGGTTATGTAGACAATGTAACTTAAATAAAATTTACTTTGTTAGTGTACAATAAAAGGGTGTATGTACTGGAAGTACAGAAATAATTTTCCATTTATCGCACATAATTACGGTACACAGACGATTTTTGGAGGTTGTGTCTACGTTTAACAATGCAACTTAACCTTTTAGATTTTTAAAATTAATTAGATTTAACAAAAATTTCCTTTGTTAGTATACATTAAATTATTGTATGGATACAAGGCTGCTGTACATAACATTAAAGGCTGTATTTATTCGAAGTACCGGAATTAAAACCTATAGAAGTAAGATCTATAGAAGTAATTGTAAACAAGTGTTTTCTTTATCCTTTCAAACTAAAAAACTGACACTTCTCTGGAAATTGAAAAAAGGATTTTAATGTACTTGTTTGGTTATACGTTAGATTGTACTAGGTTATAAATTGGAAGTAAATTCCGGTACTTCAAATAAATACTCCTTTAATGTTATATACAGCCTTTTATCCATACAATAAATACAGCCTTTGAATGTACACTAACAAAGGAAATTTTTGTTAAATCTAATTAATTTTAAAAATCTAAAAGGTTAAGTTACTGATGTTACTACATCTTAAACATAGACACAACCTACAAAAATCGTCTGTGTACCGTAATTATGTGCAATAAATGGAAACTAATTTCTGTACTTCCAATAAATACACCCTTTTAATAAAATATGTGCCAATACTCTGAATTCAAATTAAATAAAGAAAAAAGGAATTGTGTGGTGTGTGTGTGTGTTTTCTGTGGTTGAGGCTGAAGATAGAAGTAGTTTCTGTAGAAATATTTCATTTCTAAAACGATTTTAAATATAAATCTTAAAACATGGAAGTCATGTATAGTTCTCCACACGGATATTTTCATTATTTGCATCAAATAGTATTATAGTTTAATACACGTTCTATCCAGATCAAATTATGTGTATACAGTTCTGGAAAAATTAGAAATAAAAATTTTTTTTGTTTATTTTAAACTGTATTATGTTTGGAAGTATCCCAAAGTAAATTTAACATTAATCATGTCAATCAATGAGGCCAGTCCAGTGTTTTAAGGCTAGGAGAATCCTTGAAATGTTTGGAGCATCACTAGGTCATAATGGATCAAATCATCAAACTTCAGTTTCTGTGAAAAACTGGCAGATTTGAGTAGTCAGTTGATAAAGGATGGTATTGTAAAAGCAACAATTCTTTCAGAATTATTTTATAACCCTGTCAGTCTGCAAATAACTTTCACTCCTTTAGATCATCAGCAGATTTAAACTTTTCTTATTTGTGCTAGGAATGTATCATGTAAAACTGCTGGAAGCATGGTATACAAAGTTTCTATTATCCTTTTCAAGGTTGATGACCAAAACAAAAAGTACTACTTATAATTCATCATTGTAGCAGTTACACAGCAGTATACTAAACATCTCTTGGTTAATACCTGTACTCTGGTCAGGTAGCACACAATGAATCATTCAAAACAAGTACAATTTAGTGTCATGTCTAGTTTTTATGTGTCACTGCTACCCATAGTGAATCATTTGTATTGTACATAACAAATAGTATTCTGACTGTACACGTTTTTCATCTGACAAGAATTTTATACTTAGGCAAACTCATTTAATGGTGTAACCTTCTGTAATATGTGCCAAACAAGTATTCATAAAATTAATATTTGTGTCAAATTGTGTTTTATTTATTTCAAACAAAATATGTTTTGTGGACATAACTTTATGTCCAATACAATTATTATGTTATTTCTTTTTAGTATCCCTTATAGATTTGCGTGATCAAAACTTTTAATACTAAAACTTTTTTTCAGCTGATAACCATGCTTTGTTGAGATTATTAAAGAAAAGTTTTGCTCATTCAGTGATGTGGCATCTTCAGTGATAAAGTTGAGTCTCATCGTAGTAAAACTACTGAAGACTTCATAGAATTAGAAAATTAATGAGAATAATATTCTTACAACCAGTGACAAGAATTATGAACTTAAAACAGTGGAATGAATTATTGAATACCAGATACTCTCAATTGCTAAAACAAACACACTTATATTACAACAGTTCTCTTTATATAATTATCAAGGACACACTGTATAGCCTACAAACAGTAATAAAAAAATCACAATAGTTTACAACACAAGTAAACAATTGATCATTTGTCACTTTCATTAAAAACTGCTGTCTAATATCATCTTATATGAATGCACAACCTACTACACCAACTCTCTAAAACTCAGCTGGTGGCGACATCCTAATTATCAGGCTAATGTGAGAAAGTTCCAGATGAATGCCAAGAGTGTGGCTCTAGAATATTCTGCAGTGCTGCTGATTAACAGTATGTGATCAGCATCACATAGAGTACTACACATTTAAGCTATCTAATTGACTTGGTATTACAATATTAGTAAAATGTGCTTGTTAACCAAATAGTGTGTTGTTACTCCTGAAAATCCCATTTGACTAAGAGCATTTTAGAAGTCTGGGTTATCTTTTATGTTTCACTCCACAAACATGCCTTTAGTTCAGCATTTCTTAACCTATTGGGCATGAGCCACTGCTGGGTCCCGAGAGGGCATTTGGAGGGTTGCAAAGTCAGGTTCGGATATTTATTTACTGTGTCTTAAAAAGCTACTACATGTAAATAACTAAGATATATCATTTTAACAATTTAAATTCAACCTGTTTTGTACATAGTCTAAACTGTACATATTTGTTATTCATGCTCTACCATTGTTTTTTACCAGCTCTGATGTTTAACTCTCTATAACCAGATTGAAAGTTGCTTCCCAGAGGGATACAGTGAATTCAATTGGATTCAAGACCCATGCTTGTATTTTGAAAGTTCTAACATGTTGTCAGTAAAACTAAATGAGCAATTGTGTGATATCATCTGTGATGCTGTGATTAAAACTAAATTTTTAGTAAATTATTTTGTATAGTTAGTGATAACATGAGACATGTCATGGACAAAAAAAGCCATAAACTTTCAGATTCTGACTTAACAAAGTTCTGGATATCTTTAAGAGATGAATATCCTGAACTTTCGGAGTTGTTCATCCCATTCATCACCTCATTCTTGAGTGAAATGGGATTTTCATCTCAAGTGAAAAGCAAGCACAGAAATAGACTTGACGCACACTCAGATTTATGACTTAATTTAACCACTCTTGAATCCAACATACCCCAGCTTTTGCAGAAAAAGCAGCTCCAACTGTCACATTAGTAACTAATGATTAGTTAGGCAAGTAAAAACTCTTTTGTTTTTAACTTCAGCATGTGTTTATTAGAGCAAATTAGTCTTTTGAATTACATATTTGCTTTTTGCTTTTCTATAATTAAGTGTATATATAATTTGTTTAAGCATAAAAGAAGGCTTAAAGTTCTCAGTGTTACCAAAAATATGATTATAAAGTGGGTGCACTTTATACACCCCTACAAGTAGTTCTGCCATGCACATCCCTACAAGTCTAATTAATTTTAAAAATCTAAAAGGTTAAGTTAGATAATTAAACGTAGACACAACCTCCCAAAATCGTCTCTGTACCGTAATTATTTGCGATAAATGGAAACTAATTTCTGTACTTCCAATAAATACACCCTTTTAATAAAATATGTGCCAATAAACCCCAATAAAATATGCACCAATAACGAAGCTTACTATCTAAGTTAGATAATTAAACGTAGACACAACCTCCCAAAATCGTCTCTGTACCGTCATTATGTGCGATAAATGGAAACTAATTTCTGTACTTCCAATAAATACACCCTTTTAATAAAATATGTACCAATAAACTCCAATAAAATATGTAAGAATAACGTAGCCTACTAGGTTATACGTTCTAAATTGGAAGTACCGATAGGTTTTAATTCGAATAAATACAGCCTTCAATGTATATACAGCCTTTTATCCATACAATAAATACAGCCTTTGAATCTACACTAACAAAGGAAATTTTTGTTAAATCTAATTAATTTTAAAAATCTAAAAGGTTAAGTTACATTGTTAAACGTAGACACAACCTCCAAAAATCGTCTGTGTACCGTAATTATGTGCGATAAATGGAAAATAATTTCTGTACTTCCAGTAAATACACCCTTTTATTGTACACTAACAAAGTAAATTTTATTTAAGTTACATTGTCGTACATAACCTCCATAACCTGGCATTAGTTACTTGTGAAGAAAACAGTTCTAGTTAGGGATGGCCCGAAACAACGGCACAGCTGTTTCGCATCAGCTTACTCAACGCAACTGATGCGGAGAAACCACTAATGTCTAATGTCTCGCATTAGGTGGCAACAGAACAGCAGAATGTCTCGCATTAGGAAGCAACAGCAGATGCGCCTGCCTGGCCGACAGCTAATGCGCTTAACTGATGAGAGTTGTCACAAGCCACTACAATGTACTTTTCACGTTCTAACTTCATTCCTTCTTTTCCGTGTTTTATGAAATGAACTACACAGACTAAACCTTAGCCCCTGATGCATACCGACTGCTTCGCTTATTTTCGTTTCTTTCCGTGGATGTTCGTACAGGTTGATTGCGTTGTCAGCTGGCAACCTTACACATATTGAGAATCAAACGTATTTCTGTACACGATTTTTATCGAACTTCCGTAATGCATCTGCAGTCACTGCCATATTTCTTCAGTATTTCACTCTGTGCTTTGTTCATTATAAAAGTAAATTTTTCGCTAGAAGTATTTATGCATCCTTATTAGACTGTGCTAATGTAGAGGAGTTTAAACATTAGGTAGGTATGCATCAGTTGTACGAAAAATAGTGTGCGTTTAGACATTAGTCAACACTCTGTAGCAACGAATCAGCCAGACAACAACCTAATGTTCTGCATCTGATTATTTCAACTGATGCGCAGTGTCAACTAATGCGAACGCATCAGATGCGGTAAAACATCAACTCGGCACAACCCTAGTTCTAGTACACATCGAACACGGAAAAAAAAATACAAACGCGGAGACGGAACTTGTCTTTGGCCGCAGGCGGGTCTCACTAAATCCTGCGGCCAAATAGAGCTTCCGTCTCCACGTTTGTAATTTTTTTCCGTGTTCGATGTGTACTAGAACTGTTTTCTTCACAAGTAACTAATGCCAGGTTATGGAGGTTATGTAGACAATGTAACTTAAATAAAATTTACTTTGTTAGTGTACAATAAAAGGGTGTATGTACTGGAAGTACAGAAATAATTTTCCATTTATCGCACATAATTACGGTACACAGACGATTTTTGGAGGTTGTGTCTACGTTTAACAATGCAACTTAACCTTTTAGATTTTTAAAATTAATTAGATTTAACAAAAATTTCCTTTGTTAGTATACATTAAATTATTGTATGGATACAAGGCTGCTGTACATAACATTAAAGGCTGTATTTATTCGAAGTACCGGAATTAAAACCTATAGAAGTAAGATCTATAGAAGTAATTGTAAACAAGTGTTTTCTTTATCCTTTCAAACTAAAAAAATGACACTTCTCTGGAAATTGAAAAAAGGATTTTAATGTACTTGTTTGGTTATACGTTAGATTGTACTAGGTTATAAATTGGAAGTAAATTCCGGTACTTCAAATAAATACTCCTTTAATGTTATATACAGCCTTTTATCCATACAATAAATACAGCCTTTGAATGTACACTAACAAAGGAAATTTTTGTTAAATCTAATTAATTTTAAAAATCTAAAAGGTTAAGTTACTGATGTTACTACATCTTAAACATAGACACAACCTACAAAAATCGTCTGTGTACCGTAATTATGTGCAATAAATGGAAACTAATTTCTGTACTTCCAATAAATACACCCTTTTAATAAAATATGTGCCAATACTCTGAATTCAAATTAAATAAAGAAAAAAGGAATTGTGTGGTGTGTGTGTGTGTTTTCTGTGGTTGAGGCTGAAGATAGAAGTAGTTTCTGTAGAAATATTTCATTTCTAAAACGATTTTAAATATAAATCTTAAAACATGGAAGTCATGTATAGTTCTCCACACGGATATTTTCATTATTTGCATCAAATAGTATTATTGTTTAATACACGTTCTATCCAGATCAAATTATGTGTATACAGTTCTGGAAAAATTAGAAATAAAAATTTTTTTTGTTTATTTTAAACTGTATTATGTTTGGAAGTATCCCAAAGTAAATTTAACATTAATCATGTCAATCAATGAGGCCAGTCCAGTGTTTTAAGGCTAGGAGAATCCTTGAAATGTTTGGAGCATCACTAGGTCATAATGGATCAAATCATCAAACTTCAGTTTCTGTGAAAAACTGGCAGATTTGAGTAGTCAGTTGATAAAGGATGGTATTGTAAAAGCAACAATTCTTTCAGAATTATTTTATAACCCTGTCAGTCTGCAAATAACTTTCACTCCTTTAGATCATCAGCAGATTTAAACTTTTCTTATTTGTGCTAGGAATGTATCATGTAAAACTGCTGGAAGCATGGTATACAAAGTTTCTATTATCCTTTTCAAGGTTGATGACCAAAACAAAAAGTACTACTTATAATTCATCATTGTAGCAGTTACACAGCAGTATACTAAACATCTCTTGGTTAATACCTGTACTCTGGTCAGGTAGCACACAATGAATCATTCAAAACAAGTACAATTTAGTGTCATGTCTAGTTTTTATGTGTCACTGCTACCCATAGTGAATCATTTGTATTGTACATAACAAATAGTATTCTGACTGTACACGTTTTTCATCTGACAAGAATTTTATACTTAGGCAAACTCATTTAATGGTGTAACCTTCTGTAATATGTGCCAAACAAGTATTCATAAAATTAATATTTGTGTCAAATTGTGTTTTATTTATTTCAAACAAAATATGTTTTGTGGACATAACTTTATGTCCAATACAATTATTATGTTATTTCTTTTTAGTATCCCTTATAGATTTGCGTGATCAAAACTTTTAATACTAAAACTTTTTTTCAGCTGATAACCATGCTTTGTTGAGATTATTAAAGAAAAGTTTTGCTCATTCAGTGATGTGGCATCTTCAGTGATAAAGTTGAGTCTCATCGTAGTAAAACTACTGAAGACTTCATAGAATTGGAAAATTAATGAGTATAATATTCTTACAACCAGTGACAAGAATTATGAACTTAAAACAGTGGAATGAATTATTGAATACCAGATACTCTCAATTGCTAAAACAAACACACTTATATTACAACAGTTCTCTTTATATAATTATCAAGGACACACTGTATAGCCTACAAACAGTAATAAAAAAATCACAATAGTTTACAACACAAGTAAACAATTGATCATTTGTCACTTTCATTAAAAACTGCTGTCTAATATCATCTTATATGAATGCACAGCCTACTACACCAACTCTCTAAAACTCAGCTGGTGGCAACATCCTAATTATCAGGCTAATGTGAGAAAGTTCCAGATGAATGCCAAGAGTGTGGCTCTAGAATATTCTGCAGTGCTGCTGATTAACAGTATGTGATCAGCATCACATAGAGTACTACACATTTAAGCTATCTAATTGACTTGGTATTACAATATTAGTAAAATGTGCTTGTTAACCAAATAGTGTGTTGTTACTCCTGAAAATCCCATTTGACTAAGAGCATTTTAGAAGTCTGGGTTATCTTTTATGTTTCACTCCACAAACATGCCTTTAGTTCAGCATTTCTTAACCTATTGGGCATGAGCCACTGCTGGGTCCCGAGAGGGCATTTGGAGGGTTGCAAAGTCAGGTTCGGATATTTATTTACTGTGTCTTAAAAAGCTACTACATGTAAATAACTAAGATATATCATTTTAACAATTTAAATTCAACCTGTTTTGTACATAGTCTAAACTGTACATATTTGTTATTCATGCTCTACCATTGTTTTTTACCAGCTCTGATGTTTAACTCTCTATAACCAGATTGAAAGTTGCTTCCCAGAGGGATACAGTGAATTCAATTGGATTCAAGACCCATGCTTGTATTTTGAAAGTTCTAACATGTTGTCAGTAAAACTAAATGAGCAATTGTGTGATATCATCTGTGATGCTGTGATTAAAACTAAATTTTTAGTAAATTATTTTGTATAGTTAGTGATAACATGAGACATGTCATGGACAAAAAAAGCCATAAACTTTCAGATTCTGACTTAACAAAGTTCTGGATATCTTTAAGAGATGAATATCCTGAACTTTCGGAGTTGTTCATCCCATTCATCACCTCATTCTTGAGTGAAATGGGATTTTCATCTCAAGTGAAAAGCAAGCACAGAAATAGACTTGACGCACACTCAGATTTATGACTTAATTTAACCACTCTTGAATCCAACATACCCCAGCTTTTGCAGAAAAAGCAGCTCCAACTGTCACATTAGTAACTAATGATTAGTTAGGCAAGTAAAAACTCTTTTGTTTTTAACTTCAGCATGTGTTTATTAGAGCAAATTAGTCTTTTGAATTACATATTTGCTTTTTGCTTTTCTATAATTAAGTGTATATATAATTTGTTTAAGCATAAAAGAAGGCTTAAAGTTCTCAGTGTTACCAAAAATATGATTATAAAGTGGGTGCACTTTATACACCCCTACAAGTAGTTCTGCCATGCACACCTCTACAAGTCTAATTAATTTTAAAAATCTAAAAGGTTAAGTTAGATAATTAAACGTAGACACAACCTCCCAAAATCGTCTCTGTACCGTAATTATTTGCGATAAATGGAAACTAATTTCTGTACTTCCAATAAATACACCCTTTTAATAAAATATGTGCCAATAAACCCCAATAAAATATGCACCAATAACGAAGCTTACTATCTAAGTTAGATAATTAAACGTAGACACAACCTCCCAAAATCGTCTCTGTACCGTCATTATGTGCGATAAATGGAAACTAATTTCTGTACTTCCAATAAATACACCCTTTTAATAAAATATGTACCAATAAACTCCAATAAAATATGTAAGAATAACGTAGCCTACTAGGTTATACGTTCTAAATTGGAAGTACCGATAGGTTTTAATTCGAATAAATACAGCCTTCAATGTATATACAGCCTTTTATCCATACAATAAATACAGCCTTTGAATCTACATTAACAAAGGAAATTTTTGTTAAATCTAATTAATTTTAAAAATCTAAAAGGTTAAGTTACATTGTTAAACGTAGACACAACCTCCAAAAATCGTCTGTGTACCGTAATTATGTGCGATAAATGGAAAATAATTTCTGTACTTCCAGTAAATACACCCTTTTATTGTACACTAACAAAGTAAATTTTATTTAAGTTACATTGTCGTACATAACCTCCATAACCTGGCATTAGTTACTTGTGAAGAAAACAGTCCTAGTTAGGGATGGCCCGAAACAACGGCACAGCTGTTTCGCATCAGCTTACTCAACGCAACTGATGCGGAGAAACCACTAATGTCTAATGTCTCGCATTAGGTGGCAACAGAACAGCAGAATGTCTCGCATTAGGAAGCAACAGCAGATGCGCCTGCCTGGCTGACAGCTAATGCGCTTAACTGATGAGAGTTGTCACAAGCCACTACAATGTACTTTTCACGTTCTAACTTCATTCCTTCTTTTCCGTGTTTTATGAAATGAACTACACAGACTAAACCTTAGCCCCTGATGCATACCGACTGCTTCGCTTATTTTCGTTTCTTTCCGTGGATGTTCGTACAGGTTGATTGCGTTGTCAGCTGGCAACCTTACACATATTGAGAATCAAACGTATTTCTGTACACGATTTTTATCGAACTTCCGTAATGCATCTGCAGTCACTGCCATATTTCTTCAGTATTTCACTCTGTGCTTTGTTCATTATAAAAGTAAATTTTTCGCTAGAAGTATTTATGCATCCTTATTAGACTGTGCTAAAGTAGAGGAGTTTAAACATTAGGTAGGTATGCATCAGTTGTACGAAAAATAGTGTGCGTTTAGACATTAGTCAACACTCTGTAGCAACGAATCAGCCAGACAACAACCTAATGTTCTGCATCTGATTATTTCAACTGATGCGCAGTGTCAACTAATGCGAACGCATCAGATGCGGTAAAACATCAACTCGGCACAACCCTAGGTCTAGTACACATCGAACACGGAAAAAAAAATACAAACGCGGAGACGGAACTTGTCTTTGGCCGCAGGCGGGTCTCACTAAATCCTGCGGCCAAATAGAGCTTCCGTCTCCACGTTTGTAATTTTTTTCCGTGTTCGATGTGTACTAGAACTGTTTTCTTCACAAGTAACTAATGCCAGGTTATGGAGGTTATGTAGACAATGTAACTTAAATAAAATTTACTTTGTTAGTGTACAATAAAAGGGTGTATGTACTGGAAGTACAGAAATAATTTTCCATTTATCGCACATAATTACGGTACACAGACGATTTTTGGAGGTTGTGTCTACGTTTAACAATGCAACTTAACCTTTTAGATTTTTAAAATTAATTAGATTTAACAAAAATTTCCTTTGTTAGTATACATTAAATTATTGTATGGATACAAGGCTGCTGTACATAACATTAAAGGCTGTATTTATTCGAAGTACCGGAATTAAAACCTATAGAAGTAAGATCTATAGAAGTAATTGTAAACAAGTGTTTTCTTTATCCTTTCAAACTAAAAAACTGACACTTCTCTGGAAATTGAAAAAAGGATTTTAATGTACTTGTTTGGTTATACGTTAGATTGTACTAGGTTATAAATTGGAAGTAAATTCCGGTACTTCAAATAAATACTCCTTTAATGTTATATACAGCCTTTTATCCATACAATAAATACAGCCTTTGAATGTACACTAACAAAGGAAATTTTTGTTAAATCTAATTAATTTTAAAAATCTAAAAGGTTAAGTTACTGATGTTACTACATCTTAAACATAGACACAACCTACAAAAATCGTCTGTGTACCGTAATTATGTGCAATAAATGGAAACTAATTTCTGTACTTCCAATAAATACACCCTTTTAATAAAATATGTGCCAATACTCTGAATTCAAATTAAATAAAGAAAAAAGGAATTGTGTGGTGTGTGTGTGTTTTCTGTGGTTGAGGCTGAAGATAGAAGTAGTTTCTGTAGAAATATTTCATTTCTAAAACGATTTTAAATATAAGTCTTAAAACATGGAAGTCATGTATAGTTCTCCACACGGATATTTTCATTATTTGCATCAAATAGTATTATTGTTTAATACACGTTCTATCCAGATCAAATTATGTGTATACAGTTCTGGAAAAATTAGAAATAAAAATTTTTTTTGTTTATTTTAAACTGTATTATGTTTGGAAGTATCCCAAAGTAAATTTAACATTAATCATGTCAATCAATGAGGCCAGTCCAGTGTTTTAAGGCTAGGAGAATCCTTGAAATGTTTGGAGCATCACTAGGTCATAATGGATCAAATCATCAAACTTCAGTTTCTGTGAAAAACTGGCAGATTTGAGTAGTCAGTTGATAAAGGATGGTATTGTAAAAGCAACAATTCTTTCAGAATTATTTTATAACCCTGTCAGTCTGCAAATAACTTTCACTCCTTTAGATCATCAGCAGATTTAAACTTTTCTTATTTGTGCTAGGAATGTATCATGTAAAACTGCTGGAAGCATGGTATACAAAGTTTCTATTATCCTTTTCAAGGTTGATGACCAAAACAAAAAGTACTACTTATAATTCATCATTGTAGCAGTTACACAGCAGTATACTAAACATCTCTTGGTTAATACCTGTACTCTGGTCAGGTAGCACACAATGAATCATTCAAAACAAGTACAATTTAGTGTCATGTCTAGTTTTTATGTGTCACTGCTACCCATAGTGAATCATTTGTATTGTACATAACAAATAGTATTCTGACTGTACACGTTTTTCATCTGACAAGAATTTTATACTTAGGCAAACTCATTTAATGGTGTAACCTTCTGTAATATGTGCCAAACAAGTATTCATAAAATTAATATTTGTGTCAAATTGTGTTTTATTTATTTCAAACAAAATCTGTTTTGTGGACATAACTTTATGTCCAATACAATTATTATGTTATTTCTTTTTAGTATCCCTTATAGATTTGCGTGATCAAAACTTTTAATACTAAAACTTTTTTTCAGCTGATAACCATGCTTTGTTGAGATTATTAAAGAAAAGTTTTGCTCATTCAGTGATGTGGCATCTTCAGTGATAAAGTTGAGTCTCATCGTAGTAAAACTACTGAAGACTTCATAGAATTGGAAAATTAATGAGAATAATATTCTTACAACCAGTGACAAGAATAATGAACTCAAAACAGTGGAATGAATTATTGAATACCAGATACTCTCAATTGCTAAAACAAACACACTTATATTACAACAGTTCTCTTTATATAATTATCAAGGACACACTGTATAGCCTACAAACAGTAATAAAAAAATCACAATAGTTTACAACACAAGTAAACAATTGATCATTTGTCACTTTCATTAAAAACTGCTGTCTAATATCATCTTATATGAATGCACAACCTACTACACCAACTCTCTAAAACTCAGCTGGTGGCGACATCCTAATTATCAGGCTAATGTGAGAAAGTTCCAGATGAATGCCAAGAGTGTGGCTCTAGAATATTCTGCAGTGCTGCTGATTAACAGTATGTGATCAGCATCACATAGAGTACTACACATTTAAGCTATCTAATTGACTTGGTATTACAATATTAGTAAAATGTGCTTGTTAACCAAATAGTGTGTTGTTACTCCTGAAAATCCCATTTGACTAAGAGCATTTTAGAAGTCTGGGTTATCTTTTATGTTTCACTCCACAAACATGCCTTTAGTTCAGCATTTCTTAACCTATTGGGCATGAGCCACTGCTGGGTCCCGAGAGGGCATTTGGAGGGTTGCAAAGTCAGGTTCGGATATTTATTTACTGTGTCTTAAAAAGCTACTACATGTAAATAACTAAGATATATCATTTTAACAATTTAAATTCAACCTGTTTTGTACATAGTCTAAACTGTACATATTTGTTATTCATGCTCTACCATTGTTTTTTACCAGCTCTGATGTTTAACTCTCTATAACCAGATTGAAAGTTGCTTCCCAGAGGGATACAGTGAATTCAATTGGATTCAAGACCCATGCTTGTATTTTGAAAGTTCTAACATGTTGTCAGTAAAACTAAATGAGCAATTGTGTGATATCATCTGTGATGCTGTGATTAAAACTAAATTTTTAGTAAATTATTTTGTATAGTTAGTGATAACATGAGACATGTCATGGACAAAAAAAGCCATAAACTTTCAGATTCTGACTTAACAAAGTTCTGGATATCTTTAAGAGATGAATATCCTGAACTTTCGGAGTTGTTCATCCCATTCATCACCTCATTCTTGAGTGAAATGGGATTTTCATCTCAAGTGAAAAGCAAGCACAGAAATAGACTTGACGCACACTCAGATTTATGACTTAATTTAACCACTCTTGAATCCAACATACCCCAGCTTTTGCAGAAAAAGCAGCTCCAACTGTCACATTAGTAACTAATGATTAGTTAGGCAAGTAAAAACTCTTTTGTTTTTAACTTCAGCATGTGTTTATTAGAGCAAATTAGTCTTTTGAATTACATATTTGCTTTTTGCTTTTCTATAATTAAGTGTATATATAATTTGTTTAAGCATAAAAGAAGGCTTAAAGTTCTCAGTGTTACCAAAAATATGATTATAAAGTGGGTGCACTTTATACACCCCTACAAGTAGTTCTGCCATGCACATCCCTACAAGTCTAATTAATTTTAAAAATCTAAAAGGTTAAGTTAGATAATTAAACGTAGACACAACCTCCCAAAATCGTCTCTGTACCGTAATTATTTGCGATAAATGGAAACTAATTTCTGTACTTCCAATAAATACACCCTTTTAATAAAATATGTGCCAATAAACCCCAATAAAATATGCACCAATAACGAAGCTTACTATCTAAGTTAGATAATTAAACGTAGACACAACCTCCCAAAATCGTCTCTGTACCGTCATTATGTGCGATAAATGGAAACTAATTTCTGTACTTCCAATAAATACACCCTTTTAATAAAATATGTACCAATAAACTCCAATAAAATATGTAAGAATAACGTAGCCTACTAGGTTATACGTTCTAAATTGGAAGTACCGATAGGTTTTAATTCGAATAAATACAGCCTTCAATGTATATACAGCCTTTTATCCATACAATAAATACAGCCTTTGAATCTACACTAACAAAGGAAATTTTTGTTAAATCTAATTAATTTTAAAAATCTAAAAGGTTAAGTTACATTGTTAAACGTAGACACAACCTCCAAAAATCGTCTGTGTACCGTAATTATGTGCGATAAATGGAAAATAATTTCTGTACTTCCAGTAAATACACCCTTTTATTGTACACTAACAAAGTAAATTTTATTTAAGTTACATTGTCGTACATAACCTCCATAACCTGGCATTAGTTACTTGTGAAGAAAACAGTTCTAGTTAGGGATGGCCCGAAACAACGGCACAGCTGTTTCGCATCAGCTTACTCAACGCAACTGATGCGGAGAAACCACTAATGTCTAATGTCTCGCATTAGGTGGCAACAGAACAGCAGAATGTCTCGCATTAGGAAGCAACAGCAGATGCGCCTGCCTGGCCGACAGCTAATGCGCTTAACTGATGAGAGTTGTCACAAGCCACTACAATGTACTTTTCACGTTCTAACTTCATTCCTTCTTTTCCGTGTTTTATGAAATGAACTACACAGACTAAACCTTAGCCCCTGATGCATACCGACTGCTTCGCTTATTTTCGTTTCTTTCCGTGGATGTTCGTACAGGTTGATTGCGTTGTCAGCTGGCAACCTTACACATATTGAGAATCAAACGTATTTCTGTACACGATTTTTATCGAACTTCCGTAATGCATCTGCAGTCACTGCCATATTTCTTCAGTATTTCACTCTGTGCTTTGTTCATTATAAAAGTAAATTTTTCGCTAGAAGTATTTATGCATCCTTATTAGACTGTGCTAAAGTAGAGGAGTTTAAACATTAGGTAGGTATGCATCAGTTGTACGAAAAATAGTGTGCGTTTAGACATTAGTCAACACTCTGTAGCAACGAATCAGCCAGACAACAACCTAATGTTCTGCATCTGATTATTTCAACTGATGCGCAGTGTCAACTAATGCGAACGCATCAGATGCGGTAAAACATCAACTCGGCACAACCCTAGTTCTAGTACACATCGAACACGGAAAAAAAATACAAACGCGGAGACGGAACTTGTCTTTGGCCGCAGGCGGGTCTCACTAAATCCTGCGGCCAAATAGAGCTTCCGTCTCCACGTTTGTAATTTTTTTCCGTGTTCGATGTGTACTAGAACTGTTTTCTTCACAAGTAACTAATGCCAGGTTATGGAGGTTATGTAGACAATGTAACTTCAATAAAATTTACTTTGTTAGTGTACAATAAAAGGGTGTATGTACTGGAAGTACAGAAATAATTTTCCATTTATCGCACATAATTACGGTACACAGACGATTTTTGGAGGTTGTGTCTACGTTTAACAATGCAACTTAACATTTTAGATTTTTAAAATTAATTAGATTTAACAAAAATTTCCTTTGTTAGTATACATTAAATTATTGTATGGATACAAGGCTGCTGTACATAACATTAAAGGCTGTATTTATTCGAAGTACCGGAATTAAAACCTATAGAAGTAAGATCTATAGAAGTAATTGTAAACAAGTGTTTTCTTTATCCTTTCAAACTAAAAACTGACACTTCTCTGGAAATTGAAAAAAGGATTTTAATGTACTTGTTTGGTTATACGTTAGATTGTACTAGGTTATAAATTGGAAGTAAATTCCGGTACTTCAAATAAATACTCCTTTAATGTTATATACAGCCTTTTATCCATACAATAAATACAGCCTTTGAATGTACACTAACAAAGGAAATTTTTGTTAAATCTAATTAATTTTAAAAATCTAAAAGGTTAAGTTACTGATGTTACTACATCTTAAACATAGACACAACCTACAAAAATCGTCTGTGTACCGTAATTATGTGCAATAAATGGAAACTAATTTCTGTACTTCCAATAAATACACCCTTTTAATAAAATATGTGCCAATACTCTGAATTCAAATTAAATAAAGAAAAAAGGAATTGTGTGGTGTGTGTGTGTTTTCTGTGGTTGAGGCTGAAGATAGAAGTAGTTTCTGTAGAAATATTTCATTTCTAAAACGATTTTAAATATAAATCTTAAAACATGGAAGTCATGTATAGTTCTCCACACGGATATTTTCATTATTTGCATCAAATAGTATTATTGTTTAATACACGTTCTATCCAGATCAAATTATGTGTATACAGTTCTGGAAAAATTAGAAATAAAAATTTTTTTTGTTTATTTTAAACTGTATTATGTTTGGAAGTATCCCAAAGTAAATTTAACATTAATCATGTCAATCAATGAGGCCAGTCCAGTGTTTTAAGGCTAGGAGAATCCTTGAAATGTTTGGAGCATCACTAGGTCATAATGGATCAAATCATCAAACTTCAGTTTCTGTGAAAAACTGGCAGATTTGAGTAGTCAGTTGATAAAGGATGGTATTGTAAAAGCAACAATTCTTTCAGAATTATTTTATAACCCTGTCAGTCTGCAAATAACTTTCACTCCTTTAGATCATCAGCAGATTTAAACTTTTCTTATTTCTGCTAGGAATGTATCATGTAAAACTGCTGGAAGCATGGTATACAAAGTTTCTATTATCCTTTTCAAGGTTGATGACCAAAACAAAAAGTACTACTTATAATTCATCATTGTAGCAGTTACACAGCAGTATACTAAACATCTCTTGGTTAATACCTGTACTCTGGTCAGGTAGCACACAATGAATCATTCAAAACAAGTACAATTTAGTGTCATGTCTAGTTTTTATGTGTCACTGCTACCCATAGTGAATCATTTGTATTGTACATAACAAATAGTATTCTGACTGTACACGTTTTTCATCTGACAAGAATTTTATACTTAGGCAAACTCATTTAATGGTGTAACCTTCTGTAATATGTGCCAAACAAGTATTCATAAAATTAATATTTGTGTCAAATTGTGTTTTATTTATTTCAAACAAAATCTGTTTTGTGGACATAACTTTATGTCCAATACAATTATTATGTTATTTCTTTTTAGTATCCCTTATAGATTTGCGTGATCAAAACTTTTAATACTAAAACTTTTTTTCAGCTGATAACCATGCTTTGTTGAGATTATTAAAGAAAAGTTTTGCTCATTCAGTGATGTGGCATCTTCAGTGATAAAGTTGAGTCTCATCGTAGTAAAACTACTGAAGACTTCATAGAATTGGAAAATTAATGAGAATAATATTCTTACAACCAGTGACAAGAATTATGAACTTAAAACAGTGGAATGAATTATTGAATACCAGATACTCTCAATTGCTAAAACAAACACACTTATATTACAACAGTTCTCTTTATATAATTATCAAGGACACACTGTATAGCCTACAAACAGTAATAAAAAAATCACAATAGTTTACAACACAAGTAAACAATTGATCATTTGTCACTTTCATTAAAAACTGCTGTCTAATATCATCTTATATGAATGCACAACCTACTACACCAACTCTCTAAAACTCAACTGGTGGCAACATCCTAATTATCAGGCTAATGTGAGAAAGTTCCAGATGAATGCCAAGAGTGTGGCTCTAGAATATTCTGCAGTGCTGCTGATTAACAGTATGTGATCAGCATCACATAGAGTACTACACATTTAAGCTATCTAATTGACTTGGTATTACAATATTAGTAAAATGTGCTTGTTAACCAAATAGTGTGTTGTTACTCCTGAAAATCCCATTTGACTAAGAGCATTTTAGAAGTCTGGGTTATCTTTTATGTTTCACTCCACAAACATGCCTTTAGTTCAGCATTTCTTAACCTATTGGGCATGAGCCACTGCTGGGTCCCGAGAGGGCATTTGGAGGGTTGCAAAGTCAGGTTCGGATATTTATTTACTGTGTCTTAAAAAGCTACTACATGTAAATAACTAAGATATATCATTTTAACAATTTAAATTCAACCTGTTTTGTACATAGTCTAAACTGTACATATTTGTTATTCATGCTCTACCATTGTTTTTTACCAGCTCTGATGTTTAACTCTCTATAACCAGATTGAAAGTTGCTTCCCAGAGGGATACAGTGAATTCAATTGGATTCAAGACCCATTCTTGTATTTTGAAAGTTCTAACATGTTGTGAGTAAAACTAAATGAGCAATTGTGTGATATCATCTGTGATGCTGTGATTAAAACTAAATTTTTAGTAAATTATTTTGTATAGTTAGTGATAACATGAGACATGTCATGGACAAAAAAGGCCATAAACTTTCAGATTCTGACTTAACAAAGTTCTGGATATCTTTAAGAGATGAATATCCTGAACTTTCGGAGTTGTTCATCCCATTCATCACCTCATTCTTGAGTGAAATGGGATTTTCATCTCAAGTGAAAAGCAAGCACAGAAATAGACTTGACGCACACTCAGATTTATGACTTAATTTAACCACTCTTGAATCCAACATACCCCAGCTTTTGCAGAAAAAGCAGCTCCAACTGTCACATTAGTAACTAATGATTAGTTAGGCAAGTAAAAACTCTTTTGTTTTTAACTTCAGCATGTGTTTATTAGAGCAAATTAGTCTTTTGAATTACATATTTGCTTTTTGCTTTTCTATAATTAAGTGTATATATAATTTGTTTAAGCATAAAAGAAGGCTTAAAGTTCTCAGTGTTACCAAAAATATGATTATAAAGTGGGTGCACTTTATACACCCCTACAAGTAGTTCTGCCATGCACACCCCTACAAGTCTAATTAATTTTAAAAATCTAAAAGGTTAAGTTAGATAATTAAACGTAGACACAACCTCCCAAAATCGTCTCTGTACCGTAATTATTTGCGATAAATGGAAACTAATTTCTGTACTTCCAATAAATACACCCTTTTAATAAAATATGTGCCAATAAACCCCAATAAAATATGCACCAATAACGAAGCTTACTATCTAAGTTAGATAATTAAACGTAGACACAACCTCCCAAAATCGTCTCTGTACCGTCATTATGTGCGATAAATGGAAACTAATTTCTGTACTTCCAATAAATACACCCTTTTAATAAAATATGTACCAATAAACTCCAATAAAATATGTAAGAATAACGTAGCCTACTAGGTTATACGTTCTAAATTGGAAGTACCGATAGGTTTTAATTCGAATAAATACAGCCTTCAATGTATATACAGCCTTTTATCCATACAATAAATACAGCCTTTGAATCTACACTAACAAAGGAAATTTTTGTTAAATCTAATTAATTTTAAAAATCTAAAAGGTTAAGTTACATTGTTAAACGTAGACACAACCTCCAAAAATCGTCTGTGTACCGTAATTATGTGCGATAAATGGAAAATAATTTCTGTACTTCCAGTAAATACACCCTTTTATTGTACACTAACAAAGTAAATTTTATTTAAGTTACATTGTCGTACATAACCTCCATAACCTGGCATTAGTTACTTGTGAAGAAAACAGTTCTAGTTAGGGATGGC
The DNA here is from genome assembly GCA_034769895.1 of Magicicada septendecula. Lineage (NCBI taxonomy): Eukaryota > Metazoa > Arthropoda > Insecta > Hemiptera > Cicadidae > Magicicada > Magicicada septendecula. The sequence goes on from CM068368.1 coordinate 548,359,998, forward strand.
CCGAAACAACGGCACAGCTGTTTCGCATCAGCTTACTCAACGCAACTGATGCGGAGAAACCACTAATGTCTAATGTCTCGCATTAGGTGGCAACAGAACAGCAGAATGTCTCGCATTAGGAAGCAACAGCAGATGCGCCTGCCTGGCCGACAGCTAATGCGCTTAACTGATGAGAGTTGTCACAAGCCACTACCATGTACTTTTCACGTTCTAACTTCATTCCTTCTTTTCCGTGTTTTATGAAATGAACTACACAGACTAAACCTTAGCCCCTGATGCATACCGACTGCTTCGCTTATTTTCGTTTCTTTCCGTGGATGTTCGTACAGGTTGATTGCGTTGTCAGCTGGCAACCTTACACATATTGAGAATCAAACGTATTTCTGTACACGATTTTTATCGAACTTCCGTAATGCATCTGCAGTCACTGCCATATTTCTTCAGTATTTCACTCTGTGCTTTGTTCATTATAAAAGTAAATTTTTCGCTAGAAGTATTTATGCATCCTTATTAGACTGTGCTAATGTAGAGGAGTTTAAACATTAGGTAGGTATGCATCAGTTGTACGAAAAATAGTGTGCGTTTAGACATTAGTCAACACTCTGTAGCAACGAATCAGCCAGACAACAACCTAATGTTCTGCATCTGATTATTTCAACTGATGCGCAGTGTCAACTAATGCGAACGCATCAGATGCGGTAAAACATCAACTCGGCACAACCCTAGTTCTAGTACACATCGAACACGGAAAAAAAAATACAAACGCGGAGACGGAACTTGTCTTTGGCCGCAGGCGGGTCTCACTAAATCCTGCGGCCAAATAGAGCTTCCGTCTCCACGTTTGTAATTTTTTTCCGTGTTCGATGTGTACTAGAACTGTTTTCTTCACAAGTAACTAATGCCAGGTTATGGAGGTTATGTAGACAATGTAACTTAAATAAAATTTACTTTGTTAGTGTACAATAAAAGGGTGTATGTACTGGAAGTACAGAAATAATTTTCCATTTATCGCACATAATTACGGTACACAGACGATTTTTGGAGGTTGTGTCTACGTTTAACAATGCAACTTAACCTTTTAGATTTTTAAAATTAATTAGATTTAACAAAAATTTCCTTTGTTAGTATACATTAAATTATTGTATGGATACAAGGCTGCTGTACATAACATTAAAGGCTGTATTTATTCGAAGTACCGGAATTAAAACCTATAGAAGTAAGATCTATAGAAGTAATTGTAAACAAGTGTTTTCTTTATCCTTTCAAACTAAAAAACTGACACTTCTCTGGAAATTGAAAAAAGGATTTTAATGTACTTGTTTGGTTATACGTTAGATTGTACTAGGTTATAAATTGGAAGTAAATTCCGGTACTTCAAATAAATACTCCTTTAATGTTATATACAGCCTTTTATCCATACAATAAATACAGCCTTTGAAAGTACACTAACAAAGGAAATTTTTGTTAAATCTAATTAATTTTAAAAATCTAAAAGGTTAAGTTACTGATGTTACTACATCTTAAACATAGACACAACCTACAAAAATCGTCTGTGTACCGTAATTATGTGCAATAAATGGAAACTAATTTCTGTACTTCCAATAAATACACCCTTTTAATAAAATATGTGCCAATACTCTGAATTCAAATTAAATAAAGAAAAAAGGAATTGTGTGGTGTGTGTGTGTTTTCTGTGGTTGAGGCTGAAGATAGAAGTAGTTTCTGTAGAAATATTTCATTTCTAAAACGATTTTAAATATAAATCTTAAAACATGGAAGTCATGTATAGTTCTCCACACGGATATTTTCATTATTTGCATCAAATAGTATTATTGTTTAATACACGTTCTATCCAGATCAAATTATGTGTATACAGTTCTGGAAAAATTAGAAATAAAAATTTTTTTTGTTTATTTTAAACTGTATTATGTTTGGAAGTATCCCAAAGTAAATTTAACATTAATCATGTCAATCAATGAGGCCAGTCCAGTGTTTTAAGGCTAGGAGAATCCTTGAAATGTTTGGAGCATCACTAGGTCATAATGGATCAAATCATCAAACTTCAGTTTCTGTGAAAAACTGGCAGATTTGAGTAGTCAGTTGATAAAGGATGGTATTCTAAAAGCAACAATTCTTTCAGAATTATTTTATAACCCTGTCAGTCTGCAAATAACTTTCACTCCTTTAGATCATCAGCAGATTTAAACTTTTCTTATTTGTGCTAGGAATGTATCATGTAAAACTGCTGGAAGCATGGTATACAAAGTTTCTATTATCCTTTTCAAGGTTGATGACCAAAACAAAAAGTACTACTTATAATTCATCATTGTAGCAGTTACACAGCAGTATACTAAACATCTCTTGGTTAATACCTGTACTCTGGTCAGGTAGCACACAATGAATCATTCAAAACAAGTACAATTTAGTGTCATGTCTAGTTTTTATGTGTCACTGCTACCCATAGTGAATCATTTGTATTGTACATAACAAATAGTATTCTGACTGTACACGTTTTTCATCTGACAAGAATTTTATACTTAGGCAAACTCATTTAATGGTGTAACCTTCTGTAATATGTGCCAAACAAGTATTCATAAAATTAATATTTGTGTCAAATTGTGTTTTATTTATTTCAAACAAAATCTGTTTTGTGGACATAACTTTATCTCCAATACAATTATTATGTTATTTCTTTTTAGTATCCCTTATAGATTTGCGTGATCAAAACTTTTAATACTAAAACTTTTTTTCAGCTGATAACCATGCTTTGTTGAGATTATTAAAGAAAAGTTTTGCTCATTCAGTGATGTGGCATCTTCAGTGATAAAGTTGAGTCTCATCGTAGTAAAACTACTGAAGACTTCATAGAATTGGAAAATTAATGAGAATAATATTCTTACAACCAGTGACAAGAATTATGAACTTAAAACAGTGGAATGAATTATTGAATACCAGATACTCTCAATTGCTAAAACAAACACACTTATATTACAACAGTTCTCTTTATATAATTATCAAGGACACACTGTATAGCCTACAAACAGTAATAAAAAAATCACAATAGTTTACAACACAAGTAAACAATTGATCATTTGTCACTTTCATTAAAAACTGCTGTCTAATATCATCTTATATGAATGCACAACCTACTACACCAACTCTCTAAAACTCAGCTGGTGGCAACATCCTAATTATCAGGCTAATGTGAGAAAGTTCCAGATGAATGCCAAGAGTGTGGCTCTAGAATATTCTGCAGTGCTGCTGATTAACAGTATGTGATCAGCATCACATAGAGTACTACACATTTAAGCTATCTAATTGACTTGGTATTACAATATTAGTAAAATGTGCTTGTTAACCAAATAGTGTGTTGTTACTCCTGAAAATCCCATTTGACTAAGAGCATTTTAGAAGTCTGGGTTATCTTTTATGTTTCACTCCACAAACATGCCTTTAGTTCAGCATTTCTTAACCTATTGGGCATGAGCCACTGCTGGGTCCCGAGAGGGCATTTGGAGGGTTGCAAAGTCAGGTTCGGATATTTATTTACTGTGTCTTAAAAAGCTACTACATGTAAATAACTAAGATATATCATTTTAACAATTTAAATTCAACCTGTTTTGTACATAGTCTAAACTGTACATATTTGTTATTCATGCTCTACCATTGTTTTTTACCAGCTCTGATGTTTAACTCTCTATAACCAGATTGAAAGTTGCTTCCCAGAGGGATACAGTGAATTCAATTGGATTCAAGACCCATTCTTGTATTTTGAAAGTTCTAACATGTTGTGAGTAAAACTAAATGAGCAATTGTGTGATATCATCTGTGATGCTGTGATTAAAACTAAATTTTTAGTAAATTATTTTGTATAGTTAGTGATAACATGAGACATGTCATGGACAAAAAAAGCCATAAACTTTCAGATTCTGACTTAACAAAGTTCTGGATATCTTTAAGAGATGAATATCCTGAACTTTCGGAGTTGTTCATCCCATTCATCACCTCATTCTTGAGTGAAATGGGATTTTCATCTCAAGTGAAAAGCAAGCACAGAAATAGACTTGACGCACACTCAGATTTATGACTTAATTTAACCACTCTTGAATCCAACATACCCCAGCTTTTGCAGAAAAAGCAGCTCCAACTGTCACATTAGTAACTAATGATTAGTTAGGCAAGTAAAAACTCTTTTGTTTTTAACTTCAGCATGTGTTTATTAGAGCAAATTAGTCTTTTGAATTACATATTTGCTTTTTGCTTTTCTATAATTAAGTGTATATATAATTTGTTTAAGCATAAAAGAAGGCTTAAAGTTCTCAGTGTTACCAAAAATATGATTATAAAGTGGGTGCACTTTATACACCCCTACAAGTAGTTCTGCCATGCACACCCCTACAAGACTAATTAATTTTAAAAATCTAAAAGGTTAAGTTAGATAATTAAACGTAGACACAACCTCCCAAAATCGTCTCTGTACCGTAATTATTTGCGATAAATGGAAACTAATTTCTGTACTTCCAATAAATACGCCCTTTTAATAAAATATGTGCCAATAAACCCCAATAAAATATGCACCAATAACGAAGCTTACTATCTAAGTTAGATAATTAAACGTAGACACAACCTCCCAAAATCGTCTCTGTACCGTCATTATGTGCGATAAATGGAAACTAATTTCTGTACTTCCAATAAATACACCCTTTTAATAAAATATGTACCAATAAACTCCAATAAAATATGTAAGAATAACGTAGCCTACTAGGTTATACGTTCTAAATTGGAAGTACCGATAGGTTTTAATTCGAATAAATACAGCCTTCAATGTATATACAGCCTTTTATCCATACAATAAATACAGCCTTTGAATCTACACTAACAAAGGAAATTTTTGTTAAATCTAATTAATTTTAAAAATCTAAAAGGTTAAGTTACATTGTTAAACGTAGACACAACCTCCAAAAATCGTCTGTGTACCGTAATTATGTGCGATAAATGGAAAATAATTTCTGTACTTCCAGTAAATACACCCTTTTATTGTACACTAACAAAGTAAATTTTATTTAAGTTACATTGTCGTACATAACCTCCATAACCTGGCATTAGTTACTTGTGAAGAAAACAGTTCTAGTTAGGGATGGCCCGAAACAACGGCACAGCTGTTTCGCATCAGCTTACTCAACGCAACTGATGCGGAGAAACCACTAATGTCTAATGTCTCGCATTAGGTGGCAACAGAACAGCAGAATGTCTCGCATTAGGAAGCAACAGCAGATGCGCCTGCCTGGCCGACAGCTAATGCGCTTAACTGATGAGAGTTGTCACAAGCCACTACAATGTACTTTTCACGTTCTAACTTCATTCCTTCTTTTCCGTGTTTTATGAAATGAACTACACAGACTAAACCTTAGCCCCTGATGCATACCGACTGCTTCGCTTATTTTCGTTTCTTTCCGTGGATGTTCGTACAGGTTGATTGCGTTGTCAGCTGGCAACCTTACACATATTGAGAATCAAACGTATTTCTGTACACGATTTTTATCGAACTTCCGTAATGCATCTGCAGTCACTGCCATATTTCTTCAGTATTTCACTCTGTGCTTTGTTCATTATAAAAGTAAATTTTTCGCTAGAAGTATTTATGCATCCTTATTAGACTGTGCTAATGTAGAGGAGTTTAAACATTAGGTAGGTATGCATCAGTTGTACGAAAAATAGTGTGCGTTTAGACATTAGTCAACACTCTGTAGCAACGAATCAGCCAGACAACAACCTAATGTTCTGCATCTGATTATTTCAACTGATGCGCAGTGTCAACTAATGCGAACGCATCAGATGCGGTAAAACATCAACTCGGCACAACCCTAGTTCTAGTACACATCGAACACGGAAAAAAAAATACAAACGCGGAGACGGAACTTGTCTTTGGCCGCAGGCGGGTCTCACTAAATCCTGCGGCCAAATAGAGCTTCCGTCTCCACGTTTGTAATTTTTTTCCGTGTTCGATGTGTACTAGAACTGTTTTCTTCTCAAGTAACTAATGCCAGGTTATGGAGGTTATGTAGACAATGTAACTTAAATAAAATTTACTTTGTTAGTGTACAATAAAAGGGTGTATGTACTGGAAGTACAGAAATAATTTTCCATTTATCGCACATAATTACGGTACACAGACGATTTTTGGAGGTTGTGTCTACGTTTAACAATGCAACTTAACCTTTTAGATTTTTAAAATTAATTAGATTTAACAAAAATTTCCTTTGTTAGTATACATTAAATTATTGTATGGATACAAGGCTGCTGTACATAACATTAAAGGCTGTATTTATTCGAAGTACCGGAATTAAAACCTATAGAAGTAAGATCTATAGAAGTAATTGTAAACAAGTGTTTTCTTTATCATTTCAAACTAAAAAACTGACACTTCTCTGGAAATTGAAAAAAGGATTTTAATGTACTTGTTTGGTTATACGTTAGATTGTACTAGGTTATAAATTGGAAGTAAATTCCGGTACTTCAAATAAATACTCCTTTAATGTTATATACAGCCTTTTATCCATACAATAAATACAGCCTTTGAAAGTACACTAACAAAGGAAATTTTTGTTAAATCTAATTAATTTTAAAAATCTAAAAGGTTAAGTTACTGATGTTACTACATCTTAAACATAGACACAACCTACAAAAATCGTCTGTGTACCGTAATTATGTGCAATAAATGGAAACTAATTTCTGTACTTCCAATAAATACACCCTTTTAATAAAATATGTGCCAATACTCTGAATTCAAATTAAATAAAGAAAAAAGGAATTGTGTGGTGTGTGTGTGTTTTCTGTGGTTGAGGCTGAAGATAGAAGTAGTTTCTGTAGAAATATTTCATTTCTAAAACGATTTTAAATATAAATCTTAAAACATGGAAGTCATGTATAGTTCTCCACACGGATATTTTCATTATTTGCATCAAATAGTATTATTGTTTAATACACGTTCTATCCAGATCAAATTATGTGTATACAGTTCTGGAAAAATTAGAAATAAAAATTTTTTTTGTTTATTTTAAACTGTATTATGTTTGGAAGTATCCCAAAGTAAATTTAACATTAATCATGTCAATCAATGAGGCCAGTCCAGTGTTTTAAGGCTAGGAGAATCCTTGAAATGTTTGGAGCATCACTAGGTCATAATGGATCAAATCATCAAACTTCAGTTTCTGTGAAAAACTGGCAGATTTGAGTAGTCAGTTGATAAAGGATGGTATTGTAAAAGCAACAATTCTTTCAGAATTATTTTATAACCCTGTCAGTCTGCAAATAACTTTCACTCCTTTAGATCATCAGCAGATTTAAACTTTTCTTATTTCTGCTAGGAATGTATCATGTAAAACTGCTGGAAGCATGGTATACAAAGTTTCTATTATCCTTTTCAAGGTTGATGACCAAAACAAAAAGTACTACTTATAATTCATCATTGTAGCAGTTACACAGCAGTATACTAAACATCTCTTGGTTAATACCTGTACTCTGGTCAGGTAGCACACAATGAATCATTCAAAACAAGTACAATTTAGTGTCATGTCTAGTTTTTATGTGTCACTGCTACCCATAGTGAATCATTTGTATTGTACATAACAAATAGTATTCTGACTGTACACGTTTTTCATCTGACAAGAATTTTATACTTAGGCAAACTCATTTAATGGTGTAACCTTCTGTAATATGTGCCAAACAAGTATTCATAAAATTAATATTTGTGTCAAATTGTGTTTTATTTATTTCAAACAAAATCTGTTTTGTGGACATAACTTTATGTCCAATACAATTATTATGTTATTTCTTTTTAGTATCCCTTATAGATTTGCGTGATCAAAACTTTTAATACTAAAACTTTTTTTCAGCTGATAACCATGCTTTGTTGAGATTATTAAAGAAAAGTTTTGCTCATTCAGTGATGTGGCATCTTCAGTGATAAAGTTGAGTCTCATCGTAGTAAAACTACTGAAGACTTCATAGAATTGGAAAATTAATGAGAATAATATTCTTACAACCAGTGACAAGAATTATGAACTTAAAACAGTGGAATGAATTACCATTGAATACCAGATACTCTCAATTGCTAAAACAAACACACTTATATTACAACAGTTCTCTTTATATAATTATCAAGGACACACTGTATAGCCTACAAACAGTAATAAAAAAATCACAATAGTTTACAACACAAGTAAACAATTGATCATTTGTCACTTTCATTAAAAACTGCTGTCTAATATCATCTTATATGAATGCACAACCTACTACACCAACTCTCTAAAACTCAGCTGGTGGCAACATCCTAATTATCAGGCTAATGTGAGAAAGTTCCAGATGAATGCCAAGAGTGTGGCTCTAGAACATTCTGCAGTGCTGCTGATTAACAGTATGTGATCAGCATCACATAGAGTACTACACATTTAAGCTATCTAATTGACTTGGTATTACAATATTAGTAAAATGTGCTTGTTAACCAAATAGTGTGTTGTTACTCCTGAAAATCCCATTTGACTAAGAGCATTTTAGAAGTCTGGGTTATCTTTTATGTTTCACTCCACAAACATGCCTTTAGTTCAGCATTTCTTAACCTATTGGGCATGAGCCACTGCTGGGTCCCGAGAGGGCATTTGGAGGGTTGCAAAGTCAGGTTCGGATATTTATTTACTGTGCCTTAAAAAGCTACTACATGTAAATAACTAAGATATATCATTTTAACAATTTAAATTCAACCTGTTTTGTACATAGTCTAAACTGTACATATTTGTTATTCATGCTCTACCATTGTTTTTTACCAGCTCTGATGTTTAACTCTCTATAACCAGATTGAAAGTTGCTTCCCAGAGGGATACAGTGAATTCAATTGGATTCAAGACCCATTCTTGTATTTTGAAAGTTCTAACATGTTGTGAGGAAAACTAAATGAGCAATTGTGTGATATCATCTGTGATGCTGTGATTAAAACTAAATTTTTAGTAAATTATTTTGTATAGTTAGTGATAACATGAGACATGTCATGGACAAAAAAAGCCATAAACTTTCAGATTCTGACTTAACAAAGTTCTGGATATCTTTAAGAGATGAATATCCTGAACTTTCGGAGTTGTTCATCCCATTCATCACCTCATTCTTGAGTGAAATGGGATTTTCATCTCAAGTGAAAAGCAAGCACAGAAATAGACTTGACGCACACTCAGATTTATGACTTAATTTAACCACTCTTGAATCCAACATACCCCAGCTTTTGCAGAAAAAGCAGCTCCAACTGTCACATTAGTAACTAATGATTAGTTAGGCAAGTAAAAACTCTTTTGTTTTTAACTTCAGCATGTGTTTATTAGAGCAAATTAGTCTTTTGAATTACATATTTGCTTTTTGCTTTTCTATAATTAAGTGTATATATAATTTGTTTAAGCATAAAAGAAGGCTTAAAGTTCTCAGTGTTACCAAAAATATGATTATAAAGTGGGTGCACTTTATACACCCCTACAAGTAGTTCTGCCATGCACACCCCTACAAGTCTAATTAATTTTAAAAATCTAAAAGGTTAAGTTAGATAATTAAACGTAGACACAACCTCCCAAAATCGTCTCTGTACCGTAATTATTTGCGATAAATGGAAACTAATTTCTGTACTTCCAATAAATACGCCCTTTTAATAAAATATGTGCCAATAAACCCCAATAAAATATGCACCAATAACGAAGCTTACTATCTAAGTTAGATAATTAAACGTAGACACAACCTCCCAAAATCGTCTCTGTACCGTCATTATGTGCGATAAATGGAAACTAATTTCTGTACTTCCAATAAATACACCCTTTTAATAAAATATGTACCAATAAACTCCAATAAAATATGTAAGAATAACGTAGCCTACTAGGTTATACGTTCTAAATTGGAAGTACCGATAGGTTTTAATTCGAATAAATACAGCCTTCAATGTATATACAGCCTTTTATCCATACAATAAATACAGCCTTTGAATCTACACTAACAAAGGAAATTTTTGTTAAATCTAATTAATTTTAAAAATCTAAAAGGTTAAGTTACATTGTTAAACGTAGACACAACCTCCAAAAATCGTCTGTGTACCGTAATTATGTGCGATAAATGGAAAATAATTTCTGTACTTCCAGTAAATACACCCTTTTATTGTACACTAACAAAGTAAATTTTATTTAAGTTACATTGTCGTACATAACCTCCATAACCTGGCATTAGTTACTTGTGAAGAAAACAGTTCTAGTTAGGGATGGCCCGAAACAACGGCACAGCTGTTTCGCATCAGCTTACTCAACGCAACTGATGCGGAGAAACCACTAATGTCTAATGTCTCGCATTAGGTGGCAACAGAACAGCAGAATGTCTCGCATTAGGAAGCAACAGCAGATGCGCCTGCCTGGCCGACAGCTAATGCGCTTAACTGATGAGAGTTGTCACAAGCCACTACAATGTACTTTTCACGTTCTAACTTCATTCCTTCTTTTCCGTGTTTTATGAAATGAACTACACAGACTAAACCTTAGCCCCTGATGCATACCGACTGCTTCGCTTATTTTCGTTTCTTTCCGTGGATGTTCGTACAGGTTGATTGCGTTGTCAGCTGGCAACCTTACACATATTGAGAATCAAACGTATTTCTGTACACGATTTTTATCGAACTTCCGTAATGCATCTGCAGTCACTGCCATATTTCTTCAGTATTTCACTCTGTGCTTTGTTCATTATAAAAGTAAATTTTTCGCTAGAAGTATTTATGCATCCTTATTAGACTGTGCTAATGTAGAGGAGTTTAAACATTAGGTAGGTATGCATCAGTTGTACGAAAAATAGTGTGCGTTTAGACATTAGTCAACACTCTGTAGCAACGAATCAGCCAGACAACAACCTAATGTTCTGCATCTGATTATTTCAACTGATGCGCAGTGTCAACTAATGCGAACGCATCAGATGCGGTAAAACATCAACTCGGCACAACCCTAGTTCTAGTACACATCGAACACGGAAAAAAAAATACAAACGCGGAGACGGAACTTGTCTTTGGCCGCAGGCGGGTCTCACTAAATCCTGCGGCCAAATAGAGCTTCCGTCTCCACGTTTGTAATTTTTTTCCGTGTTCGATGTGTACTAGAACTGTTTTCTTCTCAAGTAACTAATGCCAGGTTATGGAGGTTATGTAGACAATGTAACTTAAATAAAATTTACTTTGTTAGTGTACAATAAAAGGGTGTATGTACTGGAAGTACAGAAATAATTTTCCATTTATCGCACATAATTACGGTACACAGACGATTTTTGGAGGTTGTGTCTACGTTTAACAATGCAACTTAACCTTTTAGATTTTTAAAATTAATTAGATTTAACAAAAATTTCCTTTGTTAGTATACATTAAATTATTGTATGGATACAAGGCTGCTGTACATAACATTAAAGGCTGTATTTATTCGAAGTACCGGAATTAAAACCTATAGAAGTAAGATCTATAGAAGTAATTGTAAACAAGTGTTTTCTTTATCCTTTCAAACTAAAAAACTTACACTTCTCTGGAAATTGAAAAAAGGATTTTAATGTACTTGTTTGGTTATACGTTAGATTGTACTAGGTTATAAATTGGAAGTAAATTCCGGTACTTCAAATAAATACTCCTTTAATGTTATATACAGCCTTTTATCCATACAATAAATACAGCCTTTGAAAGTACACTAACAAAGGAAATTTTTGTTAAATCTAATTAATTTTAAAAATCTAAAAGGTTAAGTTACTGATGTTACTACATCTTAAACATAGACACAACCTACAAAAATCGTCTGTGTACCGTAATTATGTGCAATAAATGGAAACTAATTTCTGTACTTCCAATAAATACACCCTTTTAATAAAATATGTGCCAATACTCTGAATTCAAATTAAATAAAGAAAAAAGGAATTGTGTGGTGTGTGTGTGTGTTTTCTGTGGTTGAGGCTGAAGATAGAAGTAGTTTCTGTAGAAATATTTCATTTCTAAAACGATTTTAAATATAAATCTTAAAACATGGAAGTCATGTATAGTTCTCCACACGGATATTTTCATTATTTGCATCAAATAGTATTATTGTTTAATACACGTTCTATCCAGATCAAATTATGTGTATACAGTTCTGGAAAAATTAGAAATAAAAATTTTTTTTGTTTATTTTAAACTGTATTATGTTTGGAAGTATCCCAAAGTAAATTTAACATTAATCATGTCAATCAATGAGGCCAGTCCAGTGTTTTAAGGCTAGGAGAATCCTTGAAATGTTTGGAGCATCACTAGGTCATAATGGATCAAATCATCAAACTTCAGTTTCTGTGAAAAACTGGCAGATTTGAGTAGTCAGTTGATAAAGGATGGTATTGTAAAAGCAACAATTCTTTCAGAATTATTTTATAACCCTGTCAGTCTGCAAATAACTTTCACTCCTTTAGATCATCAGCAGATTTAAACTTTTCTTATTTGTGCTAGGAATGTATCATGTAAAACTGCTGGAAGCATGGTATACAAAGTTTCTATTATCCTTTTCAAGGTTGATGACCAAAACAAAAAGTACTACTTATAATTCATCATTGTAGCAGTTACACAGCAGTATACTAAACATCTCTTGGTTAATACCTGTACTCTGGTCAGGTAGCACACAATGAATCATTCAAAACAAGTACAATTTAGTGTCATGTCTAGTTTTTATGTGTCACTGCTACCCATAGTGAATCATTTGTATTGTACATAACAAATAGTATTCTGACTGTACACGTTTTTCATCTGACAAGAATTTTATACTTAGGCAAACTCATTTAATGGTGTAACCTTCTGTAATATGTGCCAAACAAGTATTCATAAAATTAATATTTGTGTCAAATTGTGTTTTATTTATTTCAAACAAAATCTGTTTTGTGGACATAACTTTATGTCCAATACAATTATTATGTTATTTCTTTTTAGTATCCCTTATAGATTTGCGTGATCAAAACTTTTAATACTAAAACTTTTTTTCAGCTGATAACCATGCTTTGTTGAGATTATTAAAGAAAAGTTTTGCTCATTCAGTGATGTGGCATCTTCAGTGATAAAGTTGAGTCTCATCGTAGTAAAACTACTGAAGACTTCATAGAATTGGAAAATTAATGAGAATAATATTCTTACAACCAGTGACAAGAATTATGAACTTAAAACAGTGGAATGAATTACCATTGAATACCAGATACTCTCAATTGCTAAAACAAACACACTTATATTACAACAGTTCTCTTTATATAATTATCAAGGACACACTGTATAGCCTACAAACAGTAATAAAAAAATCACAATAGTTTACAACACAAGTAAACAATTGATCATTTGTCACTTTCATTAAAAACTGCTGTCTAATATCATCTTATATGAATGCACAACCTACTACACCAACTCTCTAAAACTCAGCTGGTGGCAACATCCTAATTATCAGGCTAATGTGAGAAAGTTCCAGATGAATGCCAAGAGTGTGGCTCTAGAATATTCTGCAGTGCTGCTGATTAACAGTATGTGATCAGCATCACATAGAGTACTACACATTTAAGCTATCTAATTGACTTGGTATTACAATATTAGTAAAATGTGCTTGTTAACCAAATAGTGTGTTGTTACTCCTGAAAATCCCATTTGACTAAGAGCATTTTAGAAGTCTGGGTTATCTTTTATGTTTCACTCCACAAACATGCCTTTAGTTCAGCATTTCTTAACCTATTGGGCATGAGCCACTGCTGGGTCCCGAGAGGGCATTTGGAGGGTTGCAAAGTCAGGTTCGGATATTTATTTACTGTGTCTTAAAAAGCTACTACATGTAAATAACTAAGATATATCATTTTAACAATTTAAATTCAACCTGTTTTGTACATAGTCTAAACTGTACATATTTGTTATTCATGCTCTACCATTGTTTTTTACCAGCTCTGATGTTTAACTCTCTATAACCAGATTGAAAGTTGCTTCCCAGAGGGATACAGTGAATTCAATTGGATTCAAGACCCATTCTTGTATTTTGAAAGTTCTAACATGTTGTGAGTAAAACTAAATGAGCAATTGTGTGATATCATCTGTGATGCTGTGATTAAAACTAAATTTTTAGTAAATTATTTTGTATAGTTAGTGATAACATGAGACATGTCATGGACAAAAAAAGCCATAAACTTTCAGATTCTGACTTAACAAACTTCTGGATATCTTTAAGAGATGAATATCCTGAACTTTCGGAGTTGTTCATCCCATTCATCACCTCATTCTTGAGTGAAATGGGATTTTCATCTCAAGTGAAAAGCAAGCACAGAAATAGACTTGACGCACACTCAGATTTATGACTTAATTTAACCACTCTTGAATCCAACATACCCCAGCTTTTGCAGAAAAAGCAGCTCCAACTGTCACATTAGTAACTAATGATTAGTTAGGCAAGTAAAAACTCTTTTGTTTTTAACTTCAGCATGTGTTTATTAGAGCAAATTAGTCTTTTGAATTACATATTTGCTTTTTGCTTTTCTATAATTAAGTGTATATATAATTTGTTTAAGCATAAAAGAAGGCTTAAAGTTCTCAGTGTTACCAAAAATATGATTATAAAGTGGGTGCACTTTATACACCCCTACAAGTAGTTCTGCCATGCACACCCCTACAAGTCTAATTAATTTTAAAAATCTAAAAGGTTAAGTTAGATAATTAAACGTAGACACAACCTCCCAAAATCGTCTCTGTACCGTAATTATTTGCGATAAATGGAAACTAATTTCTGTACTTCCAATAAATACACCCTTTTAATAAAATATGTGCCAATAAACCCCAATAAAATATGCACCAATAACGAAGCTTACTATCTAAGTTAGATAATTAAACGTAGACACAACCTCCCAAAATCGTCTCTGTACCGTCATTATGTGCGATAAATGGAAACTAATTTCTGTACTTCCAATAAATACACCCTTTTAATAAAATATGTACCAATAAACTCCAATAAAATATGTAAGAATAACGTAGCCTACTAGGTTATACGTTCTAAATTGGAAGTACCGATAGGTTTTAATTCGAATAAATACAGCCTTCAATGTATATACAGCCTTTTATCCATACAATAAATACAGCCTTTGAATCTACACTAACAAAGGAAATTTTTGTTAAATCTAATTAATTTTAAAAATCTAAAAGGTTAAGTTACATTGTTAAACGTAGACACAACCTCCAAAAATCGTCTGTGTACCGTAATTATGTGCGATAAATGGAAAATAATTTCTGTACTTCCAGTAAATACACCCTTTTATTGTACACTAACAAAGTAAATTTTATTTAAGTTACATTGTCGTACATAACCTCCATAACCTGGCATTAGTTACTTGTGAAGAAAACAGTTCTAGTTAGGGATGGCCCGAAACAACGGCACAGCTGTTTCGCATCAGCTTACTCAACGCAACTGATGCGGAGAAACCACTAATGTCTAATGTCTCGCATTAGGTGGCAACAGAACAGCAGAATGTCTCGCATTAGGAAGCAACAGCAGATGCGCTTGCCTGGCCGACAGCTAATGCGCTTAACTGATGAGAGTTGTCACAAGCCACTACAATGTACTTTTCACGTTCTAACTTCATTCCTTCTTTTCCGTGTTTTATGAAATGAACTACACAGACTAAACCTTAGCCCCTGATGCATACCGACTGCTTCGCTTATTTTCGTTTCTTTCCGTGGATGTTCGTACAGGTTGATTGCGTAGTCAGCTGGCAACCTTACACATATTGAGAATCAAACGTATTTCTGTACACGATTTTTATCGAACTTCCGTAATGCATCTGCAGTCACTGCCATATTTCTTCACTATTTCACTCTGTGCTTTGTTCATTATAAAAGTAAATTTTTCGCTAGAAGTATTTATGCATCCTTATTAGACTGTGCTAATGTAGAGGAGTTTAAACATTAGGTAGGTATGCATCAGTTGTACGAAAAATAGTGTGCGTTTAGACATTAGTCAACACTCTGTAGCAACGAATCAGCCAGACAACAACCTAATGTTCTGCATCTGATTATTTCAACTGATGCGCAGTGTCAACTAATGCGAACGCATCAGATGCAGTAAAACATCAACTCGGCACAACCCTAGTTCTAGTATACATCGAACACGGAAAAAAAAATACAAACGCGGAGACGGAACTTGTCTTTGGCCGCAGGCGGGTCTCACTAAATCCTGCGGCCAAATAGAGCTTCCGTCTCCACGTTTGTAATTTTTTTCCTTGTTCGATGTGTACTAGAACTGTTTTCTTCACAAGTAACTAATGCCAGGTTATGGAGGTTATGTAGACAATGTAACTTAAATAAAATTTACTTTGTTAGTGTACAATAAAAGGGTGTATGTACTGGAAGTACAGAAATAATTTTCCATTTATCGCACATAATTACGGTACACAGACGATTTTTGGAGGTTGTGTCTACGTTTAACAATGCAACTTAACCTTTTAGATTTTTAAAATTAATTAGATTTAACAAAAATTTCCTTTGTTAGTATACATTAAATTATTGTATGGATACAAGGCTGCTGTACATAACATTAAAGGCTGTATTTATTCGAAGTACCGGAATTAAAACCTATAGAAGTAAGATCTATAGAAGTAATTGTAAACAAGTGTTTTCTTTATCCTTTCAAACTAAAAAACTGACACTTCTCTGGAAATTGAAAAAAGGATTTTAATGTACTTGTTTGGTTATACGTTAGATTGTACTAGGTTATAAATTGGAAGTAAATTCCGGTACTTCAAATAAATACTCCTTTAATGTTATATACAGCCTTTTATCCATACAATAAATACAGCCTTTGAATGTACACTAACAAAGGAAATTTTTGTTAAATCTAATTAATTTTAAAAATCTAAAAGGTTAAGTTACTGATGTTACTACATCTTAAACATAGACACAACCTACAAAAATCGTCTGTGTACCGTAATTATGTGCAATAAATGGAAACTAATTTCTGTACTTCCAATAAATACACCCTTTTAATAAAATATGTGCCAATACTCTGAATTCAAATTAAATAAAGAAAAAAGGAATTGTGTGGTGTGTGTGTGTTTTCTGTGGTTGAGGCTGAAGATAGAAGTAGTTTCTGTAGAAATATTTCATTTCTAAAACGATTTTAAATATAAATCTTAAAACATGGAAGTCATGTATAGTTCTCCACACGGATATTTTCATTATTTGCATCAAATAGTATTATTGTTTAATACACGTTCTATCCAGATCAAATTATGTGTATACAGTTCTGGAAAAATTAGAAATAAAAATTTTTTTTGTTTATTTTAAACTGTATTATGTTTGGAAGTATCCCAAAGTAAATTTAACATTAATCATGTCAATCAATGAGGCCAGTCCAGTGTTTTAAGGCTAGGAGAATCCTTGAAATGTTTGGAGCATCACTAGGTCATAATGGATCAAATCATCAAACTTCAGTTTCTGTGAAAAACTGGCAGATTTGAGTAGTCAGTTGATAAAGGATGGTATTGTAAAAGCAACAATTCTTTCAGAATTATTTTATAACCCTGTCAGTCTGCAAATAACTTTCACTCCTTTAGATCATCAGCAGATTTAAACTTTTCTTATTTGTGCTAGGAATGTATCATGTAAAACTGCTGGAAGCATGGTATACAAAGTTTCTATTATCCTTTTCAAGGTTGATGACCAAAACAAAAAGTACTACTTATAATTCATCATTGTAGCAGTTACACAGCAGTATACTAAACATCTCTTGGTTAATACCTGTACTCTGGTCAGGTAGCACACAATGAATCATTCAAAACAAGTACAATTTAGTGTCATGTCTAGTTTTTATGTGTCACTGCTACCCATAGTGAATCATTTGTATTGTACATAACAAATAGTATTCTGACTGTACACGTTTTTCATCTGACAAGAATTTTATACTTAGGCAAACTCATTTAATGGTGTAACCTTCTGTAATATGTGCCAAACAAGTATTCATAAAATTAATATTTGTGTCAAATTGTGTTTTATTTATTTCAAACAAAATCTGTTTTGTGGACATAACTTTATGTCCAATACAATTATTATGTTATTTCTTTTTAGTATCCCTTATAGATTTGCGTGATCAAAACTTTTAATACTAAAACTTTTTTTCAGCTGATAACCATGCTTTGTTGAGATTATTAAAGAAAAGTTTTGCTCATTCAGTGATGTGGCATCTTCAGTGATAAAGTTGAGTCTCATCGTAGTAAAACTACTGAAGACTTCATAGAATTGGAAAATTAATGAGAATAATATTCTTACAACCAGTGACAAGAATTATGAACTTAAAACAGTGGAATGAATTACTGAATACCAGATACTCTCAATTGCTAAAACAAACACACTTATATTACAACAGTTCTCTTTATATAATTATCAAGGACACACTGTATAGCCTACAAACAGTAATAAAAAAATCTCAATAGTTTACAACACAAGTAAACAATTGATCATTTGTCACTTTCATTAAAAACTGCTGTCTAATATCATCTTATATGAATGCACAACCTACTACACCAACTCTCTAAACTCAGCTGGTGGCAACATCCTAATTATCAGGCTAATGTGAGAAAGTTCCAGATGAATGCCAAGAGTGTGGCTCTAGAATATTCTGCAGTGCTGCTGATTAACAGTATGTGATCAGCATCACATAGAGTACTACACATTTAAGCTATCTAATTGACTTGGTATTACAATATTAGTAAAATGTGCTTGTTAACCAAATAGTGTGTTGTTACTCCTGAAAATCCCATTTGACTAAGAGCATTTTAGAAGTCTGGGTTATCTTTTATGTTTCACTCCACAAACATGCCTTTAGTTCAGCATTTCTTAACCTATTGGGCATGAGCCACTGCTGGGTCCCGAGAGGGCATTTGGAGGGTTGCAAAGTCAGGTTCGGATATTTATTTACTGTGTCTTAAAAAGCTACTACATGTAAATAACTAAGATATATCATTTTAACAATTTAAATTCAACCTGTTTTGTACATAGTCTAAACTGTACATATTTGTTATTCATGCTCTACCATTGTTTTTTACCAGCTCTGATGTTTAACTCTCTATAACCAGATTGAAAGTTGCTTCCCAGAGGGATACAGTGAATTCAATTGGATTCAAGACCCATTCTTGTATTTTGAAAGTTCTAACATGTTGTGAGTAAAACTAAATGAGCAATTGTGTGATATCATCTGTGATGCTGTGATTAAAACTAAATTTTTAGTAAATTATTTTGTATAGTTAGTGATAACATGAGACATGTCATGGACAAAAAAAGCCATAAACTTTCAGATTCTGACTTAACAAAGTTCTGGATATCTTTAAGAGATGAATATCCTGAACTTTCGGAGTTGTTCATCCCATTCATCACCTCATTCTTGAGTGAAATGGGATTTTCATCTCAAGTGAAAAGCAAGCACAGAAATAGACTTGACGCACACTCAGATTTATGACTTAATTTAACCACTCTTGAATCCAACATACCCCAGCTTTTGCAGAAAAAGCAGCTCCAACTGTCACATTAGTAACTAATGATTAGTTAGGCAAGTAAAAACTCTTTTGTTTTTAACTTCAGCATGTGTTTATTAGAGCAAATTAGTCTTTTGAATTACATATTTGCTTTTTGCTTTTCTATAATTAAGTGTATATATAATTTGTTTAAGCATAAAAGAAGGCTTAAAGTTCTCAGTGTTACCAAAAATATGATTATAAAGTGGGTGCACTTTATACACCCCTACAAGTAGTTCTGCCATGCACACCCCTACAAGTCTAATTAATTTTAAAAATCTAAAAGGTTAAGTTAGATAATTAAACGTAGACACAACCTCCCAAAATCGTCTCTGTACCGTAATTATTTGCGATAAATGGAAACTAATTTCTGTACTTCCAATAAATACACCCTTTTAATAAAATATGTGCCAATAAACCCCAATAAAATATGCACCAATAACGAAGCTTACTATCTAAGTTAGATAATTAAACGTAGACACAACCTCCCAAAATCGTCTCTGTACCGTCATTATGTGCGATAAATGGAAACTAATTTCTGTACTTCCAATAAATACACCCTTTTAATAAAATATGTACCAATAATCTCCAATAAAATATGTAAGAATAACGTAGCCTACTAGGTTATACGTTCTAAATTGGAAGTACCGATAGGTTTTAATTCGAATAAATACAGCCTTCAATGTATATACAGCCTTTTATCCATACAATAAATACAGCCTTTGAATCTACACTAACAAAGGAAATTTTTGTTAAATCTAATTAATTTTAAAAATCTAAAAGGTTAAGTTACATTGTTAAACGTAGACACAACCTCCAAAAATCGTCTGTGTACCGTAATTATGTGCGATAAATGGAAAATAATTTCTGTACTTCCAGTAAATACACCCTTTTATTGTACACTAACAAAGTAAATTTTATTTAAGTTACATTGTCGTACATAACCTCCATAACCTGGCATTAGTTACTTGTGAAGAAAACAGTTCTAGTTAGGGATGGCCCGAAACAACGGCACAGCTGTTTCGCATCAGCTTACTCAACGCAACTGATGCGGAGAAACCACTAATGTCTAATGTCTCGCATTAGGTGGCAACAGAACAGCAGAATGTCTCGCATTAGGAAGCAACAGCAGATGCGCTTGCCTGGCCGACAGCTAATGCGCTTAACTGATGAGAGTTGTCACAAGCCACTACAATGTACTTTTCACGTTCTAACTTCATTCCTTCTTTTCCGTGTTTTATGAAATGAACTACACAGACTAAACCTTAGCCCCTGATGCATACCGACTGCTTCGCTTATTTTCGTTTCTTTCCGTGGATGTTCGTACAGGTTGATTGCGTAGTCAGCTGGCAACCTTACACATATTGAGAATCAAACGTATTTCTGTACACGATTTTTATCGAACTTCCGTAATGCATCTGCAGTCACTGCCATATTTCTTCACTATTTCACTCTGTGCTTTGTTCATTATAAAAGTAAATTTTTCGCTAGAAGTATTTATGCATCCTTATTAGACTGTGCTAATGTAGAGGAGTTTAAACATTAGGTAGGTATGCATCAGTTGTACGAAAAATAGTGTGCGTTTAGACATTAGTCAACACTCTGTAGCAACGAATCAGCCAGACAACAACCTAATGTTCTGCATCTGATTATTTCAACTGATGCGCAGTGTCAACTAATGCGAACGCATCAGATGCAGTAAAACATCAACTCGGCACAACCCTAGTTCTAGTATACATCGAACACGGAAAAAAAAATACAAACGCGGAGACGGAACTTGTCTTTGGCCGCAGGCGGGTCTCACTAAATCCTGCGGCCAAATAGAGCTTCCGTCTCCACGTTTGTAATTTTTTTCCTTGTTCGATGTGTACTAGAACTGTTTTCTTCACAAGTAACTAATGCCAGGTTATGGAGGTTATGTAGACAATGTAACTTAAATAAAATTTACTTTGTTAGTGTACAATAAAAGGGTGTATGTACTGGAAGTACAGAAATAATTTTCCATTTATCGCACATAATTACGGTACACAGACGATTTTTGGAGGTTGTGTCTACGTTTAACAATGCAACTTAACCTTTTAGATTTTTAAAATTAATTAGATTTAACAAAAATTTCCTTTGTTAGTATACATTAAATTATTGTATGGATACAAGGCTGCTGTACATAACATTAAAGGCTGTATTTATTCGAAGTACCGGAATTAAAACCTATAGAAGTAAGATCTATAGAAGTAATTGTAAACAAGTGTTTTCTTTATCCTTTCAAACTAAAAAACTGACACTTCTCTGGAAATTGAAAAAAGGATTTTAATGTACTTGTTTGGTTATACGTTAGATTGTACTAGGTTATAAATTGGAAGTAAATTCCGGTACTTCAAATAAATACTCCTTTAATGTTATATACAGCCTTTTATCCATACAATAAATACAGCCTTTGAATGTACACTAACAAAGGAAATTTTTGTTAAATCTAATTAATTTTAAAAATCTAAAAGGTTAAGTTACTGATGTTACTACATCTTAAACATAGACACAACCTACAAAAATCGTCTGTGTACCGTAATTATGTGCAATAAATGGAAACTAATTTCTGTACTTCCAATAAATACACCCTTTTAATAAAATATGTGCCAATACTCTGAATTCAAATTAAATAAAGAAAAAAGGAATTGTGTGGTGTGTGTGTGTTTTCTGTGGTTGAGGCTGAAGATAGAAGTAGTTTCTGTAGAAATATTTCATTTCTAAAACGATTTTAAATATAAATCTTAAAACATGGAAGTCATGTATAGTTCTCCACACGGATATTTTCATTATTTGCATCAAATAGTATTATTGTTTAATACACGTTCTATCCAGATCAAATTATGTGTATACAGTTCTGGAAAAATTAGAAATAAAAATTTTTTTTGTTTATTTTAAACTGTATTATGTTTGGAAGTATCCCAAAGTAAATTTAACATTAATCATGTCAATCAATGAGGCCAGTCCAGTGTTTTAAGGCTAGGAGAATCCTTGAAATGTTTGGAGCATCACTAGGTCATAATGGATCAAATCATCAAACTTCAGTTTCTGTGAAAAACTGGCAGATTTGAGTAGTCAGTTGATAAAGGATGGTATTGTAAAAGCAACAATTCTTTCAGAATTATTTTATAACCCTGTCAGTCTGCAAATAACTTTCACTCCTTTAGATCATCAGCAGATTTAAACTTTTCTTATTTGTGCTAGGAATGTATCATGTAAAACTGCTGGAAGCATGGTATACAAAGTTTCTATTATCCTTTTCAAGGTTGATGACCAAAACAAAAAGTACTACTTATAATTCATCATTGTAGCAGTTACACAGCAGTATACTAAACATCTCTTGGTTAATACCTGTACTCTGGTCAGGTAGCACACAATGAATCATTCAAAACAAGTACAATTTAGTGTCATGTCTAGTTTTTATGTGTCACTGCTACCCATAGTGAATCATTTGTATTGTACATAACAAATAGTATTCTGACTGTACACGTTTTTCATCTGACAAGAATTTTATACTTAGGCAAACTCATTTAATGGTGTAACCTTCTGTAATATGTGCCAAACAAGTATTCATAAAATTAATATTTGTGTCAAATTGTGTTTTATTTATTTCAAACAAAATCTGTTTTGTGGACATAACTTTATGTCCAATACAATTATTATGTTATTTCTTTTTAGTATCCCTTATAGATTTGCGTGATCAAAACTTTTAATACTAAAACTTTTTTTCAGCTGATAACCATGCTTTGTTGAGATTATTAAAGAAAAGTTTTGCTCATTCAGTGATGTGGCATCTTCAGTGATAAAGTTGAGTCTCATCGTAGTAAAACTACTGAAGACTTCATAGAATTGGAAAATTAATGAGAATAATATTCTTACAACCAGTGACAAGAATTATGAACTTAAAACAGTGGAATGAATTACTGAATACCAGATACTCTCAATTGCTAAAACAAACACACTTATATTACAACAGTTCTCTTTATATAATTATCAAGGACACACTGTATAGCCTACAAACAGTAATAAAAAAATCTCAATAGTTTACAACACAAGTAAACAATTGATCATTTGTCACTTTCATTAAAAACTGCTGTCTAATATCATCTTATATGAATGCACAACCTACTACACCAACTCTCTAAACTCAGCTGGTGGCAACATCCTAATTATCAGGCTAATGTGAGAAAGTTCCAGATGAATGCCAAGAGTGTGGCTCTAGAATATTCTGCAGTGCTGCTGATTAACAGTATGTGATCAGCATCACATAGAGTACTACACATTTAAGCTACCTAATTGACTTGGTATTACAATATTAGTAAAATGTGCTTGTTAACCAAATAGTGTGTTGTTTCTCCTGAAAATCCCATTTGACTAAGAGCATTTTAGAAGTCTGGGTTATCTTTTATGTTTCACTCCACAAACATGCCTTTAGTTCAGCATTTCTTAACCTATTGGGCATGAGCCACTGCTGGGTCCCGAGAGGGCATTTGGAGGGTTGCAAAGTCAGGTTCGGATATTTATTTACTGTGTCTTAAAAAGCTACTACATGTAAATAACTAAGATATATCATTTTAACAATTTAAATTCAACCTGTTTTGTACATAGTCTAAACTGTACATATTTGTTATTCATGCTCTACCATTGTTTTTTACCAGCTCTGATGTTTAACTCTCTATAACCAGATTGAAAGTTGCTTCCCAGAGGGATACAGTGAATTCAATTGGATTCAAGACCCATTCTTGTATTTTGAAAGTTCTAACATGTTGTGAGTAAAACTAAATGAGCAATTGTGTGATATCATCTGTGATGCTGTGATTAAAACTAAATTTTTAGTAAATTATTTTGTATAGTTAGTGATAACATGAGACATGTCATGGACAAAAAAAGCCATAAACTTTCAGATTCTGACTTAACAAAGTTCTGGATATCTTTAAGAGATGAATATCCTGAACTTTCGGAGTTGTTCATCCCATTCATCACCTCATTCTTGAGTGAAATGGGATTTTCATCTCAAGTGAAAAGCAAGCACAGAAATAGACTTGACGCACACTCAGATTTATGACTTAATTTAACCACTCTTGAATCCAACATACCCCAGCTTTTGCAGAAAAAGCAGCTCCAACTGTCACATTAGTAACTAATGATTAGTTAGGCAAGTAAAAACTCTTTTGTTTTTAACTTCAGCATGTGTTTATTAGAGCAAATTAGTCTTTTGAATTACATATTTGCTTTTTGCTTTTCTATAATTAAGTGTATATATAATTTGTTTAAGCATAAAAGAAGGCTTAAAGTTCTCAGTGTTACCAAAAATATGATTATAAAGTGGGTGCACTTTATACACCCCTACAAGTAGTTCTGCCATGCACACCCCTACAAGTCTAATTAATTTTAAAAATCTAAAAGGTTAAGTTAGATAATTAAACGTAGACACAACCTCCCAAAATCGTCTCTGTACCGTAATTATTTGCGATAAATGGAAACTAATTTCTGTACTTCCAATAAATACACCCTTTTAATAAAATATGTGCCAATAAACCCCGATAAAATATGCACCAATAACGAAGCTTACTATCTAAGTTAGATAATTAAACGTAGACACAACCTCCCAAAATCGTCTCTGTACCGTCATTATGTGCGATAAATGGAAACTAATTTCTGTACTTCCAATAAATACACCCTTTTAATAAAATATGTACCAATAAACTCCAATAAAATATGTAAGAATAACGTAGCCTACTAGGTTATACGTTCTAAATTGGAAGTACCGATAGGTTTTAATTCGAATAAATACAGCCTTCAATGTATATACAGCCTTTTATCCATACAATAAATACAGCCTTTGAATCTACACTAACAAAGGAAATTTTTGTTAAATCTAATTAATTTTAAAAATCTAAAAGGTTAAGTTACATTGTTAAACGTAGACACAACCTCCAAAAATCGTCTGTGTACCGTAATTATGTGCGATAAATGGAAAATAATTTCTGTACTTCCAGTAAATACACCCTTTTATTGTACACTAACAAAGTAAATTTTATTTAAGTTACATTGTCGTACATAACCTCCATAACCTGGCATTAGTTACTTGTGAAGAAAACAGTTCTAGTTAGGGATGGCCCGAAACAACGGCACAGCTGTTTCGCATCAGCTTACTCAACGCAACTGATGCGGAGAAACCACTAATGTCTAATGTCTCGCATTAGGTGGCAACAGAACAGCAGAATGTCTCGCATTAGGAAGCAACAGCAGATGCGCTTGCCTGGCCGACAGCTAATGCGCTTAACTGATGAGAGTTGTCACAAGCCACTACAATGTACTTTTCACGTTCTAACTTCATTCCTTCTTTTCCGTGTTTTATGAAATGAACTACACAGACTAAACCTTAGCCCCTGATGCATACCGACTGCTTCGCTTATTTTCGTTTCTTTCCGTGGATGTTCGTACAGGTTGATTGCGTAGTCAGCTGGCAACCTTACACATATTGAGAATCAAACGTATTTCTGTACACGATTTTTATCGAACTTCCGTAATGCATCTGCAGTCACTGCCATATTTCTTCACTATTTCACTCTGTGCTTTGTTCATTATAAAAGTAAATTTTTCGCTAGAAGTATTTATGCATCCTTATTAGACTGTGCTAATGTAGAGGAGTTTAAACATTAGGTAGGTATGCATCAGTTGTACGAAAAATAGTGTGCGTTTAGACATTAGTCAACACTCTGTAGCAACGAATCAGCCAGACAACAACCTAATGTTCTGCATCTGATTATTTCAACTGATGCGCAGTGTCAACTAATGCGAACGCATCAGATGCAGTAAAACATCAACTCGGCACAACCCTAGTTCTAGTATACATCGAACACGGAAAAAAAAATACAAACGCGGAGACGGAACTTGTCTTTGGCCGCAGGCGGGTCTCACTAAATCCTGCGGCCAAATAGAGCTTCCGTCTCCACGTTTGTAATTTTTTTCCTTGTTCGATGTGTACTAGAACTGTTTTCTTCACAAGTAACTAATGCCAGGTTATGGAGGTTATGTAGACAATGTAACTTAAATAAAATTTACTTTGTTAGTGTACAATAAAAGGGTGTATGTACTGGAAGTACAGAAATAATTTTCCATTTATCGCACATAATTACGGTACACAGACGATTTTTGGAGGTTGTGTCTACGTTTAACAATGCAACTTAACCTTTTAGATTTTTAAAATTAATTAGATTTAACAAAAATTTCCTTTGTTAGTATACATTAAATTATTGTATGGATACAAGGCTGCTGTACATAACATTAAAGGCTGTATTTATTCGAAGTACCGGAATTAAAACCTATAGAAGTAAGATCTATAGAAGTAATTGTAAACAAGTGTTTTCTTTATCCTTTCAAACTAAAAAACTGACACTTCTCTGGAAATTGAAAAAAGGATTTTAATGTACTTGTTTGGTTATACGTTAGATTGTACTAGGTTATAAATTGGAAGTAAATTCCGGTACTTCAAATAAATACTCCTTTAATGTTATATACAGCCTTTTATCCATACAATAAATACAGCCTTTGAATGTACACTAACAAAGGAAATTTTTGTTAAATCTAATTAATTTTAAAAATCTAAAAGGTTAAGTTACTGATGTTACTACATCTTAAACATAGACACAACCTACAAAAATCGTCTGTGTACCGTAATTATGTGCAATAAATGGAAACTAATTTCTGTACTTCCAATAAATACACCCTTTTAATAAAATATGTGCCAATACTCTGAATTCAAATTAAATAAAGAAAAAAGGAATTGTGTGGTGTGTGTGTGTTTTCTGTGGTTGAGGCTGAAGATAGAAGTAGTTTCTGTAGAAATATTTCATTTCTAAAACGATTTTAAATATAAATCTTAAAACATGGAAGTCATGTATAGTTCTCCACACGGATATTTTCATTATTTGCATCAAATAGTATTATTGTTTAATACACGTTCTATCCAGATCAAATTATGTGTATACAGTTCTGGAAAAATTAGAAATAAAAATTTTTTTTGTTTATTTTAAACTGTATTATGTTTGGAAGTATCCCAAAGTAAATTTAACATTAATCATGTCAATCAATGAGGCCAGTCCAGTGTTTTAAGGCTAGGAGAATCCTTGAAATGTTTGGAGCATCACTAGGTCATAATGGATCAAATCATCAAACTTCAGTTTCTGTGAAAAACTGGCAGATTTGAGTAGTCAGTTGATAAAGGATGGTATTGTAAAAGCAACAATTCTTTCAGAATTATTTTATAACCCTGTCAGTCTGCAAATAACTTTCACTCCTTTAGATCATCAGCAGATTTAAACTTTTCTTATTTGTGCTAGGAATGTATCATGTAAAACTGCTGGAAGCATGGTATACAAAGTTTCTATTATCCTTTTCAAGGTTGATGACCAAAACAAAAAGTACTACTTATAATTCATCATTGTAGCAGTTACACAGCAGTATACTAAACATCTCTTGGTTAATACCTGTACTCTGGTCAGGTAGCACACAATGAATCATTCAAAACAAGTACAATTTAGTGTCATGTCTAGTTTTTATGTGTCACTGCTACCCATAGTGAATCATTTGTATTGTACATAACAAATAGTATTCTGACTGTACACGTTTTTCATCTGACAAGAATTTTATACTTAGGCAAACTCATTTAATGGTGTAACCTTCTGTAATATGTGCCAAACAAGTATTCATAAAATTAATATTTGTGTCAAATTGTGTTTTATTTATTTCAAACAAAATCTGTTTTGTGGACATAACTTTATGTCCAATACAATTATTATGTTATTTCTTTTTAGTATCCCTTATAGATTTGCGTGATCAAAACTTTTAATACTAAAACTTTTTTTCAGCTGATAACCATGCTTTGTTGAGATTATTAAAGAAAAGTTTTGCTCATTCAGTGATGTGGCATCTTCAGTGATAAAGTTGAGTCTCATCGTAGTAAAACTACTGAAGACTTCATAGAATTGGAAAATTAATGAGAATAATATTCTTACAACCAGTGACAAGAATTATGAACTTAAAACAGTGGAATGAATTACTGAATACCAGATACTCTCAATTGCTAAAACAAACACACTTATATTACAACAGTTCTCTTTATATAATTATCAAGGACACACTGTATAGCCTACAAACAGTAATAAAAAAATCACAATAGTTTACAACACAAGTAAACAATTGATCATTTGTCACTTTCATTAAAAACTGCTGTCTAATATCATCTTATATGAATGCACAACCTACTACACCAACTCTCTAAACTCAGCTGGTGGCAACATCCTAATTATCAGGCTAATGTGAGAAAGTTCCAGATGAATGCCAAGAGTGTGGCTCTAGAATATTCTGCAGTGCTGCTGATTAACAGTATGTGATCAGCATCACATAGAGTACTACACATTTAAGCTATCTAATTGACTTGGTATTACAATATTAGTAAAATGTGCTTGTTAACCAAATAGTGTGTTGTTTCTCCTGAAAATCCCATTTGACTAAGAGCATTTTAGAAGTCTGGGTTATCTTTTATGTTTCACTCCACAAACATGCCTTTAGTTCAGCATTTCTTAACCTATTGGGCATGAGCCACTGCTGGGTCCCGAGAGGGCATTTGGAGGGTTGCAAAGTCAGGTTCGGATATTTATTTACTGTGTCTTAAAAAGCTACTACATGTAAATAACTAAGATATATCATTTTAACAATTTAAATTCAACCTGTTTTGTACATAGTCTAAACTGTACATATTTGTTATTCATGCTCTACCATTGTTTTTTACCAGCTCTGATGTTTAACTCTCTATAACCAGATTGAAAGTTGCTTCCCAGAGGGATACAGTGAATTCAATTGGATTCAAGACCCATTCTTGTATTTTGAAAGTTCTAACATGTTGTGAGTAAAACTAAATGAGCAATTGTGTGATATCATCTGTGATGCTGTGATTAAAACTAAATTTTTAGTAAATTATTTTGTATAGTTAGTGATAACATGAGACATGTCATGGACAAAAAAAGCCATAAACTTTCAGATTCTGACTTAACAAAGTTCTGGATATCTTTAAGAGATGAATATCCTGAACTTTCGGAGTTGTTCATCCCATTCATCACCTCATTCTTGAGTGAAATGGGATTTTCATCTCAAGTGAAAAGCAAGCACAGAAATAGACTTGACGCACACTCAGATTTATGACTTAATTTAACCACTCTTGAATCCAACATACCCCAGCTTTTGCAGAAAAAGCAGCTCCAACTGTCACATTAGTAACTAATGATTAGTTAGGCAAGTAAAAACTCTTTTGTTTTTAACTTCAGCATGTGTTTATTAGAGCAAATTAGTCTTTTGAATTACATATTTGCTTTTTGCTTTTCTATAATTAAGTGTATATATAATTTGTTTAAGCATAAAAGAAGGCTTAAAGTTCTCAGTGTTACCAAAAATATGATTATAAAGTGGGTGCACTTTATACACCCCTACAAGTAGTTCTGCCATGCACACCCCTACAAGTCTAATTAATTTTAAAAATCTAAAAGGTTAAGTTAGATAATTAAACGTAGACACAACCTCCCAAAATCGTCTCTGTACCGTAATTATTTGCGATAAATGGAAACTAATTTCTGTACTTCCAATAAATACACCCTTTTAATAAAATATGTGCCAATAAACCCCGATAAAATATGCACCAATAACGAAGCTTACTATCTAAGTTAGATAATTAAACGTAGACACAACCTCCCAAAATCGTCTCTGTACCGTCATTATGTGCGATAAATGGAAACTAATTTCTGTACTTCCAATAAATACACCCTTTTAATAAAATATGTACCAATAAACTCCAATAAAATATGTAAGAATAACGTAGCCTACTAGGTTATACGTTCTAAATTGGAAGTACCGATAGGTTTTAATTCGAATAAATACAGCCTTCAATGTATATACAGCCTTTTATCCATACAATAAATACAGCCTTTGAATCTACACTAACAAAGGAAATTTTTGTTAAATCTAATTAATTTTAAAAATCTAAAAGGTTAAGTTACATTGTTAAACGTAGACACAACCTCCAAAAATCGTCTGTGTACCGTAATTATGTGCGATAAATGGAAAATAATTTCTGTACTTCCAGTAAATACACCCTTTTATTGTACACTAACAAAGTAAATTTTATTTAAGTTACATTGTCGTACATAACCTCCATAACCTGGCATTAGTTACTTGTGAAGAAAACAGTTCTAGTTAGGGATGGCCCGAAACAACGGCACAGCTGTTTCGCATCAGCTTACTCAACGCAACTGATGCGGAGAAACCACTAATGTCTAATGTCTCGCATTAGGTGGCAACAGAACAGCAGAATGTCTCGCATTAGGAAGCAACAGCAGATGCGCTTGCCTGGCCGACAGCTAATGCGCTTAACTGATGAGAGTTGTCACAAGCCACTACAATGTACTTTTCACGTTCTAACTTCATTCCTTCTTTTCCGTGTTTTATGAAATGAACTACACAGACTAAACCTTAGCCCCTGATGCATACCGACTGCTTCGCTTATTTTCGTTTCTTTCCGTGGATGTTCGTACAGGTTGATTGCGTAGTCAGCTGGCAACCTTACACATATTGAGAATCAAACGTATTTCTGTACACGATTTTTATCGAACTTCCGTAATGCATTTGCAGTCACTGCCATATTTCTTCACTATTTCACTCTGTGCTTTGTTCATTATAAAAGTAAATTTTTCGCTAGAAGTATTTATGCATCCTTATTAGACTGTGCTAATGTAGAGGAGTTTAAACATTAGGTAGGTATGCATCAGTTGTACGAAAAATAGTGTGCGTTTAGACATTAGTCAACACTCTGTAGCAACGAATCAGCCAGACAACAACCTAATGTTCTGCATCTGATTATTTCAACTGATGCGCAGTGTCAACTAATGCGAACGCATCAGATGCAGTAAAACATCAACTCGGCACAACCCTAGTTCTAGTATACATCGAACACGGAAAAAAAAATACAAACGCGGAGACGGAACTTGTCTTTGGCCGCAGGCGGGTCTCACTAAATCCTGCGGCCAAATAGAGCTTCCGTCTCCACGTTTGTAATTTTTTTCCGTGTTCGATGTGTACTAGAACTGTTTTCTTCACAAGTAACTAATGCCAGGTTATGGAGGTTATGTAGACAATGTAACTTAAATAAAATTTACTTTGTTAGTGTACAATAAAAGGGTGTATGTACTGGAAGTACAGAAATAATTTTCCATTTATCGCACATAATTACGGTACACAGACGATTTTTGGAGGTTGTGTCTACGTTTAACAATGCAACTTAACCTTTTAGATTTTTAAAATTAATTAGATTTAACAAAAATTTCCTTTGTTAGTATACATTAAATTATTGTATGGATACAAGGCTGCTGTACATAACATTAAAGGCTGTATTTATTCGAAGTACCGGAATTAAAACCTATAGAAGTAAGATCTATAGAAGTAATTGTAAACAAGTGTTTTCTTTATCCTTTCAAACTAAAAAACTGACACTTCTCTGGAAATTGAAAAAAGGATTTTAATGTACTTGTTTGGTTATACGTTAGATTGTACTAGGTTATAAATTGGAAGTAAATTCCGGTACTTCAAATAAATACTCCTTTAATGTTATATACAGCCTTTTATCCATACAATAAATACAGCCTTTGAATGTACACTAACAAAGGAAATTTTTGTTAAATCTAATTAATTTTAAAAATCTAAAAGGTTAAGTTACTGATGTTACTACATCTTAAACATAGACACAACCTACAAAAATCGTCTGTGTACCGTAATTATGTGCAATAAATGGAAACTAATTTCTGTACTTCCAATAAATACACCCTTTTAATAAAATATGTGCCAATACTCTGAATTCAAATTAAATAAAGAAAAAAGGAATTGTGTGGTGTGTGTGTGTTTTCTGTGGTTGAGGCTGAAGATAGAAGTAGTTTCTGTAGAAATATTTCATTTCTAAAACGATTTTAAATATAAATCTTAAAACATGGAAGTCATGTATAGTTCTCCACACGGATATTTTCATTATTTGCATCAAATAGTATTATTGTTTAATACACGTTCTATCCAGATCAAATTATGTGTATACAGTTCTGGAAAAATTAGAAATAAAAATTTTTTTTGTTTATTTTAAACTGTATTATGTTTGGAAGTATCCCAAAGTAAATTTAACATTAATCATGTCAATCAATGAGGCCAGTCCAGTGTTTTAAGGCTAGGAGAATCCTTGAAATGTTTGGAGCATCACTAGGTCATAATGGATCAAATCATCAAACTTCAGTTTCTGTGAAAAACTGGCAGATTTGAGTAGTCAGTTGATAAAGGATGGTATTGTAAAAGCAACAATTCTTTCAGAATTATTTTATAACCCTGTCAGTCTGCAAATAACTTTCACTCCTTTAGATCATCAGCAGATTTAAACTTTTCTTATTTGTGCTAGGAATGTATCATGTAAAACTGCTGGAAGCATGGTATACAAAGTTTCTATTATCCTTTTCAAGGTTGATGACCAAAACAAAAAGTACTACTTATAATTCATCATTGTAGCAGTTACACAGCAGTATACTAAACATCTCTTGGTTAATACCTGTACTCTGGTCAGGTAGCACACAATGAATCATTCAAAACAAGTACAATTTAGTGTCATGTCTAGTTTTTATGTGTCACTGCTACCCATAGTGAATCATTTGTATTGTACATAACAAATAGTATTCTGACTGTACACGTTTTTCATCTGACAAGAATTTTATACTTAGGCAAATTCATTTAATGGTGTAACCTTCTGTAATATGTGCCAAACAAGTATTCATAAAATTAATATTTGTGTCAAATTGTGTTTTATTTATTTCAAACAAAATCTGTTTTGTGGACATAACTTTATGTCCAATACAATTATTATGTTATTTCTTTTTAGTATCCCTTATAGATTTGCGTGATCAAAACTTTTAATACTAAAACTTTTTTTCAGCTGATAACCATGCTTTGTTGAGATTATTAAAGAAAAGTTTTGCTCATTCAGTGATGTGGCATCTTCAGTGATAAAGTTGAGTCTCATCGTAGTAAAACTACTGAAGACTTCATAGAATTGGAAAATTAATGAGAATAATATTCTTACAACCAGTGACAAGAATTATGAACTTAAAACAGTGGAATGAATTATTGAATACCAGATACTCTCAATTGCTAAAACAAACACACTTATATTACAACAGTTCTCTTTATATAATTATCAAGGACACACTGTATAGCCTACAAACAGTAATAAAAAAATCACAATAGTTTACAACACAAGTAAACAATTGATCATTTGTCACTTTCATTAAAAACTGCTGTCTAATATCATCTTATATGAATGCACAACCTACTACACCAACTCTCTAAAACTCAGCTGGTGGCAACATCCTAATTATCAGGCTAATGTGAGAAAGTTCCAGATGAATGCCAAGAGTGTGGCTCTAGAATATTCTGCAGTGCTGCTGATTAACAGTATGTGATCAGCATCACATAGAGTACTACACATTTAAGCTATCTAATTGACTTGGTATTACAATATTAGTAAAATGTGCTTGTTAACCAAATAGTGTGTTGTTACTCCTGAAAATCCCATTTGACTAAGAGCATTTTAGAAGTCTGGGTTATCTTTTATGTTTCACTCCACAAACATGCCTTTAGTTCAGCATTTCTTAACCTATTGGGCATGAGCCACTGCTGGGTCCCGAGAGGGCATTTGGAGGGTTGCAAAGTCAGGTTCGGATATTTATTTACTGTGTCTTAAAAAGCTACTACATGTAAATAACTAAGATATATCATTTTAACAATTTAAATTCAACCTGTTTTGTACATAGTCTAAACTGTACATATTTGTTATTCATGCTCTACCATTGTTTTTTACCAGCTCTGATGTTTAACTCTCTATAACCAGATTGAAAGTTGCTTCCCAGAGGGATACAGTGAATTCAATTGGATTCAAGACCCATGCTTGTATTTTGAAAGTTCTAACATGTTGTCAGTAAAACTAAATGAGCAATTGTGTGATATCATCTGTGATGCTGTGATTAAAACTAAATTTTTAGTAAATTATTTTGTATAGTTAGTGATAACATGAGACATGTCATGGACAAAAAAAGCCATAAACTTTCAGATTCTGACTTAACAAAGTTCTGGATATCTTTAAGAGATGAATATCCTGAACTTTCGGAGTTGTTCATCCCATTCATCACCTCATTCTTGAGTGAAATGGGATTTTCATCTCAAGTGAAAAGCAAGCACAGAAATAGACTTGACGCACACTCAGATTTATGACTTAATTTAACCACTCTTGAATCCAACATACCCCAGCTTTTGCAGAAAAAGCAGCTCCAACTGTCACATTAGTAACTAATGATTAGTTAGGCAAGTAAAAACTCTTTTGTTTTTAACTTCAGCATGTGTTTATTAGAGCAAATTAGTCTTTTGAATTACATATTTGCTTTTTGCTTTTCTATAATTAAGTGTATATATAATTTGTTTAAGCATAAAAGAAGGCTTAAAGTTCTCAGTGTTACCAAAAATATGATTATAAAGTGGGTGCACTTTATACACCCCTACAAGTAGTTCTGCCATGCACACCCCTACAAGTCTAATTAATTTTAAAAATCTAAAAGGTTAAGTTAGATAATTAAACGTAGACACAACCTCCCAAAATCGTCTCTGTACCGTAATTATTTGCGATAAATGGAAACTAATTTCTGTACTTCCAATAAATACACCCTTTTAATAAAATATGTGCCAATAAACCCCAATAAAATATGCACCAATAACGAAGCTTACTATCTAAGTTAGATAATTAAACGTAGACACAACCTCCCAAAATCGTCTCTGTACCGTCATTATGTGCGATAAATGGAAACTAATTTCTGTACTTCCAATAAATACACCCTTTTAATAAAATATGTACCAATAAACTCCAATAAAATATGTAAGAATAACGTAGCCTACTAGGTTATACGTTCTAAATTGGAAGTACCGATAGGTTTTAATTCGAATAAATACAGCCTTCAATGTATATACAGCCTTTTATCCATACAATAAATACAGCCTTTGAATCTACACTAACAAAGGAAATTTTTGTTAAATCTAATTAATTTTAAAAATCTAAAAGGTTAAGTTACATTGTTAAACGTAGACACAACCTCCAAAAATCGTCTGTGTACCGTAATTATGTGCGATAAATGGAAAATAATTTCTGTACTTCCAGTAAATACACCCTTTTATTGTACACTAACAAAGTAAATTTTATTTAAGTTACATTGTCGTACATAACCTCCATAACCTGGCATTAGTTACTTGTGAAGAAAACAGTTCTAGTTAGGGATGGCCCGAAACAACGGCACAGCTGTTTCGCATCAGCTTACTCAACGCAACTGATGCGGAGAAACCACTAATGTCTAATGTCTCGCATTAGGTGGCAACAGAACAGCAGAATGTCTCGCATTAGGAAGCAACAGCAGATGCGCCTGCCTGGCCGACAGCTAATGCGCTTAACTGATGAGAGTTGTCACAAGCCACTACAATGTACTTTTCACGTTCTAACTTCATTCCTTCTTTTCCGTGTTTTATGAAATGAACTACACAGACTAAACCTTAGCCCCTGATGCATACCGACTGCTTCGCTTATTTTCGTTTCTTTCCGTGGATGTTCGTACAGGTTGATTGCGTTGTCAGCTGGCAACCTTACACATATTGAGAATCAAACGTATTTCTGTACACGATTTTTATCGAACTTCCGTAATGCATCTGCAGTCACTGCCATATTTCTTCACTATTTCACTCTGTGCTTTGTTCATTATAAAAGTAAATTTTTCGCTAGAAGTATTTATGCATCCTTATTAGACTGTGCTAATGTAGAGGAGTTTAAACATTAGGTAGGTATGCATCAGTTGTACGAAAAATAGTGTGCGTTTAGACATTAGTCAACACTCTGTAGCAACGAATCAGCCAGACAACAACCTAATGTTCTGCATCTGATTATTTCAACTGATGCGCAGTGTCAACTAATGCGAACGCATCAGATGCGGTAAAACATCAACTCGGCACAACCCTAGTTCTAGTACACATCGAACACGGAAAAAAAAATACAAACGCGGAGACGGAACTTGTCTTTGGCCGCAGGCGGGTCTCACTAAATCCTGCGGCCAAATAGAGCTTCCGTCTCCACGTTTGTAATTTTTTTCCGTGTTCGATGTGTACTAGAACTGTTTTCTTCACAAGTAACTAATGCCAGGTTATGGAGGTTATGTAGACAATGTAACTTAAATAAAATTTACTTTGTTAGTGTACAATAAAAGGGTGTATGTACTGGAAGTACAGAAATAATTTTCCATTTATCGCACATAATTACGGTACACAGACGATTTTTGGAGGTTGTGTCTACGTTTAACAATGCAACTTAACCTTTTAGATTTTTAAAATTAATTAGATTTAACAAAAATTTCCTTTGTTAGTATACATTAAATTATTGTATGGATACAAGGCTGCTGTACATAACATTAAAGGCTGTATTTATTCGAAGTACCGGAATTAAAACCTATAGAAGTAAGATCTATAGAAGTAATTGTAAACAAGTGTTTTCTTTATCCTTTCAAACTAAAAAACTGACACTTCTCTGGAAATTGAAAAAAGGATTTTAATGTACTTGTTTGGTTATACGTTAGATTGTACTAGGTTATAAATTGGAAGTAAATTCCGGTACTTCAAATAAATACTCCTTTAATGTTATATACAGCCTTTTATCCATACAATAAATACAGCCTTTGAATGTACACTAACAAAGGAAATTTTTGTTAAATCTAATTAATTTTAAAAATCTAAAAGGTTAAGTTACTGATGTTACTACATCTTAAACATAGACACAACCTACAAAAATCGTCTGTGTACCGTAATTATGTGCAATAAATGGAAACTAATTTCTGTACTTCCAATAAATACACCCTTTTAATAAAATATGTGCCAATACTCTGAATTCAAATTAAATAAAGAAAAAAGGAATTGTGTGGTGTGTGTGTGTTTTCTGTGGTTGAGGCTGAAGATAGAAGTAGTTTCTGTAGAAATATTTCATTTCTAAAACGATTTTAAATATAAATCTTAAAACATGGAAGTCATGTATAGTTCTCCACACGGATATTTTCATTATTTGCATCAAATAGTATTATTGTTTAATACACGTTCTATCCAGATCAAATTATGTGTATACAGTTCTGGAAAAATTAGAAATAAAAATTTTTTTTGTTTATTTTAAACTGTATTATGTTTGGAAGTATCCCAAAGTAAATTTAACATTAATCATGTCAATCAATGAGGCCAGTCCAGTGTTTTAAGGCTAGGAGAATCCTTGAAATGTTTGGAGCATCACTAGGTCATAATGGATCAAATCATCAAACTTCAGTTTCTGTGAAAAACTGGCAGATTTGAGTAGTCAGTTGATAAAGGATGGTATTGTAAAAGCAACAATTCTTTCAGAATTATTTTATAACCCTGTCAGTCTGCAAATAACTTTCACTCCTTTAGATCATCAGCAGATTTAAACTTTTCTTATTTGTGCTAGGAATGTATCATGTAAAACTGCTGGAAGCATGGTATACAAAGTTTCTATTATCCTTTTCAAGGTTGATGACCAAAACAAAAAGTACTACTTATAATTCATCATTGTAGCAGTTACACAGCAGTATACTAAACATCTCTTGGTTAATACCTGTACTCTGGTCAGGTAGCACACAATGAATCATTCAAAACAAGTACAATTTAGTGTCATGTCTAGTTTTTATGTGTCACTGCTACCCATAGTGAATCATTTGTATTGTACATAACAAATAGTATTCTGACTGTACACGTTTTTCATCTGACAAGAATTTTATACTTAGGCAAATTCATTTAATGGTGTAACCTTCTGTAATATGTGCCAAACAAGTATTCATAAAATTAATATTTGTGTCAAATTGTGTTTTATTTATTTCAAACAAAATCTGTTTTGTGGACATAACTTTATGTCCAATACAATTATTATGTTATTTCTTTTTAGTATCCCTTATAGATTTGCGTGATCAAAACTTTTAATACTAAAACTTTTTTTCAGCTGATAACCATGCTTTGTTGAGATTATTAAAGAAAAGTTTTGCTCATTCAGTGATGTGGCATCTTCAGTGATAAAGTTGAGTCTCATCGTAGTAAAACTACTGAAGACTTCATAGAATTGGAAAATTAATGAGAATAATATTCTTACAACCAGTGACAAGAATTATGAACTTAAAACAGTGGAATGAATTATTGAATACCAGATACTCTCAATTGCTAAAACAAACACACTTATATTACAACAGTTCTCTTTATATAATTATCAAGGACACACTGTATAGCCTACAAACAGTAATAAAAAAATCACAATAGTTTACAACACAAGTAAACAATTGATCATTTGTCACTTTCATTAAAAACTGCTGTCTAATATCATCTTATATGAATGCACAACCTACTACACCAACTCTCTAAAACTCAGCTGGTGGCAACATCCTAATTATCAGGCTAATGTGAGAAAGTTCCAGATGAATGCCAAGAGTGTGGCTCTAGAATATTCTGCAGTGCTGCTGATTAACAGTATGTGATCAGCATCACATAGAGTACTACACATTTAAGCTATCTAATTGACTTGGTATTACAATATTAGTAAAATGTGCTTGTTAACCAAATAGTGTGTTGTTACTCCTGAAAATCCCATTTGACTAAGAGCATTTTAGAAGTCTGGGTTATCTTTTATGTTTCACTCCACAAACATGCCTTTAGTTCAGCATTTCTTAACCTATTGGGCATGAGCCACTGCTGGGTCCCGAGAGGGCATTTGGAGGGTTGCAAAGTCAGGTTCGGATATTTATTTACTGTGTCTTAAAAAGCTACTACATGTAAATAACTAAGATATATCATTTTAACAATTTAAATTCAACCTGTTTTGTACATAGTCTAAACTGTACATATTTGTTATTCATGCTCTACCATTGTTTTTTACCAGCTCTGATGTTTAACTCTCTATAACCAGATTGAAAGTTGCTTCCCAGAGGGATACAGTGAATTCAATTGGATTCAAGACCCATGCTTGTATTTTGAAAGTTCTAACATGTTGTCAGTAAAACTAAATGAGCAATTGTGTGATATCATCTGTGATGCTGTGATTAAAACTAAATTTTTAGTAAATTATTTTGTATAGTTAGTGATAACATGAGACATGTCATGGACAAAAAAAGCCATAAACTTTCAGATTCTGACTTAACAAAGTTCTGGATATCTTTAAGAGATGAATATCCTGAACTTTCGGAGTTGTTCATCCCATTCATCACCTCATTCTTGAGTGAAATGGGATTTTCATCTCAAGTGAAAAGCAAGCACAGAAATAGACT
Source organism: Magicicada septendecula (assembly GCA_034769895.1). Taxonomy (NCBI): domain Eukaryota; kingdom Metazoa; phylum Arthropoda; class Insecta; order Hemiptera; family Cicadidae; genus Magicicada; species Magicicada septendecula. Next base: position 548,400,062 of record CM068368.1, read on the forward strand.
TGACGCACACTCAGATTTATGACTTAATTTAACCACTCTTGAATCCAACATACCCCAGCTTTTGCAGAAAAAGCAGCTCCAACTGTCACATTAGTAACTAATGATTAGTTAGGCAAGTAAAAACTCTTTTGTTTTTAACTTCAGCATGTGTTTATTAGAGCAAATTAGTCTTTTGAATTACATATTTGCTTTTTGCTTTTCTATAATTAAGTGTATATATAATTTGTTTAAGCATAAAAGAAGGCTTAAAGTTCTCAGTGTTACCAAAAATATGATTATAAAGTGGGTGCACTTTATACACCCCTACAAGTAGTTCTGCCATGCACACCCCTACAAGTCTAATTAATTTTAAAAATCTAAAAGGTTAAGTTAGATAATTAAACGTAGACACAACCTCCCAAAATCGTCTCTGTACCGTAATTATTTGCGATAAATGGAAACTAATTTCTGTACTTCCAATAAATACACCCTTTTAATAAAATATGTGCCAATAAACCCCAATAAAATATGCACCAATAACGAAGCTTACTATCTAAGTTAGATAATTAAACGTAGACACAACCTCCCAAAATCGTCTCTGTACCGTCATTATGTGCGATAAATGGAAACTAATTTCTGTACTTCCAATAAATACACCCTTTTAATAAAATATGTACCAATAAACTCCAATAAAATATGTAAGAATAACGTAGCCTACTAGGTTATACGTTCTAAATTGGAAGTACCGATAGGTTTTAATTCGAATAAATACAGCCTTCAATGTATATACAGCCTTTTATCCATACAATAAATACAGCCTTTGAATCTACACTAACAAAGGAAATTTTTGTTAAATCTAATTAATTTTAAAAATCTAAAAGGTTAAGTTACATTGTTAAACGTAGACACAACCTCCAAAAATCGTCTGTGTACCGTAATTATGTGCGATAAATGGAAAATAATTTCTGTACTTCCAGTAAATACACCCTTTTATTGTACACTAACAAAGTAAATTTTATTTAAGTTACATTGTCGTACATAACCTCCATAACCTGGCATTAGTTACTTGTGAAGAAAACAGTTCTAGTTAGGGATGGCCCGAAACAACGGCACAGCTGTTTCGCATCAGCTTACTCAACGCAACTGATGCGGAGAAACCACTAATGTCTAATGTCTCGCATTAGGTGGCAACAGAACAGCAGAATGTCTCGCATTAGGAAGCAACAGCAGATGCGCCTGCCTGGCCGACAGCTAATGCGCTTAACTGATGAGAGTTGTCACAAGCCACTACAATGTACTTTTCACGTTCTAACTTCATTCCTTCTTTTCCGTGTTTTATGAAATGAACTACACAGACTAAACCTTAGCCCCTGATGCATACCGACTGCTTCGCTTATTTTCGTTTCTTTCCGTGGATGTTCGTACAGGTTGATTGCGTTGTCAGCTGGCAACCTTACACATATTGAGAATCAAACGTATTTCTGTACACGATTTTTATCGAACTTCCGTAATGCATCTGCAGTCACTGCCATATTTCTTCACTATTTCACTCTGTGCTTTGTTCATTATAAAAGTAAATTTTTCGCTAGAAGTATTTATGCATCCTTATTAGACTGTGCTAATGTAGAGGAGTTTAAACATTAGGTAGGTATGCATCAGTTGTACGAAAAATAGTGTGCGTTTAGACATTAGTCAACACTCTGTAGCAACGAATCAGCCAGACAACAACCTAATGTTCTGCATCTGATTATTTCAACTGATGCGCAGTGTCAACTAATGCGAACGCATCAGATGCGGTAAAACATCAACTCGGCACAACCCTAGTTCTAGTACACATCGAACACGGAAAAAAAAATACAAACGCGGAGACGGAACTTGTCTTTGGCCGCAGGCGGGTCTCACTAAATCCTGCGGCCAAATAGAGCTTCCGTCTCCACGTTTGTAATTTTTTTCCGTGTTCGATGTGTACTAGAACTGTTTTCTTCACAAGTAACTAATGCCAGGTTATGGAGGTTATGTAGACAATGTAACTTAAATAAAATTTACTTTGTTAGTGTACAATAAAAGGGTGTATGTACTGGAAGTACAGAAATAATTTTCCATTTATCGCACATAATTACGGTACACAGACGATTTTTGGAGGTTGTGTCTACGTTTAACAATGCAACTTAACCTTTTAGATTTTTAAAATTAATTAGATTTAACAAAAATTTCCTTTGTTAGTATACATTAAATTATTGTATGGATACAAGGCTGCTGTACATAACATTAAAGGCTGTATTTATTCGAAGTACCGGAATTAAAACCTATAGAAGTAAGATCTATAGAAGTAATTGTAAACAAGTGTTTTCTTTATCCTTTCAAACTAAAAAACTGACACTTCTCTGGAAATTGAAAAAAGGATTTTAATGTACTTGTTTGGTTATACGTTAGATTGTACTAGGTTATAAATTGGAAGTAAATTCCGGTACTTCAAATAAATACTCCTTTAATGTTATATACAGCCTTTTATCCATACAATAAATACAGCCTTTGAATGTACACTAACAAAGGAAATTTTTGTTAAATCTAATTAATTTTAAAAATCTGAAAGGTTAAGTTACTGATGTTACTACATCTTAAACATAGACACAACCTACAAAAATCGTCTGTGTACCGTAATTATGTGCAATAAATGGAAACTAATTTCTGTACTTCCAATAAATACACCCTTTTAATAAAATATGTGCCAATACTCTGAATTCAAATTAAATAAAGAAAAAAGGAATTGTGTGGTGTGTGTGTGTGTTTTCTGTGGTTGAGGCTGAAGATAGAAGTAGTTTCTGTAGAAATATTTCATTTCTAAAACGATTTTAAATATAAATCTTAAAACATGGAAGTCATGTATAGTTCTCCACACGGATATTTTCATTATTTGCATCAAATAGTATTATTGTTTAATACACGTTCTATCCAGATCAAATTATGTGTATACAGTTCTGGAAAAATTAGAAATAAAAATTTTTTTTGTTTATTTTAAACTGTATTATGTTTGGAAGTATCCCAAAGTAAATTTAACATTAATCATGTCAATCAATGAGGCCAGTCCAGTGTTTTAAGGCTAGGAGAATCCTTGAAATGTTTGGAGCATCACTAGGTCATAATGGATCAAATCATCAAACTTCAGTTTCTGTGAAAAACTGGCAGATTTGAGTAGTCAGTTGATAAAGGATGGTATTGTAAAAGCAACAATTCTTTCAGAATTATTTTATAACCCTGTCAGTCTGCAAATAACTTTCACTCCTTTAGATCATCAGCAGATTTAAACTTTTCTTATTTGTGCTAGGAATGTATCATGTAAAACTGCTGGAAGCATGGTATACAAAGTTTCTATTATCCTTTTCAAGGTTGATGACCAAAACAAAAAGTACTACTTATAATTCATCATTGTAGCAGTTACACAGCAGTATACTAAACATCTCTTGGTTAATACCTGTACTCTGGTCAGGTAGCACACAATGAATCATTCAAAACAAGTACAATTTAGTGTCATGTCTAGTTTTTATGTGTCACTGCTACCCATAGTGAATCATTTGTATTGTACATAACAAATAGTATTCTGACTGTACACGTTTTTCATCTGACAAGAATTTTATACTTAGGCAAACTCATTTAATGGTGTAACCTTCTGTAATATGTGCCAAACAAGTATTCATAAAATTAATATTTGTGTCAAATTGTGTTTTATTTATTTCAAACAAAATCTGTTTTGTGGACATAACTTTATGTCCAATACAATTATTATGTTATTTCTTTTTAGTATCCCTTATAGATTTGCGTGATCAAAACTTTTAATACTAAAACTTTTTTTCAGCTGATAACCATGCTTTGTTGAGATTATTAAAGAAAAGTTTTGCTCATTCAGTGATGTGGCATCTTCAGTGATAAAGTTGAGTCTCATCGTAGTAAAACTACTGAAGACTTCATAGAATTGGAAAATTAATGAGAATAATATTCTTACAACCAGTGACAAGAATTATGAACTTAAAACAGTGGAATGAATTATTGAATACCAGATACTCTCAATTGCTAAAACAAACACACTTATATTACAACAGTTCTCTTTATATAATTATCAAGGACACACTGTATAGCCTACAAACAGTAATAAAAAAATCACAATAGTTTACAACACAAGTAAACAATTGATCATTTGTCACTTTCATTAAAAACTGCTGTCTAATATCATCTTATATGAATGCACAACCTACTACACCAACTCTCTAAAACTCAGCTGGTGGCAACATCCTAATTATCAGGCTAATGTGAGAAAGTTCCAGATGAATGCCAAGAGTGTGGCTCTAGAATATTCTGCAGTGCTGCTGATTAACAGTATGTGATCAGCATCACATAGAGTACTACACATTTAAGCTATCTAATTGACTTGGTATTACAATATTAGTAAAATGTGCTTGTTAACCAAATAGTGTGTTGTTACTCCTGAAAATCCCATTTGACTAAGAGCATTTTAGAAGTCTGGGTTATCTTTTATGTTTCACTCCACAAACATGCCTTTAGTTCAGCATTTCTTAACCTATTGGGCATGAGCCACTGCTGGGTCCCGAGAGGGCATTTGGAGGGTTGCAAAGTCAGGTTCGGATATTTATTTACTGTGTCTTAAAAAGCTACTACATGTAAATAACTAAGATATATCATTTTAACAATTTAAATTCAACCTGTTTTGTACATAGTCTAAACTGTACATATTTGTTATTCATGCTCTACCATTGTTTTTTACCAGCTCTGATGTTTAACTCTCTATAACCAGATTGAAAGTTGCTTCCCAGAGGGATACAGTGAATTCAATTGGATTCAAGACCCATGCTTGTATTTTGAAAGTTCTAACATGTTGTCAGTAAAACTAAATGAGCAATTGTGTGATATCATCTGTGATGCTGTGATTAAAACTAAATTTTTAGTAAATTATTTTGTATAGTTAGTGATAACATGAGACATGTCATGGACAAAAAAAGCCATAAACTTTCAGATTCTGACTTAACAAAGTTCTGGATATCTTTAAGAGATGAATATCCTGAACTTTCGGAGTTGTTCATCCCATTCATCACCTCATTCTTGAGTGAAATGGGATTTTCATCTCAAGTGAAAAGCAAGCACAGAAATAGACTTGACGCACACTCAGATTTATGACTTAATTTAACCACTCTTGAATCCAACATACCCCAGCTTTTGCAGAAAAAGCAGCTCCAACTGTCACATTAGTAACTAATGATTAGTTAGGCAAGTAAAAACTCTTTTGTTTTTAACTTCAGCATGTGTTTATTAGAGCAAATTAGTCTTTTGAATTACATATTTGCTTTTTGCTTTTCTATAATTAAGTGTATATATAATTTGTTTAAGCATAAAAGAAGGCTTAAAGTTCTCAGTGTTACCAAAAATATGATTATAAAGTGGGTGCACTTTATACACCCCTACAAGTAGTTCTGCCATGCACACCCCTACAAGTCTAATTAATTTTAAAAATCTAAAAGGTTAAGTTAGATAATTAAACGTAGACACAACCTCCCAAAATCGTCTCTGTACCGTAATTATTTGCGATAAATGGAAACTAATTTCTGTACTTCCAATAAATACACCCTTTTAATAAAATATGTGCCAATAAACCCCAATAAAATATGCACCAATAACGAAGCTTACTATCTAAGTTAGATAATTAAACGTAGACACAACCTCCCAAAATCGTCTCTGTACCGTCATTATGTGCGATAAATGGAAACTAATTTCTGTACTTCCAATAAATACACCCTTTTAATAAAATATGTACCAATAAACTCCAATAAAATATGTAAGAATAACGTAGCCTACTAGGTTATACGTTCTAAATTGGAAGTACCGATAGGTTTTAATTCGAATAAATACAGCCTTCAATGTATATACAGCCTTTTATCCATACAATAAATACAGCCTTTGAATCTACACTAACAAAGGAAATTTTTGTTAAATCTAATTAATTTTAAAAATCTAAAAGGTTAAGTTACATTGTTAAACGTAGACACAACCTCCAAAAATCGTCTGTGTACCGTAATTATGTGCGATAAATGGAAAATAATTTCTGTACTTCCAGTAAATACACCCTTTTATTGTACACTAACAAAGTAAATTTTATTTAAGTTACATTGTCGTACATAACCTCCATAACCTGGCATTAGTTACTTGTGAAGAAAACAGTTCTAGTTAGGGATGGCCCGAAACAACGGCACAGCTGTTTCGCATCAGCTTACTCAACGCAACTGATGCGGAGAAACCACTAATGTCTAATGTCTCGCATTAGGTGGCAACAGAACAGCAGAATGTCTCGCATTAGGAAGCAACAGCAGATGCGCCTGCCTGGCCGACAGCTAATGCGCTTAACTGATGAGAGTTGTCACAAGCCACTACAATGTACTTTTCACGTTCTAACTTCATTCCTTCTTTTCCGTGTTTTATGAAATGAACTACACAGACTAAACCTTAGCCCCTGATGCATACCGACTGCTTCGCTTATTTTCGTTTCTTTCCGTGGATGTTCGTACAGGTTGATTGCGTTGTCAGCTGGCAACCTTACACATATTGAGAATCAAACGTATTTCTGTACACGATTTTTATCGAACTTCCGTAATGCATCTGCAGTCACTGCCATATTTCTTCAGTATTTCACTCTGTGCTTTGTTCATTATAAAAGTAAATTTTTCGCTAGAAGTATTTATGCATCCTTATTAGACTGTGCTAATGTAGAGGAGTTTAAACATTAGGTAGGTATGCATCAGTTGTACGAAAAATAGTGTGCGTTTAGACATTAGTCAACACTCTGTAGCAACGAATCAGCCAGACAACAACCTAATGTTCTGCATCTGATTATTTCAACTGATGCGCAGTGTCAACTAATGCGAACGCATCAGATGCGGTAAAACATCAACTCGGCACAACCCTAGTTCTAGTACACATCGAACACGGAAAAAAAAATACAAACGCGGAGACGGAACTTGTCTTTGGCCGCAGGCGGGTCTCACTAAATCCTGCGGCCAAATAGAGCTTCCGTCTCCACGTTTGTAATTTTTTTCCGTGTTCGATGTGTACTAGAACTGTTTTCTTCACAAGTAACTAATGCCAGGTTATGGAGGTTATGTAGACAATGTAACTTAAATAAAATTTACTTTGTTAGTGTACAATAAAAGGGTGTATGTACTGGAAGTACAGAAATAATTTTCCATTTATCGCACATAATTACGGTACACAGACGATTTTTGGAGGTTGTGTCTACGTTTAACAATGCAACTTAACCTTTTAGATTTTTAAAATTAATTAGATTTAACAAAAATTTCCTTTGTTAGTATACATTAAATTATTGTATGGATACAAGGCTGCTGTACATAACATTAAAGGCTGTATTTATTCGAAGTACCGGAATTAAAACCTATAGAAGTAAGATCTATAGAAGTAATTGTAAACAAGTGTTTTCTTTATCCTTTCAAACTAAAAAACTGACACTTCTCTGGAAATTGAAAAAAGGATTTTAATGTACTTGTTTGGTTATACGTTAGATTGTACTAGGTTATAAATTGGAAGTAAATTCCGGTACTTCAAATAAATACTCCTTTAATGTTATATACAGCCTTTTATCCATACAATAAATACAGCCTTTGAATGTACACTAACAAAGGAAATTTTTGTTAAATCTAATTAATTTTAAAAATCTAAAAGGTTAAGTTACTGATGTTACTACATCTTAAACATAGACACAACCTACAAAAATCGTCTGTGTACCGTAATTATGTGCAATAAATGGAAACTAATTTCTGTACTTCCAATAAATACACCCTTTTAATAAAATATGTGCCAATACTCTGAATTCAAATTAAATAAAGAAAAAAGGAATTGTGTGGTGTGTGTGTGTGTTTTCTGTGGTTGAGGCTGAAGATAGAAGTAGTTTCTGTAGAAATATTTCATTTCTAAAACGATTTTAAATATAAATCTTAAAACATGGAAGTCATGTATAGTTCTCCACACGGATATTTTCATTATTTGCATCAAATAGTATTATTGTTTAATACACGTTCTATCCAGATCAAATTATGTGTATACAGTTCTGGAAAAATTAGAAATAAAAATTTTTTTTGTTTATTTTAAACTGTATTATGTTTGGAAGTATCCCAAAGTAAATTTAACATTAATCATGTCAATCAATGAGGCCAGTCCAGTGTTTTAAGGCTAGGAGAATCCTTGAAATGTTTGGAGCATCACTAGGTCATAATGGATCAAATCATCAAACTTCAGTTTCTGTGAAAAACTGGCAGATTTGAGTAGTCAGTTGATAAAGGATGGTATTGTAAAAGCAACAATTCTTTCAGAATTATTTTATAACCCTGTCAGTCTGCAAATAACTTTCACTCCTTTAGATCATCAGCAGATTTAAACTTTTCTTATTTGTGCTAGGAATGTATCATGTAAAACTGCTGGAAGCATGGTATACAAAGTTTCTATTATCCTTTTCAAGGTTGATGACCAAAACAAAAAGTACTACTTATAATTCATCATTGTAGCAGTTACACAGCAGTATACTAAACATCTCTTGGTTAATACCTGTACTCTGGTCAGGTAGCACACAATGAATCATTCAAAACAAGTACAATTTAGTGTCATGTCTAGTTTTTATGTGTCACTGCTACCCATAGTGAATCATTTGTATTGTACATAACAAATAGTATTCTGACTGTACACGTTTTTCATCTGACAAGAATTTTATACTTAGGCAAATTCATTTAATGGTGTAACCTTCTGTAATATGTGCCAAACAAGTATTCATAAAATTAATATTTGTGTCAAATTGTGTTTTATTTATTTCAAACAAAATCTGTTTTGTGGACATAACTTTATGTCCAATACAATTATTATGTTATTTCTTTTTAGTATCCCTTATAGATTTGCGTGATCAAAACTTTTAATACTAAAACTTTTTTTCAGCTGATAACCATGCTTTGTTGAGATTATTAAAGAAAAGTTTTGCTCATTCAGTGATGTGGCATCTTCAGTGATAAAGTTGAGTCTCATCGTAGTAAAACTACTGAAGACTTCATAGAATTGGAAAATTAATGAGAATAATATTCTTACAACCAGTGACAAGAATTATGAACTTAAAACAGTGGAATGAATTATTGAATACCAGATACTCTCAATTGCTAAAACAAACACACTTATATTACAACAGTTCTCTTTATATAATTATCAAGGACACACTGTATAGCCTACAAACAGTAATAAAAAAATCACAATAGTTTACAACACAAGTAAACAATTGATCATTTGTCACTTTCATTAAAAACTGCTGTCTAATATCATCTTATATGAATGCACAACCTACTACACCAACTCTCTAAAACTCAGCTGGTGGCAACATCCTAATTATCAGGCTAATGTGAGAAAGTTCCAGATGAATGCCAAGAGTGTGGCTCTAGAATATTCTGCAGTGCTGCTGATTAACAGTATGTGATCAGCATCACATAGAGTACTACACATTTAAGCTATCTAATTGACTTGGTATTACAATATTAGTAAAATGTGCTTGTTAACCAAATAGTGTGTTGTTACTCCTGAAAATCCCATTTGACTAAGAGCATTTTAGAAGTCTGGGTTATCTTTTATGTTTCACTCCACAAACATGCCTTTAGTTCAGCATTTCTTAACCTATTGGGCATGAGCCACTGCTGGGTCCCGAGAGGGCATTTGGAGGGTTGCAAAGTCAGGTTCGGATATTTATTTACTGTGTCTTAAAAAGCTACTACATGTAAATAACTAAGATATATCATTTTAACAATTTAAATTCAACCTGTTTTGTACATAGTCTAAACTGTACATATTTGTTATTCATGCTCTACCATTGTTTTTTACCAGCTCTGATGTTTAACTCTCTATAACCAGATTGAAAGTTGCTTCCCAGAGGGATACAGTGAATTCAATTGGATTCAAGACCCATGCTTGTATTTTGAAAGTTCTAACATGTTGTCAGTAAAACTAAATGAGCAATTGTGTGATATCATCTGTGATGCTGTGATTAAAACTAAATTTTTAGTAAATTATTTTGTATAGTTAGTGATAACATGAGACATGTCATGGACAAAAAAAGCCATAAACTTTCAGATTCTGACTTAACAAAGTTCTGGATATCTTTAAGAGATGAATATCCTGAACTTTCGGAGTTGTTCATCCCATTCATCACCTCATTCTTGAGTGAAATGGGATTTTCATCTCAAGTGAAAAGCAAGCACAGAAATAGACTTGACGCACACTCAGATTTATGACTTAATTTAACCACTCTTGAATCCAACATACCCCAGCTTTTGCAGAAAAAGCAGCTCCAACTGTCACATTAGTAACTAATGATTAGTTAGGCAAGTAAAAACTCTTTTGTTTTTAACTTCAGCATGTGTTTATTAGAGCAAATTAGTCTTTTGAATTACATATTTGCTTTTTGCTTTTCTATAATTAAGTGTATATATAATTTGTTTAAGCATAAAAGAAGGCTTAAAGTTCTCAGTGTTACCAAAAATATGATTATAAAGTGGGTGCACTTTATACACCCCTACAAGTAGTTCTGCCATGCACACCCCTACAAGTCTAATTAATTTTAAAAATCTAAAAGGTTAAGTTAGATAATTAAACGTAGACACAACCTCCCAAAATCGTCTCTGTACCGTAATTATTTGCGATAAATGGAAACTAATTTCTGTACTTCCAATAAATACACCCTTTTAATAAAATATGTGCCAATAAACCCCAATAAAATATGCACCAATAACGAAGCTTACTATCTAAGTTAGATAATTAAACGTAGACACAACCTCCCAAAATCGTCTCTGTACCGTCATTATGTGCGATAAATGGAAACTAATTTCTGTACTTCCAATAAATACACCCTTTTAATAAAATATGTACCAATAAACTCCAATAAAATATGTAAGAATAACGTAGCCTACTAGGTTATACGTTCTAAATTGGAAGTACCGATAGGTTTTAATTCGAATAAATACAGCCTTCAATGTATATACAGCCTTTTATCCATACAATAAATACAGCCTTTGAATCTACACTAACAAAGGAAATTTTTGTTAAATCTAATTAATTTTAAAAATCTAAAAGGTTAAGTTACATTGTTAAACGTAGACACAACCTCCAAAAATCGTCTGTGTACCGTAATTATGTGCGATAAATGGAAAATAATTTCTGTACTTCCAGTAAATACACCCTTTTATTGTACACTAACAAAGTAAATTTTATTTAAGTTACATTGTCGTACATAACCTCCATAACCTGGCATTAGTTACTTGTGAAGAAAACAGTTCTAGTTAGGGATGGCCCGAAACAACGGCACAGCTGTTTCGCATCAGCTTACTCAACGCAACTGATGCGGAGAAACCACTAATGTCTAATGTCTCGCATTAGGTGGCAACAGAACAGCAGAATGTCTCGCATTAGGAAGCAACAGCAGATGCGCCTGCCTGGCCGACAGCTAATGCGCTTAACTGATGAGAGTTGTCACAAGCCACTACAATGTACTTTTCACGTTCTAACTTCATTCCTTCTTTTCCGTGTTTTATGAAATGAACTACACAGACTAAACCTTAGCCCCTGATGCATACCGACTGCTTCGCTTATTTTCGTTTCTTTCCGTGGATGTTCGTACAGGTTGATTGCGTTGTCAGCTGGCAACCTTACACATATTGAGAATCAAACGTATTTCTGTACACGATTTTTATCGAACTTCCGTAATGCATCTGCAGTCACTGCCATATTTCTTCAGTATTTCACTCTGTGCTTTGTTCATTATAAAAGTAAATTTTTCGCTAGAAGTATTTATGCATCCTTATTAGACTGTGCTAATGTAGAGGAGTTTAAACATTAGGTAGGTATGCATCAGTTGTACGAAAAATAGTGTGCGTTTAGACATTAGTCAACACTCTGTAGCAACGAATCAGCCAGACAACAACCTAATGTTCTGCATCTGATTATTTCAACTGATGCGCAGTGTCAACTAATGCGAACGCATCAGATGCGGTAAAACATCAACTCGGCACAACCCTAGTTCTAGTACACATCGAACACGGAAAAAAAAATACAAACGCGGAGACGGAACTTGTCTTTGGCCGCAGGCGGGTCTCACTAAATCCTGCGGCCAAATAGAGCTTCCGTCTCCACGTTTGTAATTTTTTTCCGTGTTCGATGTGTACTAGAACTGTTTTCTTCACAAGTAACTAATGCCAGGTTATGGAGGTTATGTAGACAATGTAACTTAAATAAAATTTACTTTGTTAGTGTACAATAAAAGGGTGTATGTACTGGAAGTACAGAAATAATTTTCCATTTATCGCACATAATTACGGTACACAGACGATTTTTGGAGGTTGTGTCTACGTTTAACAATGCAACTTAACCTTTTAGATTTTTAAAATTAATTAGATTTAACAAAAATTTCCTTTGTTAGTATACATTAAATTATTGTATGGATACAAGGCTGCTGTACATAACATTAAAGGCTGTATTTATTCGAAGTACCGGAATTAAAACCTATAGAAGTAAGATCTATAGAAGTAATTGTAAACAAGTGTTTTCTTTATCCTTTCAAACTAAAAAACTGACACTTCTCTGGAAATTGAAAAAAGGATTTTAATGTACTTGTTTGGTTATACGTTAGATTGTACTAGGTTATAAATTGGAAGTAAATTCCGGTACTTCAAATAAATACTCCTTTAATGTTATATACAGCCTTTTATCCATACAATAAATACAGCCTTTGAATGTACACTAACAAAGGAAATTTTTGTTAAATCTAATTAATTTTAAAAATCTAAAAGGTTAAGTTACTGATGTTACTACATCTTAAACATAGACACAACCTACAAAAATCGTCTGTGTACCGTAATTATGTGCAATAAATGGAAACTAATTTCTGTACTTCCAATAAATACACCCTTTTAATAAAATATGTGCCAATACTCTGAATTCAAATTAAATAAAGAAAAAAGGAATTGTGTGGTGTGTGTGTGTGTTTTCTGTGGTTGAGGCTGAAGATAGAAGTAGTTTCTGTAGAAATATTTCATTTCTAAAACGATTTTAAATATAAATCTTAAAACATGGAAGTCATGTATAGTTCTCCACACGGATATTTTCATTATTTGCATCAAATAGTATTATTGTTTAATACACGTTCTATCCAGATCAAATTATGTGTATACAGTTCTGGAAAAATTAGAAATAAAAATTTTTTTTGTTTATTTTAAACTGTATTATGTTTGGAAGTATCCCAAAGTAAATTTAACATTAATCATGTCAATCAATGAGGCCAGTCCAGTGTTTTAAGGCTAGGAGAATCCTTGAAATGTTTGGAGCATCACTAGGTCATAATGGATCAAATCATCAAACTTCAGTTTCTGTGAAAAACTGGCAGATTTGAGTAGTCAGTTGATAAAGGATGGTATTGTAAAAGCAACAATTCTTTCAGAATTATTTTATAACCCTGTCAGTCTGCAAATAACTTTCACTCCTTTAGATCATCAGCAGATTTAAACTTTTCTTATTTGTGCTAGGAATGTATCATGTAAAACTGCTGGAAGCATGGTATACAAAGTTTCTATTATCCTTTTCAAGGTTGATGACCAAAACAAAAAGTACTACTTATAATTCATCATTGTAGCAGTTACACAGCAGTATACTAAACATCTCTTGGTTAATACCTGTACTCTGGTCAGGTAGCACACAATGAATCATTCAAAACAAGTACAATTTAGTGTCATGTCTAGTTTTTATGTGTCACTGCTACCCATAGTGAATCATTTGTATTGTACATAACAAATAGTATTCTGACTGTACACGTTTTTCATCTGACAAGAATTTTATACTTAGGCAAACTCATTTAATGGTGTAACCTTCTGTAATATGTGCCAAACAAGTATTCATAAAATTAATATTTGTGTCAAATTGTGTTTTATTTATTTCAAACAAAATCTGTTTTGTGGACATAACTTTATGTCCAATACAATTATTATGTTATTTCTTTTTAGTATCCCTTATAGATTTGCGTGATCAAAACTTTTAATACTAAAACTTTTTTTCAGCTGATAACCATGCTTTGTTGAGATTATTAAAGAAAAGTTTTGCTCATTCAGTGATGTGGCATCTTCAGTGATAAAGTTGAGTCTCATCGTAGTAAAACTACTGAAGACTTCATAGAATTGGAAAATTAATGAGAATAATATTCTTACAACCAGTGACAAGAATTATGAACTTAAAACAGTGGAATGAATTATTGAATACCAGATACTCTCAATTGCTAAAACAAACACACTTATATTACAACAGTTCTCTTTATATAATTATCAAGGACACACTGTATAGCCTACAAACAGTAATAAAAAAATCACAATAGTTTACAACACAAGTAAACAATTGATCATTTGTCACTTTCATTAAAAACTGCTGTCTAATATCATCTTATATGAATGCACAACCTACTACACCAACTCTCTAAAACTCAGCTGGTGGCAACATCCTAATTATCAGGCTAATGTGAGAAAGTTCCAGATGAATGCCAAGAGTGTGGCTCTAGAATATTCTGCAGTGCTGCTGATTAACAGTATGTGATCAGCATCACATAGAGTACTACACATTTAAGCTATCTAATTGGCTTGGTATTACAATATTAGTAAAATGTGCTTGTTAACCAAATAGTGTGTTGTTACTCCTGAAAATCCCATTTGACTAAGAGCATTTTAGAAGTCTGGGTTATCTTTTATGTTTCACTCCACAAACATGCCTTTAGTTCAGCATTTCTTAACCTATTGGGCATGAGCCACTGCTGGGTCCCGAGAGGGCATTTGGAGGGTTGCAAAGTCAGGTTCGGATATTTATTTACTGTGTCTTAAAAAGCTACTACATGTAAATAACTAAGATATATCATTTTAACAATTTAAATTCAACCTGTTTTGTACATAGTCTAAACTGTACATATTTGTTATTCATGCTCTACCATTGTTTTTTACCAGCTCTGATGTTTAACTCTCTATAACCAGATTGAAAGTTGCTTCCCAGAGGGATACAGTGAATTCAATTGGATTCAAGACCCATTCTTGTATTTTGAAAGTTCTAACATGTTGTGAGTAAAACTAAATGAGCAATTGTGTGATATCATCTGTGATGCTGTGATTAAAACTAAATTTTTAGTAAATTATTTTGTATAGTTAGTGATAACATGAGACATGTCATGGACAAAAAAAGCCATAAACTTTCAGATTCTGACTTAACAAAGTTCTGGATATCTTTAAGAGATGAATATCCTGAACTTTCGGAGTTGTTCATCCCATTCATCACCTCATTCTTGAGTGAAATGGGATTTTCATCTCAAGTGAAAAGCAAGCACAGAAATAGACTTGACGCACACTCAGATTTATGACTTAATTTAACCACTCTTGAATCCAACATACCCCAGCTTTTGCAGAAAAAGCAGCTCCAACTGTCACATTAGTAACTAATGATTAGTTAGGCAAGTAAAAACTCTTTTGTTTTTAACTTCAGCATGTGTTTATTAGAGCAAATTAGTCTTTTGAATTACATATTTGCTTTTTGCTTTTCTATAATTAAGTGTATATATAATTTGTTTAAGCATAAAAGAAGGCTTAAAGTTCTCAGTGTTACCAAAAATATGATTATAAAGTGGGTGCACTTTATACACCCCTACAAGTAGTTCTGCCATGCACACCCCTACAAGTCTAATTAATTTTAAAAATCTAAAAGGTTAAGTTAGATAATTAAACGTAGACACAACCTCCCAAAATCGTCTCTGTACCGTAATTATTTGCGATAAATGGAAACTAATTTCTGTACTTCCAATAAATACACCCTTTTAATAAAATATGTGCCAATAAACCCCAATAAAATATGCACCAATAACGAAGCTTACTATCTAAGTTAGATAATTAAACGTAGACACAACCTCCCAAAATCGTCTCTGTACCGTCATTATGTGCGATAAATGGAAACTAATTTCTGTACTTCCAATAAATACACCCTTTTAATAAAATATGTACCAATAAACTCCAATAAAATATGTAAGAATAACGTAGCCTACTAGGTTATACGTTCTAAATTGGAAGTACCGATAGGTTTTAATTCGAATAAATACAGCCTTCAATGTATATACAGCCTTTTATCCATACAATAAATACAGCCTTTGAATCTACACTAACAAAGGAAATTTTTGTTAAATCTAATTAATTTTAAAAATCTAAAAGGTTAAGTTACATTGTTAAACGTAGACACAACCTCCAAAAATCGTCTGTGTACCGTAATTATGTGCGATAAATGGAAAATAATTTCTGTACTTCCAGTAAATACACCCTTTTATTGTACACTAACAAAGTAAATTTTATTTAAGTTACATTGTCGTACATAACCTCCATAACCTGGCATTAGTTACTTGTGAAGAGAACAGTTCTAGTTAGGGATGGCCCGAAACAACGGCACAGCTGTTTCGCATCAGCTTACTCAACGCAACTGATGCGGAGAAACCACTAATGTCTAATGTCTCGCATTAGGTGGCAACAGAACAGCAGAATGTCTCGCATTAGGAAGCAACAGCAGATGCGCCTGCCTGGCCGACAGCTAATGCGCTTAACTGATGAGAGTTGTCACAAGCCACTACAATGTACTTTTCACGTTCTAACTTCATTCCTTCTTTTCCGTGTTTTATGAAATGAACTACACAGACTAAACCTTAGCCCCTGATGCATACCGACTGCTTCGCTTATTTTCGTTTCTTTCCGTGGATGTTCGTACAGGTTGATTGCGTTGTCAGCTGGCAACCTTACACATATTGAGAATCAAACGTATTTCTGTACACGATTTTTATCGAACTTCCGTAATGCATCTGCAGTCACTGCCATATTTCTTCACTATTTCACTCTGTGCTTTGTTCATTATAAAAGTAAATTTTTCGCTAGAAGTATTTATGCATCCTTATTAGACTGTGCTAATGTAGAGGAGTTTAAACATTAGGTAGGTATGCATCAGTTGTACGAAAAATAGTGTGCGTTTAGACATTAGTCAACACTCTGTAGCAACGAATCAGCCAGACAACAACCTAATGTTCTGCATCTGATTATTTCAACTGATGCGCAGTGTCAACTAATGCGAACGCATCAGATGCGGTAAAACATCAACTCGGCACAACCCTAGTTCTAGTACACATCGAACACGGAAAAAAAAATACAAACGCGGAGACGGAACTTGTCTTTGGCCGCAGGCGGGTCTCACTAAATCCTGCGGCCAAATAGAGCTTCCGTCTCCACGTTTGTAATTTTTTTCCGTGTTCGATGTGTACTAGAACTGTTTTCTTCACAAGTAACTAATGCCAGGTTATGGAGGTTATGTAGACAATGTAACTTAAATAAAATTTACTTTGTTAGTGTACAATAAAAGGGTGTATGTACTGGAAGTACAGAAATAATTTTCCATTTATCGCACATAATTACGGTACACAGACGATTTTTGGAGGTTGTGTCTACGTTTAACAATGCAACTTAACCTTTTAGATTTTTAAAATTAATTAGATTTAACAAAAATTTCCTTTGTTAGTATACATTAAATTATTGTATGGATACAAGGCTGCTGTACATAACATTAAAGGCTGTATTTATTCGAAGTACCGGAATTAAAACCTATAGAAGTAAGATCTATAGAAGTAATTGTAAACAAGTGTTTTCTTTATCCTTTCAAACTAAAAAACTGACACTTCTCTGGAAATTGAAAAAAGGATTTTAATGTACTTGTTTGGTTATACGTTAGATTGTACTAGGTTATAAATTGGAAGTAAATTCCGGTACTTCAAATAAATACTCCTTTAATGTTATATACAGCCTTTTATCCATACAATAAATACAGCATTTGAATGTACACTAACAAAGGAAATTTTTGTTAAATCTAATTAATTTTAAAAATCTAAAAGGTTAAGTTACTGATGTTACTACATCTTAAACATAGACACAACCTACAAAAATCGTCTGTGTACCGTAATTATGTGCAATAAATGGAAACTAATTTCTGTACTTCCAATAAATACACCCTTTTAATAAAATATGTGCCAATACTCTGAATTCAAATTAAATAAAGAAAAAAGGAATTGTGTGGTGTGTGTGTGTGTTTTCTGTGGTTGAGGCTGAAGATAGAAGTAGTTTCTGTAGAAATATTTCATTTCTAAAACGATTTTAAATATAAATCTTAAAACATGGAAGTCATGTATAGTTCTCCACACGGATATTTTCATTATTTGCATCAAATAGTATTATTGTTTAATACACGTTCTATCCAGATCAAATTATGTGTATACAGTTCTGGAAAAATTAGAAATAAAAATTTTTTTTGTTTATTTTAAACTGTATTATGTTTGGAAGTATCCCAAAGTAAATTTAACATTAATCATGTCAATCAATGAGGCCAGTCCAGTGTTTTAAGGCTAGGAGAATCCTTGAAATGTTTGGAGCATCACTAGGTCATAATGGATCAAATCATCAAACTTCAGTTTCTGTGAAAAACTGGCAG
The DNA here is from genome assembly GCA_034769895.1 of Magicicada septendecula. Taxonomy (NCBI): domain Eukaryota; kingdom Metazoa; phylum Arthropoda; class Insecta; order Hemiptera; family Cicadidae; genus Magicicada; species Magicicada septendecula. The sequence continues at coordinate 548,418,659 of CM068368.1, forward strand.
ATTTGAGTAGTCAGTTGATAAAGGATGGTATTGTAAAAGCAACAATTCTTTCAGAATTATTTTATAACCCTGTCAGTCTGCAAATAACTTTCACTCCTTTAGATCATCAGCAGATTTAAACTTTTCTTATTTGTGCTAGGAATGTATCATGTAAAACTGCTGGAAGCATGGTATACAAAGTTTCTATTATCCTTTTCAAGGTTGATGACCAAAACAAAAAGTACTACTTATAATTCATCATTGTAGCAGTTACACAGCAGTATACTAAACATCTCTTGGTTAATACCTGTACTCTGGTCAGGTAGCACACAATGAATCATTCAAAACAAGTACAATTTAGTGTCATGTCTAGTTTTTATGTGTCACTGCTACCCATAGTGAATCATTTGTATTGTACATAACAAATAGTATTCTGACTGTACACGTTTTTCATCTGACAAGAATTTTATACTTAGGCAAACTCATTTAATGGTGTAACCTTCTGTAATATGTGCCAAACAAGTATTCATAAAATTAATATTTGTGTCAAATTGTGTTTTATTTATTTCAAACAAAATCTGTTTTGTGGACATAACTTTATGTCCAATACAATTATTATGTTATTTCTTTTTAGTATCCCTTATAGATTTGCGTGATCAAAACTTTTAATACTAAAACTTTTTTTCAGCTGATAACCATGCTTTGTTGAGATTATTAAAGAAAAGTTTTGCTCATTCAGTGATGTGGCATCTTCAGTGATAAAGTTGAGTCTCATCGTAGTAAAACTACTGAAGACTTCATAGAATTGGAAAATTAATGAGAATAATATTCTTACAACCAGTGACAAGAATTATGAACTTAAAACAGTGGAATGAATTATTGAATACCAGATACTCTCAATTGCTAAAACAAACACACTTATATTACAACAGTTCTCTTTATATAATTATCAAGGACACACTGTATAGCCTACAAACAGTAATAAAAAAATCACAATAGTTTACAACACAAGTAAACAATTGATCATTTGTCACTTTCATTAAAAACTGCTGTCTAATATCATCTTATATGAATGCACAACCTACTACACCAACTCTCTAAAACTCAGCTGGTGGCAACATCCTAATTATCAGGCTAATGTGAGAAAGTTCCAGATGAATGCCAAGAGTGTGGCTCTAGAATATTCTGCAGTGCTGCTGATTAACAGTATGTGATCAGCATCACATAGAGTACTACACATTTAAGCTATCTAATTGACTTGGTATTACAATATTAGTAAAATGTGCTTGTTAACCAAATAGTGTGTTGTTACTCCTGAAAATCCCATTTGACTAAGAGCATTTTAGAAGTCTGGGTTATCTTTTATGTTTCACTCCACAAACATGCCTTTAGTTCAGCATTTCTTAACCTATTGGGCATGAGCCACTGATGGGTCCCGAGAGGGCATTTGGAGGGTTGCAAAGTCAGGTTCGGATATTTATTTACTGTGTCTTAAAAAGCTACTACATGTAAATAACTAAGATATATCATTTTAACAATTTAAATTCAACCTGTTTTGTACATAGTCTAAACTGTACATATTTGTTATTCATGCTCTACCATTGTTTTTTACCAGCTCTGATGTTTAACTCTCTATAACCAGATTGAAAGTTGCTTCCCAGAGGGATACAGTGAATTCAATTGGATTCAAGACCCATTCTTGTATTTTGAAAGTTCTAACATGTTGTGAGTAAAACTAAATGAGCAATTGTGTGATATCATCTGTGATGCTGTGATTAAAACTAAATTTTTAGTAAATTATTTTGTATAGTTAGTGATAACATGAGACATGTCATGGACAAAAAAAGCCATAAACTTTCAGATTCTGACTTAACAAAGTTCTGGATATCTTTAAGAGATGAATATCCTGAACTTTCGGAGTTGTTCATCCCATTCATCACCTCATTCTTGAGTGAAATGGGATTTTCATCTCAAGTGAAAAGCAAGCACAGAAATAGACTTGACGCACACTCAGATTTATGACTTAATTTAACCACTCTTGAATCCAACATACCCCAGCTTTTGCAGAAAAAGCAGCTCCAACTGTCACATTAGTAACTAATGATTAGTTAGGCAAGTAAAAACTCTTTTGTTTTTAACTTCAGCATGTGTTTATTAGAGCAAATTAGTCTTTTGAATTACATATTTGCTTTTTGCTTTTCTATAATTAAGTGTATATATAATTTGTTTAAGCATAAAAGAAGGCTTAAAGTTCTCAGTGTTACCAAAAATATGATTATAAAGTGGGTGCACTTTATACACCCCTACAAGTAGTTCTGCCATGCACACCCCTACAAGTCTAATTAATTTTAAAAATCTAAAAGGTTAAGTTAGATAATTAAACGTAGACACAACCTCCCAAAATCGTCTCTGTACCGTAATTATTTGCGATAAATGGAACCTCATTTCTGTACTTCCAATAAATACACCCTTTTAATAAAATATGTGCCAATAAACCCCAATAAAATATGCACCAATAACGAAGCTTACTATCTAAGTTAGATAATTAAACGTAGACACAACCTCCCAAAATCGTCTCTGTACCGTCATTATGTGCGATAAATGGAAACTAATTTCTGTACTTCCAATAAATACACCCTTTTAATAAAATATGTACCAATAAACTCCAATAAAATATGTAAGAATAACGTAGCCTACTAGGTTATACGTTCTAAATTGGAAGTACCGATAGGTTTTAATTCGAATAAATACAGCCTTCAATGTATATACAGCCTTTTATCCATACAATAAATACAGCCTTTGAATCTACACTAACAAAGGAAATTTTTGTTAAATCTAATTAATTTTAAAAATCTAAAAGGTTAAGTTACATTGTTAAACGTAGACACAACCTCCAAAAATCGTCTGTGTACCGTAATTATGTGCGATAAATGGAAAATAATTTCTGTACTTCCAGTAAATACACCCTTTTATTGTACACTAACAAAGTAAATTTTATTTAAATTACATTGTCGTACATAACCTCCATAACCTGGCATTAGTTACTTGTGAAGAGAACAGTTCTAGTTAGGGATGGCCCGAAACAACGGCACAGCTGTTTCGCATCAGCTTACTCAACGCAACTGATGCGGAGAAACCACTAATGTCTAATGTCTCGCATTAGGTGGCAACAGAACAGCAGAATGTCTCGCATTAGGAAGCAACAGCAGATGCGCTTGCCTGGCCGACAGCTAATGCGCTTAAGTGATGAGAGTTGTCACAAGCCACTACAATGTACTTTTCACGTTCTAACGTCATTCCTTCTTTTCCGTGTTTTATGAAATGAACTACACAGACTAAACCTTAGCCCCTGATGCATACCGACTGCTTCGCTTATTTTCGTTTCTTTCCGTGGATGTTCGTACAGGTTGATTGCGTAGTCAGCTGGCAACCTTACACATATTGAGAATCAAACGTATTTCTGTACACGATTTTTATCGAACTTCCGTAATGCATCTGCAGTCACTGCCATATTTCTTCAGTATTTCGCTCTGTGCTTTGTTCATTATAAAAGTAAATTTTTCGCTAGAAGTATTTATGCATCCTTATTAGACTGTGCTAATGTAGAGGAGTTTAAACATTAGGTAGGTATGCATCAGTTGTACGAAAAATAGTGTGCGTTTAGACATTAGTCAACACTCTGTAGCAACGAATCAGCCAGACAACAACCTAATGTTCTGCATCTGATTATTTCAACTGATGCGCAGTGTCAACTAATGCGAACGCATCAGATGCGGTAAAACATCAACTCGGCACAACCCTAGTTCTAGTATACATCGAACACGGAAAAAAAAATACAAACGCGGAGACGGAACTTGTCTTTGGCCGCAGGCGGGTCTCACTAAATCCTGCGGCCAAATAGAGCTTCCGTCTCCACGTTTGTAATTTTTTTCCGTGTTCGATGTGTACTAGAACTGTTTTCTTCACAAGTAACTAATGCCAGGTTATGGAGGTTATGTAGACAATGTAACTTAAATAAAATTTACTTTGTTAGTGTACAATAAAAGGGTGTATGTACTGGAAGTACAGAAATAATTTTCCATTTATCGCACATAATTACGGTACACAGACGATTTTTGGAGGTTGTGTCTACGTTTAACAATGCAACTTAACCTTTTAGATTTTTAAAATTAATTAGATTTAACAAAAATTTCCTTTGTTAGTATACATTAAATTATTGTATGGATACAAGGCTGCTGTACATAACATTAAAGGCTGTATTTATTCGAAGTACCGGAATTAAAACCTATAGAAGTAAGATCTATAGAAGTAATTGTAAACAAGTGTTTTCTTTATCCTTTCAAACTAAAAAACTGACACTTCTCTGGAAATTGAAAAAAGGATTTTAATGTACTTGTTTGGTTATACGTTAGATTGTACTAGGTTATAAATTGGAAGTAAATTCCGGTACTTCAAATAAATACTCCTTTAATGTTATATACAGCCTTTTATCCATACAATAAATACAGCCTTTGAATGTACACTAACAAAGGAAATTTTTGTTAAATCTAATTAATTTTAAAAATCTAAAAGGTTAAGTTACTGATGTTACTACATCTTAAACATAGACACAACCTACAAAAATCGTCTGTGTACCGTAATTATGTGCAATAAATGGAAACTAATTTCTGTACTTCCAATAAATACACCCTTTTAATAAAATATGTGCCAATACTCTGAATTCAAATTAAATAAAGAAAAAAGGAATTGTGTGGTGTGTGTGTGTTTTCTGTGGTTGAGGCTGAAGATAGAAGTAGTTTCTGTAGAAATATTTCATTTCTAAAACGATTTTAAATATAAATCTTAAAACATGGAAGTCATGTATAGTTCTCCACACGGATATTTTCATTATTTGCATCAAATAGTATTATTGTTTAATACACGTTCTATCCAGATCAAATTATGTGTATACAGTTCTGGAAAAATTAGAAATAAAAATTTTTTTTGTTTATTTTAAACTGTATTATGTTTGGAAGTATCCCAAAGTAAATTTAACATTAATCATGTCAATCAATGAGGCCAGTCCAGTGTTTTAAGGCTAGGAGAATCCTTGAAATGTTTGGAGCATCACTAGGTCATAATGGATCAAATCATCAAACTTCAGTTTCTGTGAAAAACTGGCAGATTTGAGTAGTCAGTTGATAAAGGATGGTATTGTAAAAGCAACAATTCTTTCAGAATTATTTTATAACCCTGTCAGTCTGCAAATAACTTTCACTCCTTTAGATCATCAGCAGATTTAAACTTTTCTTATTTGTGCTAGGAATGTATCATGTAAAACTGCTGGAAGCATGGTATACAAAGTTTCTATTATCCTTTTCAAGGTTGATGACCAAAACAAAAAGTACTACTTATAATTCATCATTGTAGCAGTTACACAGCAGTATACTAAACATCTCTTGGTTAATACCTGTACTCTGGTCAGGTAGCACACAATGAATCATTCAAAACAAGTACAATTTAGTGTCATGTCTAGTTTTTATGTGTCACTGCTACCCATAGTGAATCATTTGTATTGTACATAACAAATAGTATTCTGACTGTACACGTTTTTCATCTGACAAGAATTTTATACTTAGGCAAACTCATTTAATGGTGTAACCTTCTGTAATATGTGCCAAACAAGTATTCATAAAATTAATATTTGTGTCAAATTGTGTTTTATTTATTTCAAACAAAATCTGTTTTGTGGACATAACTTTATGTCCAATACAATTATTATGTTATTTCTTTTTAGTATCCCTTATAGATTTGCGTGATCAAAACTTTTAATACTAAAACTTTTTTTCAGCTGATAACCATGCTTTGTTGAGATTATTAAAGAAAAGTTTTGCTCATTCAGTGATGTGGCATCTTCAGTGATAAAGTTGAGTCTCATCGTAGTAAAACTACTGAAGACTTCATAGAATTGGAAAATTAATGAGAATAATATTCTTACAACCAGTGACAAGAATTATGAACTTAAAACAGTGGAATGAATTATTGAATACCAGATACTCTCAATTGCTAAAACAAACACACTTATATTACAACAGTTCTCTTTATATAATTATCAAGGACACACTGTATAGCCTACAAACAGTAATAAAAAAATCACAATAGTTTACAACACAAGTAAACAATTGATCATTTGTCACTTTCATTAAAAACTGCTGTCTAATATCATCTTATATGAATGCACAACCTACTACACCAACTCTCTAAAACTCAGCTGGTGGCAACATCCTAATTATCAGGCTAATGTGAGAAAGTTCCAGATGAATGCCAAGAGTGTGGCTCTAGAATATTCTGCAGTGCTGCTGATTAACAGTATGTGATCAGCATCACATAGAGTACTACACATTTAAGCTATCTAATTGACTTGGTATTACAATATTAGTAAAATGTGCTTGTTAACCAAATAGTGTGTTGTTACTCCTGAAAATCCCATTTGACTAAGAGCATTTTAGAAGTCTGGGTTATCTTTTATGTTTCACTCCACAAACATGCCTTTAGTTCAGCATTTCTTAACCTATTGGGCATGAGCCACTGCTGGGTCCCGAGAGGGCATTTGGAGGGTTGCAAAGTCAGGTTCGGATATTTATTTACTGTGTCTTAAAAAGCTACTACATGTAAATAACTAAGATATATCATTTTAACAATTTAAATTCAACCTGTTTTGTACATAGTCTAAACTGTACATATTTGTTATTCATGCTCTACCATTGTTTTTTACCAGCTCTGATGTTTAACTCTCTATAACCAGATTGAAAGTTGCTTCCCAGAGGGATACAGTGAATTCAATTGGATTCAAGACCCATTCTTGTATTTTGAAAGTTCTAACATGTTGTGAGTAAAACTAAATGAGCAATTGTGTGATATCATCTGTGATGCTGTGATTAAAACTAAATTTTTAGTAAATTATTTTGTATAGTTAGTGATAACATGAGACATGTCATGGACAAAAAAGCCATAAACTTTCAGATTCTGACTTAACAAAGTTCTGGATATCTTTAAGAGATGAATATCCTGAACTTTCGGAGTTGTTCATCCCATTCATCACCTCATTCTTGAGTGAAATGGGATTTTCATCTCAAGTGAAAAGCAAGCACAGAAATAGACTTGACGCACACTCAGATTTATGACTGAATTTAACCACTCTTGAATCCAACATACCCCAGCTTTTGCAGAAAAAGCAGCTCCAACTGTCACATTAGTAACTAATGATTAGTTAGGCAAGTAAAAACTCTTTTGTTTTTAACTTCAGCATTTGTTTATTAGAGCAAATTAGTCTTTTGAATTACATATTTGCTTTTTGCTTTTCTATAATTAAGTGTATATATAATTTGTTTAAGCATAAAAGAAGGCTTAAAGTTCTCAGTGTTACCAAAAATATGATTATAAAGTGGGTGCACTTTATACACCCCTACAAGTAGTTCTGCCATGCACACCCCTACAAGTCTAATTAATTTTAAAAATCTAAAAGGTTAAGTTAGATAATTAAACGTAGACACAACCTCCCAAAATCGTCTCTGTACCGTAATTATTTGCGATAAATGGAAACTAATTTCTGTACTTCCAATAAATACACCCTTTTAATAAAATATGTGCCAATAAACCCCAATAAAATATGCACCAATAACGAAGCTTACTATCTAAGTTAGATAATTAAACGTAGACACAACCTCCCAAAATCGTCTCTGTACCGTCATTATGTGCGATAAATGGAAACTAATTTCTGTACTTCCAATAAATACACCCTTTTAATAAAATATGTACCAATAAACTCCAATAAAATATGTAAGAATAACGTAGCCTACTAGGTTATACGTTCTAAATTGGAAGTACCGATAGGTTTTAATTCGAATAAATACAGCCTTCAATGTATATACAGCCTTTTATCCATACAATAAATACAGCCTTTGAATCTACACTAACAAAGGAAATTTTTGTTAAATCTAATTAATTTTAAAAATCTAAAAGGTTAAGTTACATTGTTAAACGTAGACACAACCTCCAAAAATCGTCTGTGTACCGTAATTATGTGCGATAAATGGAAAATAATTTCTGTACTTCCAGTAAATACACCCTTTTATTGTACACTAACAAAGTAAATTTTATTTAAGTTACATTGTCGTACATAACCTCCATAACCTGGCATTAGTTACTTGTGAAGAAAACAGTTCTAGTTAGGGATGGCCCGAAACAACGGCACAGCTGTTTCGCATCAGCTTACTCAACGCAACTGATGCGGAGAAACCACTAATGTCTAATGTCTCGCATTAGGTGGCAACAGAACAGCAGAATGTCTCGCATTAGGAAGCAACAGCAGATGCGCCTGCCTGGCCGACAGCTAATGCGCTTAACTGATGAGAGTTGTCACAAGCCACTACAATGTACTTTTCACGTTCTAACTTCATTCCTTCTTTTCCGTGTTTTATGAAATGAACTACACAGACTAAACCTTAGCCCCTGATGCATACCGCCTGCTTCGCTTATTTTCGTTTCTTTCCGTGGATGTTCGTACAGGTTGATTGCGTTGTCAGCTGGCAACCTTACACATATTGAGAATCAAACGTATTTCTGTACACGATTTTTATCGAACTTCCGTAATGCATCTGCAGTCACTGCCATATTTCTTCAGTATTTCACTCTGTGCTTTGTTCATTATAAAAGTAAATTTTTCGCTAGAAGTATTTATGCATCCTTATTAGACTGTGCTAATGTAGAGGAGTTTAAACATTAGGTAGGTATGCATCAGTTGTACGAAAAATAGTGTGCGTTTAGACATTAGTCAACACTCTGTAGCAACGAATCAGCCAGACAACAACCTAATGTTCTGCATCTGATTATTTCAACTGATGCGCAGTGTCAACTAATGCGAACGCATCAGATGCGGTAAAACATCAACTCGGCACAACCCTAGTTCTAGTACACATCGAACACGGAAAAAAAAATACAAACGCGGAGACGGAACTTGTCTTTGGCCGCAGGCGGGTCTCACTAAATCCTGCGGCCAAATAGAGCTTCCGTCTCCACGTTTGTAATTTTTTTCCGTGTTCGATGTGTACTAGAACTGTTTTCTTCACAAGTAACTAATGCCAGGTTATGGAGGTTATGTAGACAATGTAACTTAAATAAAATTTACTTTGTTAGTGTACAATAAAAGGGTGTATGTACTGGAAGTACAGAAATAATTTTCCATTTATCGCACATAATTACGGTACACAGACGATTTTTGGAGGTTGTGTCTACGTTTAACAATGCAACTTAACCTTTTAGATTTTTAAAATTAATTAGATTTAACAAAAATTTCCTTTGTTAGTATACATTAAATTATTGTATGGATACAAGGCTGCTGTACATAACATTAAAGGCTGTATTTATTCGAAGTACCGGAATTAAAACCTATAGAAGTAAGATCTATAGAAGTAATTGTAAACAAGTGTTTTCTTTATCCTTTCAAACTAAAAAACTGACACTTCTCTGGAAATTGAAAAAAGGATTTTAATGTACTTGTTTGGTTATACGTTAGATTGTACTAGGTTATAAATTGGAAGTAAATTCCGGTACTTCAAATAAATACTCCTTTAATGTTATATACAGCCTTTTATCCATACAATAAATACAGCCTTTGAATGTACACTAACAAAGGAAATTTTTGTTAAATCTAATTAATTTTAAAAATCTAAAAGGTTAAGTTACTGATGTTACTACATCTTAAACATAGACACAACCTACAAAAATCGTCTGTGTACCGTAATTATGTGCAATAAATGGAAACTAATTTCTGTACTTCCAATAAATACACCCTTTTAATAAAATATGTGCCAATACTCTGAATTCAAATTAAATAAAGAAAAAAGGAATTGTGTGGTGTGTGTGTGTGTTTTCTGTGGTTGAGGCTGAAGATAGAAGTAGTTTCTGTAGAAATATTTCATTTCTAAAACGATTTTAAATATAAATCTTAAAACATGGAAGTCATGTATAGTTCTCCACACGGATATTTTCATTATTTGCATCAAATAGTATTATTGTTTAATACACGTTCTATCCAGATCAAATTATGTGTATACAGTTCTGGAAAAATTAGAAATAAAAATTTTTTTTGTTTATTTTAAACTGTATTATGTTTGGAAGTATCCCAAAGTAAATTTAACATTAATCATGTCAATCAATGAGGCCAGTCCAGTGTTTTAAGGCTAGGAGAATCCTTGAAATGTTTGGAGCATCACTAGGTCATAATGGATCAAATCATCAAACTTCAGTTTCTGTGAAAAACTGGCAGATTTGAGTAGTCAGTTGATAAAGGATGGTATTGTAAAAGCAACAATTCTTTCAGAATTATTTTATAACCCTGTCAGTCTGCAAATAACTTTCACTCCTTTAGATCATCAGCAGATTTAAACTTTTCTTATTTGTGCTAGGAATGTATCATGTAAAACTGCTGGAAGCATGGTATACAAAGTTTCTATTATCCTTTTCAAGGTTGATGACCAAAACAAAAAGTACTACTTATAATTCATCATTGTAGCAGTTACACAGCAGTATACTAAACATCTCTTGGTTAATACCTGTACTCTGGTCAGGTAGCACACAATGAATCATTCAAAACAAGTACAATTTAGTGTCATGTCTAGTTTTTATGTGTCACTGCTACCCATAGTGAATCATTTGTATTGTACATAACAAATAGTATTCTGACTGTACACGTTTTTCATCTGACAAGAATTTTATACTTAGGCAAACTCATTTAATGGTGTAACCTTCTGTAATATGTGCCAAACAAGTATTCATAAAATTAATATTTGTGTCAAATTGTGTTTTATTTATTTCAAACAAAATCTGTTTTGTGGACATAACTTTATGTCCAATACAATTATTATGTTATTTCTTTTTAGTATCCCTTATAGATTTGCGTGATCAAAACTTTTAATACTAAAACTTTTTTTCAGCTGATAACCATGCTTTGTTGAGATTATTAAAGAAAAGTTTTGCTCATTCAGTGATGTGGCATCTTCAGTGATAAAGTTGAGTCTCATCGTAGTAAAACTACTGAAGACTTCATAGAATTGGAAAATTAATGAGAATAATATTCTTACAACCAGTGACAAGAATTATGAACTTAAAACAGTGGAATGAATTATTGAATACCAGATACTCTCAATTGCTAAAACAAACACACTTATATTACAACAGTTCTCTTTATATAATTATCAAGGACACACTGTATAGCCTACAAACAGTAATAAAAAAATCACAATAGTTTACAACACAAGTAAACAATTGATCATTTGTCACTTTCATTAAAAACTGCTGTCTAATATCATCTTATATGAATGCACAACCTACTACACCAACTCTCTAAAACTCAGCTGGTGGCAACATCCTAATTATCAGGCTAATGTGAGAAAGTTCCAGATGAATGCCAAGAGTGTGGCTCTAGAATATTCTGCAGTGCTGCTGATTAACAGTATGTGATCAGCATCACATAGAGTACTACACATTTAAGCTATCTAATTGACTTGGTATTACAATATTAGTAAAATGTGCTTGTTAACCAAATAGTGTGTTGTTACTCCTGAAAATCCCATTTGACTAAGAGCATTTTAGAAGTCTGGGTTATCTTTTATGTTTCACTCCACAAACATGCCTTTAGTTCAGCATTTCTTAACCTATTGGGCATGAGCCACTGCTGGGTCCCGAGAGGGCATTTGGAGGGTTGCAAAGTCAGGTTCGGATATTTATTTACTGTGTCTTAAAAAGCTACTACATGTAAATAACTAAGATATATCATTTTAACAATTTAAATTCAACCTGTTTTGTACATAGTCTAAACTGTACATATTTGTTATTCATGCTCTACCATTGTTTTTTACCAGCTCTGATGTTTAACTCTCTATAACCAGATTGAAAGTTGCTTCCCAGAGGGATACAGTGAATTCAATTGGATTCAAGACCCATTCTTGTATTTTGAAAGTTCTAACATGTTGTGAGTAAAACTAAATGAGCAATTGTGTGATATCATCTGTGATGCTGTGATTAAAACTAAATTTTTAGTAAATTATTTTGTATAGTTAGTGATAACATGAGACATGTCATGGACAAAAAAGCCATAAACTTTCAGATTCTGACTTAACAAAGTTCTGGATATCTTTAAGAGATGAATATCCTGAACTTTCGGAGTTGTTCATCCCATTCATCACCTCATTCTTGAGTGAAATGGGATTTTCATCTCAAGTGAAAAGCAAGCACAGAAATAGACTTGACGCACACTCAGATTTATGACTGAATTTAACCACTCTTGAATCCAACATACCCCAGCTTTTGCAGAAAAAGCAGCTCCAACTGTCACATTAGTAACTAATGATTAGTTAGGCAAGTAAAAACTCTTTTGTTTTTAACTTCAGCATTTGTTTATTAGAGCAAATTAGTCTTTTGAATTACATATTTGCTTTTTGCTTTTCTATAATTAAGTGTATATATAATTTGTTTAAGCATAAAAGAAGGCTTAAAGTTCTCAGTGTTACCAAAAATATGATTATAAAGTGGGTGCACTTTATACACCCCTACAAGTAGTTCTGCCATGCACACCCCTACAAGTCTAATTAATTTTAAAAATCTAAAAGGTTAAGTTAGATAATTAAACGTAGACACAACCTCCCAAAATCGTCTCTGTACCGTAATTATTTGCGATAAATGGAAACTAATTTCTGTACTTCCAATAAATACACCCTTTTAATAAAATATGTGCCAATAAACCCCAATAAAATATGCACCAATAACGAAGCTTACTATCTAAGTTAGATAATTAAACGTAGACACAACCTCCCAAAATCGTCTCTGTACCGTCATTATGTGCGATAAATGGAAACTAATTTCTGTACTTCCAATAAATACACCCTTTTAATAAAATATGTACCAATAAACTCCAATAAAATATGTAAGAATAACGTAGCCTACTAGGTTATACGTTCTAAATTGGAAGTACCGATAGGTTTTAATTCGAATAAATACAGCCTTCAATGTATATACAGCCTTTTATCCATACAATAAATACAGCCTTTGAATCTACACTAACAAAGGAAATTTTTGTTAAATCTAATTAATTTTAAAAATCTAAAAGGTTAAGTTACATTGTTAAACGTAGACACAACCTCCAAAAATCGTCTGTGTACCGTAATTATGTGCGATAAATGGAAAATAATTTCTGTACTTCCAGTAAATACACCCTTTTATTGTACACTAACAAAGTAAATTTTATTTAAGTTACATTGTCGTACATAACCTCCATAACCTGGCATTAGTTACTTGTGAAGAAAACAGTTCTAGTTAGGGATGGCCCGAAACAACGGCACAGCTGTTTCGCATCAGCTTACTCAACGCAACTGATGCGGAGAAACCACTAATGTCTAATGTCTCGCATTAGGTGGCAACAGAACAGCAGAATGTCTCGCATTAGGAAGCAACAGCAGATGCGCCTGCCTGGCCGACAGCTAATGCGCTTAACTGATGAGAGTTGTCACAAGCCACTACAATGTACTTTTCACGTTCTAACTTCATTCCTTCTTTTCCGTGTTTTATGAAATGAACTACACAGACTAAACCTTAGCCCCTGATGCATACCGACTGCTTCGCTTATTTTCGTTTCTTTCCGTGGATGTTCGTACAGGTTGATTGCGTTGTCAGCTGGCAACCTTACACATATTGAGAATCAAACGTATTTCTGTACACGATTTTTATCGAACTTCCGTAATGCATCTGCAGTCACTGCCATATTTCTTCAGTATTTCACTCTGTGCTTTGTTCATTATAAAAGTAAATTTTTCGCTAGAAGTATTTATGCATCCTTATTAGACTGTGCTAATGTAGAGGAGTTTAAACATTAGGTAGGTATGCATCAGTTGTACGAAAAATAGTGTGCGTTTAGACATTAGTCAACACTCTGTAGCAACGAATCAGCCAGACAACAACCTAATGTTCTGCATCTGATTATTTCAACTGATGCGCAGTGTCAACTAATGCGAACGCATCAGATGCGGTAAAACATCAACTCGGCACAACCCTAGTTCTAGTACACATCGAACACGGAAAAAAAAATACAAACGCGGAGACGGAACTTGTCTTTGGCCGCAGGCGGGTCTCACTAAATCCTGCGGCCAAATAGAGCTTCCGTCTCCACGTTTGTAATTTTTTTCCGTGTTCGATGTGTACTAGAACTGTTTTCTTCACAAGTAACTAATGCCAGGTTATGGAGGTTATGTAGACAATGTAACTTAAATAAAATTTACTTTGTTAGTGTACAATAAAAGGGTGTATGTACTGGAAGTACAGAAATAATTTTCCATTTATCGCACATAATTACGGTACACAGACGATTTTTGGAGGTTGTGTCTACGTTTAACAATGCAACTTAACCTTTTAGATTTTTAAAATTAATTAGATTTAACAAAAATTTCCTTTGTTAGTATACATTAAATTATTGTATGGATACAAGGCTGCTGTACATAACATTAAAGGCTGTATTTATTCGAAGTACCGGAATTAAAACCTATAGAAGTAAGATCTATAGAAGTAATTGTAAACAAGTGTTTTCTTTATCCTTTCAAACTAAAAAACTGACACTTCTCTGGAAATTGAAAAAAGGATTTTAATGTACTTGTTTGGTTATACGTTAGATTGTACTAGGTTATAAATTGGAAGTAAATTCCGGTACTTCAAATAAATACTCCTTTAATGTTATATACAGCCTTTTATCCATACAATAAATACAGCCTTTGAATGTACACTAACAAAGGAAATTTTTGTTAAATCTAATTAATTTTAAAAATCTAAAAGGTTAAGTTACTGATGTTACTACATCTTAAACATAGACACAACCTACAAAAATCGTCTGTGTACCGTAATTATGTGCAATAAATGGAAACTAATTTCTGTACTTCCAATAAATACACCCTTTTAATAAAATATGTGCCAATACTCTGAATTCAAATTAAATAAAGAAAAAAGGAATTGTGTGGTGTGTGTGTGTGTTTTCTGTGGTTGAGGCTGAAGATAGAAGTAGTTTCTGTAGAAATATTTCATTTCTAAAACGATTTTAAATATAAATCTTAAAACATGGAAGTCATGTATAGTTCTCCACACGGATATTTTCATTATTTGCATCAAATAGTATTATTGTTTAATACACGTTCTATCCAGATCAAATTATGTGTATACAGTTCTGGAAAAATTAGAAATAAAAATTTTTTTTGTTTATTTTAAACTGTATTATGTTTGGAAGTATCCCAAAGTAAATTTAACATTAATCATGTCAATCAATGAGGCCAGTCCAGTGTTTTAAGGCTAGGAGAATCCTTGAAATGTTTGGAGCATCACTAGGTCATAATGGATCAAATCATCAAACTTCAGTTTCTGTGAAAAACTGGCAGATTTGAGTAGTCAGTTGATAAAGGATGGTATTGTAAAAGCAACAATTCTTTCAGAATTATTTTATAACCCTGTCAGTCTGCAAATAACTTTCACTCCTTTAGATCATCAGCAGATTTAAACTTTTCTTATTTGTGCTAGGAATGTATCATGTAAAACTGCTGGAAGCATGGTATACAAAGTTTCTATTATCCTTTTCAAGGTTGATGACCAAAACAAAAAGTACTACTTATAATTCATCATTGTAGCAGTTACACAGCAGTATACTAAACATCTCTTGGTTAATACCTGTACTCTGGTCAGGTAGCACACAATGAATCATTCAAAACAAGTACAATTTAGTGTCATGTCTAGTTTTTATGTGTCACTGCTACCCATAGTGAATCATTTGTATTGTACATAACAAATAGTATTCTGACTGTACACGTTTTTCATCTGACAAGAATTTTATACTTAGGCAAACTCATTTAATGGTGTAACCTTCTGTAATATGTGCCAAACAAGTATTCATAAAATTAATATTTGTGTCAAATTGTGTTTTATTTATTTCAAACAAAATCTGTTTTGTGGACATAACTTTATGTCCAATACAATTATTATGTTATTTCTTTTTAGTATCCCTTATAGATTTGCGTGATCAAAACTTTTAATACTAAAACTTTTTTTCAGCTGATAACCATGCTTTGTTGAGATTATTAAAGAAAAGTTTTGCTCATTCAGTGATGTGGCATCTTCAGTGATAAAGTTGAGTCTCATCGTAGTAAAACTACTGAAGACTTCATAGAATTGGAAAATTAATGAGAATAATATTCTTACAACCAGTGACAAGAATTATGAACTTAAAACAGTGGAATGAATTATTGAATACCAGATACTCTCAATTGCTAAAACAAACACACTTATATTACAACAGTTCTCTTTATATAATTATCAAGGACACACTGTATAGCCTACAAACAGTAATAAAAAAATCACAATAGTTTACAACACAAGTAAACAATTGATCATTTGTCACTTTCATTAAAAACTGCTGTCTAATATCATCTTATATGAATGCACAACCTACTACACCAACTCTCTAAAACTCAGCTGGTGGCAACATCCTAATTATCAGGCTAATGTGAGAAAGTTCCAGATGAATGCCAAGAGTGTGGCTCTAGAATATTCTGCAGTGCTGCTGATTAACAGTATGTGATCAGCATCACATAGAGTACTACACATTTAAGCTATCTAATTGACTTGGTATTACAATATTAGTAAAATGTGCTTGTTAACCAAATAGTGTGTTGTTACTCCTGAAAATCCCATTTGACTAAGAGCATTTTAGAAGTCTGGGTTATCTTTTATGTTTCACTCCACAAACATGCCTTTAGTTCAGCATTTCTTAACCTATTGGGCATGAGCCACTGCTGGGTCCCGAGAGGGCATTTGGAGGGTTGCAAAGTCAGGTTCGGATATTTATTTACTGTGTCTTAAAAAGCTACTACATGTAAATAACTAAGATATATCATTTTAACAATTTAAATTCAACCTGTTTTGTACATAGTCTAAACTGTACATATTTGTTATTCATGCTCTACCATTGTTTTTTACCAGCTCTGATGTTTAACTCTCTATAACCAGATTGAAAGTTGCTTCCCAGAGGGATACAGTGAATTCAATTGGATTCAAGACCCATTCTTGTATTTTGAAAGTTCTAACATGTTGTGAGTAAAACTAAATGAGCAATTGTGTGATATCATCTGTGATGCTGTGATTAAAACTAAATTTTTAGTAAATTATTTTGTATAGTTAGTGATAACATGAGACATGTCATGGACAAAAAAAGCCATAAACTTTCAGATTCTGACTTAACAAAGTTCTGGATATCTTTAAGAGATGAATATCCTGAACTTTCGGAGTTGTTCATCCCATTCATCACCTCATTCTTGAGTGAAATGGGATTTTCATCTCAAGTGAAAAGCAAGCACAGAAATAGACTTGACGCACACTCAGATTTATGACTTAATTTAACCACTCTTGAATCCAACATACCCCAGCTTTTGCAGAAAAAGCAGCTCCAACTGTCACATTAGTAACTAATGATTAGTTAGGCAAGTAAAAACTCTTTTGTTTTTAACTTCAGCATGTGTTTATTAGAGCAAATTAGTCTTTTGAATTACATATTTGCTTTTTGCTTTTCTATAATTAAGTGTATATATAATTTGTTTAAGCATAAAAGAAGGCTTAAAGTTCTCAGTGTTACCAAAAATATGATTATAAAGTGGGTGCACTTTATACACCCCTACAAGTAGTTCTGCCATGCACACCCCTCCCTACAAGTCTAATTAATTTTAAAAATCTAAAAGGTTAAGTTAGATAATTAAACGTAGACACAACCTCCCAAAATCGTCTCTGTACCGTAATTATTTGCGATAAATGGAAACTAATTTCTGTACTTCCAATAAATACACCCTTTTAATAAAATATGTGCCAATAAACCCCAATAAAATATGCACCAATAACGAAGCTTACTATCTAAGTTAGATAATTAAACGTAGACACAACCTCCCAAAATCGTCTCTGTACCGTCATTATGTGCGATAAATGGAAACTAATTTCTGTACTTCCAATAAATACACCCTTTTAATAAAATATGTACCAATAAACTCCAATAAAATATGTAAGAATAACGTAGCCTACTAGGTTATACGTTCTAAATTGGAAGTACCGATAGGTTTTAATTCGAATAAATACAGCCTTCAATGTATATACAGCCTTTTATCCATACAATAAATACAGCCTTTGAATCTACACTAACAAAGGAAATTTTTGTTAAATCTAATTAATTTTAAAAATCTAAAAGGTTAAGTTACATTGTTAAACGTAGACACAACCTCCAAAAATCGTCTGTGTACCGTAATTATGTGCGATAAATGGAAAATAATTTCTGTACTTCCAGTAAATACACCCTTTTATTGTACACTAACAAAGTAAATTTTATTTAAGTTACATTGTCGTACATAACCTCCATAACCTGGCATTAGTTACTTGTGAAGAAAACAGTTCTAGTTAGGGATGGCCCGAAACAACGGCACAGCTGTTTCGCATCAGCTTACTCAACGCAACTGATGCGGAGAAACCACTAATGTCTAATGTCTCGCATTAGGTGGCAACAGAACAGCAGAATGTCTCGCATTAGGAAGCAACAGCAGATGCGCCTGCCTGGCCGACAGCTAATGCGCTTAACTGATGAGAGTTGTCACAAGCCACTACAATGTACTTTTCACGTTCTAACTTCATTCCTTCTTTTCTGTGTTTTATGAAATGAACTACACAGACTAAACCTTAGCCCCTGATGCATACCGACTGCTTCGCTTATTTTCGTTTCTTTCCGTGGATGTTCGTACAGGTTGATTGCGTTGTCAGCTGGCAACCTTACACATATTGAGAATCAAACGTATTTCTGTACACGATTTTTATCGAACTTCCGTAATGCATCTGCAGTCACTGCCATATTTCTTCAGTATTTCACTCTGTGCTTTGTTCATTATAAAAGTAAATTTTTCGCTAGAAGTATTTATGCATCCTTATTAGACTGTGCTAATGTAGAGGAGTTTAAACATTAGGTAGGTATGCATCAGTTGTACGAAAAATAGTGTGCGTTTAGACATTAGTCAACACTCTGTAGCAACGAATCAGCCAGACAACAACCTAATGTTCTGCATCTGATTATTTCAACTGATGCGCAGTGTCAACTAATGCGAACGCATCAGATGCGGTAAAACATCAACTCGGCACAACCCTAGTTCTAGTACACATCGAACACGGAAAAAAAATACAAACGCGGAGACGGAACTTGTCTTTGGCCGCAGGCGGGTCTCACTAAATCCTGCGGCCAAATAGAGCTTCCGTCTCCACGTTTGTAATTTTTTTCCGTGTTCGATGTTTACTAGAACTGTTTTCTTCACAAGTAACTAATGCCAGGTTATGGAGGTTATGTAGACAATGTAACTTAAATAAAATTTACTTTGTTAGTGTACAATAAAAGGGTGTATGTACTGGAAGTACAGAAATAATTTTCCATTTATCGCACATAATTACGGTACACAGACGATTTTTGGAGGTTGTGTCTACGTTTAACAATGCAACTTAACCTTTTAGATTTTTAAAATTAATTAGATTTAACAAAAATTTCCTTTGTTAGTATACATTAAATTATTGTATGGATACAAGGCTGCTGTACATAACATTAAAGGCTGTATTTATTCGAAGTACCGGAATTAAAACCTATAGAAGTAAGATCTATAGAAGTAATTGTAAACAAGTGTTTTCTTTATCCTTTCAAACTAAAAAACTGACACTTCTCTGGAAATTGAAAAAAGGATTTTAATGTACTTGTTTGGTTATACGTTAGATTGTACTAGGTTATAAATTGGAAGTAAATTCCGGTACTTCAAATAAATACTCCTTTAATGTTATATACAGCCTTTTATCCATACAATAAATACAGCCTTTGAATGTACACTAACAAAGGAAATTTTTGTTAAATCTAATTAATTTTAAAAATCTAAAAGGTTAAGTTACTGATGTTACTACATCTTAAACATAGACACAACCTACAAAAATCGTCTGTGTACCGTAATTATGTGCAATAAATGGAAACTAATTTCTGTACTTCCAATAAATACACCCTTTTAATAAAATATGTGCCAATACTCTGAATTCAAATTAAATAAAGAAAAAAGGAATTGTGTGGTGTGTGTGTGTGTTTTCTGTGGTTGAGGCTGAAGATAGAAGTAGTTTCTGTAGAAATATTTCATTTCTAAAACGATTTTAAATATAAATCTTAAAACATGGAAGTCATGTATAGTTCTCCACACGGATATTTTCATTATTTGCATCAAATAGTATTATTGTTTAATACACGTTCTATCCAGATCAAATTATGTGTATACAGTTCTGGAAAAATTAGAAATAAAAATTTTTTTTGTTTATTTTAAACTGTATTATGTTTGGAAGTATCCCAAAGTAAATTTAACATTAATCATGTCAATCAATGAGGCCAGTCCAGTGTTTTAAGGCTAGGAGAATCCTTGAAATGTTTGGAGCATCACTAGGTCATAATGGATCAAATCATCAAACTTCAGTTTCTGTGAAAAACTGGCAGATTTGAGTAGTCAGTTGATAAAGGATGGTATTGTAAAAGCAACAATTCTTTCAGAATTATTTTATAACCCTGTCAGTCTGCAAATAACTTTCACTCCTTTAGATCATCAGCAGATTTAAACTTTTCTTATTTGTGCTAGGAATGTATCATGTAAAACTGCTGGAAGCATGGTATACAAAGTTTCTATTATCCTTTTCAAGGTTGATGACCAAAACAAAAAGTACTACTTATAATTCATCATTGTAGCAGTTACACAGCAGTATACTAAACATCTCTTGGTTAATACCTGTACTCTGGTCAGGTAGCACACAATGAATCATTCAAAACAAGTACAATTTAGTGTCATGTCTAGTTTTTATGTGTCACTGCTACCCATAGTGAATCATTTGTATTGTACATAACAAATAGTATTCTGACTGTACACGTTTTTCATCTGACAAGAATTTTATACTTAGGCAAACTCATTTAATGGTGTAACCTTCTGTAATATGTGCCAAACAAGTATTCATAAAATTAATATTTGTGTCAAATTGTGTTTTATTTATTTCAAACAAAATCTGTTTTGTGGACATAACTTTATGTCCAATACAATTATTATGTTATTTCTTTTTAGTATCCCTTATAGATTTGCGTGATCAAAACTTTTAATACTAAAACTTTTTTTCAGCTGATAACCATGCTTTGTTGAGATTATTAAAGAAAAGTTTTGCTCATTCAGTGATGTGGCATCTTCAGTGATAAAGTTGAGTCTCATCGTAGTAAAACTACTGAAGACTTCATAGAATTGGAAAATTAATGAGAATAATATTCTTACAACCAGTGACAAGAATTATGAACTTAAAACAGTGGAATGAATTATTGAATACCAGATACTCTCAATTGCTAAAACAAACACACTTATATTACAACAGTTCTCTTTATATAATTATCAAGGACACACTGTATAGCCTACAAACAGTAATAAAAAAATCACAATAGTTTACAACACAAGTAAACAATTGATCATTTGTCACTTTCATTAAAAACTGCTGTCTAATATCATCTTATATGAATGCACAACCTACTACACCAACTCTCTAAAACTCAGCTGGTGGCAACATCGTAATTATCAGGCTAATGTGAGAAAGTTCCAGATGAATGCCAAGAGTGTGGCTCTAGAATATTCTGCAGTGCTGCTGATTAACAGTATGTGATCAGCATCACATAGAGTACTACACATTTAAGCTATCTAATTGACTTGGTATTACAATATTAGTAAAATGTGCTTGTTAACCAAATAGTGTGTTGTTACTCCTGAAAATCCCATTTGACTAAGAGCATTTTAGAAGTCTGGGTTATCTTTTATGTTTCACTCCACAAACATGCCTTTAGTTCAGCATTTCTTAACCTATTGGGCATGAGCCACTGCTGGGTCCCGAGAGGGCATTTGGAGGGTTGCAAAGTCAGGTTCGGATATTTATTTACTGTGTCTTAAAAAGCTACTACATGTAAATAACTAAGATATATCATTTTAACAATTTAAATTCAACCTGTTTTGTACATAGTCTAAACTGTACATATTTGTTATTCATGCTCTACCATTGTTTTTTACCAGCTCTGATGTTTAACTCTCTATAACCAGATTGAAAGTTGCTTCCCAGAGGGATACAGTGAATTCAATTGGATTCAAGACCCATTCTTGTATTTTGAAAGTTCTAACATGTTGTGAGTAAAACTAAATGAGCAATTGTGTGATATCATCTGTGATGCTGTGATTAAAACTAAATTTTTAGTAAATTATTTTGTATAGTTAGTGATAACATGAGACATGTCATGGACAAAAAAAGCCATAAACTTTCAGATTCTGACTTAACAAAGTTCTGGATATCTTTAAGAGATGAATATCCTGAACTTTCGGAGTTGTTCATCCCATTCATCACCTCATTCTTGAGTGAAATGGGATTTTCATCTCAAGTGAAAAGCAAGCACAGAAATAGACTTGACGCACACTCAGATTTATGACTTAATTTAACCACTCTTGAATCCAACATACCCCAGCTTTTGCAGAAAAAGCAGCTCCAACTGTCACATTAGTAACTAATGATTAGTTAGGCAAGTAAAAACTCTTTTGTTTTTAACTTCAGCATGTGTTTATTAGAGCAAATTAGTCTTTTGAATTACATATTTGCTTTTTGCTTTTCTATAATTAAGTGTATATATAATTTGTTTAAGCATAAAAGAAGGCTTAAAGTTCTCAGTGTTACCAAAAATATGATTATAAAGTGGGTGCACTTTATACACCCCTACAAGTAGTTCTGCCATGCACACCCCTCCCTACAAGTCTAATTAATTTTAAAAATCTAAAAGGTTAAGTTAGATAATTAAACGTAGACACAACCTCCCAAAATCGTCTCTGTACCGTAATTATTTGCGATAAATGGAAACTAATTTCTGTACTTCCAATAAATACACCCTTTTAATAAAATATGTGCCAATAAACCCCAATAAAATATGCACCAATAACGAAGCTTACTATCTAAGTTAGATAATTAAACGTAGACACAACCTCCCAAAATCGTCTCTGTACCGTCATTATGTGCGATAAATGGAAACTAATTTCTGTACTTCCAATAAATACACCCTTTTAATAAAATATGTACCAATAAACTCCAATAAAATATGTAAGAATAACGTAGCCTACTAGGTTATACGTTCTAAATTGGAAGTACCGATAGGTTTTAATTCGAATAAATACAGCCTTCAATGTATATACAGCCTTTTATCCATACAATAAATACAGCCTTTGAATCTACACTAACAAAGGAAATTTTTGTTAAATCTAATTAATTTTAAAAATCTAAAAGGTTAAGTTACATTGTTAAACGTAGACACAACCTCCAAAAATCGTCTGTGTACCGTAATTATGTGCGATAAATGGAAAATAATTTCTGTACTTCCAGTAAATACACCCTTTTATTGTACACTAACAAAGTAAATTTTATTTAAGTTACATTGTCGTACATAACCTCCATAACCTGGCATTAGTTACTTGTGAAGAAAACAGTTCTAGTTAGGGATGGCCCGAAACAACGGCACAGCTGTTTCGCATCAGCTTACTCAACGCAACTGATGCGGAGAAACCACTAATGTCTAATGTCTCGCATTAGGTGGCAACAGAACAGCAGAATGTCTCGCATTAGGAAGCAACAGCAGATGCGCCTGCCTGGCCGACAGCTAATGCGCTTAACTGATGAGAGTTGTCACAAGCCACTACAATGTACTTTTCACGTTCTAACTTCATTCCTTCTTTTCCGTGTTTTATGAAATGAACTACACACACTAAACCTTAGCCCCTGATGCATACCGACTGCTTCGCTTATTTTCGTTTCTTTCCGTGGATGTTCGTACAGGTTGATTGCGTTGTCAGCTGGCAACCTTACACATATTGAGAATCAAACGTATTTCTGTACACGATTTTTATCGAACTTCCGTAATGCATCTGCAGTCACTGCCATATTTCTTCAGTATTTCACTCTGTGCTTTGTTCATTATAAAAGTAAATTTTTCGCTAGAAGTATTTATGCATCCTTATTAGACTGTGCTAATGTAGAGGAGTTTAAACATTAGGTAGGTATGCATCAGTTGTACGAAAAATAGTGTGCGTTTAGACATTAGTCAACACTCTGTAGCAACGAATCAGCCAGACAACAACCTAATGTTCTGCATCTGATTATTTCAACTGATGCGCAGTGTCAACTAATGCGAACGCATCAGATGCGGTAAAACATCAACTCGGCACAACCCTAGTTCTAGTACACATCGAACACGGAAAAAAAAATACAAACGCGGAGACGGAACTTGTCTTTGGCCGCAGGCGGGTCTCACTAAATCCTGCGGCCAAATAGAGCTTCCGTCTCCACGTTTGTAATTTTTTTCCGTGTTCGATGTGTACTAGAACTGTTTTCTTCACAAGTAACTAATGCCAGGTTATGGAGGTTATGTAGACAATGTAACTTAAATAAAATTTACTTTGTTAGTGTACAATAAAAGGGTGTATGTACTGGAAGTACAGAAATAATTTTCCATTTATCGCACATAATTACGGTACACAGACGATTTTTGGAGGTTGTGTCTACGTTTAACAATGCAACTTAACCTTTTAGATTTTTAAAATTAATTAGATTTAACAAAAATTTCCTTTGTTAGTATACATTAAATTATTGTATGGATACAAGGCTGCTGTACATAACATTAAAGGCTGTATTTATTCGAAGTACCGGAATTAAAACCTATAGAAGTAAGATCTATAGAAGTAATTGTAAACAAGTGTTTTCTTTATCCTTTCAAACTAAAAAACTGACACTTCTCTGGAAATTGAAAAAAGGATTTTAATGTACTTGTTTGGTTATACGTTAGATTGTACTAGGTTATAAATTGGAAGTAAATTCCGGTACTTCAAATAAATACTCCTTTAATGTTATATACAGCCTTTTATCCATACAATAAATACAGCCTTTGAATGTACACTAACAAAGGAAATTTTTGTTAAATCTAATTAATTTTAAAAATCTAAAAGGTTAAGTTACTGATGTTACTACATCTTAAACATAGACACAACCTACAAAAATCGTCTGTGTACCGTAATTATGTGCAATAAATGGAAACTAATTTCTGTACTTCCAATAAATACACCCTTTTAATAAAATATGTGCCAATACTCTGAATTCAAATTAAATAAAGAAAAAAGGAATTGTGTGGTGTGTGTGTGTTTTCTGTGGTTGAGGCTGAAGATAGAAGTAGTTTCTGTAGAAATATTTCATTTCTAAAACGATTTTAAATATAAATCTTAAAACATGGAAGTCATGTATAGTTCTCCACACGGATATTTTCATTATTTGCATCAAATAGTATTATTGTTTAATACACGTTCTATCCAGATCAAATTATGTGTATACAGTTCTGGAAAAATTAGAAATAAAAATTTTTTTTGTTTATTTTAAACTGTATTATGTTTGGAAGTATCCCAAAGTAAATTTAACATTAATCATGTCAATCAATGAGGCCAGTCCAGTGTTTTAAGGCTAGGAGAATCCTTGAAATGTTTGGAGCATCACTAGGTCATAATGGATCAAATCATCAAACTTCAGTTTCTGTGAAAAACTGGCAGATTTGAGTAGTCAGTTGATAAAGGATGGTATTGTAAAAGCAACAATTCTTTCAGAATTATTTTATAACCCTGTCAGTCTGCAAATAACTTTCACTCCTTTAGATCATCAGCAGATTTAAACTTTTCTTATTTGTGCTAGGAATGTATCATGTAAAACTGCTGGAAGCATGGTATACAAAGTTTCTATTATCCTTTTCAAGGTTGATGACCAAAACAAAAAGTACTACTTATAATTCATCATTGTAGCAGTTACACAGCAGTATACTAAACATCTCTTGGTTAATACCTGTACTCTGGTCAGGTAGCACACAATGAATCATTCAAAACAAGTACAATTTAGTGTCATGTCTAGTTTTTATGTGTCACTGCTACCCATAGTGAATCATTTGTATTGTACATAACAAATAGTATTCTGACTGTACACGTTTTTCATCTGACAAGAATTTTATACTTAGGCAAACTCATTTAATGGTGTAACCTTCTGTAATATGTGCCAAACAAGTATTCATAAAATTAATATTTGTGTCAAATTGTGTTTTATTTATTTCAAACAAAATCTGTTTTGTGGACATAACTTTATGTCCAATACAATTATTATGTTATTTCTTTTTAGTATCCCTTATAGATTTGCGTGATCAAAACTTTTAATACTAAAACTTTTTTTCAGCTGATAACCATGCTTTGTTGAGATTATTAAAGAAAAGTTTTGCTCATTCAGTGATGTGGCATCTTCAGTGATAAAGTTGAGTCTCATCGTAGTAAAACTACTGAAGACTTCATAGAATTGGAAAATTAATGAGAATAATATTCTTACAACCAGTGACAAGAATTATGAACTTAAAACAGTGGAATGAATTATTGAATACCAGATACTCTCAATTGCTAAAACAAACACACTTATATTACAACAGTTCTCTTTATATAATTATCAAGGACACACTGTATAGCCTACAAACAGTAATAAAAAAATCACAATAGTTTACAACACAAGTAAACAATTGATCATTTGTCACTTTCATTAAAAACTGCTGTCTAATATCATCTTATATGAATGCACAACCTACTACACCAACTCTCTAAAACTCAGCTGGTGGCAACATCGTAATTATCAGGCTAATGTGAGAAAGTTCCAGATGAATGCCAAGAGTGTGGCTCTAGAATATTCTGCAGTGCTGCTGATTAACAGTATGTGATCAGCATCACATAGAGTACTACACATTTAAGCTATCTAATTGACTTGGTATTACAATATTAGTAAAATGTGCTTGTTAACCAAATAGTGTGTTGTTACTCCTGAAAATCCCATTTGACTAAGAGCATTTTAGAAGTCTGGGTTATCTTTTATGTTTCACTCCACAAACATGCCTTTAGTTCAGCATTTCTTAACCTATTGGGCATGAGCCACTGCTGGGTCCCGAGAGGGCATTTGGAGGGTTGCAAAGTCAGGTTCGGATATTTATTTACTGTGTCTTAAAAAGCTACTACATGTAAATAACTAAGATATATCATTTTAACAATTTAAATTCAACCTGTTTTGTACATAGTCTAAACTGTACATATTTGTTATTCATGCTCTACCATTGTTTTTTACCAGCTCTGATGTTTAACTCTCTATAACCAGATTGAAAGTTGCTTCCCAGAGGGATACAGTGAATTCAATTGGATTCAAGACCCATTCTTGTATTTTGAAAGTTCTAACATGTTGTGAGTAAAACTAAATGAGCAATTGTGTGATATCATCTGTGATGCTGTGATTAAAACTAAATTTTTAGTAAATTATTTTGTATAGTTAGTGATAACATGAGACATGTCATGGACAAAAAAAGCCATAAACTTTCAGATTCTGACTTAACAAAGTTCTGGATATCTTTAAGAGATGAATATCCTGAACTTTCGGAGTTGTTCATCCCATTCATCACCTCATTCTTGAGTGAAATGGGATTTTCATCTCAAGTGAAAAGCAAGCACAGAAATAGACTTGACGCACACTCAGATTTATGACTTAATTTAACCACTCTTGAATCCAACATACCCCAGCTTTTGCAGAAAAAGCAGCTCCAACTGTCACATTAGTAACTAATGATTAGTTAGGCAAGTAAAAACTCTTTTGTTTTTAACTTCAGCATGTGTTTATTAGAGCAAATTAGTCTTTTGAATTACATATTTGCTTTTTGCTTTTCTATAATTAAGTGTATATATAATTTGTTTAAGCATAAAAGAAGGCTTAAAGTTCTCAGTGTTACCAAAAATATGATTATAAAGTGGGTGCACTTTATACACCCCTACAAGTAGTTCTGCCATGCACACCCCTACAAGTCTAATTAATTTTAAAAATCTAAAAGGTTAAGTTAGATAATTAAACGTAGACACAACCTCCCAAAATCGTCTCTGTACCGTAATTATTTGCGATAAATGGAAACTAATTTCTGTACTTCCAATAAATACACCCTTTTAATAAAATATGTGCCAATAAACCCCAATAAAATATGCACCAATAACGAAGCTTACTATCTAAGTTAGATAATTAAACGTAGACACAACCTCCCAAAATCGTCTCTGTACCGTCATTATGTGCGATAAATGGAAACTAATTTCTGTACTTCCAATAAATACACCCTTTTAATAAAATATGTACCAATAAACTCCAATAAAATATGTAAGAATAACGTAGCCTACTAGGTTATACGTTCTAAATTGGAAGTACCGATAGGTTTTAATTCGAATAAATACAGCCTTCAATGTATATACAGCCTTTTATCCATACAATAAATACAGCCTTTGAATCTACACTAACAAAGGAAATTTTTGTTAAATCTAATTAATTTTAAAAATCTAAAAGGTTAAGTTACATTGTTAAACGTAGACACAACCTCCAAAAATCGTCTGTGTACCGTAATTATGTGCGATAAATGGAAAATAATTTCTGTACTTCCAGTAAATACACCCTTTTATTGTACACTAACAAAGTAAATTTTATTTAAGTTACATTGTCGTACATAACCTCCATAACCTGGCATTAGTTACTTGTGAAGAAAACAGTTCTAGTTAGGGATGGCCCGAAACAACGGCACAGCTGTTTCGCATCAGCTTACTCAACGCAACTGATGCGGAGAAACCACTAATGTCTAATGTCTCGCATTAGGTGGCAACAGAACAGCAGAATGTCTCGCATTAGGAAGCAACAGCAGATGCGCCTGCCTGGCCGACAGCTAATGCGCTTAACTGATGAGAGTTGTCACAAGCCACTACAATGTACTTTTCACGTTCTAACTTCATTCCTTCTTTTCCGTGTTTTATGAAATGAACTACACAGACTAAACCTTAGCCCCTGATGCATACCGACTGCTTCGCTTATTTTCGTTTCTTTCCGTGGATGTTCGTACAGGTTGATTGCGTTGTCAGCTGGCAACCTTACACATATTGAGAATCAAACGTATTTCTGTACACGATTTTTATCGAACTTCCGTAATGCATCTGCAGTCACTGCCATATTTCTTCAGTATTTCACTCTGTGCTTTGTTCATTATAAAAGTAAATTTTTCGCTAGAAGTATTTATGCATCCTTATTAGACTGTGCTAATGTAGAGGAGTTTAAACATTAGGTAGGTATGCATCAGTTGTACGAAAAATAGTGTGCGTTTAGACATTAGTCAACACTCTGTAGCAACGAATCAGCCAGACAACAACCTAATGTTCTGCATCTGATTATTTCAACTGATGCGCAGTGTCAACTAATGCGAACGCATCAGATGCGGTAAAACATCAACTCGGCACAACCCTAGTTCTAGTACACATCGAACACGGAAAAAAAAATACAAACGCGGAGACGGAACTTGTCTTTGGCCGCAGGCGGGTCTCACTAAATCCTGCGGCCAAATAGAGCTTCCGTCTCCACGTTTGTAATTTTTTTCCGTGTTCGATGTGTACTAGAACTGTTTTCTTCACAAGTAACTAATGCCAGGTTATGGAGGTTATGTAGACAATGTAACTTAAATAAAATTTACTTTGTTAGTGTACAATAAAAGGGTGTATGTACTGGAAGTACAGAAATAATTTTCCATTTATCGCACATAATTACGGTACACAGACGATTTTTGGAGGTTGTGTCTACGTTTAACAATGCAACTTAACCTTTTAGATTTTTAAAATTAATTAGATTTAACAAAAATTTCCTTTGTTAGTATACATTAAATTATTGTATGGATACAAGGCTGCTTTACATAACATTAAAGGCTGTATTTATTCGAAGTACCGGAATTAAAACCTATAGAAGTAAGATCTATAGAAGTAATTGTAAACAAGTGTTTTCTTTATCCTTTCAAACTAAAAAACTGACACTTCTCTGGAAATTGAAAAAAGGATTTTAATGTACTTGTTTGGTTATACGTTAGATTGTACTAGGTTATAAATTGGAAGTAAATTCCGGTACTTCAAATAAATACTCCTTTAATGTTATATACAGCCTTTTATCCATACAATAAATACAGCCTTTGAATGTACACTAACAAAGGAAATTTTTGTTAAATCTAATTAATTTTAAAAATCTAAAAGGTTAAGTTACTGATGTTACTACATCTTAAACATAGACACAACCTACAAAAATCGTCTGTGTACCGTAATTATGTGCAATAAATGGAAACTAATTTCTGTACTTCCAATAAATACACCCTTTTAATAAAATATGTGCCAATACTCTGAATTCAAATTAAATAAAGAAAAAAGGAATTGTGTGGTGTGTGTGTGTTTTCTGTGGTTGAGGCTGAAGATAGAAGTAGTTTCTGTAGAAATATTTCATTTCTAAAACGATTTTAAATATAAATCTTAAAACATGGAAGTCATGTATAGTTCTCCACACGGATATTTTCATTATTTGCATCAAATAGTATTATTGTTTAATACACGTTCTATCCAGATCAAATTATGTGTATACAGTTCTGGAAAAATTAGAAATAAAAATTTTTTTTGTTTATTTTAAACTGTATTATGTTTGGAAGTATCCCAAAGTAAATTTAACATTAATCATGTCAATCAATGAGGCCAGTCCAGTGTTTTAAGGCTAGGAGAATCCTTGAAATGTTTGGAGCATCACTAGGTCATAATGGATCAAATCATCAAACTTCAGTTTCTGTGAAAAACTGGCAGATTTGAGTAGTCAGTTGATAAAGGATGGTATTGTAAAAGCAACAATTCTTTCAGAATTATTTTATAACCCTGTCAGTCTGCAAATAACTTTCACTCCTTTAGATCATCAGCAGATTTAAACTTTTCTTATTTGTGCTAGGAATGTATCATGTAAAACTGCTGGAAGCATGGTATACAAAGTTTCTATTATCCTTTTCAAGGTTGATGACCAAAACAAAAAGTACTACTTATAATTCATCATTGTAGCAGTTACACAGCAGTATACTAAACATCTCTTGGTTAATACCTGTACTCTGGTCAGGTAGCACACAATGAATCATTCAAAACAAGTACAATTTAGTGTCATGTCTAGTTTTTATGTGTCACTGCTACCCATAGTGAATCATTTGTATTGTACATAACAAATAGTATTCTGACTGTACACGTTTTTCATCTGACAAGAATTTTATACTTAGGCAAACTCATTTAATGGTGTAACCTTCTGTAATATGTGCCAAACAAGTATTCATAAAATTAATATTTGTGTCAAATTGTGTTTTATTTATTTCAAACAAAATCTGTTTTGTGGACATAACTTTATGTCCAATATAATTATTATGTTATTTCTTTTTAGTATCCCTTATAGATTTGCGTGATCAAAACTTTTAATACTAAAACTTTTTTTCAGCTGATAACCATGCTTTGTTGAGATTATTAAAGAAAAGTTTTGCTCATTCAGTGATGTGGCATCTTCAGTGATAAAGTTGAGTCTCATCGTAGTAAAACTACTGAAGACTTCATAGAATTGGAAAATTAATGAGAATAATATTCTTACAACCAGTGACAAGAATTATGAACTTAAAACAGTGGAATGAATTATTGAATACCAGATACTCTCAATTGCTAAAACAAACACACTTATATTACAACAGTTCTCTTTATATAATTATCAAGGACACACTGTATAGCCTACAAACAGTAATAAAAAAATCACAATAGTTTACAACACAAGTAAACAATTGATCATTTGTCACTTTCATTAAAAACTGCTGTCTAATATCATCTTATATGAATGCACAACCTACTACACCAACTCTCTAAAACTCAGCTGGTGGCAACATCCTAATTATCAGGCTAATGTGAGAAAGTTCCAGATGAATGCCAAGAGTGTGGCTCTAGAATATTCTGCAGTGCTGCTGATTAACAGTATGTGATCAGCATCACATAGAGTACTACACATTTAAGCTATCTAATTGACTTGGTATTACAATATTAGTAAAATGTGCTTGTTAACCAAATAGTGTGTTGTTACTCCTGAAAATCCCATTTGACTAAGAGCATTTTAGAAGTCTGGGTTATCTTTTATGTTTCACTCCACAAACATGCCTTTAGTTCAGCATTTCTTAACCTATTGGGCATGAGCCACTGCTGGGTCCCGAGAGGGCATTTGGAGGGTTGCAAAGTCAGGTTCGGATATTTATTTACTGTGTCTTAAAAAGCTACTACATGTAAATAACTAAGATATATCATTTTAACAATTTAAATTCAACCTGTTTTGTACATAGTCTAAACTGTACATATTTGTTATTCATGCTCTACCATTGTTTTTTACCAGCTCTGATGTTTAACTCTCTATAACCAGATTGAAAGTTGCTTCCCAGAGGGATACAGTGAATTCAATTGGATTCAAGACCCATTCTTGTATTTTGAAAGTTCTAACATGTTGTGAGTAAAACTAAATGAGCAATTGTGTGATATCATCTGTGATGCTGTGATTAAAACTAAATTTTTAGTAAATTATTTTGTATAGTTAGTGATAACATGAGACATGTCATGGACAAAAAAAGCCATAAACTTTCAGATTCTGACTTAACAAAGTTCTGGATATCTTTAAGAGATGAATATCCTGAACTTTCGGAGTTGTTCATCCCATTCATCACCTCATTCTTGAGTGAAATGGGATTTTCATCTCAAGTGAAAAGCAAGCACAGAAATAGACTTGACGCACACTCAGATTTATGACTTAATTTAACCACTCTTGAATCCAACATACCCCAGCTTTTGCAGAAAAAGCAGCTCCAACTGTCACATTAGTAACTAATGATTAGTTAGGCAAGTAAAAACTCTTTTGTTTTTAACTTCAGCATGTGTTTATTAGAGCAAATTAGTCTTTTGAATTACATATTTGCTTTTTGCTTTTCTATAATTAAGTGTATATATAATTTGTTTAAGCATAAAAGAAGGCTTAAAGTTCTCAGTGTTACCAAAAATATGATTATAAAGTGGGTGCACTTTATACACCCCTACAAGTAGTTCTGCCATGCACACCCCTACAAGTCTAATTAATTTTAAAAATCTAAAAGGTTAAGTTAGATAATTAAACGTAGACACAACCTCCCAAAATCGTCTCTGTACCGTAATTATTTGCGATAAATGGAAACTAATTTCTGTACTTCCAATAAATACACCCTTTTAATAAAATATGTGCCAATAAACCCCAATAAAATATGCACCAATAACGAAGCTTACTATCTAAGTTAGATAATTAAACGTAGACACAACCTCCCAAAATCGTCTCTGTACCGTCATTATGTGCGATAAATGGAAACTAATTTCTGTACTTCCAATAAATACACCCTTTTAATAAAATATGTACCAATAAACTCCAATAAAATATGTAAGAATAACGTAGCCTACTAGGTTATACGTTCTAAATTGGAAGTACCGATAGGTTTTAATTCGAATAAATACAGCCTTCAATGTATATACAGCCTTTTATCCATACAATAAATACAGCCTTTGAATCTACACTAACAAAGGAAATTTTTGTTAAATCTAATTAATTTTAAAAATCTAAAAGGTTAAGTTACATTGTTAAACGTAGACACAACCTCCAAAAATGGTCTGTGTACCGTAATTATGTGCGATAAATGGAAAATAATTTCTGTACTTCCAGTAAATACACCCTTTTATTGTACACTAACAAAGTAAATTTTATTTAAGTTACATTGTCGTACATAACCTCCATAACCTGGCATTAGTTACTTGTGAAGAAAACAGTTCTAGTTAGGGATGGCCCGAAACAACGGCACAGCTGTTTCGCATCAGCTTACTCAACGCAACTGATGCGGAGAAACCACTAATGTCTAATGTCTCGCATTAGGTGGCAACAGAACAGCAGAATGTCTCGCATTAGGAAGCAACAGCAGATGCGCTTGCCTGGCCGACAGCTAATGCGCTTAACTGATGAGAGTTGTCACAAGCCACTACAATGTACTTTTCACGTTCTAACTTCATTCCTTCTTTTCCGTGTTTTATGAAATGAACTACACACACTAAACCTTAGCCCCTGATGCATACCGACTGCTTCGCTTATTTTCGTTTCTTTCCGTGGATGTTCGTACAGGTTGATTGCGTTGTCAGCTGGCAACCTTACACATATTGAGAATCAAACGTATTTCTGTACACGATTTTTATCGAACTTCCGTAATGCATCTGCAGTCACTGCCATATTTCTTCAGTATTTCACTCTGTGCTTTGTTCATTATAAAAGTAAATTTTTCGCTAGAAGTATTTATGCATCCTTATTAGACTGTGCTAATGTAGAGGAGTTTAAACATTAGGTAGGTATGCATCAGTTGTACGAAAAATAGTGTGCGTTTAGACATTAGTCAACACTCTGTAGCAACGAATCAGCCAGACAACAACCTAATGTTCTGCATCTGATTATTTCAACTGATGCGCAGTGTCAACTAATGCGAACGCATCAGATGCGGTAAAACATCAACTCGGCACAACCCTAGTTCTAGTACACATCGAACACGGAAAAAAAATACAAACGCGGAGACGGAACTTGTCTTTGGCCGCAGGCGGGTCTCACTAAATCCTGCGGCCAAATAGAGCTTCCGTCTCCACGTTTGTAATTTTTTTCCGTGTTCGATGTGTACTAGAACTGTTTTCTTCACAAGTAACTAATGCCAGGTTATGGAGGTTATGTAGACAATGTAACTTAAATAAAATTTACTTTGTTAGTGTACAATAAAAGGGTGTATGTACTGGAAGTACAGAAATAATTTTCCATTTATCGCACATAATTACGGTACACAGACGATTTTTGGAGGTTGTGTCTACGTTTAACAATGCAACTTAACCTTTTAGATTTTTAAAATTAATTAGATTTAACAAAAATTTCCTTTGTTAGTATACATTAAATTATTGTATGGATACAAGGCTGCTGTACATAACATTAAAGGCTGTATTTATTCGAAGTACCGGAATTAAAACCTATAGAAGTAAGATCTATAGAAGTAATTGTAAACAAGTGTTTTCTTTATCCTTTCAAACTAAAAAACTGACACTTCTCTGGAAATTGAAAAAAGGATTTTAATGTACTTGTTTGGTTATACGTTAGATTGTACTAGGTTATAAATTGGAAGTAAATTCCGGTACTTCAAATAAATACTCCTTTAATGTTATATACAGCCTTTTATCCATACAATAAATACAGCCTTTGAATGTACACTAACAAAGGAAATTTTTGTTAAATCTAATTAATTTTAAAAATCTAAAAGGTTAAGTTACTGATGTTACTACATCTTAAACATAGACACAACCTACAAAAATCGTCTGTGTACCGTAATTATGTGCAATAAATGGAAACTAATTTCTGTACTTCCAATAAATACACCCTTTTAATAAAATATGTGCCAATACTCTGAATTCAAATTAAATAAAGAAAAAAGGAATTGTGTGGTGTGTGTGTGTTTTCTGTGGTTGAGGCTGAAGATAGAAGTAGTTTCTGTAGAAATATTTCATTTCTAAAACGATTTTAAATATAAATCTTAAAACATGGAAGTCATGTATAGTTCTCCACACGGATATTTTCATTATTTGCATCAAATAGTATTATTGTTTAATACACGTTCTATCCAGATCAAATTATGTGTATACAGTTCTGGAAAAATTAGAAATAAAAATTTTTTTTGTTTATTTTAAACTGTATTATGTTTGGAAGTATCCCAAAGTAAATTTAACATTAATCATGTCAATCAATGAGGCCAGTCCAGTGTTTTAAGGCTAGGAGAATCCTTGAAATGTTTGGAGCATCACTAGGTCATAATGGATCAAATCATCAAACTTCAGTTTCTGTGAAAAACTGGCAGATTTGAGTAGTCAGTTGATAAAGGATGGTATTGTAAAAGCAACAATTCTTTCAGAATTATTTTATAACCCTGTCAGTCTGCAAATAACTTTCACTCCTTTAGATCATCAGCAGATTTAAACTTTTCTTATTTGTGCTAGGAATGTATCATGTAAAACTGCTGGAAGCATGGTATACAAAGTTTCTATTATCCTTTTCAAGGTTGATGACCAAAACAAAAAGTACTACTTATAATTCATCATTGTAGCAGTTACACAGCAGTATACTAAACATCTCTTGGTTAATACCTGTACTCTGGTCAGGTAGCACACAATGAATCATTCAAAACAAGTACAATTTAGTGTCATGTCTAGTTTTTATGTGTCACTGCTACCCATAGTGAATCATTTGTATTGTACATAACAAATAGTATTCTGACTGTACACGTTTTTCATCTGACAAGAATTTTATACTTAGGCAAACTCATTTAATGGTGTAACCTTCTGTAATATGTGCCAAACAAGTATTCATAAAATTAATATTTGTGTCAAATTGTGTTTTATTTATTTCAAACAAAATCTGTTTTGTGGACATAACTTTATGTCCAATACAATTATTATGTTATTTCTTTTTAGTATCCCTTATAGATTTGCGTGATCAAAACTTTTAATACTAAAACTTTTTTTCAGCTGATAACCATGCTTTGTTGAGATTATTAAAGAAAAGTTTTGCTCATTCAGTGATGTGGCATCTTCAGTGATAAAGTTGAGTCTCATCGTAGTAAAACTACTGAAGACTTCATAGAATTGGAAAATTAATGAGAATAATATTCTTACAACCAGTGACAAGAATTATGAACTTAAAACAGTGGAATGAATTATTGAATACCAGATACTCTCAATTGCTAAAACAAACACACTTATATTACAACAGTTCTCTTTATATAATTATCAAGGACACACTGTATAGCCTACAAACAGTAATAAAAAAATCACAATAGTTTACAACACAAGTAAACAATTGATCATTTGTCACTTTCATTAAAAACTGCTGTCTAATATCATCTTATATGAATGCACAACCTACTACACCAACTCTCTAAAACTCAGCTGGTGGCAACATCCTAATTATCAGGCTAATGTGAGAAAGTTCCAGATGAATGCCAAGAGTGTGGCTCTAGAATATTCTGCAGTGCTGCTGATTAACAGTATGTGATCAGCATCACATAGAGTACTACACATTTAAGCTATCTAATTGACTTGGTATTACAATATTAGTAAAATGTGCTTGTTAACCAAATAGTGTGTTGTTACTCCTGAAAATCCCATTTGACTAAGAGCATTTTAGAAGTCTGGGTTATCTTTTATGTTTCACTCCACAAACATGCCTTTAGTTCAGCATTTCTTAACCTATTGGGCATGAGCCACTGCTGGGTCCCGAGAGGGCATTTGGAGGGTTGCAAAGTCAGGTTCGGATATTTATTTACTGTGTCTTAAAAAGCTACTACATGTAAATAACTAAGATATATCATTTTAACAATTTAAATTCAACCTGTTTTGTACATAGTCTAAACTGTACATATTTGTTATTCATGCTCTACCATTGTTTTTTACCAGCTCTGATGTTTAACTCTCTATAACCAGATTGAAAGTTGCTTCCCAGAGGGATACAGTGAATTCAATTGG
Organism: Magicicada septendecula; assembly: GCA_034769895.1. Lineage (NCBI taxonomy): Eukaryota > Metazoa > Arthropoda > Insecta > Hemiptera > Cicadidae > Magicicada > Magicicada septendecula. The sequence goes on from CM068368.1 coordinate 548,456,326, forward strand.
ATTCAAGACCCATTCTTGTATTTTGAAAGTTCTAACATGTTGTGAGTAAAACTAAATGAGCAATTGTGTGATATCATCTGTGATGCTGTGATTGAAACTAAATTTTTAGTAAATTATTTTGTATAGTTAGTGATAACATGAGACATGTCATGGACAAAAAAAGCCATAAACTTTCAGATTCTGACTTAACAAAGTTCTGGATATCTTTAAGAGATGAATATCCTGAACTTTCGGAGTTGTTCATCCCATTCATCACCTCATTCTTGAGTGAAATGGGATTTTCATCTCAAGTGAAAAGCAAGCACAGAAATAGACTTGACGCACACTCAGATTTATGACTTAATTTAACCACTCTTGAATCCAACATACCCCAGCTTTTGCAGAAAAAGCAGCTCCAACTGTCACATTAGTAACTAATGATTAGTTAGGCAAGTAAAAACTCTTTTGTTTTTAACTTCAGCATGTGTTTATTAGAGCAAATTAGTCTTTTGAATTACATATTTGCTTTTTGCTTTTCTATAATTAAGTGTATATATAATTTGTTTAAGCATAAAAGAAGGCTTAAAGTTCTCAGTGTTACCAAAAATATGATTATAAAGTGGGTGCACTTTATACACCCCTACAAGTAGTTCTGCCATGCACACCCCTACAAGTCTAATTAATTTTAAAAATCTAAAAGGTTAAGTTAGATAATTAAACGTAGACACAACCTCCCAAAATCGTCTCTGTACCGTAATTATTTGCGATAAATGGAAACTAATTTCTGTACTTCCAATAAATACACCCTTTTAATAAAATATGTGCCAATAAACCCCAATAAAATATGCACCAATAACGAAGCTTACTATCTAAGTTAGATAATTAAACGTAGACACAACCTCCCAAAATCGTCTCTGTACCGTCATTATGTGCGATAAATGGAAACTAATTTCTGTACTTCCAATAAATACACCCTTTTAATAAAATATGTACCAATAAACTCCAATAAAATATGTAAGAATAACGTAGCCTACTAGGTTATACGTTCTAAATTGGAAGTACCGATAGGTTTTAATTCGAATAAATACAGCCTTCAATGTATATACAGCCTTTTATCCATACAATAAATACAGCCTTTGAATCTACACTAACAAAGGAAATTTTTGTTAAATCTAATTAATTTTAAAAATCTAAAAGGTTAAGTTACATTGTTAAACGTAGACACAACCTCCAAAAACCGTCTGTGTACCGTAATTATGTGCGATAAATGGAAAATAATTTCTGTACTTCCAGTAAATACACCCTTTTATTGTACACTAACAAAGTAAATTTTATTTAAGTTACATTGTCGTACATAACCTCCATAACCTGGCATTAGTTACTTGTGAAGAAAACAGTTCTAGTTAGGGATGGCCCGAAACAACGGCACAGCTGTTTCGCATCAGCTTACTCAACGCAACTGATGCGGAGAAACCACTAATGTCTAATGTCTCGCATTAGGTGGCAACAGAACAGCAGAATGTCTCGCATTAGGAAGCAACAGCAGATGCGCCTGCCTGGCCGACAGCTAATGCGCTTAACTGATGAGAGTTGTCACAAGCCACTACAATGTACTTTTCACGTTCTAACTTCATTCCTTCTTTTCCGTGTTTTATGAAATGAACTACACAGACTAAACCTTAGCCCCTGATGCATACCGACTGCTTCGCTTATTTTCGTTTCTTTCCGTGGATGTTCGTACAGGTTGATTGCGTTGTCAGCTGGCAACCTTACACATATTGAGAATCAAACGTATTTCTGTACACGATTTTTATCGAACTTCCGTAATGCATCTGCAGTCACTGCCATATTTCTTCAGTATTTCACTCTGTGCTTTGTTCATTATAAAAGTAAATTTTTTGCTAGAAGTATTTATGCATCCTTATTAGACTGTGCTAATGTAGAGGAGTTTAAACATTAGGTAGGTATGCATCAGTTGTACGAAAAATAGTGTGCGTTTAGACATTAGTCAACACTCTGTAGCAACGAATCAGCCAGACAACAACCTAATGTTCTGCATCTGATTATTTCAACTGATGCGCAGTGTCAACTAATGCGAACGCATCAGATGCGGTAAAACATCAACTCGGCACAACCCTAGTTCTAGTACACATCGAACACGGAAAAAAAAATACAAACGCGGAGACGGAACTTGTCTTTGGCCGCAGGCGGGTCTCACTAAATCCTGCGGCCAAATAGAGCTTCCGTCTCCACGTTTGTAATTTTTTTCCGTGTTCGATGTGTACTAGAACTGTTTTCTTCACAAGTAACTAATGCCAGGTTATGGAGGTTATGTAGACAATGTAACTTAAATAAAATTTACTTTGTTAGTGTACAATAAAAGGGTGTATGTACTGGAAGTACAGAAATAATTTTCCATTTATCGCACATAATTACGGTACACAGACGATTTTTGGAGGTTGTGTCTACGTTTAACAATGCAACTTAACCTTTTAGATTTTTAAAATTAATTAGATTTAACAAAAATTTCCTTTGTTAGTATACATTAAATTATTGTATGGATACAAGGCTGCTGTACATAACATTAAAGGCTGTATTTATTCGAAGTACCGGAATTAAAACCTATAGAAGTAAGATCTATAGAAGTAATTGTAAACAAGTGTTTTCTTTATCCTTTCAAACTAAAAAACTGACACTTCTCTGGAAATTGAAAAAAGGATTTTAATGTACTTGTTTGGTTATACGTTAGATTGTACTAGGTTATAAATTGGAAGTAAATTCCGGTACTTCAAATAAATACTCCTTTAATGTTATATACAGCCTTTTATCCATACAATAAATACAGCCTTTGAATGTACACTAACAAAGGAAATTTTTGTTAAATCTAATTAATTTTAAAAATCTAAAAGGTTAAGTTACTGATGTTACTACATCTTAAACATAGACACAACCTACAAAAATCGTCTGTGTACCGTAATTATGTGCAATAAATGGAAACTAATTTCTGTACTTCCAATAAATACACCCTTTTAATAAAATATGTGCCAATACTCTGAATTCAAATTAAATAAAGAAAAAAGGAATTGTGTGGTGTGTGTGTGTTTTCTGTGGTTGAGGCTGAAGATAGAAGTAGTTTCTGTAGAAATATTTCATTTCTAAAACGATTTTAAATATAAATCTTAAAACATGGAAGTCATGTATAGTTCTCCACACGGATATTTTCATTATTTGCATCAAATAGTATTATTGTTTAATACACGTTCTATCCAGATCAAATTATGTGTATACAGTTCTGGAAAAATTAGAAATAAAAATTTTTTTTGTTTATTTTAAACTGTATTATGTTTGGAAGTATCCCAAAGTAAATTTAACATTAATCATGTCAATCAATGAGGCCAGTCCAGTGTTTTAAGGCTAGGAGAATCCTTGAAATGTTTGGAGCATCACTAGGTCATAATGGATCAAATCATCAAACTTCAGTTTCTGTGAAAAACTGGCAGATTTGAGTAGTCAGTTGATAAAGGATGGTATTGTAAAAGCAACAATTCTTTCAGAATTATTTTATAACCCTGTCAGTCTGCAAATAACTTTCACTCCTTTAGATCATCAGCAGATTTAAACTTTTCTTATTTGTGCTAGGAATGTATCATGTAAAACTGCTGGAAGCATGGTATACAAAGTTTCTATTATCCTTTTCAAGGTTGATGACCAAAACAAAAAGTACTACTTATAATTCATCATTGTAGCAGTTACACAGCAGTATACTAAACATCTCTTGGTTAATACCTGTACTCTGGTCAGGTAGCACACAATGAATCATTCAAAACAAGTACAATTTAGTGTCATGTCTAGTTTTTATGTGTCACTGCTACCCATAGTGAATCATTTGTATTGTACATAACAAATAGTATTCTGACTGTACACGTTTTTCATCTGACAAGAATTTTATACTTAGGCAAACTCATTTAATGGTGTAACCTTCTGTAATATGTGCCAAACAAGTATTCATAAAATTAATATTTGTGTCAAATTGTGTTTTATTTATTTCAAACAAAATCTGTTTTGTGGACATAACTTTATGTCCAATACAATTATTATGTTATTTCTTTTTAGTATCCCTTATAGATTTGCGTGATCAAAACTTTTAATACTAAAACTTTTTTTCAGCTGATAACCATGCTTTGTTGAGATTATTAAAGAAAAGTTTTGCTCATTCAGTGATGTGGCATCTTCAGTGATAAAGTTGAGTCTCATCGTAGTAAAACTACTGAAGACTTCATAGAATTGGAAAATTAATGAGAATAATATTCTTACAACCAGTGACAAGAATTATGAACTTAAAACAGTGGAATGAATTATTGAATACCAGATACTCTCAATTGCTAAAACAAACACACTTATATTACAACAGTTCTCTTTATATAATTATCAAGGACACACTGTATAGCCTACAAACAGTAATAAAAAAATCACAATAGTTTACAACACAAGTAAACAATTGATCATTTGTCACTTTCATTAAAAACTGCTGTCTAATATCATCTTATATGAATGCACAACCTACTACACCAACTCTCTAAAACTCAGCTGGTGGCAACATCCTAATTATCAGGCTAATGTGAGAAAGTTCCAGATGAATGCCAAGAGTGTGGCTCTAGAATATTCTGCAGTGCTGCTGATTAACAGTATGTGATCAGCATCACATAGAGTACTACACATTTAAGCTATCTAATTGACTTGGTATTACAATATTAGTAAAATGTGCTTGTTAACCAAATAGTGTGTTGTTACTCCTGAAAATCCCATTTGACTAAGAGCATTTTAGAAGTCTGGGTTATCTTTTATGTTTCACTCCACAAACATGCCTTTAGTTCAGCATTTCTTAACCTATTGGGCATGAGCCACTGCTGGGTCCCGAGAGGGCATTTGGAGGGTTGCAAAGTCAGGTTCGGATATTTATTTACTGTGTCTTAAAAAGCTACTACATGTAAATAACTAAGATATATCATTTTAACAATTTAAATTCAACCTGTTTTGTACATAGTCTAAACTGTACATATTTGTTATTCATGCTCTACCATTGTTTTTTACCAGCTCTGATGTTTAACTCTCTATAACCAGATTGAAAGTTGCTTCCCAGAGGGATACAGTGAATTCAATTGGATTCAAGACCCATTCTTGTATTTTGAAAGTTCTAACATGTTGTGAGTAAAACTAAATGAGCAATTGTGTGATATCATCTGTGATGCTGTGATTGAAACTAAATTTTTAGTAAATTATTTTCTATAGTTAGTGATAACATGAGACATGTCATGGACAAAAAAAGCCATAAACTTTCAGATTCTGACTTAACAAAGTTCTGGATATCTTTAAGAGATGAATATCCTGAACTTTCGGAGTTGTTCATCCCATTCATCACCTCATTCTTGAGTGAAATGGGATTTTCATCTCAAGTGAAAAGCAAGCACAGAAATAGACTTGACGCACACTCAGATTTATGACTTAATTTAACCACTCTTGAATCCAACATACCCCAGCTTTTGCAGAAAAAGCAGCTCCAACTGTCACATTAGTAACTAATGATTAGTTAGGCAAGTAAAAACTCTTTTGTTTTTAACTTCAGCATGTGTTTATTAGAGCAAATTAGTCTTTTGAATTACATATTTGCTTTTTGCTTTTCTATAATTAAGTGTATATATAATTTGTTTAAGCATAAAAGAAGGCTTAAAGTTCTCAGTGTTACCAAAAATATGATTATAAAGTGGGTGCACTTTATACACCCCTACAAGTAGTTCTGCCATGCACACCCCTACAAGTCTAATTAATTTTAAAAATCTAAAAGGTTAAGTTAGATAATTAAACGTAGACACAACCTCCCAAAATCGTCTCTGTACCGTAATTATTTGCGATAAATGGAAACTAATTTCTGTACTTCCAATAAATACACCCTTTTAATAAAATATGTGCCAATAAACCCCAATAAAATATGCACCAATAACGAAGCTTACTATCTAAGTTAGATAATTAAACGTAGACACAACCTCCCAAAATCGTCTCTGTACCGTCATTATGTGCGATAAATGGAAACTAATTTCTGTACTTCCAATAAATACACCCTTTTAATAAAATATGTACCAATAAACTCCAATAAAATATGTAAGAACAACGTAGCCTACTAGGTTATACGTTCTAAATTGGAAGTACCGATAGGTTTTAATTCGAATAAATACAGCCTTCAATGTATATACAGCCTTTTATCCATACAATAAATACAGCCTTTGAATCTACACTAACAAAGGAAATTTTTGTTAAATCTAATTAATTTTAAAAATCTAAAAGGTTAAGTTACATTGTTAAACGTAGACACAACCTCCAAAAATCGTCTGTGTACCGTAATTATGTGCGATAAATGGAAAATAATTTCTGTACTTCCAGTAAATACACCCTTTTATTGTACACTAACAAAGTAAATTTTATTTAAGTTACATTGTCGTACATAACCTCCATAACCTGGCATTAGTTACTTGTGAAGAAAACAGTTCTAGTTAGGGATGGCCCGAAACAACGGCACAGCTGTTTCGCATCAGCTTACTCAACGCAACTGATGCGGAGAAACCACTAATGTCTAATGTCTCGCATTAGGTGGCAACAGAACAGCAGAATGTCTCGCATTAGGAAGCAACAGCAGATGCGCCTGCCTGGCCGACAGCTAATGCGCTTAACTGATGAGAGTTGTCACAAGCCACTACAATGTACTTTTCACGTTCTAACTTCATTCCTTCTTTTCCGTGTTTTATGAAATGAACTACACACACTAAACCTTAGCCCCTGATGCATACCGACTGCTTCGCTTATTTTCGTTTCTTTCCGTGGATGTTCGTACAGGTTGATTGCGTTGTCAGCTGGCAACCTTACACATATTGAGAATCAAACGTATTTCTGTACACGATTTTTATCGAACTTCCGTAATGCATCTGCAGTCACTGCCATATTTCTTCAGTATTTCACTCTGTGCTTTGTTCATTATAAAAGTAAATTTTTCGCTAGAAGTATTTATGCATCCTTATTAGACTGTGCTAATGTAGAGGAGTTTAAACATTAGGTAGGTATGCATCAGTTGTACGAAAAATAGTGTGCGTTTAGACATTAGTCAACACTCTGTAGCAACGAATCAGCCAGACAACAACCTAATGTTCTGCATCTGATTATTTCAACTGATGCGCAGTGTCAACTAATGCGAACGCATCAGATGCGGTAAAACATCAACTCGGCACAACCCTAGTTCTAGTACACATCGAACACGGAAAAAAAAATACAAACGCGGAGACGGAACTTGTCTTTGGCCGCAGGCGGGTCTCACTAAATCCTGCGGCCAAATAGAGCTTCCGTCTCCACGTTTGTAATTTTTTTCCGTGTTCGATGTGTACTAGAACTGTTTTCTTCACAAGTAACTAATGCCAGGTTATGGAGGTTATGTAGACAATGTAACTTAAATAAAATTTACTTTGTTAGTGTACAATAAAAGGGTGTATGTACTGGAAGTACAGAAATAATTTTCCATTTATCGCACATAATTACGGTACACAGACGATTTTTGGAGGTTGTGTCTACGTTTAACAATGCAACTTAACCTTTTAGATTTTTAAAATTAATTAGATTTAACAAAAATTTCCTTTGTTAGTATACATTAAATTATTGTATGGATACAAGGCTGCTGTACATAACATTAAAGGCTGTATTTATTCGAAGTACCGGAATTAAAACCTATAGAAGTAAGATCTATAGAAGTAATTGTAAACAAGTGTTTTCTTTATCCTTTCAAACTAAAAAACTGACACTTCTCTGGAAATTGAAAAAAGGATTTTAATGTACTTGTTTGGTTATACGTTAGATTGTACTAGGTTATAAATTGGAAGTAAATTCCGGTACTTCAAATAAATACTCCTTTAATGTTATATACAGCCTTTTATCCATACAATAAATACAGCCTTTGAATGTACACTAACAAAGGAAATTTTTGTTAAATCTAATTAATTTTAAAAATCTAAAAGGTTAAGTTACTGATGTTACTACATCTTAAACATAGACACAACCTACAAAAATCGTCTGTGTACCGTAATTATGTGCAATAAATGGAAACTAATTTCTGTACTTCCAATAAATACACCCTTTTAATAAAATATGTGCCAATACTCTGAATTCAAATTAAATAAAGAAAAAAGGAATTGTGTGGTGTGTGTGTGTTTTCTGTGGTTGAGGCTGAAGATAGAAGTAGTTTCTGTAGAAATATTTCATTTCTAAAACGATTTTAAATATAAATCTTAAAACATGGAAGTCATGTATAGTTCTCCACACGGATATTTTCATTATTTGCATCAAATAGTATTATTGTTTAATACACGTTCTATCCAGATCAAATTATGTGTATACAGTTCTGGAAAAATTAGAAATAAAAATTTTTTTTGTTTATTTTAAACTGTATTATGTTTGGAAGTATCCCAAAGTAAATTTAACATTAATCATGTCAATCAATGAGGCCAGTCCAGTGTTTTAAGGCTAGGAGAATCCTTGAAATGTTTGGAGCATCACTAGGTCATAATGGATCAAATCATCAAACTTCAGTTTCTGTGAAAAACTGGCAGATTTGAGTAGTCAGTTGATAAAGGATGGTATTGTAAAAGCAACAATTCTTTCAGAATTATTTTATAACCCTGTCAGTCTGCAAATAACTTTCACTCCTTTAGATCATCAGCAGATTTAAACTTTTCTTATTTGTGCTAGGAATGTATCATGTAAAACTGCTGGAAGCATGGTATACAAAGTTTCTATTATCCTTTTCAAGGTTGATGACCAAAACAAAAAGTACTACTTATAATTCATCATTGTAGCAGTTACACAGCAGTATACTAAACATCTCTTGGTTAATACCTGTACTCTGGTCAGGTAGCACACAATGAATCATTCAAAACAAGTACAATTTAGTGTCATGTCTAGTTTTTATGTGTCACTGCTACCCATAGTGAATCATTTGTATTGTACATAACAAATAGTATTCTGACTGTACACGTTTTTCATCTGACAAGAATTTTATACTTAGGCAAACTCATTTAATGGTGTAACCTTCTGTAATATGTGCCAAACAAGTATTCATAAAATTAATATTTGTGTCAAATTGTGTTTTATTTATTTCAAACAAAATCTGTTTTGTGGACATAACTTTATGTCCAATACAATTATTATGTTATTTCTTTTTAGTATCCCTTATAGATTTGCGTGATCAAAACTTTTAATACTAAAACTTTTTTTCAGCTGATAACCATGCTTTGTTGAGATTATTAAAGAAAAGTTTTGCTCATTCAGTGATGTGGCATCTTCAGTGATAAAGTTGAGTCTCATCGTAGTAAAACTACTGAAGACTTCATAGAATTGGAAAATTAATGAGAATAATATTCTTACAACCAGTGACAAGAATTATGAACTTAAAACAGTGGAATGAATTATTGAATACCAGATACTCTCAATTGCTAAAACAAACACACTTATATTACAACAGTTCTCTTTATATAATTATCAAGGACACACTGTATAGCCTACAAACAGTAATAAAAAAATCTCAATAGTTTACAACACAAGTAAACAATTGATAATTTGTCACTTTCATTAAAAACTGCTGTCTAATATCATCTTATATGAATGCACAACCTACTACACCAACTCTCTAAAACTCAGCTGGTGGCAACATCCTAATTATCAGGCTAATGTGAGAAAGTTCCAGATGAATGCCAAGAGTGTGGCTCTAGAATATTCTGCAGTGCTGCTGATTAACAGTATGTGATCAGCATCACATAGAGTACTACACATTTAAGCTATCTAATTGACTTGGTATTACAATATTAGTAAAATGTGCTTGTTAACCAAATAGTGTGTTGTTACTCCTGAAAATCCCATTTGACTAAGAGCATTTTAGAAGTCTGGGTTATCTTTTATGTTTCACTCCACAAACATGCCTTTAGTTCAGCATTTCTTAACCTATTGGGCATGAGCCACTGCTGGGTCCCGAGAGGGCATTTGGAGGGTTGCAAAGTCAGGTTCGGATATTTATTTACTGTGTCTTAAAAAGCTACTACATGTAAATAACTAAGATATATCATTTTAACAATTTAAATTCAACCTGTTTTGTACATAGTCTAAACTGTACATATTTGTTATTCATGCTCTACCATTGTTTTTTACCAGCTCTGATGTTTAACTCTCTATAACCAGATTGAAAGTTGCTTCCCAGAGGGATACAGTGAATTCAAGACCCATTCTTGTATTTTGAAAGTTCTAACATGTTGTGAGTAAAACTAAATGAGCAATTGTGTGATATCATCTGTGATGCTGTGATTAAAACTAAATTTTTAGTAAATTATTTTGTATAGTTAGTGATAACATGAGACATGTCATGGACAAAAAAAGCCATAAACTTTCAGATTCTGACTTAACAAAGTTCTGGATATCTTTAAGAGATGAATATCCTGAACTTTCGGAGTTGTTCATCCCATTCATCACCTCATTCTTGAGTGAAATGGGATTTTCATCTCAAGTGAAAAGCAAGCACAGAAATAGACTTGACGCACACTCAGATTTATGACTTAATTTAACCACTCTTGAATCCAACATACCCCAGCTTTTGCAGAAAAAGCAGCTCCAACTGTCACATTAGTAACTAATGATTAGTTAGGCAAGTAAAAACTCTTTTGTTTTTAACTTCAGCATGTGTTTATTAGAGCAAATTAGTCTTTTGAATTACATATTTGCTTTTTGCTTTTCTATAATTAAGTGTATATATAATTTGTTTAAGCATAAAAGAAGGCTTAAAGTTCTCAGTGTTACCAAAAATATGATATAAAGTGGGTGCACTTTATACACCCCTACAAGTAGTTCTGCCATGCACACCCCTACAAGTCTAATTAATTTTAAAAATCTAAAAGGTTAAGTTAGATAATTACACGTAGACACAACCTCCCAAAATCGTCTCTGTACCGTAATTATTTGCGATAAATGGAAACTAATTTCTGTACTTCCAATAAATACACCCTTTTAATAAAATATGTGCCAATAAACCCCAATAAAATATGCACCAATAACGAAGCTTACTATCTAAGTTAGATAATTAAACGTAGACACAACCTCCCAAAATCGTCTCTGTACCGTCATTATGTGCGATAAATGGAAACTAATTTCTGTACTTCCAATAAATACACCCTTTTAATAAAATATGTACCAATAAACTCCAATAAAATATGTAAGAATAACGTAGCCTACTAGGTTATACGTTCTAAATTGGAAGTACCGATAGGTTTTAATTCGAATAAATACAGCCTTCAATGTATATACAGCCTTTTATCCATACAATAAATACAGCCTTTGAATCTACACTAACAAAGGAAATTTTTGTTAAATCTAATTAATTTTAAAAATCTAAAAGGTTAAGTTACATTGTTAAACGTAGACACAACCTCCAAAAATCGTCTGTGTACCGTAATTATGTGCGATAAATGGAAAATAATTTCTGTACTTCCAGTAAATACACCCTTTTATTGTACACTAACAAAGTAAATTTTATTTAAGTTACATTGTCGTACATAACCTCCATAACCTGGCATTAGTTACTTGTGAAGAAAACAGTTCTAGTTAGGGATGGCCCGAAACAACGGCACAGCTGTTTCGCATCAGCTTACTCAACGCAACTGATGCGGAGAAACCACTAATGTCTAATGTCTCGCATTAGGTGGCAACAGAACAGCAGAATGTCTCGCATTAGGAAGCAACAGCAGATGCGCCTGCCTGGCCGACAGCTAATGCGCTTAACTGATGAGAGTTGTCACAAGCCACTACAATGTACTTTTCACGTTCTAACTTCATTCCTTCTTTTCCGTGTTTTATGAAATGAACTACACACACTAAACCTTAGCCCCTGATGCATACCGACTGCTTCGCTTATTTTCGTTTCTTTCCGTGGATGTTCGTACAGGTTGATTGCGTTGTCAGCTGGCAACCTTACACATATTGAGAATCAAACGTATTTCTGTACACGATTTTTATCGAACTTCCGTAATGCATCTGCAGTCACTGCCATATTTCTTCAGTATTTCACTCTGTGCTTTGTTCATTATAAAAGTAAATTTTTCGCTAGAAGTATTTATGCATCCTTATTAGACTGTGCTAATGTAGAGGAGTTTAAACATTAGGTAGGTATGCATCAGTTGTACGAAAAATAGTGTGCGTTTAGACATTAGTCAACACTCTGTAGCAACGAATCAGCCAGACAACAACCTAATGTTCTGCATCTGATTATTTCAACTGATGCGCAGTGTCAACTAATGCGAACGCATCAGATGCGGTAAAACATCAACTCGGCACAACCCTAGTTCTAGTACACATCGAACACGGAAAAAAAAATACAAACGCGGAGACGGAACTTGTCTTTGGCCGCAGGCGGGTCTCACTAAATCCTGCGGCCAAATAGAGCTTCCGTCTCCACGTTTGTAATTTTTTTCCGTGTTCGATGTGTACTAGAACTGTTTTCTTCACAAGTAACTAATGCCAGGTTATGGAGGTTATGTAGACAATGTAACTTAAATAAAATTTACTTTGTTAGTGTACAATAAAAGGGTGTATGTACTGGAAGTACAGAAATAATTTTCCATTTATCGCACATAATTACGGTACACAGACGATTTTTGGAGGTTGTGTCTACGTTTAACAATGCAACTTAACCTTTTAGATTTTTAAAATTAATTAGATTTAACAAAAATTTCCTTTGTTAGTATACATTAAATTATTGTATGGATACAAGGCTGCTGTACATAACATTAAAGGCTGTATTTATTCGAAGTACCGGAATTAAAACCTATAGAAGTAAGATCTATAGAAGTAATTGTAAACAAGTGTTTTCTTTATCCTTTCAAACTAAAAAACTGACACTTCTCTGGAAATTGAAAAAAGGATTTTAATGTACTTGTTTGGTTATACGTTAGATTGTACTAGGTTATAAATTGGAAGTAAATTCCGGTACTTCAAATAAATACTCCTTTAATGTTATATACAGCCTTTTATCCATACAATAAATACAGCCTTTGAATGTACACTAACAAAGGAAATTTTTGTTAAATCTAATTAATTTTAAAAATCTAAAAGGTTAAGTTACTGATGTTACTACATCTTAAACATAGACACAACCTACAAAAATCGTCTGTGTACCGTAATTATGTGCAATAAATGGAAACTAATTTCTGTACTTCCAATAAATACACCCTTTTAATAAAATATGTGCCAATACTCTGAATTCAAATTAAATAAAGAAAAAAGGAATTGTGTGGTGTGTGTGTGTTTTCTGTGGTTGAGGCTGAAGATAGAAGTAGTTTCTGTAGAAATATTTCATTTCTAAAACGATTTTAAATATAAATCTTAAAACATGGAAGTCATGTATAGTTCTCCACACGGATATTTTCATTATTTGCATCAAATAGTATTATTGTTTAATACACGTTCTATCCAGATCAAATTATGTGTATACAGTTCTGGAAAAATTAGAAATAAAAATTTTTTTTGTTTATTTTAAACTGTATTATGTTTGGAAGTATCCCAAAGTAAATTTAACATTAATCATGTCAATCAATGAGGCCAGTCCAGTGTTTTAAGGCTAGGAGAATCCTTGAAATGTTTGGAGCATCACTAGGTCATAATGGATCAAATCATCAAACTTCAGTTTCTGTGAAAAACTGGCAGATTTGAGTAGTCAGTTGATAAAGGATGGTATTGTAAAAGCAACAATTCTTTCAGAATTATTTTATAACCCTGTCAGTCTGCAAATAACTTTCACTCCTTTAGATCATCAGCAGATTTAAACTTTTCTTATTTGTGCTAGGAATGTATCATGTAAAACTGCTGGAAGCATGGTATACAAAGTTTCTATTATCCTTTTCAAGGTTGATGACCAAAACAAAAAGTACTACTTATAATTCATCATTGTAGCAGTTACACAGCAGTATACTAAACATCTCTTGGTTAATACCTGTACTCTGGTCAGGTAGCACACAATGAATCATTCAAAACAAGTACAATTTAGTGTCATGTCTAGTTTTTATGTGTCACTGCTACCCATAGTGAATCATTTGTATTGTACATAACAAATAGTATTCTGACTGTACACGTTTTTCATCTGACAAGAATTTTATACTTAGGCAAACTCATTTAATGGTGTAACCTTCTGTAATATGTGCCAAACAAGTATTCATAAAATTAATATTTGTGTCAAATTGTGTTTTATTTATTTCAAACAAAATCTGTTTTGTGGACATAACTTTATGTCCAATACAATTATTATGTTATTTCTTTTTAGTATCCCTTATAGATTTGCGTGATCAAAACTTTTAATACTAAAACTTTTTTTCAGCTGATAACCATGCTTTGTTGAGATTATTAAAGAAAAGTTTTGCTCATTCAGTGATGTGGCATCTTCAGTGATAAAGTTGAGTCTCATCGTAGTAAAACTACTGAAGACTTCATAGAATTGGAAAATTAATGAGAATAATATTCTTACAACCAGTGACAAGAATTATGAACTTAAAACAGTGGAATGAATTATTGAATACCAGATACTCTCAATTGCTAAAACAAACACACTTATATTACAACAGTTCTCTTTATATAATTATCAAGGACACACTGTATAGCCTACAAACAGTAATAAAAAAATCTCAATAGTTTACAACACAAGTAAACAATTGATCATTTGTCACTTTCATTAAAAACTGCTGTCTAATATCATCTTATATGAATGCACAACCTACTACACCAACTCTCTAAAACTCAGCTGGTGGCAACATCCTAATTATCAGGCTAATGTGAGAAAGTTCCAGATGAATGCCAAGAGTGTGGCTCTAGAATATTCTGCAGTGCTGCTGATTAACAGTATGTGATCAGCATCACATAGAGTACTACACATTTAAGCTATCTAATTGACTTGGTATTACAATATTAGTAAAATGTGCTTGTTAACCAAATAGTGTGTTGTTACTCCTGAAAATCCCATTTGACTAAGAGCATTTTAGAAGTCTGGGTTATCTTTTATGTTTCACTCCACAAACATGCCTTTAGTTCAGCATTTCTTAACCTATTGGGCATGAGCCACTGCTGGGTCCCGAGAGGGCATTTGGAGGGTTGCAAAGTCAGGTTCGGATATTTATTTACTGTGTCTTAAAAAGCTACTACATGTAAATAACTAAGATATATCATTTTAACAATTTAAATTCAACCTGTTTTGTACATAGTCTAAACTGTACATATTTGTTATTCATGCTCTACCATTGTTTTTTACCAGCTCTGATGTTTAACTCTCTATAACCAGATTGAAAGTTGCTTCCCAGAGGGATACAGTGAATTCAATTGGATTCAAGACCCATTCTTGTATTTTGAAAGTTCTAACATGTTGTGAGTAAAACTAAATGAGCAATTGTGTGATATCATCTGTGATGCTGTGATTAAAACTAAATTTTTAGTAAATTATTTTGTATAGTTAGTGATAACATGAGACATGTCATGGACAAAAAAAGCCATAAACTTTCAGATTCTGACTTAACAAAGTTCTGGATATCTTTAAGAGATGAATATCCTGAACTTTCGGAGTTGTTCATCCCATTCATCACCTCATTCTTGAGTGAAATGGGATTTTCATCTCAAGTGAAAAGCAAGCACAGAAATAGACTTGACGCACACTCAGATTTATGACTTAATTTAACCACTCTTGAATCCAACATACCCCAGCTTTTGCAGAAAAAGCAGCTCCAACTGTCACATTAGTAACTAATGATTAGTTAGGCAAGTAAAAACTCTTTTGTTTTTAACTTCAGCATGTGTTTATTAGAGCAAATTAGTCTTTTGAATTACATATTTGCTTTTTGCTTTTCTATAATTAAGTGTATATATAATTTGTTTAAGCATAAAAGAAGGCTTAAAGTTCTCAGTGTTACCAAAAATATGATATAAAGTGGGTGCACTTTATACACCCCTACAAGTAGTTCTGCCATGCACACCCCTACAAGTCTAATTAATTTTAAAAATCTAAAAGGTTAAGTTAGATAATTACACGTAGACACAACCTCCCAAAATCGTCTCTGTACCGTAATTATTTGCGATAAATGGAAACTAATTTCTGTACTTCCAATAAATACACCCTTTTAATAAAATATGTGCCAATAAACCCCAATAAAATATGCACCAATAACGAAGCTTACTATCTAAGTTAGATAATTAAACGTAGACACAACCTCCCAAAATCGTCTCTGTACCGTCATTATGTGCGATAAATGGAAACTAATTTCTGTACTTCCAATAAATACACCCTTTTAATAAAATATGTACCAATAAACTCCAATAAAATATGTAAGAATAACGTAGCCTACTAGGTTATACGTTCTAAATTGGAAGTACCGATAGGTTTTAATTCGAATAAATACAGCCTTCAATGTATATACAGCCTTTTATCCATACAATAAATACAGCCTTTGAATCTACACTAACAAAGGAAATTTTTGTTAAATCTAATTAATTTTAAAAATCTAAAAGGTTAAGTTACATTGTTAAACGTAGACACAACCTCCAAAAATCGTCTGTGTACCGTAATTATGTGCGATAAATGGAAAATAATTTCTGTACTTCCAGTAAATACACCCTTTTATTGTACACTAACAAAGTAAATTTTATTTAAGTTACATTGTCGTACATAACCTCCATAACCTGGCATTAGTTACTTGTGAAGAAAACAGTTCTAGTTAGGGATGGCCCGAAACAACGGCACAGCTGTTTCGCATCAGCTTACTCAACGCAACTGATGCGGAGAAACCACTAATGTCTAATGTCTCGCATTAGGTGGCAACAGAACAGCAGAATGTCTCGCATTAGGAAGCAACAGCAGATGCGCCTGCCTGGCCGACAGCTAATGCGCTTAACTGATGAGAGTTGTCACAAGCCACTACAATGTACTTTTCACGTTCTAACTTCATTCCTTCTTTTCCGTGTTTTATGAAATGAACTACACACACTAAACCTTAGCCCCTGATGCATACCGACTGCTTCGCTTATTTTCGTTTCTTTCCGTGGATGTTCGTACAGGTTGATTGCGTTGTCAGCTGGCAACCTTACACATATTGAGAATCAAACGTATTTCTGTACACGATTTTTATCGAACTTCCGTAATGCATCTGCAGTCACTGCCATATTTCTTCAGTATTTCACTCTGTGCTTTGTTCATTATAAAAGTAAATTTTTCGCTAGAAGTATTTATGCATCCTTATTAGACTGTGCTAATGTAGAGGAGTTTAAACATTAGGTAGGTATGCATCAGTTGTACGAAAAATAGTGTGCGTTTAGACATTAGTCAACACTCTGTAGCAACGAATCAGCCAGACAACAACCTAATGTTCTGCATCTGATTATTTCAACTGATGCGCAGTGTCAACTAATGCGAACGCATCAGATGCGGTAAAACATCAACTCGGCACAACCCTAGTTCTAGTACACATCGAACACGGAAAAAAAAATACAAACGCGGAGACGGAACTTGTCTTTGGCCGCAGGCGGGTCTCACTAAATCCTGCGGCCAAATAGAGCTTCCGTCTCCACGTTTGTAATTTTTTTCCGTGTTCGATGTGTACTAGAACTGTTTTCTTCACAAGTAACTAATGCCAGGTTATGGAGGTTATGTAGACAATGTAACTTAAATAAAATTTACTTCGTTAGTGTACAATAAAAGGGTGTATGTACTGGAAGTACAGAAATAATTTTCCATTTATCGCACATAATTACGGTACACAGACGATTTTTGGAGGTTGTGTCTACGTTTAACAATGCAACTTAACCTTTTAGATTTTTAAAATTAATTAGATTTAACAAAAATTTCCTTTGTTAGTATACATTAAATTATTGTATGGATACAAGGCTGCTGTACATAACATTAAAGGCTGTATTTATTCGAAGTACCGGAATTAAAACCTATAGAAGTAAGATCTATAGAAGTAATTGTAAACAAGTGTTTTCTTTATCCTTTCAAACTAAAAAACTGACACTTCTCTGGAAATTGAAAAAAGGATTTTAATGTACTTGTTTGGTTATACGTTAGATTGTACTAGGTTATAAATTGGAAGTAAATTCCGGTACTTCAAATAAATACTCCTTTAATGTTATATACAGCCTTTTATCCATACAATAAATACAGCCTTTGAATGTACACTAACAAAGGAAATTTTTGTTAAATCTAATTAATTTTAAAAATCTAAAAGGTTAAGTTACTGATGTTACTACATCTTAAACATAGACACAACCTACAAAAATCGTCTGTGTACCGTAATTATGTGCAATAAATGGAAACTAATTTCTGTACTTCCAATAAATACACCCTTTTAATAAAATATGTGCCAATACTCTGAATTCAAATTAAATAAAGAAAAAAGGAATTGTGTGGTGTGTGTGTGTTTTCTGTGGTTGAGGCTGAAGATAGAAGTAGTTTCTGTAGAAATATTTCATTTCTAAAACGATTTTAAATATAAATCTTAAAACATGGAAGTCATGTATAGTTCTCCACACGGATATTTTCATTATTTGCATCAAATAGTATTATTGTTTAATACACGTTCTATCCAGATCAAATTATGTGTATACAGTTCTGGAGAAATTAGAAATAAAAATTTTTTTTGTTTATTTTAAACTGTATTATGTTTGGAAGTATCCCAAAGTAAATTTAACATTAATCATGTCAATCAATGAGGCCAGTCCAGTGTTTTAAGGCTAGGAGAATCCTTGAAATGTTTGGAGCATCACTAGGTCATAATGGATCAAATCATCAAACTTCAGTTTCTGTGAAAAACTGGCAGATTTGAGTAGTCAGTTGATAAAGGATGGTATTGTAAAAGCAACAATTCTTTCAGAATTATTTTATAACCCTGTCAGTCTGCAAATAACTTTCACTCCTTTAGATCATCAGCAGATTTAAACTTTTCTTATTTGTGCTAGGAATGTATCATGTAAAACTGCTGGAAGCATGGTATACAAAGTTTCTATTATCCTTTTCAAGGTTGATGACCAAAACAAAAAGTACTACTTATAATTCATCATTGTAGCAGTTACACAGCAGTATACTAAACATCTCTTGGTTAATACCTGTACTCTGGTCAGGTAGCACACAATGAATCATTCAAAACAAGTACAATTTAGTGTCATGTCTAGTTTTTATGTGTCACTGCTACCCATAGTGAATCATTTGTATTGTACATAACAAATAGTATTCTGACTGTACACGTTTTTCATCTGACAAGAATTTTATACTTAGGCAAACTCATTTAATGGTGTAACCTTCTGTAATATGTGCCAAACAAGTATTCATAAAATTAATATTTGTGTCAAATTGTGTTTTATTTATATCAAACAAAATCTGTTTTGTGGACATAACTTTATGTCCAATACAATTATTATGTTATTTCTTTTTAGTATCCCTTATAGATTTGCGTGATCAAAACTTTTAATACTAAAACTTTTTTTCAGCTGATAACCATGCTTTGTTGAGATTATTAAAGAAAAGTTTTGCTCATTCAGTGATGTGGCATCTTCAGTGATAAAGTTGAGTCTCATCGTAGTAAAACTACTGAAGACTTCATAGAATTGGAAAATTAATGAGAATAATATTCTTACAACCAGTGACAAGAATTATGAACTTAAAACAGTGGAATGAATTATTGAATACCAGATACTCTCAATTGCTAAAACAAACACACTTACATTACAACAGTTCTCTTTATATAATTATCAAGGACACACTGTATAGCCTACAAACAGTAATAAAAAAATCTCAATAGTTTACAACACAAGTAAACAATTGATCATTTGTCACTTTCATTAAAAACTGCTGTCTAATATCATCTTATATGAATGCACAACCTACTACACCAACTCTCTAAAACTCAGCTGGTGGCAACATCCTAATTATCAGGCTAATGTGAGAAAGTTCCAGATGAATGCCAAGAGTGTGGCTCTAGAATATTCTGCAGTGCTGCTGATTAACAGTATGTGATCAGCATCACATAGAGTACTACACATTTAAGCTATCTAATTGACTTGGTATTACAATATTAGTAAAATGTGCTTGTTAACCAAATAGTGTGTTGTTACTCCTGAAAATCCCATTTGACTAAGAGCATTTTAGAAGTCTGGGTTATCTTTTATGTTTCACTCCACAAACATGCCTTTAGTTCAGCATTTCTTAACCTATTGGGCATGAGCCACTGCTGGGTCCCGAGAGGGCATTTGGAGGGTTGCAAAGTCAGGTTCGGATATTTATTTACTGTGTCTTAAAAAGCTACTACATGTAAATAACTAAGATATATCATTTTAACAATTTAAATTCAACCTGTTTTGTACATAGTCTAAACTGTACATATTTGTTATTCATGCTCTACCATTGTTTTTTACCAGCTCTGATGTTTAACTCTCTATAACCAGATTGAAAGTTGCTTCCCAGAGGGATACAGTGAATTCAAGACCCATTCTTGTATTTTGAAAGTTCTAACATGTTGTGAGTAAAACTAAATGAGCAATTGTGTGATATCATCTGTGATGCTGTGATTAAAACTAAATTTTTAGTAAATTATTTTGTATAGTTAGTGATAACATGAGACATGTCATGGACAAAAAAAGCCATAAACTTTCAGATTCTGACTTAACAAAGTTCTGGATATCTTTAAGAGATGAATATCCTGAACTTTCGGAGTTGTTCATCCCATTCATCACCTCATTCTTGAGTGAAATGGGATTTTCATCTCAAGTGAAAAGCAAGCACAGAAATAGACTTGACGCACACTCAGATTTATGACTTAATTTAACCACTCTTGAATCCAACATACCCCAGCTTTTGCAGAAAAAGCAGCTCCAACTGTCACATTAGTAACTAATGATTAGTTAGGCAAGTAAAAACTCTTTTGTTTTTAACTTCAGCATGTGTTTATTAGAGCAAATTAGTCTTTTGAATTACATATTTGCTTTTTGCTTTTCTATAATTAAGTGTATATATAATTTGTTTAAGCATAAAAGAAGGCTTAAAGTTCTCAGTGTTACCAAAAATATGATATAAAGTGGGTGCACTTTATACACCCCTACAAGTAGTTCTGCCATGCACACCCCTACAAGTCTAATTAATTTTAAAAATCTAAAAGGTTAAGTTAGATAATTACACGTAGACACAACCTCCCAAAATCGTCTCTGTACCGTAATTATTTGCGATAAATGGAAACTAATTTCTGTACTTCCAATAAATACACCCTTTTAATAAAATATGTGCCAATAAACCCCAATAAAATATGCACCAATAACGAAGCTTACTATCTAAGTTAGATAATTAAACGTAGACACAACCTCCCAAAATCGTCTCTGTACCGTCATTATGTGCGATAAATGGAAACTAATTTCTGTACTTCCAATAAATACACCCTTTTAATAAAATATGTACCAATAAACTCCAATAAAATATGTAAGAATAACGTAGCCTACTAGGTTATACGTTCTAAATTGGAAGTACCGATAGGTTTTAATTCGAATAAATACAGCCTTCAATGTATATACAGCCTTTTATCCATACAATAAATACAGCCTTTGAATCTACACTAACAAAGGAAATTTTTGTTAAATCTAATTAATTTTAAAAATCTAAAAGGTTAAGTTACATTGTTAAACGTAGACACAACCTCCAAAAATCGTCTGTGTACCGTAATTATGTGCGATAAATGGAAAATAATTTCTGTACTTCCAGTAAATACACCCTTTTATTGTACACTAACAAAGTAAATTTTATTTAAGTTACATTGTCGTACATAACCTCCATAACCTGGCATTAGTTACTTGTGAAGAAAACAGTTCTAGTTAGGGATGGCCCGAAACAACGGCACAGCTGTTTCGCATCAGCTTACTCAACGCAACTGATGCGGAGAAACCACTAATGTCTAATGTCTCGCATTAGGTGGCAACAGAACAGCAGAATGTCTCGCATTAGGAAGCAACAGCAGATGCGCCTGCCTGGCCGACAGCTAATGCGCTTAACTGATGAGAGTTGTCACAAGCCACTACAATGTACTTTTCACGTTCTAACTTCATTCCTTCTTTTCCGTGTTTTATGAAATGAACTACACACACTAAACCTTAGCCCCTGATGCATACCGACTGCTTCGCTTATTTTCGTTTCTTTCCGTGGATGTTCGTACAGGTTGATTGCGTTGTCAGCTGGCAACCTTACACATATTGAGAATCAAACGTATTTCTGTACACGATTTTTATCGAACTTCCGTAATGCATCTGCAGTCACTGCCATATTTCTTCAGTATTTCACTCTGTGCTTTGTTCATTATAAAAGTAAATTTTTCGCTAGAAGTATTTATGCATCCTTATTAGACTGTGCTAATGTAGAGGAGTTTAAACATTAGGTAGGTATGCATCAGTTGTACGAAAAATAGTGTGCGTTTAGACATTAGTCAACACTCTGTAGCAACGAATCAGCCAGACAACAACCTAATGTTCTGCATCTGATTATTTCAACTGATGCGCAGTGTCAACTAATGCGAACGCATCAGATGCGGTAAAACATCAACTCGGCACAACCCTAGTTCTAGTACACATCGAACACGGAAAAAAAAATACAAACGCGGAGACGGAACTTGTCTTTGGCCGCAGGCGGGTCTCACTAAATCCTGCGGCCAAATAGAGCTTCCGTCTCCACGTTTGTAATTTTTTTCCGTGTTCGATGTGTACTAGAACTGTTTTCTTCACAAGTAACTAATGCCAGGTTATGGAGGTTATGTAGACAATGTAACTTAAATAAAATTTACTTCGTTAGTGTACAATAAAAGGGTGTATGTACTGGAAGTACAGAAATAATTTTCCATTTATCGCACATAATTACGGTACACAGACGATTTTTGGAGGTTGTGTCTACGTTTAACAATGCAACTTAACCTTTTAGATTTTTAAAATTAATTAGATTTAACAAAAATTTCCTTTGTTAGTATACATTAAATTATTGTATGGATACAAGGCTGCTGTACATAACATTAAAGGCTGTATTTATTCGAAGTACCGGAATTAAAACCTATAGAAGTAAGATCTATAGAAGTAATTGTAAACAAGTGTTTTCTTTATCCTTTCAAACTAAAAAACTGACACTTCTCTGGAAATTGAAAAAAGGATTTTAATGTACTTGTTTGGTTATACGTTATATTGTACTAGGTTATAAATTGGAAGTAAATTCCGGTACTTCAAATAAATACTCCTTTAATGTTATATACAGCCTTTTATCCATACAATAAATACAGCCTTTGAATGTACACTAACAAAGGAAATTTTTGTTAAATCTAATTAATTTTAAAAATCTAAAAGGTTAAGTTACTGATGTTACTACATCTTAAACATAGACACAACCTACAAAAATCGTCTGTGTACCGTAATTATGTGCAATAAATGGAAACTAATTTCTGTACTTCCAATAAATACACCCTTTTAATAAAATATGTGCCAATACTCTGAATTCAAATTAAATAAAGAAAAAAGGAATTGTGTGGTGTGTGTGTGTTTTCTGTGGTTGAGGCTGAAGATAGAAGTAGTTTCTGTAGAAACATTTCATTTCTAAAACGATTTTAAATATAAATCTTAAAACATGGAAGTCATGTATAGTTCTCCACACGGATATTTTCATTATTTGCATCAAATAGTATTATTGTTTAATACACGTTCTATCCAGATCAAATTATGTGTATACAGTTCTGGAAAAATTAGAAATAAAAATTTTTTTTGTTTATTTTAAACTGTATTATGTTTGGAAGTATCCCAAAGTAAATTTAACATTAATCATGTCAATCAATGAGGCCAGTCCAGTGTTTTAAGGCTAGGAGAATCCTTGAAATGTTTGGAGCATCACTAGGTCATAATGGATCAAATCATCAAACTTCAGTTTCTGTGAAAAACTGGCAGATTTGAGTAGTCAGTTGATAAAGGATGGTATTGTAAAAGCAACAATTCTTTCAGAATTATTTTATAACCCTGTCAGTCTGCAAATAACTTTCACTCCTTTAGATCATCAGCAGATTTAAACTTTTCTTATTTGTGCTAGGAATGTATCATGTAAAACTGCTGGAAGCATGGTATACAAAGTTTCTATTATCCTTTTCAAGGTTGATGACCAAAACAAAAAGTACTACTTATAATTCATCATTGTAGCAGTTACACAGCAGTATACTAAACATCTCTTGGTTAATACCTGTACTCTGGTCAGGTAGCACACAATGAATCATTCAAAACAAGTACAATTTAGTGTCATGTCTAGTTTTTATGTGTCACTGCTACCCATAGTGAATCATTTGTATTGTACATAACAAATAGTATTCTGACTGTACACGTTTTTCATCTGACAAGAATTTTATACTTAGGCAAACTCATTTAATGGTGTAACCTTCTGTAATATGTGCCAAACAAGTATTCATAAAATTAATATTTGTGTCAAATTGTGTTTTATTTATATCAAACAAAATCTGTTTTGTGGACATAACTTTATGTCCAATACAATTATTATGTTATTTCTTTTTAGTATCCCTTATAGATTTGCGTGATCAAAACTTTTAATACTAAAACTTTTTTTCAGCTGATAACCATGCTTTGTTGAGATTATTAAAGAAAAGTTTTGCTCATTCAGTGATGTGGCATCTTCAGTGATAAAGTTGAGTCTCATCGTAGTAAAACTACTGAAGACTTCATAGAATTGGAAAATTAATGAGAATAATATTCTTACAACCAGTGACAAGAATTATGAACTTAAAACAGTGGAATGAATTATTGAATACCAGATACTCTCAATTGCTAAAACAAACACACTTACATTACAACAGTTCTCTTTATATAATTATCAAGGACACACTGTATAGCCTACAAACAGTAATAAAAAAATCTCAATAGTTTACAACACAAGTAAACAATTGATCATTTGTCACTTTCATTAAAAACTGCTGTCTAATATCATCTTATATGAATGCACAACCTACTACACCAACTCTCTAAAACTCAGCTGGTGGCAACATCCTAATTATCAGGCTAATGTGAGAAAGTTCCAGATGAATGCCAAGAGTGTGGCTCTAGAATATTCTGCAGTGCTGCTGATTAACAGTATGTGATCAGCATCACATAGAGTACTACACATTTAAGCTATCTAATTGACTTGGTATTACAATATTAGTAAAATGTGCTTGTTAACCAAATAGTGTGTTGTTACTCCTGAAAATCCCATTTGACTAAGAGCATTTTAGAAGTCTGGGTTATCTTTTATGTTTCACTCCACAAACATGCCTTTAGTTCAGCATTTCTTAACCTATTGGGCATGAGCCACTGCTGGGTCCCGAGAGGGCATTTGGAGGGTTGCAAAGTCAGGTTCGGATATTTATTTACTGTGTCTTAAAAAGCTACTACATGTAAATAACTAAGATATATCATTTTAACAATTTAAATTCAACCTGTTTTGTACATAGTCTAAACTGTACATATTTGTTATTCATGCTCTACCATTGTTTTTTACCAGCTCTGATGTTTAACTCTCTATAACCAGATTGAAAGTTGCTTCCCAGAGGGATACAGTGAATTCAAGACCCATTCTTGTATTTTGAAAGTTCTAACATGTTGTGAGTAAAACTAAATGAGCAATTGTGTGATATCATCTGTGATGCTGTGATTAAAACTAAATTTTTAGTAAATTATTTTGTATAGTTAGTGATAACATGAGACATGTCATGGACAAAAAAAGCCATAAACTTTCAGATTCTGACTTAACAAAGTTCTGGATATCTTTAAGAGATGAATATCCTGAACTTTCGGAGTTGTTCATCCCATTCATCACCTCATTCTTGAGTGAAATGGGATTTTCATCTCAAGTGAAAAGCAAGCACAGAAATAGACTTGACGCACACTCAGATTTATGACTTAATTTAACCACTCTTGAATCCAACATACCCCAGCTTTTGCAGAAAAAGCAGCTCCAACTGTCACATTAGTAACTAATGATTAGTTAGGCAAGTAAAAACTCTTTTGTTTTTAACTTCAGCATGTGTTTATTAGAGCAAATTAGTCTTTTGAATTACATATTTGCTTTTTGCTTTTCTATAATTAAGTGTATATATAATTTGTTTAAGCATAAAAGAAGGCTTAAAGTTCTCAGTGTTACCAAAAATATGATATAAAGTGGGTGCACTTTATACACCCCTACAAGTAGTTCTGCCATGCACACCCCTACAAGTCTAATTAATTTTAAAAATCTAAAAGGTTAAGTTAGATAATTACACGTAGACACAACCTCCCAAAATCGTCTCTGTACCGTAATTATTTGCGATAAATGGAAACTAATTTCTGTACTTCCAATAAATACACCCTTTTAATAAAATATGTGCCAATAAACCCCAATAAAATATGCACCAATAACGAAGCTTACTATCTAAGTTAGATAATTAAACGTAGACACAACCTCCCAAAATCGTCTCTGTACCGTCATTATGTGCGATAAATGGAAACTAATTTCTGTACTTCCAATAAATACACCCTTTTAATAAAATATGTACCAATAAACTCCAATAAAATATGTAAGAATAACGTAGCCTACTAGGTTATACGTTCTAAATTGGAAGTACCGATAGGTTTTAATTCGAATAAATACAGCCTTCAATGTATATACAGCCTTTTATCCATACAATAAATACAGCCTTTGAATCTACACTAACAAAGGAAATTTTTGTTAAATCTAATTAATTTTAAAAATCTAAAAGGTTAAGTTACATTGTTAAACGTAGACACAACCTCCAAAAATCGTCTGTGTACCGTAATTATGTGCGATAAATGGAAAATAATTTCTGTACTTCCAGTAAATACACCCTTTTATTGTACACTAACAAAGTAAATTTTATTTAAGTTACATTGTCGTACATAACCTCCATAACCTGGCATTAGTTACTTGTGAAGAAAACAGTTCTAGTTAGGGATGGCCCGAAACAACGGCACAGCTGTTTCGCATCAGCTTACTCAACGCAACTGATGCGGAGAAACCACTAATGTCTAATGTCTCGCATTAGGTGGCAACAGAACAGCAGAATGTCTCGCATTAGGAAGCAACAGCAGATGCGCCTGCCTGGCCGACAGCTAATGCGCTTAACTGATGAGAGTTGTCACAAGCCACTACAATGTACTTTTCACGTTCTAACTTCATTCCTTCTTTTCCGTGTTTTATGAAATGAACTACACACACTAAACCTTAGCCCCTGATGCATACCGACTGCTTCGCTTATTTTCGTTTCTTTCCGTGGATGTTCGTACAGGTTGATTGCGTTGTCAGCTGGCAACCTTACACATATTGAGAATCAAACGTATTTCTGTACACGATTTTTATCGAACTTCCGTAATGCATCTGCAGTCACTGCCATATTTCTTCAGTATTTCACTCTGTGCTTTGTTCATTATAAAAGTAAATTTTTCGCTAGAAGTATTTATGCATCCTTATTAGACTGTGCTAATGTAGAGGAGTTTAAACATTAGGTAGGTATGCATCAGTTGTACGAAAAATAGTGTGCGTTTAGACATTAGTCAACACTCTGTAGCAACGAATCAGCCAGACAACAACCTAATGTTCTGCATCTGATTATTTCAACTGATGCGCAGTGTCAACTAATGCGAACGCATCAGATGCGGTAAAACATCAACTCGGCACAACCCTAGTTCTAGTACACATCGAACACGGAAAAAAAAATACAAACGCGGAGACGGAACTTGTCTTTGGCCGCAGGCGGGTCTCACTAAATCCTGCGGCCAAATAGAGCTTCCGTCTCCACGTTTGTAATTTTTTTCCGTGTTCGATGTGTACTAGAACTGTTTTCTTCACAAGTAACTAATGCCAGGTTATGGAGGTTATGTAGACAATGTAACTTAAATAAAATTTACTTCGTTAGTGTACAATAAAAGGGTGTATGTACTGGAAGTACAGAAATAATTTTCCATTTATCGCACATAATTACGGTACACAGACGATTTTTGGAGGTTGTGTCTACGTTTAACAATGCAACTTAACCTTTTAGATTTTTAAAATTAATTAGATTTAACAAAAATTTCCTTTGTTAGTATACATTAAATTATTGTATGGATACAAGGCTGCTGTACATAACATTAAAGGCTGTATTTATTCGAAGTACCGGAATTAAAACCTATAGAAGTAAGATCTATAGAAGTAATTGTAAACAAGTGTTTTCTTTATCCTTTCAAACTAAAAAACTGACACTTCTCTGGAAATTGAAAAAAGGATTTTAATGTACTTGTTTGGTTATACGTTATATTGTACTAGGTTATAAATTGGAAGTAAATTCCGGTACTTCAAATAAATACTCCTTTAATGTTATATACAGCCTTTTATCCATACAATAAATACAGCCTTTGAATGTACACTAACAAAGGAAATTTTTGTTAAATCTAATTAATTTTAAAAATCTAAAAGGTTAAGTTACTGATGTTACTACATCTTAAACATAGACACAACCTACAAAAATCGTCTGTGTACCGTAATTATGTGCAATAAATGGAAACTAATTTCTGTACTTCCAATAAATACACCCTTTTAATAAAATATGTGCCAATACTCTGAATTCAAATTAAATAAAGAAAAAAGGAATTGTGTGGTGTGTGTGTGTTTTCTGTGGTTGAGGCTGAAGATAGAAGTAGTTTCTGTAGAAATATTTCATTTCTAAAACGATTTTAAATATAAATCTTAAAACATGGAAGTCATGTATAGTTCTCCACACGGATATTTTCATTATTTGCATCAAATAGTATTATTGTTTAATACACGTTCTATCCAGATCAAATTATGTGTATACAGTTCTGGAAAAATTAGAAATAAAAATTTTTTTTGTTTATTTTAAACTGTATTATGTTTGGAAGTATCCCAAAGTAAATTTAACATTAATCATGTCAATCAATGAGGCCAGTCCAGTGTTTTAAGGCTAGGAGAATCCTTGAAATGTTTGGAGCATCACTAGGTCATAATGGATCAAATCATCAAACTTCAGTTTCTGTGAAAAACTGGCAGATTTGAGTAGTCAGTTGATAAAGGATGGTATTGTAAAAGCAACAATTCTTTCAGAATTATTTTATAACCCTGTCAGTCTGCAAATAACTTTCACTCCTTTAGATCATCAGCAGATTTAAACTTTTCTTATTTGTGCTAGGAATGTATCATGTAAAACTGCTGGAAGCATGGTATACAAAGTTTCTATTATCCTTTTCAAGGTTGATGACCAAAACAAAAAGTACTACTTATAATTCATCATTGTAGCAGTTACACAGCAGTATACTAAACATCTCTTGGTTAATACCTGTACTCTGGTCAGGTAGCACACAATGAATCATTCAAAACAAGTACAATTTAGTGTCATGTCTAGTTTTTATGTGTCACTGCTACCCATAGTGAATCATTTGTATTGTACATAACAAATAGTATTCTGACTGTACACGTTTTTCATCTGACAAGAATTTTATACTTAGGCAAACTCATTTAATGGTGTAACCTTCTGTAATATGTGCCAAACAAGTATTCATAAAATTAATATTTGTGTCAAATTGTGTTTTATTTATTTCAAACAAAATCTGTTTTGTGGACATAACTTTATGTCCAATACAATTATTATGTTATTTCTTTTTAGTATCCCTTATAGATTTGCGTGATCAAAACTTTTAATACTAAAACTTTTTTTCAGCTGATAACCATGCTTTGTTGAGATTATTAAAGAAAAGTTTTGCTCATTCAGTGATGTGGCATCTTCAGTGATAAAGTTGAGTCTCATCGTAGTAAAACTACTGAAGACTTCATAGAATTGGAAAATTAATGAGAATAATATTCTTACAACCAGTGACAAGAATTATGAACTTAAAACAGTGGAATGAATTATTGAATACCAGATACTCTCAATTGCTAAAACAAACACACTTATATTACAACAGTTCTCTTTATATAATTATCAAGGACACACTGTATAGCCTACAAACAGTAATAAAAAAATCACAATAGTTTACAACACAAGTAAACAATTGATCATTTGTCACTTTCATTAAAAACTGCTGTCTAATATCATCTTATATGAATGCACAACCTACTACACCAACTCTCTAAAACTCAGCTGGTGGCAACATCCTAATTATCAGGCTAATGTGAGAAAGTTCCAGATGAATGCCAAGAGTGTGGCTCTAGAATATTCTGCAGTGCTGCTGATTAACAGTATGTGATCAGCATCACATAGAGTACTACACATTTAAGCTATCTAATTGACTTGGTATTACAATATTAGTAAAATGTGCTTGTTAACCAAATAGTGTGTTGTTACTCCTGAAAATCCCATTTGACTAAGAGCATTTTAGAAGTCTGGGTTATCTTTTATGTTTCACTCCACAAACATGCCTTTAGTTCAGCATTTCTTAACCTATTGGGCATGAGCCACTGCTGGGTCCCGAGAGGGCATTTGGAGGGTTGCAAAGTCAGGTTCGGATATTTATTTACTGTGTCTTAAAAAGCTACTACATGTAAATAACTAAGATATATCATTTTAACAATTTAAATTCAACCTGTTTTGTACATAGTCTAAACTGTACATAGTTGTTATTCATGCTCTACCATTGTTTTTTACCAGCTCTGATGTTTAACTCTCTATAACCAGATTGAAAGTTGCTTCCCAGAGGGATACAGTGAATTCAATTGGATTCAAGACCCATTCTTGTATTTTGAAAGTTCTAACATGTTGTGAGTAAAACTAAATGAGCAATTGTGTGATATCATCTGTGATGCTGTGATTGAAACTAAATTTTTAGTAAATTATTTTGTATAGTTAGTGATAACATGAGACATGTCATGGACAAAAAAAGCCATAAACTTTCAGATTCTGACTTAACAAAGTTCTGGATATCTTTAAGAGATGAATATCCTGAACTTTCGGAGTTGTTCATCCCATTCATCACCTCATTCTTGAGTGAAATGGGATTTTCATCTCAAGTGAAAAGCAAGCACAGAAATAGACTTGACGCACACTCAGATTTATGACTTAATTTAACCACTCTTGAATCCAACATACCCCAGCTTTTGCAGAAAAAGCAGCTCCAACTGTCACATTAGTAACTAATGATTAGTTAGGCAAGTAAAAACTCTTTTGTTTTTAACTTCAGCATGTGTTTATTAGAGCAAATTAGTCTTTTGAATTACATATTTGCTTTTTGCTTTTCTATAATTAAGTGTATATATAATTTGTTTAAGCATAAAAGAAGGCTTAAAGTTCTCAGTGTTACCAAAAATATGATTATAAAGTGGGTGCACTTTATACACCCCTACAAGTAGTTCTGCCATGCACACCCCTACAAGTCTAATTAATTTTAAAAATCTAAAAGGTTAAGTTAGATAATTAAACGTAGACACAACCTCCCAAAATCGTCTCTGTACCGTAATTATTTGCGATAAATGGAAACTAATTTCTGTACTTCCAATAAATACACCCTTTTAATAAAATATGTGCCAATAAACCCCAATAAAATATGCACCAATAACGAAGCTTACTATCTAAGTTAGATAATTAAACGTAGACACAACCTCCCAAAATCGTCTCTGTACCGTCATTATGTGCGATAAATGGAAACTAATTTCTGTACTTCCAATAAATACACCCTTTTAATAAAATATGTACCAATAAACTCCAATAAAATATGTAAGAATAACGTAGCCTACTAGGTTATACGTTCTAAATTGGAAGTACCGATAGGTTTTAATTCGAATAAATACAGCCTTCAATGTATATACAGCCTTTTATCCATACAATAAATACAGCCTTTGAATCTACACTAACAAAGGAAATTTTTGTTAAATCTAATTAATTTTAAAAATCTAAAAGGTTAAGTTACATTGTTAAACGTAGACACAACCTCCAAAAATCGTCTGTGTACCGTAATTATGTGCGATAAATGGAAAATAATTTCTGTACTTCCAGTAAATACACCCTTTTATTGTACACTAACAAAGTAAATTTTATTTAAGTTACATTGTCGTACATAACCTCCATAACCTGGCATTAGTTACTTGTGAAGAAAACAGTTCTAGTTAGGGATGGCCCGAAACAACGGCACAGCTGTTTCGCATCAGCTTACTCAACGCAACTGATGCGGAGAAACCACTAATGTCTAATGTCTCGCATTAGGTGGCAACAGAACAGCAGAATGTCTCGCATTAGGAAGCAACAGCAGATGCGCCTGCCTGGCCGACAGCTAATGCGCTTAACTGATGAGAGTTGTCACAAGCCACTACAATGTACTTTTCACGTTCTAACTTCATTCCTTCTTTTCCGTGTTTTATGAAATGAACTACACACACTAAACCTTAGCCCCTGATGCATACCGACTGCTTCGCTTATTTTCGTTTCTTTCCGTGGATGTTCGTACAGGTTGATTGCGTTGTCAGCTGGCAACCTTACACATATTGAGAATCAAACGTATTTCTGTACACGATTTTTATCGAACTTCCGTAATGCATCTGCAGTCACTGCCATATTTCTTCAGTATTTCACTCTGTGCTTTGTTCATTATAAAAGTAAATTTTTCGCTAGAAGTATTTATGCATCCTTATTAGACTGTGCTAATGTAGAGGAGTTTAAACATTAGGTAGGTATGCATCAGTTGTACGAAAAATAGTGTGCGTTTAGACATTAGTCAACACTCTGTAGCAACGAATCAGCCAGACAACAACCTAATGTTCTGCATCTGATTATTTCAACTGATGCGCAGTGTCAACTAATGCGAACGCATCAGATGCGGTAAAACATCAACTCGGCACAACCCTAGTTCTAGTACACATCGAACACGGAAAAAAAAATACAAACGCGGAGACGGAACTTGTCTTTGGCCGCAGGCGGGTCTCACTAAATCCTGCGGCCAAATAGAGCTTCCGTCTCCACGTTTGTAATTTTTTTCCGTGTTCGATGTGTACTAGAACTGTTTTCTTCACAAGTAACTAATGCCAGGTTATGGAGGTTATGTAGACAATGTAACTTAAATAAAATTTACTTTGTTAGTGTACAATAAAAGGGTGTATGTACTGGAAGTACAGAAATAATTTTCCATTTATCGCACATAATTACGGTACACAGACGATTTTTGGAGGTTGTGTCTACGTTTAACAATGCAACTTAACCTTTTAGATTTTTAAAATTAATTAGATTTAACAAAAATTTCCTTTGTTAGTATACATTAAATTATTGTATGGATACAAGGCTGCTGTACATAACATTAAAGGCTGTATTTATTCGAAGTACCGGAATTAAAACCTATAGAAGTAAGATCTATAGAAGTAATTGTAAACAAGTGTTTTCTTTATCCTTTCAAACTAAAAAACTGACACTTCTCTGGAAATTGAAAAAAGGATTTTAATGTACTTGTTTGGTTATACGTTAGATTGTACTAGGTTATAAATTGGAAGTAAATTCCGGTACTTCAAATAAATACTCCTTTAATGTTATATACAGCCTTTTATCCATACAATAAATACAGCCTTTGAATGTACACTAACAAAGGAAATTTTTGTTAAATCTAATTAATTTTAAAAATCTAAAAGGTTAAGTTACTGATGTTACTACATCTTAAACATAGACACAACCTACAAAAATCGTCTGTGTACCGTAATTATGTGCAATAAATGGAAACTAATTTCTGTACTTCCAATAAATACACCCTTTTAATAAAATATGTGCCAATACTCTGAATTCAAATTAAATAAAGAAAAAAGGAATTGTGTGGTGTGTGTGTGTTTTCTGTGGTTGAGGCTGAAGATAGAAGTAGTTTCTGTAGAAATATTTCATTTCTAAAACGATTTTAAATATAAATCTTAAAACATGGAAGTCATGTATAGTTCTCCACACGGATATTTTCATTATTTGCATCAAATAGTATTATTGTTTAATACACGTTCTATCCAGATCAAATTATGTGTATACAGTTCTGGAAAAATTAGAAATAAAAATTTTTTTTGTTTATTTTAAACTGTATTATGTTTGGAAGTATCCCAAAGTAAATTTAACATTAATCATGTCAATCAATGAGGCCAGTCCAGTGTTTTAAGGCTAGGAGAATCCTTGAAATGTTTGGAGCATCACTAGGTCATAATGGATCAAATCATCAAACTTCAGTTTCTGTGAAAAACTGGCAGATTTGAGTAGTCAGTTGATAAAGGATGGTATTGTAAAAGCAACAATTCTTTCAGAATTATTTTATAACCCTGTCAGTCTGCAAATAACTTTCACTCCTTTAGATCATCAGCAGATTTAAACTTTTCTTATTTGTGCTAGGAATGTATCATGTAAAACTGCTGGAAGCATGGTATACAAAGTTTCTATTATCCTTTTCAAGGTTGATGACCAAAACAAAAAGTACTACTTATAATTCATCATTGTAGCAGTTACACAGCAGTATACTAAACATCTCTTGGTTAATACCTGTACTCTGGTCAGGTAGCACACAATGAATCATTCAAAACAAGTACAATTTAGTGTCATGTCTAGTTTTTATGTGTCACTGCTACCCATAGTGAATCATTTGTATTGTACATAACAAATAGTATTCTGACTGTACACGTTTTTCATCTGACAAGAATTTTATACTTAGGCAAACTCATTTAATGGTGTAACCTTCTGTAATATGTGCCAAACAAGTATTCATAAAATTAATATTTGTGTCAAATTGTGTTTTATTTATTTCAAACAAAATCTGTTTTGTGGACATAACTTTATGTCCAATACAATTATTATGTTATTTCTTTTTAGTATCCCTTATAGATTTGCGTGATCAAAACTTTTAATACTAAAACTTTTTTTCAGCTGATAACCATGCTTTGTTGAGATTATTAAAGAAAAGTTTTGCTCATTCAGTGATGTGGCATCTTCAGTGATAAAGTTGAGTCTCATCGTAGTAAAACTACTGAAGACTTCATAGAATTGGAAAATTAATGAGAATAATATTCTTACAACCAGTGACAAGAATTATGAACTTAAAACAGTGGAATGAATTATTGAATACCAGATACTCTCAATTGCTAAAACAAACACACTTATATTACAACAGTTCTCTTTATATAATTATCAAGGACACACTGTATAGCCTACAAACAGTAATAAAAAAATCACAATAGTTTACAACACAAGTAAACAATTGATCATTTGTCACTTTCATTAAAAACTGCTGTCTAATATCATCTTATATGAATGCACAACCTACTACACCAACTCTCTAAAACTCAGCTGGTGGCAACATCCTAATTATCAGGCTAATGTGAGAAAGTTCCAGATGAATGCCAAGAGTGTGGCTCTAGAATATTCTGCAGTGCTGCTGATTAACAGTATGTGATCAGCATCACATAGAGTACTACACATTTAAGCTATCTAATTGACTTGGTATTACAATATTAGTAAAATGTGCTTGTTAACCAAATAGTGTGTTGTTACTCCTGAAAATCCCATTTGACTAAGAGCATTTTAGAAGTCTGGGTTATCTTTTATGTTTCACTCCACAAACATGCCTTTAGTTCAGCATTTCTTAACCTATTGGGCATGAGCCACTGCTGGGTCCCGAGAGGGCATTTGGAGGGTTGCAAAGTCAGGTTCGGATATTTATTTACTGTGTCTTAAAAAGCTACTACATGTAAATAACTAAGATATATCATTTTAACAATTTAAATTCAACCTGTTTTGTACATAGTCTAAACTGTACATATTTGTTATTCATGCTCTACCATTGTTTTTTACCAGCTCTGATGTTTAACTCTCTATAACCAGATTGAAAGTTGCTTCCCAGAGGGATACAGTGAATTCAATTGGATTCAAGACCCATTCTTGTATTTTGAAAGTTCTAACATGTTGTGAGTAAAACTAAATGAGCAATTGTGTGATACCATCTGTGATGCTGTGATTGAAACTAAATTTTTAGTAAATTATTTTGTATAGTTAGTGATAACATGAGACATGTCATGGACAAAAAAAGCCATAAACTTTCAGATTCTGACTTAACAAAGTTCTGGATATCTTTAAGAGATGAATATCCTGAACTTTCGGAGTTGTTCATCCCATTCATCACCTCATTCTTGAGTGAAATGGGATTTTCATCTCAAGTGAAAAGCAAGCACAGAAATAGACTTGACGCACACTCAGATTTATGACTTAATTTAACCACTCTTGAATCCAACATACCCCAGCTTTTGCAGAAAAAGCAGCTCCAACTGTCACATTAGTAACTAATGATTAGTTAGGCAAGTAAAAACTCTTTTGTTTTTAACTTCAGCATGTGTTTATTAGAGCAAATTAGTCTTTTGAATTACATATTTGCTTTTTGCTTTTCTATAATTAAGTGTATATATAATTTGTTTAAGCATAAAAGAAGGCTTAAAGTTCTCAGTGTTACCAAAAATATGATTATAAAGTGGGTGCACTTTATACACCCCTACAAGTAGTTCTGCCATGCACACCCCTACAAGTCTAATTAATTTTAAAAATCTAAAAGGTTAAGTTAGATAATTAAACGTAGACACAACCTCCCAAAATCGTCTCTGTACCGTAATTATTTGCGATAAATGGAAACTAATTTCTGTACTTCCAATAAATACACCCTTTTAATAAAATATGTGCCAATAAACCCCAATAAAATATGCACCAATAACGAAGCTTACTATCTAAGTTAGATAATTAAACGTAGACACAACCTCCCAAAATCGTCTCTGTACCGTCATTATGTGCGATAAATGGAAACTAATTTCTGTACTTCCAATAAATACACCCTTTTAATAAAATATGTACCAATAAACTCCAATAAAATATGTAAGAATAACGTAGCCTACTAGGTTATACGTTCTAAATTGGAAGTACCGATAGGTTTTAATTCGAATAAATACAGCCTTCAATGTATATACAGCCTTTTATCCATACAATAAATACAGCCTTTGAATCTACACTAACAAAGGAAATTTTTGTTAAATCTAATTAATTTTAAAAATCTAAAAGGTTAAGTTACATTGTTAAACGTAGACACAACCTCCAAAAATCGTCTGTGTACCGTAATTATGTGCGATAAATGGAAAATAATTTCTGTACTTCCAGTAAATACACCCTTTTATTGTACACTAACAAAGTAAATTTTATTTAAGTTACATTGTCGTACATAACCTCCATAACCTGGCATTAGTTACTTGTGAAGAAAACAGTTCTAGTTAGGGATGGCCCGAAACAACGGCACAGCTGTTTCGCATCAGCTTACTCAACGCAACTGATGCGGAGAAACCACTAATGTCTAATGTCTCGCATTAGGTGGCAACAGAACAGCAGAATGTCTCGCATTAGGAAGCAACAGCAGATGCGCCTGCCTGGCCGACAGCTAATGCGCTTAACTGATGAGAGTTGTCACAAGCCACTACAATGTACTTTTCACGTTCTAACTTCATTCCTTCTTTTCCGTGTTTTATGAAATGAACTACACACACTAAACCTTAGCCCCTGATGCATACCGACTGCTTCGCTTATTTTCGTTTCTTTCCGTGGATGTTCGTACAGGTTGATTGCGTTGTCAGCTGGCAACCTTACACATATTGAGAATCAAACGTATTTCTGTACACGATTTTTATCGAACTTCCGTAATGCATCTGCAGTCACTGCCATATTTCTTCAGTATTTCACTCTGTGCTTTGTTCATTATAAAAGTAAATTTTTCGCTAGAAGTATTTATGCATCCTTATTAGACTGTGCTAATGTAGAGGAGTTTAAACATTAGGTAGGTATGCATCAGTTGTACGAAAAATAGTGTGCGTTTAGACATTAGTCAACACTCTGTAGCAACGAATCAGCCAGACAACAACCTAATGTTCTGCATCTGATTATTTCAACTGATGCGCAGTGTCAACTAATGCGAACGCATCAGATGCGGTAAAACATAAACTCGGCACAACCCTAGTTCTAGTACACATCGAACACGGAAAAAAAAATACAAACGCGGAGACGGAACTTGTCTTTGGCCGCAGGCGGGTCTCACTAAATCCTGCGGCCAAATAGAGCTTCCGTCTCCACGTTTGTAATTTTTTTCCGTGTTCGATGTGTACTAGAACTGTTTTCTTCACAAGTAACTAATGCCAGGTTATGGAGGTTATGTAGACAATGTAACTTAAATAAAATTTACTTTGTTAGTGTACAATAAAAGGGTGTATGTACTGGAAGTACAGAAATAATTTTCCATTTATCGCACATAATTACGGTACACAGACGATTTTTGGAGGTTGTGTCTACGTTTAACAATGCAACTTAACCTTTTAGATTTTTAAAATTAATTAGATTTAACAAAAATTTCCTTTGTTAGTATACATTAAATTATTGTATGGATACAAGGCTGCTGTACATAACATTAAAGGCTGTATTTATTCGAAGTACCGGAATTAAAACCTATAGAAGTAAGATCTATAGAAGTAATTGTAAACAAGTGTTTTCTTTATCCTTTCAAACTAAAAAACTGACACTTCTCTGGAAATTGAAAAAAGGATTTTAATGTACTTGTTTGGTTATACGTTAGATTGTACTAGGTTATAAATTGGAAGTAAATTCCGGTACTTCAAATAAATACTCCTTTAATGTTATATACAGCCTTTTATCCATACAATAAATACAGCCTTTGAATGTACACTAACAAAGGAAATTTTTGTTAAATCTAATTAATTTTAAAAATCTAAAAGGTTAAGTTACTGATGTTACTACATCTTAAACATAGACACAACCTACAAAAATCGTCTGTGTACCGTAATTATGTGCAATAAATGGAAACTAATTTCTGTACTTCCAATAAATACACCCTTTTAATAAAATATGTGCCAATACTCTGAATTCAAATTAAATAAAGAAAAAAGGAATTGTGTGGTGTGTGTGTGTTTTCTGTGGTTGAGGCTGAAGATAGAAGTAGTTTCTGTAGAAATATTTCATTTCTAAAACGATTTTAAATATAAATCTTAAAACATGGAAGTCATGTATAGTTCTCCACACGGATATTTTCATTATTTGCATCAAATAGTATTATTGTTTAATACACGTTCTATCCAGATCAAATTATGTGTATACAGTTCTGGAAAAATTAGAAATAAAAATTTTTTTTGTTTATTTTAAACTGTATTATGTTTGGAAGTATCCCAAAGTAAATTTAACATTAATCATGTCAATCAATGAGGCCAGTCCAGTGTTTTAAGGCTAGGAGAATCCTTGAAATGTTTGGAGCATCACTAGGTCATAATGGATCAAATCATCAAACTTCAGTTTCTGTGAAAAACTGGCAGATTTGAGTAGTCAGTTGATAAAGGATGGTATTGTAAAAGCAACAATTCTTTCAGAATTATTTTATAACCCTGTCAGTCTGCAAATAACTTTCACTCCTTTAGATCATCAGCAGATTTAAACTTTTCTTATTTGTGCTAGGAATGTATCATGTAAAACTGCTGGAAGCATGGTATACAAAGTTTCTATTATCCTTTTCAAGGTTGATGACCAAAACAAAAAGTACTACTTATAATTCATCATTGTAGCAGTTACACAGCAGTATACTAAACATCTCTTGGTTAATACCTGTACTCTGGTCAGGTAGCACACAATGAATCATTCAAAACAAGTACAATTTAGTGTCATGTCTAGTTTTTATGTGTCACTGCTACCCATAGTGAATCATTTGTATTGTACATAACAAATAGTATTCTGACTGTACACGTTTTTCATCTGACAAGAATTTTATACTTAGGCAAACTCATTTAATGGTGTAACCTTCTGTAATATGTGCCAAACAAGTATTCATAAAATTAATATTTGTGTCAAATTGTGTTTTATTTATTTCAAACAAAATCTGTTTTGTGGACATAACTTTATGTCCAATACAATTATTATGTTATTTCTTTTTAGTATCCCTTATAGATTTGCGTGATCAAAACTTTTAATACTAAAACTTTTTTTCAGCTGATAACCATGCTTTGTTGAGATTATTAAAGAAAAGTTTTGCTCATTCAGTGATGTGGCATCTTCAGTGATAAAGTTGAGTCTCATCGTAGTAAAACTACTGAAGACTTCATAGAATTGGAAAATTAATGAGAATAATATTCTTACAACCAGTGACAAGAATTATGAACTTAAAACAGTGGAATGAATTATTGAATACCAGATACTCTCAATTGCTAAAACAAACACACTTATATTACAACAGTTCTCTTTATATAATTATCAAGGACACACTGTATAGCCTACAAACAGTAATAAAAAAATCACAATAGTTTACAACACAAGTAAACAATTGATCATTTGTCACTTTCATTAAAAACTGCTGTCTAATATCATCTTATATGAATGCACAACCTACTACACCAACTCTCTAAAACTCAGCTGGTGGCAACATCCTAATTATCAGGCTAATGTGAGAAAGTTCCAGATGAATGCCAAGAGTGTGGCTCTAGAATATTCTGCAGTGCTGCTGATTAACAGTATGTGATCAGCATCACATAGAGTACTACACATTTAAGCTATCTAATTGACTTGGTATTACAATATTAGTAAAATGTGCTTGTTAACCAAATAGTGTGTTGTTACTCCTGAAAATCCCATTTGACTAAGAGCATTTTAGAAGTCTGGGTTATCTTTTATGTTTCACTCCACAAACATGCCTTTAGTTCAGCATTTCTTAACCTATTGGGCATGAGCCACTGCTGGGTCCCGAGAGGGCATTTGGAGGGTTGCAAAGTCAGGTTCGGATATTTATTTACTGTGTCTTAAAAAGCTACTACATGTAAATAACTAAGATATATCATTTTAACAATTTAAATTCAACCTGTTTTGTACATAGTCTAAACTGTACATATTTGTTATTCATGCTCTACCATTGTTTTTTACCAGCTCTGATGTTTAACTCTCTATAACCAGATTGAAAGTTGCTTCCCAGAGGGATACAGTGAATTCAATTGGATTCAAGACCCATTCTTGTATTTTGAAAGTTCTAACATGTTGTGAGTAAAACTAAATGAGCAATTGTGTGATATCATCTGTGATGCTGTGATTGAAACTAAATTTTTAGTAAATTATTTTGTATAGTTAGTGATAACATGAGACATGTCATGGACAAAAAAGCCATAAACTTTCAGATTCTGACTTAACAAAGTTCTGGATATCTTTAAGAGATGAATATCCTGAACTTTCGGAGTTGTTCATCCCATTCATCACCTCATTCTTGAGTGAAATGGGATTTTCATCTCAAGTGAAAAGCAAGCACAGAAATAGACTTGACGCACACTCAGATTTATGACTTAATTTAACCACTCTTGAATCCAACATACCCCAGCTTTTGCAGAAAAAGCAGCTCCAACTGTCACATTAGTAACTAATGATTAGTTAGGCAAGTAAAAACTCTTTTGTTTTTAACTTCAGCATGTGTTTATTAGAGCAAATTAGTCTTTTGAATTACATATTTGCTTTTTGCTTTTCTATAATTAAGTGTATATATAATTTGTTTAAGCATAAAAGAAGGCTTAAAGTTCTCAGTGTTACCAAAAATATGATTATAAAGTGGGTGCACTTTATACACCCCTACAAGTAGTTCTGCCATGCACACCCCTACAAGTCTAATTAATTTTAAAAATCTAAAAGGTTAAGTTAGATAATTAAACGTAGACACAACCTCCCAAAATCGTCTCTGTACCGTAATTATTTGCGATAAATGGAAACTAATTTCTGTACTTCCAATAAATACACCCTTTTAATAAAATATGTGCCAATAAACCCCAATAAAATATGCACCAATAACGAAGCTTACTATCTAAGTTAGATAATTAAACGTAGACACAACCTCCCAAAATCGTCTCTGTACCGTCATTATGTGCGATAAATGGAAACTAATTTCTGTACTTCCAATAAATACACCCTTTTAATAAAATATGTACCAATAAACTCCAATAAAATATGTAAGAACAACGTAGCCTACTAGGTTATACGTTCTAAATTGGAAGTACCGATAGGTTTTAATTCGAATAAATACAGCCTTCAATGTATATACAGCCTTTTATCCATACAATAAATACAGCCTTTGAATCTACACTAACAAAGGAAATTTTTGTTAAATCTAATTAATTTTAAAAATCTAAAAGGTTAAGTTACATTGTTAAACGTAGACACAACCTCCAAAAATCGTCTGTGTACCGTAATTATGTGCGATAAATGGAAAATAATTTC
This sequence comes from Magicicada septendecula, assembly GCA_034769895.1. Taxonomy (NCBI): domain Eukaryota; kingdom Metazoa; phylum Arthropoda; class Insecta; order Hemiptera; family Cicadidae; genus Magicicada; species Magicicada septendecula. The sequence continues at coordinate 548,498,688 of CM068368.1, forward strand.
TGTACTTCCAGTAAATACACCCTTTTATTGTACACTAACAAAGTAAATTTTATTTAAGTTACATTGTCGTACATAACCTCCATAACCTGGCATTAGTTACTTGTGAAGAAAACAGTTCTAGTTAGGGATGGCCCGAAACAACGGCACAGCTGTTTCGCATCAGCTTACTCAACGCAACTGATGCGGAGAAACCACTAATGTCTAATGTCTCGCATTAGGTGGCAACAGAACAGCAGAATGTCTCGCATTAGGAAGCAACAGCAGATGCGCCTGCCTGGCCGACAGCTAATGCGCTTAACTGATGAGAGTTGTCACAAGCCACTACAATGTACTTTTCACGTTCTAACTTCATTCCTTCTTTTCCGTGTTTTATGAAATGAACTACACAGACTAAACCTTAGCCCCTGATGCATACCGACTGCTTCGCTTATTTTCGTTTCTTTCCGTGGATGTTCGTACAGGTTGATTGCGTTGTCAGCTGGCAACCTTACACATATTGAGAATCAAACGTATTTCTGTACACGATTTTTATCGAACTTCCGTAATGCATCTGCAGTCACTGCCATATTTCTTCAGTATTTCACTCTGTGCTTTGTTCATTATAAAAGTAAATTTTTCGCTAGAAGTATTTATGCATCCTTATTAGACTGTGCTAATGTAGAGGAGTTTAAACATTAGGTAGGTATGCATCAGTTGTACGAAAAATAGTGTGCGTTTAGACATTAGTCAACACTCTGTAGCAACGAATCAGCCAGACAACAACCTAATGTTCTGCATCTGATTATTTCAACTGATGCGCAGTGTCAACTAATGCGAACGCATCAGATGCGGTAAAACATCAACTCGGCACAACCCTAGTTCTAGTACACATCGAACACGGAAAAAAAAATACAAACGCGGAGACGGAACTTGTCTTTGGCCGCAGGCGGGTCTCACTAAATCCTGCGGCCAAATAGAGCTTCCGTCTCCACGTTTGTAATTTTTTTCCGTGTTCGATGTGTACTAGAACTGTTTTCTTCACAAGTAACTAATGCCAGGTTATGGAGGTTATGTAGACAATGTAACTTAAATAAAATTTACTTTGTTAGTGTACAATAAAAGGGTGTATGTACTGGAAGTACAGAAATAATTTTCCATTTATCGCACATAATTACGGTACACAGACGATTTTTGGAGGTTGTGTCTACGTTTAACAATGCAACTTAACCTTTTAGATTTTTAAAATTAATTAGATTTAACAAAAATTTCCTTTGTTAGTATACATTAAATTATTGTATGGATACAAGGCTGCTGTACATAACATTAAAGGCTGTATTTATTCGAAGTACCGGAATTAAAACCTATAGAAGTAAGATCTATAGAAGTAATTGTAAACAAGTGTTTTCTTTATCCTTTCAAACTAAAAAACTGACACTTCTCTGGAAATTGAAAAAAGGATTTTAATGTACTTGTTTGGTTATACGTTAGATTGTACTAGGTTATAAATTGGAAGTAAATTCCGGTACTTCAAATAAATACTCCTTTAATGTTATATACAGCCTTTTATCCATACAATAAATACAGCCTTTGAATGTACACTAACAAAGGAAATTTTTGTTAAATCTAATTAATTTTAAAAATCTAAAAGGTTAAGTTACTGATGTTACTACATCTTAAACATAGACACAACCTACAAAAATCGTCTGTGTACCGTAATTATGTGCAATAAATGGAAACTAATTTCTGTACTTCCAATAAATACACCCTTTTAATAAAATATGTGCCAATACTCTGAATTCAAATTAAATAAAGAAAAAAGGAATTGTGTGGTGTGTGTGTGTTTTCTGTGGTTGAGGCTGAAGATAGAAGTAGTTTCTGTAGAAATATTTCATTTCTAAAACGATTTTAAATATAAATCTTAAAACATGGAAGTCATGTATAGTTCTCCACACGGATATTTTCATTATTTGCATCAAATAGTATTATTGTTTAATACACGTTCTATCCAGATCAAATTATGTGTATACAGTTCTGGAAAAATTAGAAATAAAAATTTTTTTTGTTTATTTTAAACTGTATTATGTTTGGAAGTATCCCAAAGTAAATTTAACATTAATCATGTCAATCAATGAGGCCAGTCCAGTGTTTTAAGGCTAGGAGAATCCTTGAAATGTTTGGAGCATCACTAGGTCATAATGGATCAAATCATCAAACTTCAGTTTCTGTGAAAAACTGGCAGATTTGAGTAGTCAGTTGATAAAGGATGGTATTGTAAAAGCAACAATTCTTTCAGAATTATTTTATAACCCTGTCAGTCTGCAAATAACTTTCACTCCTTTAGATCATCAGCAGATTTAAACTTTTCTTATTTGTGCTAGGAATGTATCATGTAAAACTGCTGGAAGCATGGTATACAAAGTTTCTATTATCCTTTTCAAGGTTGATGACCAAAACAAAAAGTACTACTTATAATTCATCATTGTAGCAGTTACACAGCAGTATACTAAACATCTCTTGGTTAATACCTGTACTCTGGTCAGGTAGCACACAATGAATCATTCAAAACAAGTACAATTTAGTGTCATGTCTAGTTTTTATGTGTCACTGCTACCCATAGTGAATCATTTGTATTGTACATAACAAATAGTATTCTGACTGTACACGTTTTTCATCTGACAAGAATTTTATACTTAGGCAAACTCATTTAATGGTGTAACCTTCTGTAATATGTGCCAAACAAGTATTCATAAAATTAATATTTGTGTCAAATTGTGTTTTATTTATTTCAAACAAAATCTGTTTTGTGGACATAACTTTATGTCCAATACAATTATTATGTTATTTCTTTTTAGTATCCCTTATAGATTTGCGTGATCAAAACTTTTAATACTAAAACTTTTTTTCAGCTGATAACCATGCTTTGTTGAGATTATTAAAGAAAAGTTTTGCTCATTCAGTGATGTGGCATCTTCAGTGATAAAGTTGAGTCTCATCGTAGTAAAACTACTGAAGACTTCATAGAATTGGAAAATTAATGAGAATAATATTCTTACAACCAGTGACAAGAATTATGAACTTAAAACAGTGGAATGAATTATTGAATACCAGATACTCTCAATTGCTAAAACAAACACACTTATATTACAACAGTTCTCTTTATATAATTATCAAGGACACACTGTATAGCCTACAAACAGTAATAAAAAAATCACAATAGTTTACAACACAAGTAAACAATTGATCATTTGTCACTTTCATTAAAAACTGCTGTCTAATATCATCTTATATGAATGCACAACCTACTACACCAACTCTCTAAAACTCAGCTGGTGGCAACATCCTAATTATCAGGCTAATGTGAGAAAGTTCCAGATGAATGCCAAGAGTGTGGCTCTAGAATATTCTGCAGTGCTGCTGATTAACAGTATGTGATCAGCATCACATAGAGTACTACACATTTAAGCTATCTAATTGACTTGGTATTACAATATTAGTAAAATGTGCTTGTTAACCAAATAGTGTGTTGTTACTCCTGAAAATCCCATTTGACTAAGAGCATTTTAGAAGTCTGGGTTATCTTTTATGTTTCACTCCACAAACATGCCTTTAGTTCAGCATTTCTTAACCTATTGGGCATGAGCCACTGCTGGGTCCCGAGAGGGCATTTGGAGGGTTGCAAAGTCAGGTTCGGATATTTATTTACTGTGTCTTAAAAAGCTACTACATGTAAATAACTAAGATATATCATTTTAACAATTTAAATTCAACCTGTTTTGTACATAGTCTAAACTGTACATATTTGTTATTCATGCTCTACCATTGTTTTTTACCAGCTCTGATGTTTAACTCTCTATAACCAGATTGAAAGTTGCTTCCCAGAGGGATACAGTGAATTCAATTGGATTCAAGACCCATTCTTGTATTTTGAAAGTTCTAACATGTTGTGAGTAAAACTAAATGAGCAATTGTGTGATATCATCTGTGATGCTGTGATTGAAACTAAATTTTTAGTAAATTATTTTGTATAGTTAGTGATAACATGAGACATGTCATGGACAAAAAAAGCCATAAACTTTCAGATTCTGACTTAACAAAGTTCTGGATATCTTTAAGAGATGAATATCCAGAACTTTCGGAGTTGTTCATCCCATTCATCACCTCATTCTTGAGTGAAATGGGATTTTCATCTCAAGTGAAAAGCAAGCACAGAAATAGACTTGACGCACACTCAGATTTATGACTTAATTTAACCACTCTTGAATCCAACATACCCCAGCTTTTGCAGAAAAAGCAGCTCCAACTGTCACATTAGTAACTAATGATTAGTTAGGCAAGTAAAAACTCTTTTGTTTTTAACTTCAGCATGTGTTTATTAGAGCAAATTAGTCTTTTGAATTACATATTTGCTTTTTGCTTTTCTATAATTAAGTGTATATATAATTTGTTTAAGCATAAAAGAAGGCTTAAAGTTCTCAGTGTTACCAAAAATATGATTATAAAGTGGGTGCACTTTATACACCCCTACAAGTAGTTCTGCCATGCACACCCCTACAAGTCTAATTAATTTTAAAAATCTAAAAGGTTAAGTTAGATAATTAAACGTAGACACAACCTCCCAAAATCGTCTCTGTACCGTAATTATTTGCGATAAATGGAAACTAATTTCTGTACTTCCAATAAATACACCCTTTTAATAAAATATGTGCCAATAAACCCCAATAAAATATGCACCAATAACGAAGCTTACTATCTAAGTTAGATAATTAAACGTAGACACAACCTCCCAAAATCGTCTCTGTACCGTCATTATGTGCGATAAATGGAAACTAATTTCTGTACTTCCAATAAATACACCCTTTTAATAAAATATGTACCAATAAACTCCAATAAAATATGTAAGAACAACGTAGCCTACTAGGTTATACGTTCTAAATTGGAAGTACTGATAGGTTTTAATTCGAATAAATACAGCCTTCAATGTATATACAGCCTTTTATCCATACAATAAATACAGCCTTTGAATCTACACTAACAAAGGAAATTTTTGTTAAATCTAATTAATTTTAAAAATCTAAAAGGTTAAGTTACATTGTTAAACGTAGACACAACCTCCAAAAATCGTCTGTGTACCGTAATTATGTGCGATAAATGGAAAATAATTTCTGTACTTCCAGTAAATACACCCTTTTATTGTACACTAACAAAGTAAATTTTATTTAAGTTACATTGTCGTACATAACCTCCATAACCTGGCATTAGTTACTTGTGAAGAAAACAGTTCTAGTTAGGGATGGCCCGAAACAACGGCACAGCTGTTTCGCATCAGCTTACTCAACGCAACTGATGCGGAGAAACCACTAATGTCTAATGTCTCGCATTAGGTGGCAACAGAACAGCAGAATGTCTCGCATTAGGAAGCAACAGCAGATGCGCCTGCCTGGCCGACAGCTAATGCGCTTAACTGATGAGAGTTGTCACAAGCCACTACAATGTACTTTTCACGTTCTAACTTCATTCCTTCTTTTCCGTGTTTTATGAAATGAACTACACAGACTAAACCTTAGCCCCTGATGCATACCGACTGCTTCGCTTATTTTCGTTTCTTTCCGTGGATGTTCGTACAGGTTGATTGCGTTGTCAGCTGGCAACCTTACACATATTGAGAATCAAACGTATTTCTGTACACGATTTTTATCGAACTTCCGTAATGCATCTGCAGTCACTGCCATATTTCTTCAGTATTTCACTCTGTGCTTTGTTCATTATAAAAGTAAATTTTTCGCTAGAAGTATTTATGCATCCTTATTAGACTGTGCTAATGTAGAGGAGTTTAAACATTAGGTAGGTATGCATCAGTTGTACGAAAAATAGTGTGCGTTTAGACATTAGTCAACACTCTGTAGCAACGAATCAGCCAGACAACAACCTAATGTTCTGCATCTGATTATTTCAACTGATGCGCAGTGTCAACTAATGCGAACGCATCAGATGCGGTAAAACATCAACTCGGCACAACCCTAGTTCTAGTACACATCGAACACGGAAAAAAAAATACAAACGCGGAGACGGAACTTGTCTTTGGCCGCAGGCGGGTCTCACTAAATCCTGCGGCCAAATAGAGCTTCCGTCTCCACGTTTGTAATTTTTTTCCGTGTTCGATGTGTACTAGAACTGTTTTCTTCACAAGTAACTAATGCCAGGTTATGGAGGTTATGTAGACAATGTAACTTAAATAAAATTTACTTTGTTAGTGTACAATAAAAGGGTGTATGTACTGGAAGTACAGAAATAATTTTCCATTTATCGCACATAATTACGGTACACAGACGATTTTTGGAGGTTGTGTCTACGTTTAACAATGCAACTTAACCTTTTAGATTTTTAAAATTAATTAGATTTAACAAAAATTTCCTTTGTTAGTATACATTAAATTATTGTATGGATACAAGGCTGCTTTACATAACATTAAAGGCTGTATTTATTCGAAGTACCGGAATTAAAACCTATAGAAGTAAGATCTATAGAAGTAATTGTAAACAAGTGTTTTCTTTATCCTTTCAAACTAAAAAACTGACACTTCTCTGGAAATTGAAAAAAGGATTTTAATGTACTTGTTTGGTTATACGTTAGATTGTACTAGGTTATAAATTGGAAGTAAATTCCGGTACTTCAAATAAATACTCCTTTAATGTTATATACAGCCTTTTATCCATACAATAAATACAGCCTTTGAATGTACACTAACAAAGGAAATTTTTGTTAAATCTAATTAATTTTAAAAATCTAAAAGGTTAAGTTACTGATGTTACTACATCTTAAACATAGACACAACCTACAAAAATCGTCTGTGTACCGTAATTATGTGCAATAAATGGAAACTAATTTCTGTACTTCCAATAAATACACCCTTTTAATAAAATATGTGCCAATACTCTGAATTCAAATTAAATAAAGAAAAAAGGAATTGTGTGGTGTGTGTGTGTTTTCTGTGGTTGAGGCTGAAGATAGAAGTAGTTTCTGTAGAAATATTTCATTTCTAAAACGATTTTAAATATAAATCTTAAAACATGGAAGTCATGTATAGTTCTCCACACGGATATTTTCATTATTTGCATCAAATAGTATTATTGTTTAATACACGTTCTATCCAGATCAAATTATGTGTATACAGTTCTGGAAAAATTAGAAATAAAAATTTTTTTTGTTTATTTTAAACTGTATTATGTTTGGAAGTATCCCAAAGTAAATTTAACATTAATCATGTCAATCAATGAGGCCAGTCCAGTGTTTTAAGGCTAGGAGAATCCTTGAAATGTTTGGAGCATCACTAGGTCATAATGGATCAAATCATCAAACTTCAGTTTCTGTGAAAAACTGGCAGATTTGAGTAGTCAGTTGATAAAGGATGGTATTGTAAAAGCAACAATTCTTTCAGAATTATTTTATAACCCTGTCAGTCTGCAAATAACTTTCACTCCTTTAGATCATCAGCAGATTTAAACTTTTCTTATTTGTGCTAGGAATGTATCATGTAAAACTGCTGGAAGCATGGTATACAAAGTTTCTATTATCCTTTTCAAGGTTGATGACCAAAACAAAAAGTACTACTTATAATTCATCATTGTAGCAGTTACACAGCAGTATACTAAACATCTCTTGGTTAATACCTGTACTCTGGTCAGGTAGCACACAATGAATCATTCAAAACAAGTACAATTTAGTGTCATGTCTAGTTTTTATGTGTCACTGCTACCCATAGTGAATCATTTGTATTGTACATAACAAATAGTATTCTGACTGTACACGTTTTTCATCTGACAAGAATTTTATACTTAGGCAAACTCATTTAATGGTGTAACCTTCTGTAATATGTGCCAAACAAGTATTCATAAAATTAATATTTGTGTCAAATTGTGTTTTATTTATATCAAACAAAATCTGTTTTGTGGACATAACTTTATGTCCAATACAATTATTATGTTATTTCTTTTTAGTATCCCTTATAGATTTGCGTGATCAAAACTTTTAATACTAAAACTTTTTTTCAGCTGATAACCATGCTTTGTTGAGATTATTAAAGAAAAGTTTTGCTCATTCAGTGATGTGGCATCTAAAGTGATAAAGTTGAGTCTCATCGTAGTAAAACTACTGAAGACTTCATAGAATTGGAAAATTAATGAGAATAATATTCTTACAACCAGTGACAAGAATTATGAACTTAAAACAGTGGAATGAATTATTGAATACCAGATACTCTCCATTGCTAAAACAAACACACTTACATTACAACAGTTCTCTTTATATAATTATCAAGGACACACTGTATAGCCTACAAACAGTAATAAAAAAATCTCAATAGTTTACAACACAAGTAAACAATTGATCATTTGTCACTTTCATTAAAAACTGCTGTCTAATATCATCTTATATGAATGCACAACCTACTACACCAACTCTCTAAAACTCAGCTGGTGGCAACATCCTAATTATCAGGCTAATGTGAGAAAGTTCCAGATGAATGCCAAGAGTGTGGCTCTAGAATATTCTGCAGTGCTGCTGATTAACAGTATGTGATCAGCATCACATAGAGTACTACACATTTAAGCTATCTAATTGACTTGGTATTACAATATTAGTAAAATGTGCTTGTTAACCAAATAGTGTGTTGTTACTCCTGAAAATCCCATTTGACTAAGAGCATTTTAGAAGTCTGGGTTATCTTTTATGTTTCACTCCACAAACATGCCTTTAGTTCAGCATTTCTTAACCTATTGGGCATGAGCCACTGCTGGGTCCCGAGAGGGCATTTGGAGGGTTGCAAAGTCAGGTTCGGATATTTATTTACTGTGTCTTAAAAAGCTACTACATGTAAATAACTAAGATATATCATTTTAACAATTTAAATTCAACCTGTTTTGTACATAGTCTAAACTGTACATATTTGTTATTCATGCTCTACCATTGTTTTTTACCAGCTCTGATGTTTAACTCTCTATAACCAGATTGAAAGTTGCTTCCCAGAGGGATACAGTGAATTCAATTGGATTCAAGACCCATTCTTGTATTTTGAAAGTTCTAACATGTTGTGAGTAAAACTAAATGAGCAATTGTGTGATATCATCTGTGATGCTGTGATTAAAACTAAATTTTTAGTAAATTATTTTGTATAGTTAGTGATAACATGAGACATGTCATGGACAAAAAAAGCCATAAACTTTCAGATTCTGACTTAACAAAGTTCTGGATATCTTTAAGAGATGAATATCCTGAACTTTCGGAGTTGTTCATCCCATTCATCACCTCATTCTTGAGTGAAATGGGATTTTCATCTCAAGTGAAAAGCAAGCACAGAAATAGACTTGACGCACACTCAGATTTATGACTTAATTTAACCACTCTTGAATCCAACATACCCCAGCTTTTGCAGAAAAAGCAGCTCCAACTGTCACATTAGTAACTAATGATTAGTTAGGCAAGTAAAAACTCTTTTGTTTTTAACTTCAGCATGTGTTTATTAGAGCAAATTAGTCTTTTGAATTACATATTTGCTTTTTGCTTTTCTATAATTAAGTGTATATATAATTTGTTTAAGCATAAAAGAAGGCTTAAAGTTCTCAGTGTTACCAAAAATATGATTATAAAGTGGGTGCACTTTATACACCCCTACAAGTAGTTCTGCCATGCACACCCCTACAAGTCTAATTAATTTTAAAAATCTAAAAGGTTAAGTTAGATAATTAAACGTAGACACAACCTCCCAAAATCGTCTCTGTACCGTAATTATTTGCGATAAATGGAAACTAATTTCTGTACTTCCAATAAATACACCCTTTTAATAAAATATGTGCCAATAAACCCCAATAAAATATGCACCAATAACGAAGCTTACTATCTAAGTTAGATAATTAAACGTAGACACAACCTCCCAAAATCGTCTCTGTACCGTCATTATGTGCGATAAATGGAAACTAATTTCTGTACTTCCAATAAATACACCCTTTTAATAAAATATGTACCAATAAACTCCAATAAAATATGTAAGAACAACGTAGCCTACTAGGTTATACGTTCTAAATTGGAAGTACCGATAGGTTTTAATTCGAATAAATACAGCCTTCAATGTATATACAGCCTTTTATCCATACAATAAATACAGCCTTTGAATCTACACTAACAAAGGAAATTTTTGTTAAATCTAATTAATTTTAAAAATCTAAAAGGTTAAGTTACATTGTTAAACGTAGACACAACCTCCAAAAATCGTCTGTGTACCGTAATTATGTGCGATAAATGGAAAATAATTTCTGTACTTCCAGTAAATACACCCTTTTATTGTACACTAACAAAGTAAATTTTATTTAAGTTACATTGTCGTACATAACCTCCATAACCTGGCATTAGTTACTTGTGAAGAAAACAGTTCTAGTTAGGGATGGCCCGAAACAACGGCACAGCTGTTTCGCATCAGCTTACTCAACGCAACTGATGCGGAGAAACCACTAATGTCTAATGTCTCGCATTAGGTGGCAACAGAACAGCAGAATGTCTCGCATTAGGAAGCAACAGCAGATGCGCCTGCCTGGCCGACAGCTAATGCGCTTAACTGATGAGAGTTGTCACAAGCCACTACAATGTACTTTTCACGTTCTAACTTCATTCCTTCTTTTCCGTGTTTTATGAAATGAACTACACACACTAAACCTTAGCCCCTGATGCATACCGACTGCTTCGCTTATTTTCGTTTCTTTCCGTGGATGTTCGTACAGGTTGATTGCGTTGTCAGCTGGCAACCTTACACATATTGAGAATCAAACGTATTTCTGTACACGATTTTTATCGAACTTCCGTAATGCATCTGCAGTCACTGCCATATTTCTTCAGTATTTCACTCTGTGCTTTGTTCATTATAAAAGTAAATTTTTCGCTAGAAGTATTTATGCATCCTTATTAGACTGTGCTAATGTAGAGGAGTTTAAACATTAGGTAGGTATGCATCAGTTGTACGAAAAATAGTGTGCGTTTAGACATTAGTCAACACTCTGTAACAACGAATCAGCCAGACAACAACCTAATGTTCTGCATCTGATTATTTCAACTGATGCGCAGTGTCAACTAATGCGAACGCATCAGATGCGGTAAAACATCAACTCGGCACAACCCTAGTTCTAGTACACATCGAACACGGAAAAAAAAATACAAACGCGGAGACGGAACTTGTCTTTGGCCGCAGGCGGGTCTCACTAAATCCTGCGGCCAAATAGAGCTTCCGTCTCCACGTTTGTAATTTTTTTCCGTGTTCGATGTGTACTAGAACTGTTTTCTTCACAAGTAACTAATGCCAGGTTATGGAGGTTATGTAGACAATGTAACTTAAATAAAATTTACTTTGTTAGTGTACAATAAAAGGGTGTATGTACTGGAAGTACAGAAATAATTTTCCATTTATCGCACATAATTACGGTACACAGACGATTTTTGGAGGTTGTGTCTACGTTTAACAATGCAACTTAACCTTTTAGATTTTTAAAATTAATTAGATTTAACAAAAATTTCCTTTGTTAGTATACATTAAATTATTGTATGGATACAAGGCTGCTTTACATAACATTAAAGGCTGTATTTATTCGAAGTACCGGAATTAAAACCTATAGAAGTAAGATCTATAGAAGTAATTGTAAACAAGTGTTTTCTTTATCCTTTCAAACTAAAAAACTGACACTTCTCTGGAAATTGAAAAAAGGATTTTAATGTACTTGTTTGGTTATACGTTAGATTGTACTAGGTTATAAATTGGAAGTAAATTCCGGTACTTCAAATAAATACTCCTTTAATGTTATATACAGCCTTTTATCCATACAATAAATACAGCCTTTGAATGTACACTAACAAAGGAAATTTTTGTTAAATCTAATTAATTTTAAAAATCTAAAAGGTTAAGTTACTGATGTTACTACATCTTAAACATAGACACAACCTACAAAAATCGTCTGTGTACCGTAATTATGTGCAATAAATGGAAACTAATTTCTGTACTTCCAATAAATACACCCTTTTAATAAAATATGTGCCAATACTCTGAATTCAAATTAAATAAAGAAAAAAGGAATTGTGTGGTGTGTGTGTGTTTTCTGTGGTTGAGGCTGAAGATAGAAGTAGTTTCTGTAGAAATATTTCATTTCTAAAACGATTTTAAATATAAATCTTAAAACATGGAAGTCATGTATAGTTCTCCACACGGATATTTTCATTATTTGCATCAAATAGTATTATTGTTTAATACACGTTCTATCCAGATCAAATTATGTGTATACAGTTCTGGAAAAATTAGAAATAAAAATTTTTTTTGTTTATTTTAAACTGTATTATGTTTGGAAGTATCCCAAAGTAAATTTAACATTAATCATGTCAATCAATGAGGCCAGTCCAGTGTTTTAAGGCTAGGAGAATCCTTGAAATGTTTGGAGCATCACTAGGTCATAATGGATCAAATCATCAAACTTCAGTTTCTGTGAAAAACTGGCAGATTTGAGTAGTCAGTTGATAAAGGATGGTATTGTAAAAGCAACAATTCTTTCAGAATTATTTTATAACCCTGTCAGTCTGCAAATAACTTTCACTCCTTTAGATCATCAGCAGATTTAAACTTTTCTTATTTGTGCTAGGAATGTATCATGTAAAACTGCTGGAAGCATGGTATACAAAGTTTCTATTATCCTTTTCAAGGTTGATGACCAAAACAAAAAGTACTACTTATAATTCATCATTGTAGCAGTTACACAGCAGTATACTAAACATCTCTTGGTTAATACCTGTACTCTGGTCAGGTAGCACACAATGAATCATTCAAAACAAGTACAATTTAGTGTCATGTCTAGTTTTTATGTGTCACTGCTACCCATAGTGAATCATTTGTATTGTACATAACAAATAGTATTCTGACTGTACACGTTTTTCATCTGACAAGAATTTTATACTTAGGCAAACTCATTTAATGGTGTAACCTTCTGTAATATGTGCCAAACAAGTATTCATAAAATTAATATTTGTGTCAAATTGTGTTTTATTTATTTCAAACAAAATCTGTTTTGTGGACATAACTTTATGTCCAATACAATTATTATGTTATTTCTTTTTAGTATCCCTTATAGATTTGCGTGATCAAAACTTTTAATACTAAAACTTTTTTTCAGCTGATAACCATGCTTTGTTGAGATTATTAAAGAAAAGTTTTGCTCATTCAGTGATGTGGCATCTAAAGTGATAAAGTTGAGTCTCATCGTAGTAAAACTACTGAAGACTTCATAGAATTGGAAAATTAATGAGAATAATATTCTTACAACCAGTGACAAGAATTATGAACTTAAAACAGTGGAATGAATTATTGAATACCAGATACTCTCCATTGCTAAAACAAACACACTTACATTACAACAGTTCTCTTTATATAATTATCAAGGACACACTGTATAGCCTACAAACAGTAATAAAAAAATCTCAATAGTTTACAACACAAGTAAACAATTGATCATTTGTCACTTTCATTAAAAACTGCTGTCTAATATCATCTTATATGAATGCACAACCTACTACACCAACTCTCTAAAACTCAGCTGGTGGCAACATCCTAATTATCAGGCTAATGTGAGAAAGTTCCAGATGAATGCCAAGAGTGTGGCTCTAGAATATTCTGCAGTGCTGCTGATTAACAGTATGTGATCAGCATCACATAGAGTACTACACATTTAAGCTATCTAATTGACTTGGTATTACAATATTAGTAAAATGTGCTTGTTAACCAAATAGTGTGTTGTTACTCCTGAAAATCCCATTTGACTAAGAGCATTTTAGAAGTCTGGGTTATCTTTTATGTTTCACTCCACAAACATGCCTTTAGTTCAGCATTTCTTAACCTATTGGGCATGAGCCACTGCTGGGTCCCGAGAGGGCATTTGGAGGGTTGCAAAGTCAGGTTCGGATATTTATTTACTGTGTCTTAAAAAGCTACTACATGTAAATAACTAAGATATATCATTTTAACAATTTAAATTCAACCTGTTTTGTACATAGTCTAAACTGTACATATTTGTTATTCATGCTCTACCATTGTTTTTTACCAGCTCTGATGTTTAACTCTCTATAACCAGATTGAAAGTTGCTTCCCAGAGGGATACAGTGAATTCAATTGGATTCAAGACCCATTCTTGTATTTTGAAAGTTCTAACATGTTGTGAGTAAAACTAAATGAGCAATTGTGTGATATCATCTGTGATGCTGTGATTAAAACTAAATTTTTAGTAAATTATTTTGTATAGTTAGTGATAACATGAGACATGTCATGGACAAAAAAAGCCATAAACTTTCAGATTCTGACTTAACAAAGTTCTGGATATCTTTAAGAGATGAATATCCTGAACTTTCGGAGTTGTTCATCCCATTCATCACCTCATTCTTGAGTGAAATGGGATTTTCATCTCAAGTGAAAAGCAAGCACAGAAATAGACTTGACGCACACTCAGATTTATGACTTAATTTAACCACTCTTGAATCCAACATACCCCAGCTTTTGCAGAAAAAGCAGCTCCAACTGTCACATTAGTAACTAATGATTAGTTAGGCAAGTAAAAACTCTTTTGTTTTTAACTTCAGCATGTGTTTATTAGAGCAAATTAGTCTTTTGAATTACATATTTGCTTTTTGCTTTTCTATAATTAAGTGTATATATAATTTGTTTAAGCATAAAAGAAGGCTTAAAGTTCTCAGTGTTACCAAAAATATGATATAAAGTGGGTGCACTTTATACACCCCTACAAGTAGTTCTGCCATGCACACCCCTACAAGTCTAATTAATTTTAAAAATCTAAAAGGTTAAGTTAGATAATTACACGTAGACACAACCTCCCAAAATCGTCTCTGTACCGTAATTATTTGCGATAAATGGAAACTAATTTCTGTACTTCCAATAAATACACCCTTTTAATAAAATATGTGCCAATAAACCCCAATAAAATATGCACCAATAACGAAGCTTACTATCTAAGTTAGATAATTAAACGTAGACACAACCTCCCAAAATCGTCTCTGTACCGTCATTATGTGCGATAAATGGAAACTAATTTCTGTACTTCCAATAAATACACCCTTTTAATAAAATATGTACCAATAAACTCCAATAAAATATGTAAGAATAACGTAGCCTACTAGGTTATACGTTCTAAATTGGAAGTACCGATAGGTTTTAATTCGAATAAATACAGCCTTCAATGTATATACAGCCTTTTATCCATACAATAAATACAGCCTTTGAATCTACACTAACAAAGGAAATTTTTGTTAAATCTAATTAATTTTAAAAATCTAAAAGGTTAAGTTACATTGTTAAACGTAGACACAACCTCCAAAAATCGTCTGTGTACCGTAATTATGTGCGATAAATGGAAAATAATTTCTGTACTTCCAGTAAATACACCCTTTTATTGTACACTAACAAAGTAAATTTTATTTAAGTTACATTGTCGTACATAACCTCCATAACCTGGCATTAGTTACTTGTGAAGAAAACAGTTCTAGTTAGGGATGGCCCGAAACAACGGCACAGCTGTTTCGCATCAGCTTACTCAACGCAACTGATGCGGAGAAACCACTAATGTCTAATGTCTCGCATTAGGTGGCAACAGAACAGCAGAATGTCTCGCATTAGGAAGCAACAGCAGATGCGCCTGCCTGGCCGACAGCTAATGCGCTTAACTGATGAGAGTTGTCACAAGCCACTACAATGTACTTTTCACGTTCTAACTTCATTCCTTCTTTTCCGTGTTTTATGAAATGAACTACACAGACTAAACCTTAGCCCCTGATGCATACCGACTGCTTCGCTTATTTTCGTTTCTTTCCGTGGATGTTCGTACAGGTTGATTGCGTTGTCAGCTGGCAACCTTACACATATTGAGAATCAAACGTATTTCTGTACACGATTTTTATCGAACTTCCGTAATGCATCTGCAGTCACTGCCATATTTCTTCAGTATTTCACTCTGTGCTTTGTTCATTATAAAAGTAAATTTTTCGCTAGAAGTATTTATGCATCCTTATTAGACTGTGCTAATGTAGAGGAGTTTAAACATTAGGTAGGTATGCATCAGTTGTACGAAAAATAGTGTGCGTTTAGACATTAGTCAACACTCTGTAGCAACGAATCAGCCAGACAACAACCTAATGTTCTGCATCTGATTATTTCAACTGATGCGCAGTGTCAACTAATGCGAACGCATCAGATGCGGTAAAACATCAACTCGGCACAACCCTAGTTCTAGTACACATCGAACACGGAAAAAAAAATACAAACGCGGAGACGGAACTTGTCTTTGGCCGCAGGCGGGTCTCACTAAATCCTGCGGCCAAATAGAGCTTCCGTCTCCACGTTTGTAATTTTTTTCCGTGTTCGATGTGTACTAGAACTGTTTTCTTCACAAGTAACTAATGCCAGGTTATGGAGGTTATGTAGACAATGTAACTTAAATAAAATTTACTTTGTTAGTGTACAATAAAAGGGTGTATGTACTGGAAGTACAGAAATAATTTTCCATTTATCGCACATAATTACGGTACACAGACGATTTTTGGAGGTTGTGTCTACGTTTAACAATGCAACTTAACCTTTTAGATTTTTAAAATTAATTAGATTTAACAAAAATTTCCTTTGTTAGTATACATTAAATTATTGTATGGATACAAGGCTGCTGTACATAACATTAAAGGCTGTATTTATTCGAAGTACCGGAATTAAAACCTATAGAAGTAAGATCTATAGAAGTAATTGTAAACAAGTGTTTTCTTTATCCTTTCAAACTAAAAAACTGACACTTCTCTGGAAATTGAAAAAAGGATTTTAATGTACTTGTTTGGTTATACGTTAGATTGTACTAGGTTATAAATTGGAAGTAAATTCCGGTACTTCAAATAAATACTCCTTTAATGTTATATACAGCCTTTTATCCATACAATAAATACAGCCTTTGAATGTACACTAACAAAGGAAATTTTTGTTAAATCTAATTAATTTTAAAAATCTAAAAGGTTAAGTTACTGATGTTACTACATCTTAAACATAGACACAACCTACAAAAATCGTCTGTGTACCGTAATTATGTGCAATAAATGGAAACTAATTTCTGTACTTCCAATAAATACACCCTTTTAATAAAATATGTGCCAATACTCTGAATTCAAATTAAATAAAGAAAAAAGGAATTGTGTGGTGTGTGTGTGTTTTCTGTGGTTGAGGCTGAAGATAGAAGTAGTTTCTGTAGAAATATTTCATTTCTAAAACGATTTTAAATATAAATCTTAAAACATGGAAGTCATGTATAGTTCTCCACACGGATATTTTCATTATTTGCATCAAATAGTATTATTGTTTAATACACGTTCTATCCAGATCAAATTATGTGTATACAGTTCTGGAAAAATTAGAAATAAAAATTTTTTTTGTTTATTTTAAACTGTATTATGTTTGGAAGTATCCCAAAGTAAATTTAACATTAATCATGTCAATCAATGAGGCCAGTCCAGTGTTTTAAGGCTAGGAGAATCCTTGAAATGTTTGGAGCATCACTAGGTCATAATGGATCAAATCATCAAACTTCAGTTTCTGTGAAAAACTGGCAGATTTGAGTAGTCAGTTGATAAAGGATGGTATTGTAAAAGCAACAATTCTTTCAGAATTATTTTATAACCCTGTCAGTCTGCAAATAACTTTCACTCCTTTAGATCATCAGCAGATTTAAACTTTTCTTATTTGTGCTAGGAATGTATCATGTAAAACTGCTGGAAGCATGGTATACAAAGTTTCTATTATCCTTTTCAAGGTTGATGACCAAAACAAAAAGTACTACTTATAATTCATCATTGTAGCAGTTACACAGCAGTATACTAAACATCTCTTGGTTAATACCTGTACTCTGGTCAGGTAGCACACAATGAATCATTCAAAACAAGTACAATTTAGTGTCATGTCTAGTTTTTATGTGTCACTGCTACCCATAGTGAATCATTTGTATTGTACATAACAAATAGTATTCTGACTGTACACGTTTTTCATCTGACAAGAATTTTATACTTAGGCAAACTCATTTAATGGTGTAACCTTCTGTAATATGTGCCAAACAAGTATTCATAAAATTAATATTTGTGTCAAATTGTGTTTTATTTATTTCAAACAAAATCTGTTTTGTGGACATAACTTTATGTCCAATACAATTATTATGTTATTTCTTTTTAGTATCCCTTATAGATTTGCGTGATCAAAACTTTTAATACTAAAACTTTTTTTCAGCTGATAACCATGCTTTGTTGAGATTATTAAAGAAAACCTTTGCTCATTCAGTGATGTGGCATCTTCAGTGATAAAGTTGAGTCTCATCGTAGTAAAACTACTGAAGACTTCATAGAATTGGAAAATTAATGAGAATAATATTCTTACAACCAGTGACAAGAATTATGAACTTAAAACAGTGGAATGAATTATTGAATACCAGATACTCTCAATTGCTAAAACAAACACACTTATATTACAACAGTTCTCTTTATATAATTATCAAGGACACACTGTATAGCCTACAAACAGTAATAAAAAAATCACAATAGTTTACAACACAAGTAAACAATTGATCATTTGTCACGTTCATTAAAAACTGCTGTCTAATATCATCTTATATGAATGCACAACCTACTACACCAACTCTCTAAAACTCAGCTGGTGGCAACATCCTAATTATCAGGCTAATGTGAGAAAGTTCCAGATGAATGCCAAGAGTGTGGCTCTAGAATATTCTGCAGTGCTGCTGATTAACAGTATGTGATCAGCATCACATAGAGTACTACACATTTTAGCTATCTAATTGACTTGGTATTACAATATTAGTAAAATGTGCTTGTTAACCAAATAGTGTGTTGTTACTCCTGAAAATCCCATTTGACTAAGAGCATTTTAGAAGTCTGGGTTATCTTTTATGTTTCACTCCACAAACATGCCTTTAGTTCAGCATTTCTTAACCTATTGGGCATGAGCCACTGCTGGGTCCCGAGAGGGCATTTGGAGGGTTGCAAAGTCAGGTTCGGATATTTATTTACTGTGTCTTAAAAAGCTACTACATGTAAATAACTAAGATATATCATTTTAACAATTTAAATTCAACCTGTTTTGTACATAGTCTAAACTGTACATATTTGTTATTCATGCTCTACCATTGTTTTTTACCAGCTCTGATGTTTAACTCTCTATAACCAGATTGAAAGTTGCTTCCCAGAGGGATACAGTGAATTCAATTGGATTCAAGACCCATTCTTGTATTTTGAAAGTTCTAACATGTTGTGAGTAAAACTAAATGAGCAATTGTGTGATATCATCTGTGATGCTGTGATTAAAACTAAATTTTTAGTAAATTATTTTGTATAGTTAGTGATAACATGAGACATGTCATGGACAAAAAAAGCCATAAACTTTCAGATTCTGACTTAACAAACTTCTGGATATCTTTAAGAGATGAATATCCTGAACTTTCGGAGTTGTTCATCCCATTCATCACCTCATTCTTGAGTGAAATGGGATTTTCATCTCAAGTGAAAAGCAAGCACAGAAATAGACTTGACGCACACTCAGATTTATGACTTAATTTAACCACTCTTGAATCCAACATACCCCAGCTTTTGCAGAAAAAGCAGCTCCAACTGTCACATTAGTAACTAATGATTAGTTAGGCAAGTAAAAACTCTTTTGTTTTTAACTTCAGCATGTGTTTATTAGAGCAAATTAGTCTTTTGAATTACATATTTGCTTTTTGCTTTTCTATAATTAAGTGTATATATAATTTGTTTAAGCATAAAAGAAGGCTTAAAGTTCTCAGTGTTACCAAAAATATGATATAAAGTGGGTGCACTTTATACACCCTTACAAGTAGTTCTGCCATGCACACCCCTACAAGTCTAATTAATTTTAAAAATCTAAAAGGTTAAGTTAGATAATTACACGTAGACACAACCTCCCAAAATCGTCTCTGTACCGTAATAGTGTGCGATAAATGGAAACTAATTTCTGTACTTTCAATAAATACACCCTTTTAATAAAATATGTACCAATAAACTCCAATAAAATATGTAAGAATAACGTAGCCTACTAGGTTATACGTTCTAAATTGGAAGTACCGATATGTTTTAATTCGAATAAATACAGCCTTCAATGTATATACAGCCTTTTATCCATACAATAAATACAGCCTTTGAATGTACACTAACAAAGGAAATTTTTGTTAAATCTAATTAATTTTAAAAATCTAAAAGGTTAAGTTGCATTGTTAAACGTAGACACAACCTCCAAAAATCGTCTGTGTACTGTAATTATGTGCGATAAATGGAAAATAATTTCTGTACTTCCAATAAATACACCCTTTTAATAAAATATGTGCCAATAAACCCCAATAAAATATGCAAATAGGTTATAGGTCTACGTTCTAAATTGGAACTAGGTTTTAATTCCGGTACTTCGAATAAATACAGCCTTTAATGTTATGTACAGCAGCCTTGTATCCATACAATAATTTAATGTACACTAACAAAGGAAATTTTTGTTAAATCTAATTAATTTTAAAAATCTAAAAGGTTAAGTTGCATTGTTAAACGTAGACACAACCTCCAAAAATCGTCTGTGTACCGTAATTATGTGCGATAAATGGAAAATTATTTCTGTACTTCCAGTAAATACACCCTTTTATTGTACACTAACAAAGTAAATTTTATTTAAGTTACATTGTCTACATAACCTCCATAACCTGGCATTAGTTACTTGTGAAGAAAACAGTTCTTGTACACTTCGAACACGGAAAGTAAATACAAACGTGGAGACGGAAGATGACTTTGGCCGCAGGATTTGGTGAAAGACCCCAGATTATATGCTAATAAATTATATATTATACTAGTCACCAACTTTTAACTAAAATCGGTTGGTAAAACTTTGTTTTTACTCAAAAAACCCAAACTTTATGTTCCGAGTAGTTAGTGAAATCGTATTTAATTATATTGAGTTATAACCTATAGAGTGGCTGATGTTGATAAGCTATATTATAAAGTCATTGTATTGGTATCCGCGTCACAATTATTATAATTAAACTATAAAGTTTTACCTTAATCCGTCTATGTGATCGCTTAACTTTTCTTCTTTTCGGTAATTCTGACATTTCCGCGTCACTGCTGATATTGCTGTGAAATATTTTTTGTTCTATTCTTCTATGTTATATAAACACGAGAAAAATAATTTTAAACGGCGGTCGAATCTATTTACGAAGAAAAAAAATAAAATAAATACTCCCATAAGCGCCCATGTAAAGTGAATGAGCGCCATATTAACTGAGTAGTTAGTGTAGAGCTCTATAATATAGGTATTCGCACCCGCCATCTTTGCTCCGAGACTTTTAAATGTAATGTGGCGGGAGCAATGTAAGCACGCTGTGCGTTGCATTATTTAATGTAAATTATGTATGTAAATATTAATATTTTTACATATCAGGGTTATAACCTTAGTGTACTAATTTGATTTATGTATTACACACGAATATGTACAATAATCATCTCATCTTGTCAGTGAAAACAAGGTTATAAATACTGGTGTTAGAGATATTATTAATGTTATGTAGTATGTTTTGCAGATTGTTGTACTACATCTCATAATCATAATGACTGGTTGTTGTGCTGTAAATTGCAAAAATCGAACAGAAACTAATTTTAGAACATTCAAATTTCCGGCAGACCCTATTCGATGTGCAAAATGGATTCAAAATATGAGACGAGACAAATTTATACTAAGCAAGGGAATGCGTCTGTGTGAGGTAAATTTAATGGTTGTTCCTTAAAAGTTTGTGAATGTTAATCATAACGACTAAAAATGTAATACCGTACACCTTTGCACTTTTAGGTTCATTTTGAACGTTCACAGTTTGAACAGGCACGAGTAGATGGTTGGAAAAAACTGAAGCCTATTGCCTAATGCCATACCGACTTTGTTTGACGTACCAAATCCACCTCCTAGGATCGGCCCAGTTCCACGCAGATCACTGTACAAGGTGGTTTATTTTTTTAATCCATTAATTATAAATATAATGTTATAACTAAAGCCCGGATTCACGTGCAATTGCCTCTTTTTTTTTGCTAGTTCGTAAACGGCCAGTGACAAGTTATTTATCCGAATCGGGATGTGTAGGTCATTTTAACATACATTTTATTTTGCACAAAATTGCACGTTTTGGGGGTTACTGCATAAAATTGCACATTCTGTAGTTTTAATGCACAAAATTGCACATTTACCTGTTTTTCGAAAATCAGCAGCGCGATAGCCAAGCGCGAAACATACACGCAGATCGTAAACAAAGTCGAGAACAAAATCAGCACGAAGAAATTCTAGTCCAGCAAGCGCAGCTTTTGACGTAACAAAATTTTGACTGTCGATGGAATTTCACGAAATTTGATATGTATGTTCTACATGCACTCTAGAACAAAGTTAAACTGTACGCTTTTTATTTGGGGGTGAGAACCACCCCTTTTTCAAGGGTGATTGATAAAAAAAAATTAACCCCAGGATCCAATAGAGAATCAAATTCTAAGCAAAAAAGTCAGTACGCAACTGTTTTGAAAAATGCGTTGTTTTCGAGTTATTCCAAATCAACATTTTCGATTTTTACCCCCCCAAAAACAGGATTTTAGCGTAATTTTTAGCGAATAACTAAACAACGTTTGAGTTTATAGTAAACATGAATAGGACCAAAATTATTCTATACGAAATAACAAACAAAATGCGTTTTGGCCGGGTTTTAATCCACGAGTTGTTTTCAAGATATGGCCGTGAGAAGTTGTAACTTGCAAATTTTTTGCCTGTACCAACAAAGTTTAACCCTTCCTACTAACCGAGAAAAATACTTTCGACTATAAAATGTCTAGTGCAATGAAAAATACATTATTGTTAATTTTAATAAAATGTTAAGCTAAACTTTTTATTATTAATTTTAATTAAATGTTAAGCAAAAAACCTGAATATAAACTTAATAGTAAGTAAGTTAAAAATGTAAATTCGTGTTTATTAAAAATAGTTTTAGTAACTTTATTTGGTCTTTTGGACAAACGAAGTTTAGTAAACATTAATTCAACAGCCATCTATTATAAACAGGAATAAAAGTAAAATCTGAGAATATATACCTAACAAAGTGGTAAGTGGTAACGATTGGTACGGTATTTGTTGTTTTTTAGACAAAATTATTCTCCTCTTACTATGGTCTGACTCAGTAAGTTTTAAGATGAAAACTATTATTTCCAAATTTTTAAGGACGTGGGACATAATTTCACACTTTGAAATTATATTTTTGGCACGAAAAACTATAATAGTTTATGTAATATCGAAAACAAACTTATACTGCGTCCCATGTATACACAAGGGCCACCATAATATTATGTCAGTCTCGGAACAAAGATGGCGAGTGCGAATACTCCCTTTTATAGATCCTTAGTTAGTGGGATCACCGCAGTGGAGCGACGGCTCACTAATGCACAGCGAATGACGAATTATGACGTCATTACGTGGATTACCAATCGCTGCAATTCATAAGTTTACGCGCCAAATAACACGTGTTTTTCTACTACTAAATAAAATTAAAAGTTAAAAAATCTCTTAATGTAATTTGTCACAGTTAATATGGCGTTCTTTGGCGTCTTATGGGAGTAATTAATTTATTTATTTTTTCGTAAATAGGTTCGACCACCGTTTAAAATTATTTTTCCCGTGTTTATATAACATAGAAGAATAGAACAAAAAATATTTCACCGCAATATCAGCATTGACTACAAATATGCACTCACACTCACACACACACACACACACGCGCGCGCGCTCACATGAAATGCATGCATTACCATAATTATGAAAAGATGAAACTCTTACCTTAATCCACTCCTCAATTATTTTGAGGAGAGTAGCGGAATCCCGGCGCTCAACCGGTATCAAAAAACACTTGCCAGAACCGCGTTCCACTCCCCCGAACACCCACTGTCCTTCAATGAACCTGCCACGATTATATTTCCGACGGCAAAATTTGGCTTCGTCGACTTCTACAGTCTTTCCAGGGCCCCCCCAGCTTAGCTGAAGTGCGCTGGGCGTCGAAAATAAAAACTTCTCGACAAAAACTGTAGGTCGACGACGAGGACCCACACGAAGGACAATTTATTGACCCTTTAATAACCTCGTGGGAAATTAAAAAGTCAATAATCTCAGACTCAGTCATTCGAATCCATTCGTCTGACGTCCCACCGCACTGAATATCATGGCAGGCCATTTCAGGGTACATTTCAGTGTAAACCTAACCACACAATAACACAACACAATAACACAAACGAAAACACTGAATTCACAAAATAATTAAATACACGATTACCGTAGCGGCTTACGAGTTGACTTACAACACGGAACTGAGAAGACAGTACTGTTTTTGCCGCCGATTCTTGACACCCACACACATTACCAACCAATGAGAATTGACAATATGCAAAATTTTAAAATTAACGGTGTATAAACGCGCTTTTTTTTATATCTACCAATCAACATCAGCTTTGTAAAGCGGTTTTAATTAACTTCCCGGGTTTTTTGCATCAGACCCATGCAATTGGTTAATCGTTGTGACGTCGCCGCGGGGTTTTTCAAAATGTTTACTATCGATAGTTCAGTTGCGATTTTCATACTATCGATAACTACCACAAAGTTTTAGTAAATTAGTTTTATAAAAGTATTAACAATGTTACTTTACACTGTGATTTTCAGCTTTTACTGTTTAAAAGAAAATAAGAGAGTTTATAGGTCTATCTCTCTTTGGGAATACTAATTTAATGTTGAACAAAGTACGCGAGTCAAAGTCGAAAGACAAAGTACAAGCGAGGTTTGGCACTGAGGAGTTTTGTATCAAAATTACAATTTGGTAATTCTCACTAAATGCTTTGAAGGACTACCGTTTGACAAAGACTGCTTGACAAACACAAACTTGTACTTTGAGCATTAGGCTCTGGTTAATTTTGCTTGTCTCTGTTTCGGCTCAGTTGCGATTTTTATACTATCGATAACTACCACAAAGTTTTAGAAAAGTATTAACAATGTTACTTTACACTGTGATTTTCAGCTTTTACTGTTTAAAAGAAAGTAAGAGAATTTATAGGTCTATCTCTCTTTGGGAATACTAGTTTAAAAAAGTTGAACAAAGTACGCGAGTCAAAGTCGAAAGACAAAGTACAAGCGAAGTTTGGCACTGAGGAGTTTTGTATCAAAATTACAATTTGGTAATAATTCTCACTAAATGCTTTGAAGGACTACCGTTTGACAAAGATTGCTTGACAAACACAAACTTGTACTTTGAGCATTACGCTCTGGTTATTTTTGATTGTCTCTGTTTCGGCTTCAGTTCGCCTCTTCAGCTAAGGAAGTTGTGATAGCAGTTTTCACTGCCGACCACTACCTTAGGACAGAGTGGAGACGGTAAAATTTTTTTGGTATACCATTTTTTGTTGTTGAGAATTTACCAAACTAACTTAAACTTTCACTAGGAGTAAACAAACCTGACATTGATTTAAAGAGGTTTCTCTTTTTGTTAAAGTAGGTGGTTTTATGTATGTTTGTTCACTATATAATCAAACACTTTATAATCATTATAATAATAAATAATAATATGAATATGAGTTAAATTATTTTAACGTCACCTCGCCTTTACCTAAGTGTTGAGGTTTTCTCTTTCAGAATCTTCTGATAAGGTAAGTGAATAAAATATAGGGGTATATTATTCTTCTCTTTAATTATTTTTACTTATTTACCAATTATTTTTATTTATTATTCATCCCCAATTATTTGTAATATTACAAACATGTAAAAAGCAGCGATGTTTTAATAACGATATTTTTTTTAACATCGATGTACTCTTCACGATGATAAACATCGATAGTTTTACATCGCGTCATAACAGATGTACTTCGTCTGCGTGAATATGTTGAAAAGTAAAAGGTTAGTGGTGGTATTGTGAATTGTGATGTTCGTGATCCAAAACTATAGTGAAACAATTCGAAAAATAGGTGGTATAGTATACAGTGAAGCCATTATCGCAATATTTTTTGTGGACGTGGGTGACTAGGACTCGTGGGTGAGGTTACTAATAATAAACTCGCGGTGGGCTCAACGCAAAGCTTTAAAACCGCTTTTGTGTTGTGTGATGTACACTCGGTGACGTCACGCGTCTACAATAGCTGGACCTGTCATTTCTCAGTCAATATGGCGCTCATTCTCAATTGCATGCGTTCTTATGGGAGTATTTATTTTATTTTTGTTCTCCGTAAATAGGTTCGACCGCCGTTTAAAATTATTTTTCTCGTGTTTATATAACATAGAAGAATAGAACAAAAAATATTTCACAGCAATATCAGCAGTGACGCGGAAATATCAGAATTACCAAAAAAATACCTTCTTTTCTTCTAACGCGTTTCGGATTGTTAATCCATCATCAGAGGTTAAAATAATTCGTCGGTTAAGACTTCGTTAAACATTAAAAGTTGCGTAAAAGACATTTAAAAATTACACTAAAAGAACATTTAAAAATATAGTCCACAAACACAGCGACGTAGCGGATGTGAGTGCGCACTCAATACCGGTCAGCGACGTACTGCCTTTTTGTAACTATTTGTAACGTATTGCCTTTCACAAGTAACTAATGCCAGGTTATGGAGGCAGTACGTCGCTGACCGGTATTGAGTGCGCACTCACATCCGCTACGTCGCTGTGTTTGTGGACTATATTTTTCAACATAAATGACCCGTTTTCTCAGGAACTACTAAGTATATCTCCATGAAATTTTTACCACATACTTCACACAGTATAGTAATGTTGTGAATCCTCTTGTGCTGAATTTACTTAAATAGTTTATTAAAAAACAAAAAAAAAGTGCTAAAAATTTATGAAAAAAATAGAGGTGTGTAAAAAAATCATTACTTTTTTCCTAATCAATATTTTAAAGTGATTGAGCATCAGTGAATCCACAAGGAATCAATAAATATTGTGTAAAAAAAATTATGTTTCTATACCTAACAGTTTCTGAGAAAACGGGGCATTTATATAGCTGTTTTAACATTGGTAAGATAGGGCTTTACGACTCCCCTTAATGTGATTTTAACTTCACTACACATCTCACGTAAATGATGAGATTGTTGTAATGGACATTTATGCACTTTATCTAGTCCTGTTCCTTAAATATCTGTAATGCATTTAATTTACTTTTGTTGTTGCTTATTATTTATAAGTTTTTATTTATGTATTTATATTTATTTTATTACAATTTGTTTTTTTATTTTTATTTGTAAAATTTTGTTTATTCTCATTCACTTTTGTGGCTTACTGTTATGTTTTTATTATACGTTTCTGATGTTTTTTCACATTATTTTTTGTGGTATTACGTGTAGGCCTACTGTAAATTATTTAATTGCCCCGAGTTTCGCAACTAATTTGTCTAACCAATGTTAGTTTTTTTACTACTAGTGAAAACTTAAATTGGTATTCCCAAAGGGAGATAGGCCTATAAATTCTCTTGTTTCTTATTTCCATTTAAACAGTAATAGTTTAATAAAGTCACAGTGTAAAGTAACACTGTTAATACTTTTAGTTTCAATTTATTTCTTATAACAAATTATATAGTATAGGTTATGTAATATCCTCAAATAAATACACAGCAAGTAGGTTTATTAATATATTAATAGGTTTATCTAGGTGAAAATAAACCTACTTGCAGTGTATTTATTTGAAGATATTACATAGGAGACCTGCAGGAAACTCAAAACGAGTTACTTACAAAGGATAATATAGGTTATGTATATATAGTATATAATAACAGGTATTTGTACCTGTTATTTTTTTGGAACGGTATTTTCATACCTAGTATTTTAAAATAACAGTTTAGCCCACCTCTAGTTCCCACAACTCCTTCACCGTTTAGGCGACTGAGGTAGTCAGCTACAGTTCTTCTTGACTCCTTCCGTTCCATTCGATTCCATTCAGCTCCACATCGCCTCTTCCTCCATTCACGGCTCAGTCCTCTCCTTACCTTCCAGTTGTTTATGTGCCTTCGACGCTTCCAGTTGGCGCTTCGTCTTTCGGATTGCCGAGTTGGGGAAAACCCAGTGGTAAGATTATAACCTATCATTCATTAATATTTTCATTTAAAGTTAATCAATAAAATTATAAAATACCGGTAGTCTATTGATTTTTGATTTTAGTTTCTTGCTGTGTGAAAAAATACCTTGATCTCGATTCTTGGGAAAACAAGGAAAATAGAAAGAAGCGTTTCTGTTTTAGTATTTACCGATTGTAGAATTAGGTACGTATATTTTTCAATAATGTTTTAATTTAATTAATTTAAATTAATCACTGTATTTTTCATTTTAGTATCTTTCCGTCATTGCCTCTTGCAGAAAGATAATTATACTTAATTATTACTCTGTTTGATTCTCTCAGGAGCTCAGGATTCGGTGAATAAGGTAAATAACAATGTTGTTTATAGAGTAGTTTTTTCATTTCTTCATTTCATTTCTTTTTCATTTTCTTCCTGCTTGGTAGTCTTTGGAAATTTTTTGCACTAACTTGATGTTCTCACCCTATTTTGATGTTCATTAACGATTTTTTTTGTTAGCGAACTATAATATTGTCAAAAATTGAAGAAATATGACGAACTTAACGGACTTATAATAATAGAATCTTCGAGGATTGCTTTTAAAAGTTGTTTTACTTGTTATTTGTTTGGGTTTGCAATTTAAAATTGCTTATTATTCCTAATTAAGACCACAATTAAAAGTCCTCGTTCACATGTAAACAAAAGGTTATGAATAAATATCACTATCGTATTGACGACTCGGAACACTAAGTTTTTTATAAGTAAAATCGTAAAGATTTACCTTACAGCCTAAACCGGCTTTCACCTTTAAAAGGCTTCTTCAGAGGCTGCCGTAGGTAGCGCTGTCCGTCTTGTTGTTGGCGACAGGATAGATTTTCGAAAGATCGATGCTGTGTGTGTGTGGTGAGATGTGTTCGAATAATGCGTGCGATTTGAATTGTGTCTGTTCGTTTAGGATGTCGTTTTTATTTGTTTTTGTGTGTTTGTATATTTCTAATTGTTCTAGAGTGTCTAGTTTTTGGCCTTTTGTGTGTACGTGTAGAATGTTCATGTTATTGTCGATGTTTTTATATGTGTGGTTTGCTTCAGTGAGGTGGTTTGCAAAGGTGGATTCTGTAGTGGTGTGTAGTGCCTTTGTGTGTTCAATGTATCTCTGTTTGAAGCTACGTCCTGTCTGGCCTATGTAGAATTTATTGCAATTTGAGCAATTTAGCTTGTATACACCGGGTAGATCGAATTTGTTTTGTGCTTTGTGCGTGCGTTTTGATAGTGTGTGTTCTGTTTTGTTAGTAGTTTTTAAATCTCTTACAAAACTACATCGCACACTTTCAGTGGAAGACATCACGACGACTAACACTGAACAATATACACTGATATGCATCTTATTTCACTGTGAAATATTCGTCCATCGGCTAATACAGCAAGCATTACAGTGGCACGTAATTTTTCATTTCCCGTAATCTTTACTGTTACAGATTTGGTTCCCTTTTGGTCCACCGTAAATATACGAAAATAAAAAATAAAAAATACGGGCGTTTCATCGGCATTTCCCATGTGTTCAAGTGAATAATTATGCTTCTTGCGTAAATGAATGACAAACCGCTGATACTGTAGGAGTTTTTCTTCGTAGTCACTCGGTAGCGCGAGTGATGTACATCATTTAAGCACAAATCCATTTCGCCGCATCATTCGTCTTATACACCCGAAGCTGGCTTTGAAACCGGAGACTTTTAATTCTTCTGGAATTTCTAAAGCTTTTAATTTTAAAACATGTCTAGTGACAGGGAGTCCTTGCCTTCTTAAAAGCCATACGTATTCACAGACGCTGGACTCTACTGCTACAAAACGCCCAACTTGAGGTCCCGCGAATGCTCGTCACGCAGTATTTGCATTTAAAAGTCGTTCCTTGTCGAATACAGGAATCATCAATATCCAATTTCCTAGGGGCTTCGCGATTGCATGTTTTTTCTACATTTTATATCACAATTAATTTATAATTCGCATCGTACGGGTTACGTTTAATTTGATTTGATTGCGTGCCTTTAGTTTCCACAATATCACTCATACCGCAAACGCACTACAAAAACGCCAAATGAAAACAAAGTACAGATAAGCGATGTTGTCGCTGTTACAATAGAAAACCACACTGGCAGTTTACCCGTTATTTAGAAACATGTTACTCACACCCCCTCTACTCATCCTTTGTCTTGCTGCCTATAGAAGGGTGCGAGCACGCGCGCTTGCGCACGCACTTACACTTTATCTTCCTATTCTTTCTTCAGTTTGCTGTTAAAACATTCGGTTGTAGTCATAAATCATAACGCCAGAGTTAACTACAGCCAGGCAAACTGCTGTTGCTTAGGCAGTAAACAACTCATGATACCAAAAGCGTTCGTTCCGCCAGAAGTCAGTAATAATTCGAATTTCGTTAGTGCGCGAATGCAAGCCGCAGGCCAAATTAGCGAACATGTTTGTAGGAGAAAAAGTGCGGCTTGTATTCGGAACAATACGGTATTTGCATGATATTAATAGTATTAACATTTCTAGTGTTATAGGCCTATTTGATTTAAATATATCCTCAAAAAACAAAATTTGCGATTTAACGGACTTTCGATTTTATGGACACCCCTCAGCCCCAATTAGTCCATTAAATCGAGGGTTTACTGTATATAAATAGGTTATAAATGTGAAAAATAGTTAATATCTATCATTGATTTTTACATTTTATTAACAGGCATGGCTAACAGGTCTGATATCTGGTACCATTTTGTGAAGGTGGGCGAAAATAACCGGCATAAAGGGAAATGCCATTATTGCTTGGCTTTGATAGCAATGACGAGCAACCTTCGCCGGCATTTGGCCAAAATACACCCCACGGTAAATCTTGATCGGCTAGGACAACCTGAGCTAACGAGACATGAGGTCAGATCCAGCTCGTCATCTCTAGATGAGTCACACAGGGAATTGCAAGAATTATCCCAAGAACTGAGGTATGCATCTGATGACCCATCGCCTGCAGTACCCCTCGGCCTCTACCCACTTCCACTGATCAGTCAGCATCAACACCGACCCTGTCGCCCGCTATATCTACACCTTCCCCTCAGCGCCAGCAGTTTATGCAATCTTTAATCAGCCATTTTGTCAACATCATTAAACCTATTCCTTTAAATAAAAGCCGGCAAATAGACATTCAGTTATTAAAAATGAGCTGCGCAGAATAGCAGCCATTCAGCCTTGTGGAAGACAAGGAATTCCAAAAATTTGTCCACATGTTATGCCCCAATTATTCTTTACCAAGCCGAAAGACCCTTACAAACAGTCTGCTCCCGTCGCTTTTCAGTTCCCTGTTTGAAAAAATTTTTTAAATGCTGGAAGGAGCGCCAGCTGTTTGTCTAACGTGTGATGGTTGGACAAACATCAATAGTGTCAGTTTTTATGCAATTACTGCCCATTTTTTGACCCCCATACACATTTAAATTTAAATTCCATTTTGTTAGAGTGCTCGGAATTTTCTAAAAAACACACTGCCGAAAAAATTTCTTCATGTGTCAAAAATGTAGCTAATAAATTAAAAATAGATTTCAAAATTTGTGCTGTAGTTACGGACAATGCTGCAAACATTAAGGCTGCAATTAGTAATTTTAATTTGCTAAAATTCGTGATTTGATAAAGGATACGGTTGACAAAGTCAAATCTATTGTCCGATTTTTTAAGCGAAGTCCTCACGCAATGGCTAAATTAACCGATATTCAAAAGAATTTTAATACAAAAATCTTAAAATTAAAGCAAGTTACCAACACGTTGGAATTCAACCTTCGAGATGTTGGATCGGATCAACAAAAACAAAGAGGCTGTTACATCAGCTTTGGCTTTATGCAATTCAGAACTTTTGCTAGTTGATAGATTGGAAGGTCATATGGGAATCGATGGAGTTACTGCAAATATTTTCCGAAGTAACTGAGGAAGTTTCATCTGAAAAAACCGTCTCCCTGTCAAAAACTTGTGTTTTGGCCTGGGGATTAGTAAAATGTGTAAAACGCACCTTAGACGTGCAGGGCAAGGTTTTAACAGAAGATGTTCAGCTTTTAGGACATAAATTATTAGATGGTTTGTTTAATAGAGTTGGAAACAGGGAGAAAATTGACCTTATTGCCCAGTCAGTCTTTCTCGATCCCTGCTTCAAAAAACAGGGTTTTGGGGTAGAATCCAATTTTGTAGAAACAAAGAAAGCGGTGGTTCAAATAATAAAAGGAGCCTTAAAAAATATTGGGCCACAGACACAAACTGAGTTGCCTCCAAATCAGCCAAGCACTTCAACATCATTAATTTGGCAAGAATTTGATGCGTCGGTGAACATGCTCAGAACGGTCCATGATCCCACAGCTTCTGCTCTTGTTGCAGTTAACAAGTACATACCAGAACCAATCTTGGACCGGCATGCTGACCCAATGGTTTGGTGGCATGATAGGAAAAACATTTTTGCAAATTTGTATAATTTAATTCTAAAGAGACTGTGCATCCCTGCAACATCTGTCCCCTGTGAGAGGATATTCTCTAAAGGGGCCAGATTTGCACCCAAAAACATTCCCGTCTGACCTCCTCGAAAATTGAACAAATATTGTTTATTAATCACAACAGTGACCTCATTTAAAATATGTATATGTAACCTAATATAATAATGTTAATATGTGATGTAAATATGTAATTTAAAATATAGAATGTAAAATATGTAAATTAAAATATAGAATAAGCTCAAATATTGTTTGTTAATCACAACTATGATCTCATTTAAAATATATATGTACATGTAAATATAGAATTTAAAATATGGAGAATAAGGTTTGTGAAAAGTAAAATCAATAATAATAATGTCTTTTTGTTTTAAATTTACATTCACCACTTAAACTACAAAACGTTCTTGTTTATTATATTTTGTTTTATTAGAGACTACTAATTGGCACTAAGCCGTCTGATTTTTATTTTAAGTCAATTATAAAAAAATGATATTTAGTTTTATTACTTCATTACAATTATTCAATATAAAGCACAGAAAACGGCTAAAAAGTACTCAGGGCCTTTAAGAGAAGGAATAAGGTAAAAAGAATCAAGGAATCGATTCTCCACAAGGAGTGAATCGTTGGGAATTGATTCAGTTAAAAGAATCGAACTTCCCATCTCTACTGTCGTCCGTGCACCCACATGCTCTTTTCAATCACCAGAAAGCGCGCGCATGATTTCGATGCACACCGGGCGTGCAAGACGATAGAAATACGAAATTTACTAAACCGTAACAGCGCCGTGATTATATGCTTTGTGCAATCACGGCACAGCGGCCAGTTGCACCTACTAAGACAATATTATTTACTGGCAACATTGGCAAAGTTCTACCACATTCTTTCTGGATTCTTTCCAGTTCAGTTATGTTAATTATTGATATATTAGTACCGGTATCAATCATGATTTTGGCGGGGATTCCTTCTACTTCCGCTTTTATATTGTAACGTAACGCAGGTATTAGCGAAAGTGTCTGTTTATTTGTTACGCTTTCCTAATTAAGCCCCACGTTAGTACATCAATTTGTAACGTAATTGCTTACAGGTGTGACATCCGTCTTATTCAAGCCCCAATGTTGGGTTCGCCAATTTGTAACGTGCTCGCGGGTATCTCGTGAAAGTATCTTATTATTAATTTAAGCTTTCCCAAGTAAGCCCCAAAGTTGATTTCGCCAATTGGTAACGAGATCTCATTTTATGAGGTATAGAGTTATTTTTTTGAAAGTCTCGGAGCGGTCAGAGTACCTTTTTGCGATCGTCACTTATGAATTATAATTATTAATGTTCAAATCAATCGGATTTGATGTTTACCAAACGAAACAGAAATCGAGTGTGTGTGATTTGGTAGAGATTAAGGAAGTTGTTTAATCTTAGTTAGAAGAGAGAGTAAGAACAATTTTGTTACACCCAGATTATACAATTTCTTATTTTTAAATATTCGCTGTTCATAAGATCAGCTGATTTTGACATCAACCTCAAAATGTTGGGTTAAACAAACACCACTGTTGTAACTAAACTCAATTCTGGTGTTTACTTGATGTGGTTCTCGAGTCTTCCTGGTCTGAAACTCTTCCTTTAGTTTCACTGTTGATCGAGTCCAATTGTAACGAAACCTGTTATATAGTGTTAAATCTGTATAGGAGTAGTGTAACAAAAAAAAATGTTTTTAAAAAATGTTTGTGGAATAAATACAAATTGTTTAAAAAAAAAAATTATAATTAAAAAAATTTTCCTTTTTATAAATTAATTAATTACAAACAATTAATTAATTGTGTTTCATGAAGTTTTAAAATGTGTCTCACTTCTCTAGGAAATTTTATTAATGTTCTTGTATTTTTTAATAAACTCCAACCACTTATAAGGTTGTCTCCAGGGACAATCGATATTTGTTTACTTTTCGTTTTGGAGGTTATCTTCCTTCTGATGTGGTGAAATTCTTGGAGTTTATCGTTTAAATTATATTAATTGTAAATTGTTACGTTTTAATAAAGAGAGAACTATTTTGGTATGAAAAGTATAAATGTTTTATTGAATAATTGATTAATAGACTCTTGTCGATTATAAAATCAACTCTCAGGGTATCGAAAAGTTACAAGTTTTTGATATATATAAAATTCAATCAGGTTCTTTTAACAGCTAGTTATGGTTAAAGTCAGAGAAATCGGGCCAATATTAAAAAAGTATAACGTTACAACAAGTAATTCTTAATACTAGGTACATATATTGAATAGAAATTGAAATAAAATAATTTGTTGTCGAACCGTATTGCTGGCGGAACTAGAAGGCGGTGTCTTGAGTGATGACGACAGAAATTGCAAATGGCTGCCGTCGTGTTGGTAAAATGTCCTTCGTAAATGCGACGTTCCAAATAAGAGATTTTCTTGCAGTATTCACGTCCTGGTGTCAGCAAATCTTCCTTCTGATGTTGTGTAGTGTCTTGAGTGAAGTTTCTGTGTTGTATTTTGTATATCGGTGTATGTATAAGTCCACTCACTTTTTGTCATTCAGGCACAAATTTATGGTTATGGTGTATACTGTTTTCTGGTGTTTAATAGTGTTATTTGGTGTAGTTAGGTGCTGTTCAGTGTTATTTAGTCTTTAGTAATTGTTTCTGTCACTATGTAGACGTTACAAAATGGTTTTACTCGCCACTCGCGATTTTCAAAAATGTGTCGTTCACTGACTCGCCATTACCGTACTATTAGTTAGGTTAACTTGGTTATATTACGCTCGTCAAGTGCACCGTACAATATCCAATAATCAACTCTCTATTTCCTTCACTTTCGACTAAAATCTTAGCCAATGCAATATTATTCCTTACATTGTTCAAATCTAACTTTGCATCCTGTGCATATTTTAAATTACATTATATAACTGCCTAAACTTTGGTTATTATTCAATTTTATTTGCTAGATGTTACTTAATTTTGTCCTTCAGTTCATTCGGCTTATTTTAATATCGAATAATGCCGTTTTATTATGTTTTTTGTCTAAAATTGGTAATTTTACTTTCATTTTGTATTTGGTAAATTTCCAAAATTAACTTCCTGTCATTATGCAAATTCTGCCATTTTTAAGTTATATTTATAATTAATAATCTCATATTGTATTAAAAGGTTTATATTCCCTTAGTTTCTTGTAATTATTTGAATTGGTTAATTTTTAAAATATTATGTTGGAATATATGACTCCCCTCTCCAAATTTTTGAGTTCTGTCATTTCCATTTTTATTTATAATTCTGGCTATAATTTTACAAAATCTTTCTAAGTTGTTTTTGTAATTATATGGCTTCATCTCTGGTTTATTTTATCTAAATCCCTTTAGTTTAAATGTATTTAAGTGAGTAATTTCCCTGTTTTGATGAGGTTTAGTTTTTTATCGTTTTGCCTAGATTTTTTAACAAGTTTTTTCTTACAAATTTTTATACAAACAATAAATACTGTGTTATACCCTCTCTGACTTTTTAAACATGGTATTATAAACTAAACTTTTTTTTTTAAATTAAACATAACAATAATTAGTATTGGTTTCAATACTATAAACAGTTAAACAAATAAGAAATATTTTCAAATGATGGTTGTCTTCAACCATTCAGACATTTTTTACAATCAACACTTATCACTAACATACAAATATTATTTACTAAGGAGGTTTTTTCCCAACTAACATCTTATTTACTTATTATTATTACTATAAATACTAGTAATAAATATATTTACAGTTAGGATGTTAGTGGTTCCAAACTTAATAAATGTCCTTATACCTAATACATTTTTTAAAATCCTTATTCTATATTCACAAAACCTTATACCTATATTCTTCTTTGCTATCTCTTATACTAAGTTTGATTATGCAGTTTTTAAACTGTCTTTTAAATATGGTATTGGGTAATTGTACCCTAT
Organism: Magicicada septendecula; assembly: GCA_034769895.1. Taxonomy (NCBI): domain Eukaryota; kingdom Metazoa; phylum Arthropoda; class Insecta; order Hemiptera; family Cicadidae; genus Magicicada; species Magicicada septendecula. Next base: position 548,535,342 of record CM068368.1, read on the forward strand.
CACTGTATATTTAAATCTGTTTTTACTAATTCCAAAAAAAAAAAAATGTCACTTCAAACAGATTTATAGCTTGATATTATTACATCTATCACCTTCATGTGGTACAAATTATAAGTCACTTAAAGTTGTATATTTCATTATATACACTGTTTGTGGTTGCCAAGAATGAAACATAAGGTTTATTTTTTATAATACCCAAACTAGCACTGGTTCACTTTACACTTTTTTATGCTATTTCTAAATGGTTGTTTAGTCTCATTAACATCAATAAATTGGTTTGTGTGTTACAATGAAGATTTGTTCTTTGGGTACTATATTATTGTTTCATCTTGGTTCACTGGCAACTCTTACTCTATACACTTTTTTCTCTTAATTTTATTGTACATATGGTTACTGTTCAAGACTATTTCGTTATACTTTTATTATTTATTTTGGGATATGGGGATATGGGTGTTTTTTATAAGAGCATTCCTTCTTCTTCAGGATGCTGTCTTCTCCTTCTTTCTTCTTGGACTGGTATCTTCTCCATCTTCTTCTTGATGCCATCGGGTTTCTTGGGATTTCTTCATCTTCTTCTGGTTTCTAGAAATACATCACCTTTATTGGTGGATCTTGCCTTATTCAGGGTTTCTTTTTCATTTATATATCCTCGTTGTGGGTTTAATAATATTCTGTTGCTTCTTTATATACTCCTTACCTTCCTGGGTTATATTTTTTTAAAAACCTTGGGTTATTAGACTGGTTTTGGATGATTCATCACTAGTAACTCGCTTTTATCTGAACTTATATTTTTAATAACAATGATTGTTCTGCACAGTTGCTATGAATTAATTCTTTATATTAAATTTAATGCTTTCTTCGGATTTAAATGTTATAATCTTATTATTCTAATGATCAATGCCATTCATTATTATGCGTTTATCTGTCACGCTACAGATTGCTCTCCTCCAGAAGTAATTATTTCAGACATGTTTATGGATGAAATAATTTCTTATGATAATTTCATCATTTCTTATATTTCACTTTCCTCTCCATTTCTATATCGACTTTTTTATATTAGAGTTTTATTAATTTTATATATATGGTTACTTGTTTTACTACTGATCCTTTTCGGATAGTTAGTGTCTTCTGAGATATATTATAATTGTAATACATTTTCTTTCTTTATCAACTTCGTGTTGCATCCTTGGGATATTAATTCCCTAACATTCCCTATCACGTGGGCTGGGGCAGTTCAGAGGGGCACTGTAGGCTACACAATCTCTGCTGGCCATACACCACTTCTACAATTTGAGTCCAGAGGCACATTCATCTCTGCTCAAAAAACATAATGCTGCTGGAATTATCTTCAGTCAGTCATCGAATAAATAAATAAAAAGTAGTCTCATTTTCGACTAATAAAAATATCTTTGGATTCTTCACTTCGTAGTTTCTCAGCTTATCTCACATTTTCTATCTTAATAAATCTTCATAATTATTATTATACTCATTATATATATATATATATATATATATATATATATATATATTTCTGAACTCTTAACTTGTCTGATATTTTTATTTTAATTATGGTTGAAAACATTTCTTAATAACTCTTGTTACTGGTTATAGTGTAACTCTTTTTCTTCTCCATCTTCATTCTCTTTATACCTCCTTCTGGTTACTTACAGTGTTAGCATGGTCTTTATATATAGTATTTTCTTATTCACTATTTGAATGGTCTTAATATATTATATTTAATTTTTTAAATTTGTATCTTTATATTAGATATTCAGGTTGTTATTTTGATCATTTTATTTAAACATTTTGTTCTTTCCTTTCTCTTAGAAAGTTATTAATCCGCCTTTGCATTCATTAACATTAATTCATTTATATTATATTTCATGTGGTACTTCTTCTCTTTGCATTTCATATAGGTTTTATTATTATCATTTGTTCAAAATCATCTTCTCCATATGTTTGGTATGAGTTGTTCTTCTTTGCTTCTTCAGAACTTAGTAATATCGTATTCCTTATTCTTGATTAACTGTTTCCATTATCGTTTCATAAGTAATTAATCATAGGTTGTTCTCATTATTATTTTATTGTTTTTCTTTCTTGGATTTTTTATAATTTTATTATAATAACAGTTTCTTCTCTTTGCTTCCCAATTTTTGCCTTCTCTTGTATATCACACTCTTTTTTGTTTTTCTTCTCTACTCCTTCAAATGCTAGATATTCACATTTATTCTGGATTATAGTTAATTCTCTTTTCTGAATTAATCATTTTATTATCTTCTAAATTCAATTATAAATGGAACATATTTATTTTTAGAACTTTGTTAGTTTATGCAAAATTCAAACTCTTCTTTTTATTTAATTCCATAACATTTCTCATAAATCATTGTAATAAGTTGATCTTATTTCGTTTCAGAGTTTTGACGTTTTATCAACATTCAAATTCTGTTTAATTCATTCATTCCCAAAATTGTTTCCTTCAAAATTGTTTATAGTAAGATGTGCTTACTTAATTTTTAATTTTTTGTTATATATAATTCTAAATTCTAATTCTTCCTTTTTAATTATTCCAAATGGTATCTCTTCAAAATTGTGTGTCGTAAGGTGATCTTACAATTATTTCTGAATGTTTAGGTATTTCTCTAAATTCAAATTCTTCTTAATTATTTACCATAAAGTTTTCTCACAAAATTAGTTATAGTAAGTTGGTCTTACTTCATTTTTAAATTTTTTGTATATTAAATTCCAAAATCTTTCTTTTATTTTGCCATAAAGTTTTTTCTCATAAATATTTGGTTGTAAGTTGTGCTTACATATGTTTTTAAATTTTGTTTTTTAAATTCTTTCTTTTATAATTCCATAAAGTTTTTCTCAAAAATATTTGGTTGTAAGATGTGCTTACAATTGTTTTAGAATTTATTGTTAAAATTCTTTCTTTTATAATTCCATAAAGTTTTTCTCCAAAATATTTATTTGGAAGTTGTACTTATTTATGTTTTAGAATTTATTGGTTTAAATTCAAAAATTTTTTTCTTTTTATTTCTTCCATAAAGTTTCTTCTAAATCATAGGTAGTAAGATGTACTTACATTTGTTTTTTTAGAATTTATTTTTGTTAAATTCCAAAATTCCTTTCTTTTATTCTTTCCATAAAGTTTTTTCTCAAAAATATTTATTTGTAAGTTGTACTTACTTATTTTAGAATTTATTGGTTCAAAATTCAATATTCCTTCTTTTATTTTGCCATAAAGTTTTTTCTCATAATTATTATTAGGTTGTAAGATGTGCTTACATCATTTTAGAATTTTTATGTTTTAATTCTAAATTCCAAACTCATTCTTCATAATACTTTTTCATAGATGCTTGATTGTACACACCTTTGACTCTTCCGGAAACGATTTCCCTCAGTTCATAAGTATTGTTATGCTTATCCTTTACCACAACATATGGTCCTGTATAAAGTAATAATAATTTTTTGGTTATACCTTCCAGGGTGCTGGGCAGCTCTCGATTTTTTAGGAGAACTTTCTCACCCTCTTTGTATGTTATTATACGCCCTATTGCCTTTTGGTATTTGGCTTGCCGTTTTTCTTGGTCTTCAGCCACCTTGTTATAAAATCTCAACTGGTTGAATTTCCGATCATTGTTTGGTGGAAACTCGATGATTTGTTCAATTTCTCGGGGAGTCGGCTTCTCATACATGGCGGAGTATGGTGTAATTCCTATAGCTGGATGGTGGGCGTAATTTAGGAATGTCTCTGTTGCTGCTAAGTACTCTTGCCACTTTCGTTGTTGGTTGTGACAGTACGTCCGCAAGATCCTACCCACTTCTCTCAGTACTCTCTCAGCCGGATTACTACTTGGATGGTAGACTGACGTCTTATAGGTTTTGATCCCAAGTGCTAATAATGTGTCTCGCCATCTCCTCCCCTTAAATTGCGTACCATGGTCGGTAATAATGGAAGATGGTCTACCGATCTCTGGCACATACAAATCGATGATCACCGCCAGAACTTTCGCTGTTGTTGCCCGATTAACCGGATATAGCTTTATATATTTGGTATAGTGGTCCATGATTATTATCAGGTACTTATACCTATGTTGACCGCCGCTACGGGGAAATGGCCCGCAGATATCCAAAAACACTTTTTCCAGTTTTGCATTTGAGGTAATGGGTATCATTATACCCTCTTTCTTCTCATTGTTTATCTTGACGCATTGGCAGATATTACAGGACTTGATGTAAGTTCTCACCTTTCGGTTGATATTCTTTATTTTACAGTTTTCCTCTAAAGCCTGTATCACTTTTAGCGCTCCCATGTGACCATACCTGACATGGTAATCGATGATGACCTCCTTTTCGATTTGGTGTGGAATTATCACCTTCCATGTCTCTTCGTCCAATGCCGTTTTTATGAATAAGATCCCATTGTTTAGATGGTAATATTTGGAAATGGTACCATCATCGGCTTCCAATCGACTCATGATGTTTTTCAGTTTAGGATCAGACTGTTGGTGGATACGGGTATTTATTAATAGAGCTTGTAGATCGGCTCTGGTCTTAAAGATGTTATAAATTTTAACCAAGCTCTCATTCTCTCCCTTGAAAGTCTGATCTTCCAGATTTATTCGTGATAATACATCTGCTACCACGTTCTTTTTTCCCGGAATGTATTCCCATTTCAGATCATATTCTTGTAGGGCGAGTACCCACCTAGCCAATCGGCCGTGACTCAATTTGCACCTACGAAGGAACGAGATGGATTTATGATTAGTACGAACAGTGACTTGATACCCGAGAATGTACGTTCGGAACTTGCTGCATGCAAACACCACGCTAAGCAATTCCTTTTCTGTTACACTGTAGTTCTTTTCGCACTGATTCAGCGTGCGACTAGCAAAGCTTTTACCAGATGTTGTCCCTCCTCATCTTCCTGGTATAATGTTGTTCCTAAGCTTAGGTCGCTAGCGTCACAGTTTAAAAAGAATGGTTTCTTAAAATCTGGGTGACGAAGTATAATGCTCTCCAGAAACTTTTCTTTTATCAAGCGGAAGGTAAGATCTTGTTCCTCACCCCAAGTCCATTTGTTCTTAGCAGATAACTGTGGTTGAAACTTGGCTGTCAACCGGAATATCGGTTCTGAAACTTCCTGTAATAGTTACAGAGTCCAAGGAAAGATTGTAATTGTTTCCTGTTTCTAGGCTGCGGGAACTTCTGAATTGCCTCCACTTTCTCTGCTGATGGGGTAATACCTCTATCGTCTAGATTGAAACCCAAGAATTGTACTTCGCGCGCTATGAACTTGGATTTCTCCAACTTCAGAGTTATGTTGTTCTGCGCTAACTTGCTTAGTACATATTCTACTCTATAGCAATGTTCCTCCCAGGTTTCTGATGTAATGAGTAAGTCGTCTACATAGACGGTGGTAAATTGGAGCGCTTCTTGTCCAAGAATCTGGTCCATACATGCCACAAAGATGGCGACAGAATTTACAAGTCCGAAGGGCAGTCTCTTGAACTGGTAATTGCGCCTTTCGAAAATGAACGCCACGTACTGACGGCTTTGTGGATGCAGCTCCACTTGCCAATAACCACATACAGTGTCCCAGGTACTGATAAACTTCGTGCCATGAAAACGTTTTAATATCTCCTCTATTTCACCGGGTGAGGTTCTGTCATTCACAATCGTTTTGTTCAATTCGCGCGCATCTAAACATAGCCGGACTTGTCCGTCTTTCTTTGGAACAGCAATAATTGGACTAGTGTAAGGTGATTGACTAATCTCAATTATGTCATTTTCAATCATTTTATTTATTTCTGTTCTCACGGCCTCTTTAAGTGAATGCGCGATTGGATATGACCTCCGGTTAAACTCTACGTTTTCTTTGAATTGAAGTTTGCACTGGTAGTTTTTAACCTTCCCTGGTTCATCTAAAAACACTGCCTGGTACTTCGCATATATTCTGATTAGACGATCTGCTAGATGTACAGGTATTTTATCGTTATTGGTTCCGCACTGGAAATCCCGTATTTCTTGGATTTTTACTGACCATAAATCCTCTCCTCCATGGTTGTATATAATGGGTTTATGAAGAGGGCTGTTCCTAATGATATTAATTTTACGAAGTTGTTGATGTATAGGGCTGGGAAGTATATTTGCGCCTCCTACCAAATTTGCGGTCCATGTTATTCCGTCTGGGAAAAGTGATACTCTCTCTAGATTAGGATCGATAATTGCGGAATATCTTCTCAGAATATCGCAACCGACTAGTATGTCAAATGGTAATCCGGTGGCGATTAAAAATTCCATGTCTAAAGCTATATCTCGGCTAACGACACTTAAGGAAACTTGCTTCCTAATGGTTTTATTCTGGCGGCCAGTTGCACCTATTAATACAATGTTGTTTACTGGTAACATTGGCAAAGTTTTTCCACACTCGCTCTGTATCCTCTCCAGTTCATTGGCGTTTATTATTGAAATATTTGCACCTGTGTCAATCATTATTTTAGCGGGAATTCCTTCCACCTCCGCTGTTATATAGAGTATTTCATTATTATTGTTGTTGATACTCTTTTCGTTCTCCTCCAAAAGTTCAGTTCGAATATCTTTCAGGTAGTGGTTACTAATTATCGTGATGTTTTTACAATTGGTTGCTTGTTGCAACTCATCCTTGTCTAACCCAGGAAGTATAAGCAGTAACGGGTCGTTGTCGTTAATTACTGCCTCCTCCCGTTTAAAGCATTGTGGTCATCGTTCGTACTTGGATTGACCGAGGCATCGTTCGGGAAACTCTGGGTCGTTTCCTGACGCTCTGTAACCTGTTCGAAGTTTATCTCCCTGTTCTGTTGCCGGCCAAGATCCTCCAGGCTGGTACTTCTTCTTCCTTGTTCATGTCGTGGACCGTCCCGTTCCGCACTTCTCCATCTTCTGTCTGCGCCGTGGAAGCTGTTCCTCCGTGGTTGATAATATCTCCTTGGACCGCGATCTTCTGCTCTTATAAAATTAACCCTAGGGCGCGACACTCTATTACTATTATTATTATTATTATTATTATTACTATAATTATTGTTGTAATAATTTCGGTTGGGTGGGTAATGTCTATCACCATTATTACTGGGGTATGGATTCCTCTGACTGTATGGGCTATTAGGGGGCTGATAATAATTATTCCTATTATTAGGATAGGGGTTGTTGTTCCTAATACCGTTAGCATTGCCGTTAAAATTGTTATTACGCGGCGGGTTATTATGGCCGTCGTAATTACTGGGCTGGTTTCAGTTTCCGGGATGGTTGTTGCCGTTATTAGGGTATTGATTCGGCCTCGCCTCTGGCCTTTCGTTCCTCCTTCTGCTCTGCCGATAATATTCTTCATTTTCATACCCCTCTAACAATTCCGTCATTGCCTGTATCGTCTTGATATGGCTACCTCTCCGGGCCCTGACAATGTCTTCGTCATAGTGGTATGAGATTTTATTCACCAGGCACTCTTCAGGTATAGCCGGCTCGAGGTGTTTCGCCATGCACACCTTCCCTAAGAAATAGGCTGTCATGCTACTGCCTAGTTGTGCCCTGTATCGTCCGTTACATATGTTATCACGGATCAAGTTCTGGGTTGTTTCAGACCAGTATTTCGACTTAAACTTTCTTCGGAACTGCTGGTAGTCGGCAATCTCGCTCCGGTTAGCCATCCACCAATTATCCGTCATCTCCCTGAATGACTCGTCCAAGATTTCCCTGTTATGGCTCCATTGCGTTATTTTATGTTTAGCGAAGTATTCATCTACCCTAGCCAGGAACTCCATCGGTTTCCGCTTGTACTGCCGGAAGTTGAGCCATTCTCGGCTTTCATTGATGGGCAATCCGGTGAAATGAGTCGGTCTATTTCTTAACGCTTCCATCTCTTCTCGGCTTTGTCGCACCTGACCTGTGACATTGGTCATCGCCTCTTGCATATCATCACACCGTTCCGCGACTTGGTTTCGTACTCTTCCGAATTCTTCTTGAGTCTCCTTGCGCTGTTCCTCCACTTTCCTGCGGCTATGTTCCTCTATATTTGTAAACTTGATGTTTACCACTTCCTTAAACTCTTGTACCTCCTTTTCGGTCTGGTTGCACTTCCCATCAATCTCTCGTATCTGTCGATTCACCATTATGTTTTCTTCTTCCATCTTTTTATTCATCGCTTTCTTGTTAACATTGATTTCCTTATTCAGTTCTTCTCTTAACAATTCCATCCTTTCGTCCAGTTTGTCCAAATTCTCCTGATTGACCTCCCTTAATTCTTCTCTTAACATTTGGTTGTCCTCTCTCAATTCTTCCAATTTCTCCCCCATCTTCTCTTCCATTTTCTTACTGCTTTTTTCAATTCTCCTATTAGTATTCTCAATTTTGTTAATCAATTCTTCCTTAGTTGCTTTGAACTCTTCCTTGGTTGATTTGAATTCTTCCTTTAACAACTGATTGTCTTCCTTCAAATCTTCTAACTTCTTCCCCATTTCTTCTTCCATCTTCTTATTTGTTTCATCTATTTTCTTACTCAGGGACTGGTTGTCTTCCTTTAAATCTTCCAACTTTTTACTATTCTCCTCCATGTTCTTGTTCATCCCACTCAATTCTTCTTTTGTGGAATCCATTTTCTTACTCATTCCTTCCATCATTCTCATCAATGTTTCCTGGAACTTCACATCTCTGGTTGTCGCAGTGTTCTCGGTTTGTGAGGGTTCCCCTGGTTGTTCTAACCATTCCTTCCGGGCATTGACTTCCCCTGTCTGAGTAGGCATCTCAGGTTGTTCCCCTGGTTGTGCAGGTTGTTTTGACAATACCGGTGGCAATGAACTTTCCACATCTACTGGCGTCGCCTCTTTATTCTCCATGTCAATCTCTACTTCTTTTTCGGGCTCCGCCGCCCGTTTCTTGGATGTTGCACGTCGTTGTATTTTTCCCTTTTCTCTGGCTTTATAGCTGTTGCCAAACTCCAATTAGTGATTGGGCAGATTGTAATGGCCTTTCAATCGCTAATTAAAGCCCCTCAGTTGTGCGCCAATCTGTAACTAAACTCAATTCTGGTGTTTACTTGATGTGGTTCTCGAGTCTTCCTGGTCTGAAACTCTTCCTTTAGTTTCACTGTTGATCGAGTCCAATTGTAACGAAACCTGTTATATAGTGTTAAATCTGTATAGGAGTAGTGTAAAAAAAAAATGTTTTTTTAAAAATGTTTGTGGAAGAAATACAAATTGTTTAAAAAAAAAAATTATAATTAAAAAAAAATTTTCCTTTTTATAAATTAATTACAAACAATTAATTAATTGTGTTTCATGAAGTTCTAAAACGTGTCTCACTTCTCTAGGAAATTTTATTAATGTTCTTGTATTTTTTAATAAACTCCAACCACTTATAAGGTTGTCTCCAGGGACAATCGATATTTGTTTACTTTTCGTTTTGGAGGTTATCTTCCTTCTGATGTGGTGAAATTCTTGGAGTTTATCGTTTAAATTATATTAATTGTAAATTGTTACGTTTTAATAAAGAGAGAACTATTTTGGTATGAAAAGTATAAATGTTTTATTGAATAATTGATTAATAGACTCTTGTCGATTATAAAATCGACTCTCAGGGTATCGAAAAGTTACAAGTTTTTGATATATATAAAATTCAATCAGGTTCTTTTAACAGCTAGTTATGGTTAAAGTCAGAGAAATCGGGCCAATATTAAAAAAGTATAACGTTACAACAAGTAATTCTTAATACTAGGTACATATATTGAATAGAAATTGAAATAAAATAATTTGTTGTCGAACCGTATTGCTGGCGGAACTAGAAGGCGGTGTTCTTGAGTGGTGACGACAGAAATTGCAAATGGCTGCCGTCGTGTTGGTAAAATGTCCTTCGTAAATGCGACGTTCCAAATAAGAGATTTTCTTGCAGTATTCACATCCTGGTGTCAGCAAATCTTCCTTCTGATGGTGTGTAGTGTCTTGAGTGAAGTTTCTGTGTTGTATTTTGTATATCGGTGTATGTATAAGTCCACTCACTTTTTGTCATTCAGGCACAAATTTATGGTTATGGTGTATACTGTTTTCTGGTGTTTAATAGTGTTATTTGGTGTAGTTAGGTGCTGTTCAGTGTTATTTAGTCTTTAGTAATTGTTTCTGTCACTATGTAGACGTTACAAAATGGTTTTACTCGCCACTCGCGATTTTCAAAAATGTGTCGTTCACTGACTCGCCATTACCGTACTATTAGTTAGGTTAACTTGGTTATATTACGCTCGTCAAGTGCACTGTACAATATCCAATAATCAACTCTCTATTTCCTTCACTTTCGACTAAAATCTTAGCCAATGCAATATTATTCCTTACATTGTTCAAATCTAACTTTGCATCCTGTGCATATTTTAAATTACATTATATAACTGCCTAAACTTTGGTTATTATTCAATTTTATTTGCTAGATGTTACTTAATTTTATCCTTCAGTTCATTCGGCTTATTTTAATATCGAATAATGCCGTTTTATTATGTTTTTTGTCTAAAATTGGTAATTTTACTTTCATATTGTATTTGGTAAATTTCCAAAATTAACTTCCTGTCATTATGCAAATTCTGCCATTTTTAAGTTATATTTATAATTAATAATCTCATATTGTATTAAAAGGTTTATATTCCCTTAGTTTCTTGTAATTATTTGAATTGGTTAATTTTTAAAATATTATGTTGGAATATATGACTCCCCTTTCCAAATTTTTGAGTTCTGTCATTTCCATTTTTATTTATAATTCTGGCTATAATTTTACAAAATCTTTCTAAGTTGTTTTTGTAATTATATGGCTTCATCTCTGGTTTATTTTATCTAAATCCCTTTAGTTTAAATGTATTTAAGTGAGTAATTTCCCTGTTTTGATGAGGTTTAGTTTTTCATCATTTTGCCTAGATTTTTTAACAAGTTTTTTCTTACAAATTTTTATACAACAATAAATACTGTGTTATACCCTCTCTGACTTTTTAAACATGGTATTATAAACTAAACATTTTTTTTTTAAATTAAACATAACAATAATTAGTATTGGTTTCAATACTATAAACAGTTAAACAAATAAGAAATATTTTCAAATGATGGTTGTCTTCAACCATTCAGACATTTTTTACAATCAACACTTATTACTAACATACAAATATTATTTACTAAGGAGGTTTTTTCCCAACTAACATCTTATTTACTTATTATTATTACTATAAATACTAGTAATAAATATATTTACAGTTAGGATGTTAGTGGTTCCAAACTTAATAAATGTCCTTATACCTAATACATTTTTTAAAATCCTTATTCTATATTCACAAAACCTTATACCTATATTCTTATTTGCTATCTCTTATACTAAGTTTGATTATGCAGTTTTTAAACTGTCTTTTAAATATGGTATTGGGTAATTGTACCCTGTCACTGTATATTTAAATCTGTTTTTACTAATTCCAAAAAAAAAAAATGTCACTTCAAACAGATTTATAGCTTGATATTATTACATCTATCACCTTCATGTGGTACAAATTATAAGTCACTTAAAGTTGTATATTTCATTATATACACTGTTTGTGGTTGCCAAGAATGAAACATAAGGTTTATTTTTTATAATACCCAAACTAGCACTGGTTCACTTTACACTTTTTTATGCTATTTCTAAATGGTTGTTTAGTCTCATTAACATCAATAAATTGGTTTGTGTGTTACAATGAAGATTTGTTCTTTGGGTACTATATTATTGTTTCATCTTGGTTCACTGGCAACTCTTACTCTATACACTTTTTTCTCTTAATTTTATTGTACATATGGTTACTGTTCAAGACTAGTTCGTTATACTTTTATTATTTATTTTGGGATATGGGGATATGGGTGTTTTTTATAAGAGCATTCCTTCTTCAGGATGCTGTCTTCTCCTTCTTTCTTCTTGGACTGGTATCTTCTCCATCTTCTTCTTGATGCCATCGGGTTTCTTGGGATTTCTTCATCTTCTTCTGGTTTCTAGAAATACATCACCTTTATTGGTGGATCTTGCCTTATTCAGGGTTTCTTTTTCATTTATATATCCTCGTTGTGGGTTTAATAATATTCTGTTGCTTCTTTATATACTCCTTACCTTCCTGGGTTATATTTTTTTAAAAACCTTGGGTTATTAGACTGGTTTTGGATGATTCATCACTAGTAACTCGCTTTTATCTGAACTTATATTTTTAATAACAATGATTGTTCTGCACAGTTGCTATGAATTAATTCTTTATATTAAATTTAATGCTTTCTTCGGATTTAAATGTTATAATCTTATTATTCTAATGATCAATGCCATTCATTATTATGCGTTTATCTGTCACGCTACACTGTTCGTTGATACTCCCCTGTGGAACGTCCTCTTCTTGGCTTCCTGAAAATCTACAACAACTACCCTCTACAATAAAGAATACACGTTTGGTTATTTAACATAAAATATTCAGAGTATTTATTTATGTAATACACTGATTTCCTCTTCTTCCAGTATACAAGTATTATAATCGATCTTTTCAGTCAACAATACATTGGATCGATTTATTTAGGTAAACATTTGAATTAACATAAATATATATTTTTTATGATTTTATAATTTTATCCTTTATTAAACATTAAACAACATATAATTCATTTTATTAATTTCCCCAGGGTTAAGGGTAAGTTCTTTGTGTTATAAGACGGTCAGAAATGAATAATTATATACTATGCTTTACAAGATAAAAGGATCTAGATCTAGCTTCCGATGGTACGGCAAACTTAAACTTCCGTCTCCTCGTTTGTACTTACTTTCCGTGTCCAGATTTCTACTGAATGTGTATTATTCACAAGTAACTAATGGCAGATTATGGAGGTTATGTACGACAATGTAACTTAAATAAAATTTACTTTGTTAGTGTACATTAAAAAGATGTATTTATTGGAAGTACAGAAATTAGTTTCCATTTACCGCACATAATTACGGTACAGAGACAATTTTTGGAGGTTGTGTCTACGTTTAACAATGGAACAACCTTTTAGATTTTTAAAATTAATTAGACTTAACAAACATTTCCTTAGTTAGTGTACATTAAAAGGCTGTTTTTATTGTGTGGATAAAAGGCTGTATTTATTCGAAGTACCGGAATTAAAACCTATTTCCAATTTAGAACGTATAACCTAGTACGTTATTGGTACATATTTTATTGGGGTTTATTGATACATATTTTATTAAAAGGCTGTATTTACTGGAAGTACAGAAATTAGTTGCTATTTATCGCACATAATTACGGTACAGAGACGATTTTTGGAGGTTGTGTCTACGTTTAACAATCTAACTTAACCTTTTAGATTTTTAAAATTAATTAGACTTAAAAACATTTTCCTTAGTTAGTGTACATTCAAAGGCTGTAGTTATTGTATGGATAAAAGGCTGTATATAACATTAAAGGCTGTATTTATTCCAGGTACCGGAATTAAAACCTACTTCCAATTTAGAACCTATAGCCAAGTACAATCTAACATATAACCAAACAAGTACATTCAAATCCTTTTTTCAACATAATACAATAAAAAGCAGTGTGCAGTTTCTGTTAACACTCAAATGATTAAGTATTAATAATGGGTTACAGTGGAATTTAATGTTACTACGGTCTGAATTAATGCAAATAAAATTGGAGAATCTCGTAAACATATTAAAGAATGCTTGTATATTACACACAAAATTATTATAGTACGGACCTTTGTTAATGAATAGAAACAAATAGGACTCTATACTTTAGTATGTACCAATAAAATTCACCTTTTTTCAAGTACAGTATCTATTGTATTTTCATACTCTTAAAAAAAGGCCATTAACAACATTTTATTTACTTGTGAAGAAAACAGATATAACATTTCCAAACAAGAAATCTTCAGTTCTCTCCCTATTTATTTTATAAAAACTGGAGCTTCTACTGCAGGTTTTTAAGTCCACTAACTACTTAATTTAATATACATAATTGTTCCTGATCTTGTTGGGTAACATTATATTAATACATCTACTCCCTACTCATCTCAAACAATGTTTTTAATGGTCGGTCCTAAACATCTTTAAAATTTAGACAAAGTCTAATGAGCAATTAGACCTAACCTGAATTACTACACTACATCTAAGAATATCTTATTCGGTCATGTAGCTTTATTTATACATTTAATGCATCTTAATTAGCACATTAACAGAACTGCTGTGTCTTACAGTAACACAATACGTTACACTAACTGTAAAGAATTTCTTGTTTTCAGTTTAAAAAAGTTGAAATTGTGTATTCTTTTCTTTTCCATTCACTTTTTGTGAAACAACCTACATTAATATGTGAACGCTTATTGAAATCCAGTGTTCACTATCCAATAGTTAAAAATTTTGTGGAATTGTGAAATTAGTGACACTATGTACTAATGTGTGATTATCATTTGAATTTCTGAATTCCTTTGATTCATTAATAAATTTTACTATTTTGTTTCTTTATGTCTATTGAATGATTTCTTATTAGTTTTTAATCTTTGCGTTTTCATTATTCATTTGTAAATTGTTGGATTTTGTTGTCCATGACATGTCCATTGGTTAACTAATTATCATTAAAACACACAGAGGATTGATCCTCTTTTGCAAGATTACAAGTATGTTTCAAGACCATTTGCAGGTCAGGTATTGTTCTGTCTGTTCACTTTCTGAAAGGGGTTGAGGAGCAAGGGGGAAGATGTCTCCATTAAAACACACACACACACACACACACACACTAGCAGCACACAATTCCTTTTTTTCTTTATTTAATTTGAATTCTGTGTTAGAACAAATGTTTTCAGAGTTTACAAGTTTTTTTTTTAATTTCTTGGATTAATTTTTTTTAATTTTATGCAATGTGGACACATACAGAGGAGTGTCAGTTTTTTATGTTTTTTCAATAAATAAAAATGAGGGGGGGGGAGAGAGAGAGACCAAAAATGACACGTACAGAAATTTCATCAGAACTTTTCCTGATATTAAAAAAATAACTAAATAATGAATGGCAAAGAACATTAACAAAATTAATGGAAATTATAGTTATAATTTCTTGTCTAATGAGCAGGTACTAGTAATGGCTTCATATACTTCACATCTTAAATTATAAACCTATTACAAACATATTTGGTATACTCAGCTTGAAACAAACGTTCAGACCAACAAAAATGGTTTAAATGTTGCCATGCTGCATTATTAGTAGGTACTGTTGAAACAGCAGGTTGATTATAATTGTTTTTAGAACAGACTTCTGGAATGTTGTGTGCAAGTGTATTGTGTTCAAGTAGCAAGTTTCCACTACTTTATGAAACATATCCTAGAAGCAAACTTTGACATCCAGTTGCTGTTGCTGAGAAACCTTACTAAGAGACTTATAAAAAAAAGAAAAACAACAATTACACGCTTGCTCTTTTGAACATCTGATGAAAAGGTTTTGTAAAGGTACCTAACCTAAAAATGTACAATCCTCGACTTGTTGTATTCCATACTTCTAGCAGTTTTACATGATGTATTGCTAACACGAATAAGAAAAGTTTAAATCTGCTGAAGGTCTAAACGAGTGATAGTTATTTCCAGACTGACAGGGCCATAAAATAATTCTGAAAGAATTGTTGTTTTTACAACACCATCCTTTATCAAGTGACTACTCAAATCTGCCAGTTTTTCACAGCAAACTGAAGTTTGATGATTTGATCCATCATGACCTAGTGATGGTCCAAACATTTCAAGGATTCTCCTAGCCTTAAAAAAGTGGACTGGCGTCATTGAGTGACTAATGTTAAATTTACTTTGGGATACTTCCAAACATAATACAGTTTACAATAAAGAAACAAAACTTTATGCCTGTCTAATTTTTCCAGAACTTCATACACATAATTTGATCTGGATAGAACATTAATTAAAGAATAATATTATTCGATGCAAATAAATAAAATATCGGTATGGAGTACATGACTTCCATGTTTTAAGATTTATATTTAAAATCATTTTAGAAATGAAATATTTCCAGAGAAACTACTTCTATCTTCAGCCTCAAGCACAGAATTGTGGTCACTAACATATACCACCTCACGTTAGCGCACTCGATTTTCACTGATGATGGCAGTCGATGGCACTTCTGAAACGTCTGGTTTTGCAGAAAACATTGGACCACAGCCAAACAGCCCGTGAAGGAATTTTATCAACAAACTACTTCTTTGTTGCTGATAACGTAGTACACATATAAAAAATTATCCCCTCCCCTTCACCAATCATTTTCATTTATAGAAAATAATCCCCTTCCCCTTCAACTTCCCCCTACCCCTTTTCATTTATAGATATTTCACCTACCTTTCTACAGTGGATTATTATGACCTTCTTTTCAGGATACTTTATTTATCAAAATTAAGTACTTTACTCTTGTTAAAACATAAAACGTTGCAGGTAAACTACCCCTTCTCCTTAACCGATCTTCACCAAAATCAACAGATCTTGAGTCCTCTACAATATGCAAAAAATTATTTGAATTTGCGGCAGTTATCGTTCGCCATAGACAAAATTCTACACACAGACATCTTTCAAAAAATGACTTTTCTTCATGTTTTGAAGGTAGTACAATCAGAATCAGCCCTTATCTCGAACGCGATTTTTTTTCCATCCATTTCCTTATGGAACATGGAAGTAAAAACAATATCCTTCTTTTTATAATATGTATTGCACTTGTTTTCTACCATGGGACACTAATTATTAGATAAAATGGTTACCTTCATTTAAGCCAGCTTCCACTCACTCTGTACTTTCTCAGAGGCTATAACATGTTCTTTTTAACGTTGCCGAACATAAACTGATGTTAAATTAAAAATAAAGTAAAGGCTTAGCATCTGAAGTTTGCAACGTCCAAGTTGAAGAATCTATTTAATTATTGCACTTAACTTGATATAAGTACTGATTACATTTCAGGATTATTATTTTCAGAAATAATGTATGTAAACCAGTTTTCCCCCATATGAAGTTAATTAAAATTCTTTAATGCATAGCATTACAGGCCTTTATGGTAGTAGATTTGTATTATTAAATTTGAATTTACACAAAGAGTTATACACACAAACTAAATGTTGAGTGTCCTCCTAGTGTATAAATTCAGCTAAAACACTATTCCAAAAACTTACCTTGTTACTAGAATGTGTGACATGATGAACTTTTCATGTTAAATAGTTTAAATACTTTGTATTGAGAATTAAGCATTTTAATAATTTCTATTTATGCAGGCGTATAGCAAAATCTGATCATCATGAAAAAGGAATAAGGCATTTTGTAATAGCAATTAACTTATTAGTTCCTGCTGTATTACCGACTCATATTACAAGACCAATTTTTGTTTAATTGAAAAGATATATTATTATTGTTTCTTTTGGTGCAATCTGTAAATTACATGACACACATCCATAAAGGTTTGAAAATATGCTTATTGCAGGATAGGAATAAATTCTCAAAAAACTAATACAAATCTGTTATAAAATTATCTTGTTGTTGCATCCTCTTCGTTCACTTTATTAATTTAATAATATATATAAAACTTTCACTAATGAACTTACTGTTGTCACTTCCCAAACGTTTCGAGATGTTGTTTCTCTTCTTCAGTGGGTGTAATACTGACTGTCGATTACAGAATAACCGTTACGGAAAAATGGTGTGTGTGGTGGGGGTTGATGGTGGGAAGGGATTGGCGCTGAGGTTCGAATTGTGTATGTGGATCAGTGTGTCGAATAGTGTATGTGATTTATAATGTATTTGTTCATTTAATATGTTGTTTGGTTGTAGTGTGTGATATCTGTATATTTCAAATTGTTCAGCTGCGTTTAGTTTTCTACTTTTAGGTAAGTATTTCCATGTTGTGTTCTATGTTTGTGTAACTGTGGTTTTCGTTATGTAAATGTGTGGCAAATGTGGAATGTATGTAGTTTGTGGTGAGGGCTTTTAAATGTTCAGAAAATCTGGAAGAAAAAGATCTTCCCGTCTGGCCGATGTAGAATTGTTGGCAATCATTACA
The DNA here is from genome assembly GCA_034769895.1 of Magicicada septendecula. Classification (NCBI taxonomy): domain Eukaryota; kingdom Metazoa; phylum Arthropoda; class Insecta; order Hemiptera; family Cicadidae; genus Magicicada; species Magicicada septendecula. The sequence continues at coordinate 548,553,421 of CM068368.1, forward strand.
ATTTAATTTATAAACCCCTGTTTTGCTGTATGTGTCAATGTCTTTGTTAGTATTATTTATGTGTTTTCTAATGGTGTTGTTGGTTCTGTAGGCTATTAATAGTAATTAATTAATTAATTTTGTTTGTAATTAATTAAATATGTGGTTGTAATGTTTATATCAGTACTTCTAAAGACTCTCAATCTGAAAGTTTTAATTTGTTAGACATTTTTATTAGATAACATGATGTGTAATGATGATATAGTATGTATTCAGTGTAACATGATAAAATTGTATGTCTGGTTTATCATGTATTCACATTTGGTGGTTGGTTATTTACTATAGCATCTGAATTGAAAAGTCTTGAAATTGAATTATAAGAAAATAGTAATCATAATAACTCAGTAAGGGCATTGTAAACCTAGTTAAATCTTCGCCTCCTGAAGTTGTCTTTCAAACAGTTTGTACCCATTGGAACAACTTTCTAATTGTGTAATTCACTAATTCAAGGATCTGGGTCCACAGGCCTTCCAACATTTCTTTTACATTAAGAGTTTTTCAGGAGGATACATTCTCAAGTGTTTCTCTCAAATATGATGACTGCATGTTTATTATTTTTGTTGTGGTGAAGCTGCAGTAGCACTGGGATGTCTTTTTTTTAAAGAAAGTCGTAGTTGCTCTTGTCATTAGTTTAGATCAACAGTTTCTTTCCATCTGAAATTAGGATCTGTTAAAAAGTAAAAATTTTTCATATACGTATGTTCTTACATTACATTTAATTGGTTAAAACTCAACTCAGATAGCGCTTGGAATTTGTACTGTGATGAATTGATGAACTCAGTTGTCACAAACACTGAAAAACTGGCATATATTTATTGTTTTGAACGTGCTATCCTGGTAGAATCATATAATTTATTTTACCTTCATTTATTTGTAGAACAAATCATGTTGAAACATGACAAATTTACCAGTGGAAGGTGTAATGGGAATACCAATCACAGAGAAATATAAAGAAGATTAATTGGTATAGAGACAGCGGGACACAGTGATCAAAAACAAATACTTGAGTCATAGTCATTCATCTCCCAGCCATGTAATCCAATTTAGAATTTTAAACACTCTTAAGAAATATGCCAAATAATTAACATTCTAGTTAATTGTCATTTGGTTAGATTATTGTATACTAATAATATGGTAGTATAACTTTAAGAGTATCTGGACTACCATGGTTTGCATGAGACAGACAGAACCTATAGTGTATTTTCTTTGTATTGGATTTGTTCTCAAAGTTTGGCTCAGAAATGAAGCAAAAAACAGTTTTTATAATTTTTACAGTTTTGAATATTTGGACTTGCAGTTTTTGCACAATTTGTGATTATAAAATGGTCCAAAGGAAATTACATGACTACTAACTAACACAACATAGCAGCTTACTTAGTTTCACCTAATTTGTATTCTAGGGATATTGAATTTGAAAGTGAATTGTACAAAGAATTTGTTGTCAATCTGAAGGTAATACAAATGAGAGCAGCTTAAAGAACAAACAAAAAGTTTATTTTGGTTGACAAAAAACAGCAAAGTACATAATACAAAAACAGGTATAACAAAATGAAAAGTATTGTGAGGAAGCAAAAAGTGAATTGAAATTAAAACATGTAAAATGATCAAAAACAGAAATAAAGAAATGATTAAAAATGTAAAACATTGGTTAATCAGAATATGTATGAACAGGATACTGAAATCAGTGGTAGTTTTACAACACTGAGATACTGGAATGACATGGGTTATGATATATAATGTATGAATGTTTTTAAATTTCTAAGGTGGGTGTGTAAAGTACTGGCAGTAATATACACATGCTTTGTATGTATCCCAACATAGATAAACAGCTATTGTTTCAGTCTGTAAGTAACCACTGGTTCACACTGATAACCACTGGTTCACACTGATAACCACTGAGGCAGAAATAGTGACTCAACCTCTTTTACTATACATCTGTTTCAATATATCTGTTACTGGGAGCGGCATGCAGTTGGCTTCTGTCAAAGGGTACTAGTTTCAAATACACCTTTCATTAGCGGGCACAATTTTTAGAAATGGAATAAACATAAACAAAGATATAAATAAATAATTTAATAAATTGAACAAAACAGGTAAAAATAATTAAGAAAAGACAACAAATAAAACAAGTGAATAAGTAAGAAAACTTTACTTTAATTTGTATATTAGTGCATCCTCGTGTCACCTAGCTAAAGGAATTTCACATGTTGAAAGCATCATAGAAGTATCTCTGACTTTGCAGCTCATCTAGTAAGCCTTTTTCAATTGATAATAGGGAAAGTTTGGAAAGCCTATTCTCACACTGGGTATTGCACAGACATCTTTTAGGTGTTTAAAACAAGAGAAGGTGCACTCGACAGTGGAAGTGCTCACTGGTATTGTTGATACTAAACAACATAATTTATATGTTTCTGGAATGCTTCTTCTGCTGAACATGTTTGTTTAAAGATATCCATCATTTTAGTTGTTTGAAAAGGCTGTAAACTGACACTATTTCGCTCTGCAAATTTCCTAAATTAAATTCTTGGATTTCGTTGTCCATGACATGTCCGTTACTTAACTAAATATAATTATTTCACTACGACTCGGAACACAAAACTTTTTATGTAAAAACCTCTGAAGAAGCTTTTTAAAAGTGAAAACCGGTTCAGGTTATAAGGTAAAACTTTTACGTTTTTACCCATAAAAAGTTTTGTTTTCCTAAAAAAAAAAAAAAAAAAACCTAACTTAATTTAAGTGACAAAAAGAAGTTATAAGAAAATTGGGCTTTGAAGCACAGAAATTTGTTTGAATCTAACAGTTCAAGAAAGTGCAGCTAATCGAGGTCCTGAAATCTCACCTCCATTTATCTAATCATAGTTTAAATAATTTTACTGTAGGGATGCATATATTTGCTTTTTGGATTTAATGAGCATCTTCAGAACATCTCTCCTTAGTAGTTTCCAGCTTATTGTCTTCTAATTTTTTATACAACTTCAAAATTGTCCCTAGAATCTCTGAGGTGATAGCAGTCTCTTTTCTGTTCTTGATATATTGTTTCAAGTCAGACGTTTTGGTTTGAAGAATGTTGAATAGAGTGTCAGTGACAGAAAAAATATGGCTGACTGAAAACTTAAAGTAAAATGCAAAATCGAAATCCTTCAGTCATTCAAAAACACAGCATTTAGCAGTTATGAAAGAGTCAGGGTCCCTTGGTTCAGATTCGGATTAAAATTGGGACCAAGGAATGGTGTGTGATCATAATTTTTGCTTAAAATGATGTCACCATTGCGTATATGGTGAATAGTCACTATGGTAAATATTTTCTTGTAATATACTGTTATGACGGTCTCGCTGATCGTCATATGGTACAGTGGAAAACAAATACAGACACCAGTGAAATCACAAATCAACAGCTTTAATTAATCACAAATAACAATTTATAATCAACATCATTCTCCTGTACAGTAATTCTAGTTAAATTTGTCCACACATAATAATAATGTCAAGTATTATTCCACACTAAATGTAACACAATAACACTTCACCACAATACTTCGAACTGCACTTGAATAAGTCACCACTTACAACTGACTTCTAAGCGGCAGCTGTCGCCTATGTATAGCCTGCAGGGTTCCAGACCAATGTTCCATAACATGCGTCCTTAACAAGCACATGAAAACTAGAGTATACTTGAGTGCGGCCTTGGCAGAAACATGTACCTGCTCAGCTAGCCTAGAAATGGGTAGAACGACACTCACAACTGTTCCATATAGTTCCATCGTTACAATACAGTATGTGGAGTTATAATGCAAGCCTTCTCTATCTCTCCCCCCTCTCTCTCTGTAATGATATCAACTTGTCAATTAATTTCATATAAACCTCTTATAAAGATTTATAATCAGACCTCATCATTTACTTCCAAAGTGACCTTGGCTTTATTATTTCCAAAGTAGTACAGATAATTTAACATACAGAAAATACATTTTATTGTTTAGAACAAAGCCTTTTCCCACTTTTGTCCTTTCATCCTTCACTTCCGAAACAGTTGTACTCAGTTTCCCACTATATAATTAGTGATTCAGGCTCTCCTAGTGACAGGCTGCTACTACTTTGAGTTTTTGTAGATAGCAGGGAGTGTTCCATTTAGTAAATACTTAGTTCACCTGTTGGTCCTTGTTCTAGTAATGTGTCCTGACCCATTCATCTCTTAGTAGTGTACTATTAAATTGGTCACTTGAACTACATCGTTTACTAAATAATTCTGCAGTTTTTTTTTTGTTCAATAGACCTACACATTTTAATTTTCTTGGCTTTAATGTTTCACCTATTCTGTGACGAGGCATTGTCAAGCTACTGAGGATGGGTCATTATAAAAAGGGTTAAACACTTGGTACTGAGAGAAATAAAATGTGTGATAAACACATTTTTTTTAATTGTAATTATAATAAATTATAATTAAATATAATTATTAATAATTAATAAACAAGAAAGTTGTTATTAACACAAAAGTTTACAAGCAAAATTACATAGTGTATATATTACTTTTTTATTTTAGTATTTGAACTGTTCAGTGACAAGCGTCTCAACTCTCAGTAATTTGCTTTATTAATTTAATTTTTATAAATTTTAAACCCACACTCGATTGACTCTATAAGTTTCCATAATTTTGAAAAGTAATGTACTGAGTATATATAGAAAAACTATGAACTATATTTTCAAGTAATTTAGATGTTATTAAGTATGGTCAGTATTAGTAGATAGATAAATAATATATTAGTACGGATGTAATGGAAAATTATAGTATAGTAGTATTTATAGCTGTAGCAATAAAATTTATCTATAAATGAAAATGATTGGTGAAGGGGAGGGGATAATTTTTTATATGTGTACTACGTTATCGGCAACAAAGAAGTAGTTTGTTGATAAAATTCCTTCACGGGCTGTTTGGCTGTGGTCCAATGTTTTCTGCAAAACCAGACGTTTCAGAAGTGCCATCGACTGCCATCATCAGTGAAAATCGAGTGCGCTAACGTGAGGTGGTATATGTTAGTGACCACAATTCTGTGCTTGAGGCTGAAGATAGAAGTAGTTTCTGTGGAAATATTTCATTTCTAAAATGATTTTAAATATAAATCTTAAAACATGGAAGTCATGTATGGTTCTCCATACCGATATTTTATTTATTTGCATCGAATAATATTATTCTTTAATTAATGTTCTATCCAGATCAAATTATGTGTATGAAGTTCTGGAAAAATTAGACAGGCATAAAGTTTTGTTTGTTTATTGTAAACTGTATTATGTTTGGAAGTATCCCAAAGTAAATTTAACATTAGTCACTCAATGACGCCAGTCCACTTTTTTAAGGCTAGGAGAATCCTTGAAATGTTTGGACCATCACTAGGTCATGATGGATCAAATCATCAAACTTCAGTTTGCTGTGAAAAACTGGCAGATTTGAGTAGTCACTTGATAAAGGATGGTGTTGTAAAAACAACAATTCTTTCAGAATTATTTTATGGCCCTGTCAGTCTGGAAATAACTATCACTCGTTTAGACCTTCAGCAGATTTAAACTTTTCTTATTCGTGTTAGCAATACATCATGTAAAACTGCTAGAAGTATGGAATACAAAGACAAGTCGAGGATTGTATATTTTTAGGTTAGGTACACTTTACAAAACCTTTTCATCAGATGTTCAAAAGAGCAAGCGTGTAATTGTTGTTTTTCTTTTTTTTATAAGTCCCTTAGTAAGGTTTCTCAGCAACAGCAACTGGATGTCAAAGTTTGCTTCTAGGATATGTTTTATAAAGTAGTGGAAACTTGCTACTTGAACACAATACACTTGCACACAACATTCCAGAAGTCTATTCTAAAAACAGTTATAATCAACCTGCTGTTTCAACAGTACCTACTAATAATGCAGCATGGCAACATTTAAACCATTTTTGTTGGTCTGAACGTTTGTTTCAAGCTGAGTATACCAAATATGTTTGTAATAGGTTTATAATTTAAGATGTGAAGTATATGAAGCCATTACTAGTACCTGCTCATTAGACAAGAAATTATAACTATAATTTCCATTAATTTTGTTAATGTTCTTTGCCATTCATTATTTAGTTATTTTTTTAATATCAGGAAAAGTTCTGATGAAATTTCTGTACGTGTCATTTTTGGTCTCTCTCTCTCCCCCCCTCATTTTTATTTATTGAAAAAACATAAAAAACTGACACTCCTCTGTATGTGTCCACATTGCATAAAATTAAAAAAAATTAATCCAAGAAATTAAAAAAAAAAACTTGTAAACTCTGAAAACATTTGTTCTAATACAGAATTCAAATTAAATAAAGAAAAAAAGGAATTGTGTGCTGCTAGTGTGTGTGTGTGTGTGTGTGTGTTTTAATGGAGACATCTTCCCCCTTGCTCCTCAACCCCTTTCAGAAAGTGAACAGACAGAACAATACCTGACCTGCAAATGGTCTTGAAACATACTTGTGATCTTGCAAAAGAGGATCAATCCTCTGTGTGTTTTAATGATAATTAGTTAACCAATGGACATGTCATGGACAACAAAATCCAACAATTTACAAATGAATAATGAAAACGCAAAGATTAAAAACTAATAAGAAATCATTCAATAGACATAAAGAAACAAAATAGTAAAATTTATTAATGAATCAAAGGAATTCAGAAATTCAAATGATAATCACACATTAGTACATAGTGTCACTAATTTCACAATTCCACAAAATTTTTAACTATTGGATAGTGAACACTGGATTTCAATATAGTAAGCGTACACATATTAATGTAGGTTGTTTCACAAAAAGTGAATGGAAAAGAAAAGAATACACAATTTCAACTTTTTAAAACTGAAAACAAGAAATTCTTTACAGTTAGTGTAACGTATTGTGTTACTGTAAGACACAGCAGTTCTGTTAATGTGCTAATTAAGATGCATTAAATGTATAAAGAAAGCTAAATGACCGAATAAGATATTCTTAGATGTAGTGTAGTAATTCAGGTTAGGTCTAATTGCTCATTAGACTTTGTCTAAATTTTAAAGATGTTTAGGACCGACCATTAAAAACATTGTTTGAGATATGAGTAGGGAGTAGATGTATTAATATAATGTTACCCAACAAGATCATGAACAATTATGTATATTAAATTAAGTAGTTAGTGGACTTAAAAACCTGCAGTAGAAGCTCCAGTTTTTATAAAATAAATAGGGAGAGAATTGAAGATTTCTTGTTTGGAAATGTTATATCTGTTTTCTTCACAAGTAAATAAAATGTTGTTAATGGCCTTTTTTTAAGAGTATGAAAATACAATAGATACTGTACTTGAAAAAAGGTGAATTTTATTGGTACATACTAAAGTATAGAGTCCTATTTGTGTCTATTCATTAACAAAGGTCCGTACTGTAATAATTTTGTGTGTAATATACAAGCATTCTTTAATATGTTTACGAGATTCTCCAATTTTATTTGCATTAATTCAGACCGTAGTAACATTAAATTCCACTGTAACCCATTATTAATACTTAATCATTTGCGTGTTAACAGAAACTGCACAGTGCTTTTTATTGCATTATGTTGAAAAAAGGATTTAAATGTACTTGTTTGGTTATATGTTAGATTGTACTTGGCTATAGGTTCTAAATTGGAAGTAGGTTTTAATTCCGGTACCTGGAATAAATACAGCCTTTAATGTTATATACAGCCTTTTATCAATACAATAACTACAGCCTTTGAATGTACACTAACTAAGGAAAATGTTTTTAAGTCTAATTAATTTTAAAAATCTAAAAGGTTAAGTTAGATTGTTAAACGTAGACACAACCTCCAAAAATCGTCTCTGTACCGTAATTATGTGCGATAAATGGAAATTAATTTCTGTACTTCCAGTAAATGCAGCCTTTTAATAAAATATGTATCAACAAACCCCAATAAAATATGTACCAATAACGTACTAGGTTATACGTTCTAAATTGGAAATAGGTTTTAATTCCGGTACTTCGAATAAATACAGCCTTTTATCCACACAATAAAAACAGCCTTTTAATGTACACTAACTAAGGAAATGTTTGTTAAGTCTAATTAATTTTAAAAATCTAAAAGGTTGTTCCATTGTTAAACGTAGACACAACCTCCAAAAATCGTCTCTGTACCGTAATTATGTGCGGTAAATGTAAACTAATTTCTGTACTTCCAATAAATACACCTTTTTAATGTACACTAACAAAGTAAATTTTATTTAAGTTACATTGTCGTACATAAACTCCATAATCTGCCATTAGTTACTTGTGAATAATACACATCCAGTAGAAATCTGGACACGGAAAATAAGTACAAACGATGAGACGGAAGTTTGAGTTTGCCGTACCATCGTAAGCTAGATCCGGAAACTAATTTCTGTAGTTCCAATAAACACACCCTTTTATTGTACACTAGCAAAGGAAATTTTATTTAAGTTACATTGTCATACATAACCTCGGGTCTTGGGGAATATTTAGCGGCAAAATGTAACTTCTGGCGCCGCGCGTGTACTATATTTCGGTATCCGATGTGTACATCCAACTGTTTTCTTCACAAGTAACTAATGCCAGCTTATGGAGGTTATGTACGACAATGTAACTTTACTTTGTTCGTGTACATTAAAAGGGTGTATTTATTGGAAGTACAGAAATTAGTTTACATTTATCGCACATAATTACGGTACAGAGACGATTTTGGCAGGTTGTGGCTACGTTTAATTATTTAACTTAACCTTTTAGATTTTTAAAATTAATTAGACTTAACAGACGTTTCCTTAGTTAGTGTACATTCAAAGGCTGTATTTATTGTATGGATAAAAGGCTGTATATAACATTAACGGCTGTATTTATTCGAAGTAAGTAATGCCAGCTTATGGAGGTTATGTACGACAATGTAACTTAAATAAAATTTACTTTGTTCGTGTACATTAAAAGGGTGTATTTATTGGAAGTACAGAAATTAGTTTATCGCACATAATTACGGTACAGAGACGATTTTGGCAGGTTGTGGCTACGTTTAATTATTTAACTTAACCTTTTAGATTTTTAAAATTAATTAGACTTAACAGAAATTTCCTTAGTTAGTGTACATTCAAAGGCTGTATATAACATTAAAGGCTGTCTTTATTCAAAGTACCGGAATTAAAACGTACTTCCAATTTAGAACCTAGTACAATCTAATGTATAACCAAACAAGTACATTAAAATCCTTTTTTCAACATAATGCAATAATAAGCAATGTGTAGTTTATATTAGTAAAATAGTTTACCTTTTTCTTGTCCGTCTGGTGGCCTTTTTTCTATATTTCAATCGACGCGTTTCAGGGCATATGCCCCATCATCAGGATATCCCTTGTTAAAGGTCGTCAATGGTTAAAATATTAAAAACACTGCACACACAATTAATATTTTAACCATTGACGACCTTTAACAAGGGATATCCTGATGATGGGGCATATGCCCTGAAACGCGTCGATTGAAATATAGAAAAAAGGCCACCAGACGGACAAGAAAAAGGTAAACTATTTTACTAATATATACTATAAGTGGCTTGGATACCGAAAAACATGGATCTAAAATGTGTAGTTTCTGTTAACATGCAAATGATTAAGTATTAATAATGGGTTACAGTGGAATTTAATGTTACTACGGTCTGAATTAATGCAAATAAAATTGGGAGAATCTCGTAAACATATTAAAGAATGCTTGTATATTACACACAAAATTATTACAGTACGGACCTTTGTTAATGAATTTGACTTTGACAAATTTGACTCTATACTTTAGTATGTACCAATAAAATTCACCTTTTTTCAAATACCAATATCTGTTGTTGTTTTTCATACCCTTAAAAAAAGGTCATTAACAACATACATTATGAGAAAACGTGATTACAAATAACCAGCCATTAGTTACTTAGAAGAAAATAGATATAACATTTACAAACATCAAATCTTCAATTCTCTCCCTATTTGTTTTATAAAAACTGGAGTTTCTACTGCAGGTTTTAAGTCCACTAACTACTTAATTAAATATACATAATTGTTTCTGTATCTTGTTGGGTAACATTATATTAATACATCTGCTTCCTACTCATATGTGCAAACAATGTTTTTAATGTACGGTCCTAAAATCTTTATCAACACTTTATATCTTTAAAATTTAGACAGAGTCTAATGAGCAACTTGGCCTAACCTGAATTTACATGACCTGGCTCAGAACAACTTTATTTTGGCAAATACAAAGATGAAGACTGGTTGCAATTTCTTCAGGGCTCACACCTGCTGCCAGGCCTAGTTCTATAACATGATAAGGAAGAAATAAATCAGCCCAAACCTGCAACCGCTGTGGGAAGGCTTTTACACCATTACCAATAAGATTAATGATGTCATCTAAGAATAACTCATTAGCTTTATTTTTAACTTTCATTAGTTTTATCTTTTTTAACAATTTTTAATGCAGTTTACTGGAGTAAAATCTTCTTATTGATAATGTTCTTATCAGTTTCATTACATTATTTTTATCTCTTTTTATTACCGTATCTCAGACAATATTTATAGTATACAATTTAGTTAATGACTTAGTATTTTGTTCTTCATGTATCATGGTCATGAAATGGTTTAAGTTGGGGCCTATTTTATGTAAGGGGAAAACATAACGTTACAATATTGTAATTACTTTTATTTCTATAATTATTTATAAGTATTACTTTGTACAAACAAAACTGGCTTAGAAATGGGTCTACTTAGGAAATTATGGAATTCTGCTGAAATTTCGAATAGTTCTGGAGGGGAATTGATCCCCTGATAACCCCCCTCCGCAAGTTACTCCACTGATCCCACTCTACACAGTTCCAAGAAATCCTGTATTTAGTAGAGCTTCCCTTATGTTTGCCTGGTAAGTGAAGGAGAAGGGATCTATTTAACGTGCAAGTTGAAGAATATATTTAATTATTGCACTTAACTTGATATAAGTACTGATTACATTTCAGGATTATTATTTTCAGAAATAATGTATGTAAACCGATTTCCCCATATAAAGTTAATTAAAATTCTTTAATGCATAGCATTCCAGGCATTTACAGTAGTAGATTCGTTTTACTAAATTTGAATTTACACAAATAATTCTCTTTGATTAACCAGAGTTACACACACAAACTAAATGCTGAGTGTCCTCCTAGTGTAAAAATTCAGCTAAAACAGTATTCCAAAAACTTGCCTTGTTACTAGAATATGTGACATGATGAACTTTTCATCATGTGTTCAACTTTGTGTTGGGAGTTAAGCATTTTAATAATTTATATTTATGCAGGCGTATAGCAAAATCTGATCATCATGGAAAAGGAATAAGGCATTTTGTAATAGCAATTAACTGATTAGTTCCTGCTGTATTACCGAATCATATTACAAGACCAATTTTTGTTTAATTGAAAAGATATATTTTAATTGTTTCTTTTGGTGCAATCTGTAAATTCCATGACACACGTCCATAAAGGTTTGAAAATATGCTTACTCCAGTTTGATAGGAATAAATTTAAAAACGTCAACGCTGCACACATACTGACGTGAAGCCTTATTTCTTCATTCTGGCGATAGTCCTCTGTTAGGCCTACATCTTGGACTTTCCTCCACAAACACTTTCACGTGGAAGTAACATCCACTTATTTCAGCTGTGGGGAAACTTGACGAAGGGCCGCAATCGCAGAAGCCTCGAAGTCTACATTTACCACACTTGGACGCCAAACAAATCTGCATGGATTGTGTAGATTTGTGTAAATTCCTTGCAACAGCTCTTGAATGTACCGTCCATTAAAAAATGCGAAGAGTTTCCTAGACATTCCTTTCCTTTGCTGCCACTAAAAATGATAATTCTCTCTTCTAATGCGTCATCTTTAAGAAGGAAACTGCTGCCATCGCTCATTTTTAGAGTGTCTTCTGAAAGAACAATATCTTCGCAATTCTTTGGTTCATGCTGGTTTCCTTGGGTTTTACACCAATGATCCCGAATGGCTCTCTTCAATGTTTCTGCATGGGTCATTACTGTGACAAAATCATAACCTCTATTATGAAGATCTCCAATTTCATCTGTGTATATCGCAGATAACTGAGTATTTTATTCACGTGCCCTCTTCTTCACCTTCTCCACACGCTTCCTCACTTCTAAGGACGCGTCATCAGGTGGTCCACACAAAAGTTCGGAAACATCTTCTTTCTTCGACCGCATCTTTCCTTTACAGCGATTGGACTTTTCCCGTAAACACATCCACGTAACAACACCTTCTTTCGACTCCCGAAATTTACGATACGCATAACCGTTGTAATGGGCACAAGGTTTACCCTTAGTAGTTGTAACAACTTTCATACTCGTCTTCATGTCAAACTCAAAGTGACAAATACTTGGAGTGGATTCGTACTGGTAAACTGGTGGGCGGGTTCATTGACATGGTTCCACATTCTATCACACCCGAAAGGGTAGTGTCCGCAGGGCCGAGACGAGTTGCGCCCGGTGTACCTGAAAATGGTCGATGTGCGTGTGTGCATAAGAGAATAATCGGGTCTTATTCTATACCTGACCACTCGAAACCCAAACACTCGAATTGAGCAACTGACCAGAAACTTTATATATAAAATCGAAGCGAATTTATTATATAAAACCATAAAACAAAGTTTGTCACAAACGATTGTTGGTAGATACGTTAGGCTAGAAATAATAAAACGCAGGGGGGGGGACAGCTACGTGGGGGACTCGAAGTAAAATGGGCGCATCTCGGACTATGACCCCGTCATACAATTTTACAAGCGGGCGCACCTCAGATAAGACCTGTCCGCAAACCTCCGGTATAGAAATACTTTTGGAATTTTGTCATCCCTCTCTCAGGTAGCAAAAGGCCTAGTGTCCGCAAATCTCCGGAAATAGCTTGTTTTCGCAAATCTCCGTGTCCACATCTCTCCGGTATTCACAAAATTTGCCGCCAGTTCCCTACTTTGCCTATGCATAAACCTGCCTCTGGAGTACATACTGCACCTGAACAGTAGTAAGAATGATTTAGTATCCTTTAGAGTTATTCACTGTCCTTTTGAAATAACATGTGTCGTTAATTTTAGTAGACTTTAAATTTAATACAGAGAGTCTTTAAATTTGTTTTAAAATTTACCCGTTTATTCCTAAAGGTCTTGAATTTTGCTTAGAATAGTCAAAGACCAAATGCCCATTTGTACAGCACGTGGTAAAATTGTGTTGTTACGATGGCGGTAACTGAAAAAGTTATCATGCTTGTTCACCGAATTTGTTACATTTTAAATCAGTGTTGTGTTGGGAGTTTCACATTAATTATTAATTAATTATGATTAGCTACGATGAACTGTCAAGTGTTATTGGTACAGAAGAGGATGCACTTTCTTTTCTTCGAGAAAAAGGTTTCGTTCACAATCCTCATCAGTGTGGTAATGGACATGATATGATTTTAGCGCTTGGGCAGCAACAGCGTTGGTGTTGCAATAAGAAGACTTGCCGTGAGTATAAGCCAGTTCGCAAGGACACATTTTTAGAGGGGTCCAAATTACCCCTGAGAACAATAATAAAATTTATTTATGACTGGTGTGAAGGCCGTAGTAATGTGAAAAACAGTAAAAATCAACTGAAAATCGACAACAAAACACACACACATTGGACGGCTTACTTAAGACGTATCTGTGCTGAAGACATCATGAGCAACCCAAAGAAAATTGGAGGACCAAATTTAACAGTTGAAATCGACGAGAGTCTCTTTGCCAAGAGAAAAAATAATGTTGGCCGGGTGTATCCACAACAGTGGGTTTTCGGAGGATTCTGTCGAGAAACAAAGGAATGTTTCTTGTGTCCTAGCCGAAGATCGATCAGCAGGTACTCTCCTACCTCTCATAGTGGCAAATATTGAACCAGGGTCCATTATAATGTCAGATGAGTGGCGTTCATACCGTCAAATTGTTAATTTGCCACAACAGTACACTCATTTGACTGTAAACCATAGTTATAACTTTGTGGATCCTCAAACTGGAGCGCATACACAAAGCATAGAAAGCATGTGGCGGTCCTGTAAACGCCGAAACGTGATTGAATGTGGTACGAGAAGGGATCGCTTAGATTCCTATTCAAGTGAGTTCATGTGGCGAACAAGAAATTCAAACCAGGATTTATTCGAGAAAATGCTTGAAGATATAAAAAAATATGAAGCCCCTTTATGATTCTTGTTTTACATGACTTTGGTAAGTATTATCAATTTGGTATGTTTTATTTAGAATACATAGTTAATTATGATATTGACTTTGAAATCATGTGCTTAGTTTAATTATTCATTGCTCAAGCTTAATCCAATACCATTTTCAAGGATTTTAAGTACTCTGTAAAAGTATTTCGTTTCTTTATTGAACACAGTACATGACACATTAAAAGTATTCAGTACTTAAAAGTAGGTTAGGTTACATTATTATTCTAAATAACTTCACAACACCTGTAACAAAGTTAATTATAAAATAATAATCATTTTGTATTTTTTCTTTTACAAGTGGATATTAAGCCAAAAAGCTGATATCATATAAAGTGTAATAATCATGTTCAGTGTATTATTATGTTTAATATCATAGGTACAGCTTAAACTAACCTTATACTCACGAGGTACAATTGTACTGATTTCACCTGTAAAATAACGGTTAGCTGAAAATAAGACACAATTGTAACACATACCACAACCTGTGTGTGTGTGTTTTGGTGGATGCGTCAATAATCTGTAAACCCTTTAATATTGGTCTCTTAGAATGTTGACTGATTAAACAAAATAATTGATTAATGTTCATATGTCAGTACTTGGTGTGTCCGGTGATGTAATTTATTTTTCTTTGCAGGCATTCGTGAGTTAATGCGAAACGTGGCTGTGAATGGAAAAATTGATTACCGTATGTATTCCAGGACTATATTCAGGTTTGTAATTTACACAGTGAAACCAGTCAAAACAAAGTATTAAAATCCTTTGAAAATATTATTAAAAGCAGGCACATTACATGGTAAGAGATGTGATGAAATAAGTGATACACACTATCATCATTGTATGGTGTTCTGTTGTGTGACAGGTCCCAGATATTACCAATCATCTCCATTCATATGTATTTGGTTTGAACTGTTGAGCTTTCATCTCTACATAAGATACTCCACTTTGCATTTCGTACACAAGCTCATCATCTCTCCTTTCATGGTTCTTTCAAAAACTGGTGTTAATTGTTCATTTTCTCTGAGGATTAAATATACTTATACTTAATATTAAATACGGTACTTAAAAGTTGGTTAGGTTACATTATTTAATCTAAACAACTTCACAGCAGCTGTAACAAAGTTATTTATAAAATAATAACTGTATTTTTTCCTTTACAAGTGGGTATTAAATAAAAAACCGATATCATATTCTTATACCATAAGAAGTAATATAATCACGTTATGTTCATGATGAGTTCTATTTCTTGTGTATAGTGTGTTTCAGTGTTTGCATTAAACAAAACATTTTTAAATCAGTGTTGAACCTTTGCCAAGTAGTGTGCATGATATTTTCCAACAAATTTGTATACTGTATGAGAGTAGACTATTGATGTATACTACTTTACATGTCAGAAGTATAACGATATATTTACAAATTACTTTATTTTATATTCTTATGTTATTATTATTATTCAATAAAAAATAAAATACTTTTTAACAACAATATACTTTTATTTTAATTATTGTATTGTATTCACTTATTCAGAAACATAAATATAATTAAAGTAAAAATAAATAGTTGTAATAATTTAATTAAAAAGTATATTTTTGTTAAAAGGAATGTCTTAATTATTCAACAATGATATATAACTCTCTCTCTTCCCCCTCCCACTCTCTGTGGGGGGGGGGGTTGAATATATGAGTGATAGTTTTCAACAAATTCCAGTTACATTGCAATCTGATAGGTTAGAGTCTGTACTTAAAATGGACAAATTTTTGGTTAAGTGACCAAAATACTAGGTAAAGTGGTAAGTAAACAGCCATTCCATTCTAATCAGCCTACACATACATATTGTTACATTATTACATTACATTTAATGCAAACAGTCTTCTTTACAATTGAATTAAAGGTACACAATTTAACTATAACGTTAGGTGAGACTGACGAATACAAAAACAATACCAATACATCTATTACAATATAGAATACTACAAGGACAAGATACTACAGATTTAAAGGTAAGAAAAAGGGATAAACGTTACAATATATATTATTGCCCGTCTTCTTTATTTACAGTGTGGAACAGTAGATCCTGTTACAGTATACTGGACTTAGTACTTAGTTGAGGCACAGATACTTCCTAAATAATACATCTACTCTACATGAGTGTTGTGGTTGGTTAGGTAATGATAGTACATTGTTGTGTGTAAAAATAGTACATTGGGTTTGATGTTTCTTTACAAACCCAATTGACTCTGTAGTGCTCAATTCTACGTCTTTCGACCTCACTGTAACTGTTTATTCTCCGTTTCTTCCAGCGGTTGTTCATGTAACCTGTCTTGTATGTTACTGTACTAATTTTTAAAATAAACACTTATGTATCTTGTAGCATAAGCTATTAACCGTAGTGCATACTCCTTCTTTATCTAAAAAGTGGTAGATATTGTTAAGCCCCTTACCTTTTACTTCCATGTCCTTAAGGAAATGGAAGTATGGTGATGGCAAAAAAAAAAATCGTGTTCGAGATTTTTGCAGATTCTGATTGTACTACCCTCAAAACATGAAAAGTCATTTTTCGAAAAGTGTGTGTGTTTGTGTGTAGATTTTTTTCTATGGCAAACGATAACAGCCAAAAATTCAAACAGAATCGAATACTTGGATTTCGTTGTCCATGACGTGTCCATTAATTAACTAAATATAATTATTACACTACGACTCGGAACACAATAGTAGTGTAATAATTATATTTAGAATCAAATATTTTTTTACATACAGCCCTGATTTGTATAGTACTCAAGACCTATTGGTTTTGGTGAAGATCGGTTAATGGAAAGGGGTAGTTTACCTGCAACATTTTAACAAGGGTATTTTCTGTGGCAAACGATAAGAGCCGCAAATTCAAACTGAATAAAATAATTTTCTGCGTACAGCCCTGTGTAGAGTACTCAAGACGTATTGTTCTTTGTGAAGATCGGTTAAGGGAAAGGAGTCGTTTGATTATGTGATTTGATTAATGCTTGTGATTGTGGTTTGATTATCTGAAATTAATGCTTCTATTACCTTCCAACACTAATATTACCTTAAAACAGGAATTATAGACATGCTACTTTAGAGTTGTGTCTTTATGGCTGGGATTACATTGATTGATGGGATTATTACTTATTACAAACTGGTTTACATTCCATAGTAGTAATTTTTTCCTTAGTTTGCCAAATTTTGTTGACTGATTAATTCTATTTAGTGTGTCTGAGCCTAATTTAGGTATCTATGGTATTTTATACATAACAGTGTGTCTATTTTCTTACAACCTTTTTCTTCTTTGACAATTCATAATAGCCATAATAGCATAATATTCTTAATAGCAACATTACTAACATTATTACACACAAAACATATTTAAACATAACTAACTCTTAATACAATTAATTAAACAAATTGAACCTTCTAATTGTAGTCTTTTCCCTTGAAACAAATATGGGACTTGGGTTTAAATCCTAATTAATACAATGTTGCTGAACATTCAGAATAATATAAATCATGTCTCCCTTAATCTTACTTATGGTCTATGTTTCATTTGTTTCATACATTTGGGGTGAATCATTAATTTTAACAGTCTTTTCTCTTATTACTGATCATTCATTATATTACACTTTTTCTTCCTTCACTTAGCACTTTTTCCCACAGTGTTCAGCTTATAATTATTTAAAATATTGTCACAGGTAGTCGTGAGTGGTAAGGAGGTGACTCTACACACTTCTACATTAATACAGCGAGTTAAGTGTCTGAATCCCCAGATTGTTCCAGTAACTACACAATTATTGTCGATGCATCACCTGGAAAGATATTCTGGACCTCTGCGGACCTCCACATGAACTCGAACAAATCCTGGTTTGCATTTCTTGTTTGCCACATGAACTCACTTAAATAGGAATCTAAGCGTTCCCTTCTCACACCACATTCAATCACGTTTCGGTGTTTACAGGACCGCCACATGCTTTCTACGCCTTGTGTATGTGCTCCCGTTTGAGGATCCACGAAGTTATAACTATGGTTTACAGTCAAATGAGCGTACTGTTGTGGCAAATTAACAATTTGACGGTATGAACGCCACTCATCTGACATTATAATGGACCCTGGTTCAATATTTGCCACTATGAGAGGTAGGAGGGTAGCTGCTGACCGATCTTCGATACGACACAAGAAACATTCCTTTGTTTCTCGACAGAATCCTCCGAAAACCCACTGTTGTGGATACACCCGGCCAACATTATTTTTTTCTCTTGGCAAAGAGACTCGTCAATTTCAACTGTTAAATTTGGTCCTCCAATTTTCTGTGGGTTGCTCATGATGTCTTCAGCACAGATATGTCTTAAGTAAGCCGTCCAATGTGTGTGTGTTTTGTTGTCGATTTTCAGTTGATTTTTACTGTTTTTCACACTACTACGGCCTTCACACCAGTCATAAATAAATTTTATTATTGTTCTCAGGGGTAATCTGGACCCCTCTAAAAATGTGTCCTTGCAAACTGGCTTATACTCACGGCAAGTCTTCTTATTACAACACCAACGCTGTTGCTGCCCAAGCGCTAAAATCATATCATGTCCATTACCACATTGACGAGGATTGTGAACCAAATCTTTTTCTTTAAGAAAAGAAACTGCAGCATCCTCGTCTGTACTAATAACACTACCATCGTAGCTAATCACAACACAACACTGATTTAAAATGTAACAAAAGAAGTGAACAAGCATGTAACAACACCAATTAAAAATATAATAAATGTAATTTGCAAATTCATAAGTGTGTTTTATTTTGGTTTCCACTGTACTATGTGACGATCGGTGAGACCGTCGTAACAATTTAACAAAACATCCCAATTAATTCAATATTATACTTTGAGGATTATAATTTTACATAACCCCCTTCCACCTCCACACTCCCCCACACAACCTACCAACTAAACAAACCGTTACAAGTTCCGAAAATTCTGTATCATACCCCGCTGATGAAGGCGAACACCACACCGAAATGTCGTACGAGGAAAATAAACAAAGTAAGTTTCACATGTGAAGTGTAGTAATTAATATTCATAAAACATTATTAGTATTTGATTTCAAGCTTGCAGAAGTCAATCCAAATAAATGATGTCTGAATGTATGTACACACATAAAAGGCAAAATACAAGTGTCCTGTCTTGTCTGCTGTCATAGAAAATATATTCTGTATTTCTTTACGGTTGCAACTTCATTCATGTGAGTGAAAATTAATTTATATAAATTTCAAATCCACTTGGAATCAACACCGATGACTGTAAACAAATATAATAAATTCCTTTTGTGATCACTTTGGGCCAATATGAATTTAATAGCACTAGCCGAATAATAACAATAACTGATAACAAGATTATGCAAGATTTGCCATTACTTTCCCATACCTGTGATTACAGGTATATTGATATACCTGTTACTATGTATAGAGGTGTTACTATATATATTGTATGTTAAAACTGTTAGGTGTATTTTATAATCTGGAACATTTTACACCAATGATTTAATCACAAAAGATTATGTAAAACACAAAATTACAACAAACACACCAAAAGTACCTATAGAAATTACAACAGTCATAATGAACAAACAAGAAATAAACAATTGCAAAGAAGGAACCAAGGTAATTCTAATATTTAAGAAATAAACAATAAAACTGAGAAATTCTTCTCCGAAAACAATATAACTCAAATAACCAAAGATCCCACAATAAAATACCAAAAACAAATTCATAAATAATGCAAAATACATAATCCAAACAGAAAACATAAAATACCTAAAAAGAAATTAAACCTAACTCCCCAAAACTAAACGCATTACCAAAAATACACAAACCCAATATACCCATTTGACCTTTGATAAATAACACACAAGCACCCTCCCACAAAATCGCCAGACACCTAGATAAACTAATCAGAAAACATATAAATCTAACCAACAAACAACATAAATCTAACCAACAAACAACACTTCTGTTAAAAACAACATAGAACTTGTCAAAAAACTAGAACACATCCATATACCACACAACTCAACATTAGCATCATTTGACATAACGAATTTATACACCAATGTACCTGTTGAAGACACCATAGTAACAAGGTAAATGTTTGGAATACTGTTTTATGAACATGAGGTGGTATATGTTAGTGATCACAATTCTGTGGTTGATGCTGAAGGTAGAAGTAGTTTCTATAGAAATATTTTATTTCTAAAATGATTTCAAATATAAATCTTAGAACATGGTAGTCATGTATGGTTCTCCATACCGATATTTTAATTATTTGCATCAAATAGTATTATTGTTTAATAAATGTTCTATCCAGATCAAATTATGTGTATACAGTTCTGGAAAAAATTAGGCATAATATTTTGTTTGTTTATTGTAAACTGTATTATGTTTGGAAGTATCCCAAAGTAAATTTAACATTAGTCATGTCAATCAATGAGGCCAGTCAGTTTTTTAAGGCCAGGAGAATCCTTGAAAAGTTTGGAGCATCACTAGGGGATCTGTGAAAAACTGGCAGATTTGAGTAGTCACTTGATAAAGGATGGTGTTGTAAAAGCATCAATTCTTTCAGAATTTTTTATAAACCTGTCAGTCTGCAAATAATACACTGTATTACAGTATACAAATGTAGTGTAACATCTTAGCACAATACTATATGATAAATTTGGATAAAAGTCTCATTGCCAATAGACAGGATAGCTGGTGTGATCAGACATAACAAATTTGTATTAGTTTTTTGAAAATTTATTCCTATCAAACTGGAGTAAGCATATTTTCAAACCTTTATGGACGTGTGTCATGGAATTTACAGATTGCACCAAAAGAAACAATTAAAATATATCTTTTCAATTAAACAAAAATTGGTCTTGTAATATGATTCGGTAATACAGCAGGAACTAATCAGTTAATGTTGTTGTTGTTGTTGTTGTTGTTGTTGTTTTCCAATGGCTCCCCCTTGGTACATTTAACCCATTTGGTACCGAGCTTCCCAATAAAGACCACTGTAATTTCTGAGTTCTTGCATTTCCCGGTTCAGCTTCACACACTGCAATAGATGATTTTTGTTCATTTTTGAGTATTCTCTCCTGCACAATACACATTCTTCTGTGGTAGAAATTTTTAATTTGTAGAGATGCGCTGAGAGACAGTCATGGCCAGTTTCCAGTCTAAAGTTGGCGACTGCTTCCTTCCTGGGTTTTCTACAGTTGTTATTCCATAACTGTTCAATCCCTGACCATGTTTTTCTTTTTGATATGTTTCTTGCTTCTTCCAGGAAGCGAGAGTTTGTTTTCCTTGTCATTAGTCTTTTTAGGGTGCTGAAGTCATGGGTTAATTGCTATTACAAAATGCCTTATTCCTTTTCCATGATGATCAGATTTTGCTATACGCCTGCATAAATATAAATTATTAAAATGCTTAACTCCCAACACAAAGTTGAACACATGATGAAAAGTTCATCATGTCACATATTCTAGTAACAAGGTAAGTTTTTGGAATACTGTTTTAGCTGAATTTTTACACTAGGAGGACACTCAGCATTTAGTTTGTGTGTGTAACTCTGGTTAATCAAAGAGAATTATTTGTGTAAATTCAAATTTAGTAAAACGAATCTACTACTGTAAATGCCTGGAATGCTATGCATTAAAGAATTTTAATTAACTTTATATGGGGAAATCGGTTTACATACATTATTTCTGAAAATAATAATCCTGAAATGTAATCAGTACTTATATCAAGTTAAGTGCAATAATTAAATATATTCTTCAACTTGCACGTTAAATAGATCCCTTCTCCTTCACTTACCAGGCAAACATAAGGGAAGCTCTACTAAATACAGGATTTCTTGGAACTGTGTAGAGTGGGATCAGTGGAGTAACTTGCGGAGGGGGGTTATCAGGGGATCAATTCCCCTCCAGAACTATTCGAAATTTCAGCAGAATTCCATAATTTCCTAAGTAGACCCATTTCTAAGCCAGTTTTGTTTGTACAAAGTAATACTTATAAATAATTATAGAAATAAAAGTAATTACAATATTGTAACGTTATGTTTTCCCCTTACATAAAATAGGCCCCAACTTAAACCATTTCATGACCATGATACATGAAGAACAAAATACTAAGTCATTAACTAAATTGTATACTATAAATATTGTCTGAGATACGGTAATAAAAAGAGATAAGAATAATGTAATGAAACTGATAAGAACATTATCAATAAGAAGATTTTACTCCAGTAAACTGCATTAAAAATTGTTAAAAAAGATAAAACTAATGAAAGTTAAAAATAAAGCAAATGAGTTATTCTTAGATGACATCATTAATCTTATTGGTAATGGTGTAAAAGCCTTCCCACAGCGGTTGCAGGTTTGGGCTGATTTATTTCTTCCTTATCATGTTATAGAACTAGGCCTGGCAGCAGGTGTGAGCCCTGAAGAAATTGCAACCAGTCTTCATCTTTGTATTTGCCAAAATAAAGTTGTTCTGAGCCAGGTCATGTAAATTCAGGTTAGGCCAAGTTGCTCATTAGACTTTGTCTAAATTTTAAAGATTTAAAGTGTTGATAAAGATTTTAGGACCGTACATTAAAAACATTGTTTGCACATATGAGTAGGAAGCAGATGTATTAATATAATGTTACCCAACAAGATACAGGAACAATTATGTATATTTAATTAAGTAGTTAGTGGACTTAAAACCTGCAGTAGAAACTCCAGTTTTTATAAAACAAATAGGGAGAGAATTGAAGATTTGATGTTTGTAAATGTTATATCTATTTTCTTCTAAGTAACTAATGGCTGGTTATTTGTAATCACATTTTCTCATAATGTATGTTGTTAATGACCTTTTTTTAAGGGTATGAAAAACAACAACAGATATTGGTATTTGAAAAAAGGTGAATTTTATTGGTACATACTAAAGTATAGAGTCAAATTTGTCAAAGTCAAATTCATTAACAAAGGTCCGTACTGTAATAATTTTGTGTGTAATATACAAGCATTCTTTAATATGTTTACGAGATTCTCCCAATTTTATTTGCATTAATTCAGACCGTAGTAACATTAAATTCCACTGTAACCCATTATTAATACTTAATCATTTGCATGTTAACAGAAACTACACATTGCTTATTATTGCATTATGTTGAAAAAAGGATTTTAATGTACTTGTTTGGTTATACATTAGATTGTACTAGGTTCTAAATTGGAAGTACGTTTTAATTCCGGTACTTTGAATAAAGACAGCCTTTAATGTTATATACAGCCTTTGAATGTACACTAACTAAGGAAATGTCTGTTAAGTCTAATTAATTTTAAAAATCTAAAAGGTTAAGTTAAATAATTAAACGTAGCCACAACCTGCCAAAATCGTCTCTGTACCGTAATTATGTGCGATAAACTAATTTCTGTACTTCCAATAAATACACCCTTTTAATGTACACGAACAAAGTAAATTTTATTTAAGTTACATTGTCGTACATAACCTCCATAAGCTGGCATTACTTACTTCGAATAAATACAGCCGTTAATGTTATATACAGCCTTTTATCCATACAATAAATACAGCCTTTGAATGTACACTAACTAAGGAAACGTCTGTTAAGTCTAATTAATTTTAAAAATCTAAAAGGTTAAGTTAAATAATTAAACGTAGCCACAACCTGCCAAAATCGTCTCTGTACCGTAATTATGTGCGATAAATGTAAACTAATTTCTGTACTTCCAATAAATACACCCTTTTAATGTACACGAACAAAGTAAATTTTATTTAAGTTACATTGTCGTACATAACCTCCATAAGCTGGCATTACTTACTTCGAATAAATACAGCCGTTAATGTTATATACAGCCTTTTATCCATACAATAAATACAGCCTTTGAATGTTGTAACAGTACATATGTTACCACACCACCTAAGTACTGAAAATTAATTTGATGGCCACCACTAGAAAAAATACATTAAAAGGTCTAGAATACCACCAAGTATACTAAAGAAAAGTACCATAAGTTAGAATAAGTGAAGCATCATTGAAAGGAATTCACTAGTAAATGCACCAAGAAAGAAGAAAAGAAGAATAAAGACGAGACGACCGACATACTATACCCAATAGATCAGTGAGATCTAGACATATATATACAGCATCGAAGATAGTAATAAGAAGATTGAAATTATCGGCCAGAGACTCGAAGACAGTCACGAAAAATTGAATACGAAAATAGGAGAGGAAATAACCGAAGTTAGACGGGAAGTTTCTGAAATCGGCGAGAGGTGTGAAGAGAACCAACAAGAGATACAGAGAGCGAAAGAGACACTTCAAACCCGAGTAAATAACATCGAAGAATCCCATTTAAATAAATTCGAAATCTTGACTAAGAAACAAGAAGACTTGGGAACGAGATGTGAAGAAATCACCACCACCGTGAATGATGTTCGGGAGCAAGTACACACTGACAAGGAGAAGATGGCTGAACTTCAACGGCGAGAACTTAATAATTTCAGGGAAGAAATTAATTTATTCCGGAGTCAACCAATCCAAGTGACCGGAATAACGAACATAGAGAATCGTGAACTGATAAATTTCCAACATTACAAAAGGAATCCCATGGAGTTCATCGAAAGAGTGGAAGAAAATATCGCTCGTACACGCGAGACTAGATGGTCTACTATAAGGAACATGTTAGACGAGTACTTTAAGGACGTGCGCGATAACTGGTGGACGGCTACCCGACATGATATACAAAATTATGCAGAGTTCAAGGCGCTGTTTAAGACGAAATACTGGTCCGAATCGGCACAGAACATAGTGCGGGACGACATCTACAACAGGAAGTATGACCGCAGTAAAGGGGCATCACTCACCGCATACTTCTTAGGCAAGGTATGTATGGCCAGAAATCTTGAGCCAAAGATACCTGAAGAATGCCTTGTCACGAAATTAGCGTATCACTTCGAAGAGGGCGTGGCCAGAGCGAGACTGAACGGACAAATAAGAACGATCCAAACTATGTCCGCATTATTAGAAAATTATGAGCAGGAGAAGTACTATCGGAGGAGTCGACAGGGACCCGACCCATACTTCGATAGAAACGGTCAGGCCGGATACCGAAATAATTATCGAGGTAATTATAATAATTCAAACCGAGATAATGCTGACCAGAACCTGAGGCCAAATAATAACGGGAATAATCATCCGCCAGATAGAAATAACCCGAATTACAGGCCTAATTATAATAATAATTATAATCAAAATACCCCTAATAACAACCACCGTCCTAATTATAACAATGGAAATCAACATCGGCCAAATAATGGTAACCACCCCTACCGTCCGAATAATAACAATCGCCAGTACCGACTGAACAACGGGAATAACCACAACCCGAGCAATTTTAGAAGAGCTAACTACGTTCGTGCTGACAACAGAAACGGAGGGAGACGCTTCTATCAGGGACGCCGAAGCTTCAATGAAGATAATAACCCGTATAGTCAGGACGCAAGGAGTAGCGAATCCGGGTACGACACACGAAGGAGCCGCAGTAGCGAAGATATAAACAGAAATAATAATAGCGGACGTCAATACAACAATCCGACTAGACCAGAAGAACGGGAAAATAGAAACCCCAACACTAATGACAGGAGCGGAGAAGAAAGCGCTACCTCTTTAAACGGACAACGGCAGTGAAAACTCACTTCGAACCCTCACTGATCCGATCTATTGGGTACGACGAAATACGACGACGGACAAACAATCAAGCGACATTTACTATCATACGCAATCACTACCTGAAGGACATCAGAGAAGATCTGATGGAAGAAGAAATTACAGAAAACAATAATAATAACAACAGCGAAATCGCGTATATTTCCGCCGAAGTGAATGGCGTGTTGACTAAAATCATGATAGATACTGGAGCCAATGTATCGCTCATCGATCAACTAGAACTTAATAAAATACAGAACAGAACTAGCCGAGATAATAAATAAAATAAAACTCCAACAAAGAGGCGAGGAGAAATTGAACAACATTCACCAGAGATTAATAAATAAAGACGAGAGAATTACCCCATACTATTGTGTATACCAAGACGTCCTATTTATAAGAAACACTAACCAAAGTAACCAGTGGAAATTACTTATACCCAAAACTATGGAAAAGGAGATCACCATGGATTACCACATTAGATATGGTCACATGGGGGCTATTAAAGTCATAAAGGCATTGGAGGAGAATGTGTACTTCAAGGATATCAACAGGAGAGTACGCCGTTACATTAGGAATTGCCACCTATGTCAGATGGTAAAGTGTAACAACGAGAGGAAGGAGGGTTTAATGATACCAATCACCTCATCCAAGAAGCTAGAAAAGGTATTTGTTGATATTTGCGGCCCATTACCAAGGAGTGGGGGAAGACGACAATACAAATTCATCGTCATTATCTTCGACCACTACACTAAATATACGAAGTTATATCCGATCAACAGAGCCACCACAAAAAAATCTGTTGAGTATAATTATGAGTAAATACATGGTAGAGGTAGGCGTGCCTGGGTCGATAATCACTGACCATGGAACCCAGTTCAAGGGAAGAGTATGGAGGGAAACACTGCTGAGTAAGGGAGTGAGAACCTTCAAAACCTCAGTGTACCACCCTAGCAGCAACCCCGCTGAATGAGTTCTCCGAGAAGTAGGAAGAATCCTGAGAACATACTGTCACCAACAACAAAGAAAGTGGGAAGAGTATTTACCAGCTGCAGAGGATTTTATCAACCTGGCGTACCATCAAGCAATAGATACAACCCCATTTACCGCTATGTTTGAGAGAAGACCTCCTAGAGAAATTATAGAATTAATAGAATTTCCCCCAGGCGATGATTACACCTTTGACCAAATAAAATTTTATAACAAGACCGTCGAACGAGCGGAGAAAATGCGAGAAAAATATAAGAAGCAACAACCCAAAATAATCCAATACAAAATGGGAGAACTAGTGTTACTAAAAAATCGAGAGCTCCCCAGTACCCTTGAAGGAATTGCAAAGAAGTTCCTACTACTATACACTGGACCCTACACTATCGTCAAGGATAATCAAAACAACACATACGAAATTGTGGACCCAAGGGAGTCTATAATCAAGCTTCACTGAAAAGATATAATCATCCAGAATAAGTGAAGGACACCATCACTTGAAGGAGTAGAGAAGAAGAAGATCAAAGAGAGTAAAACAAGAGAAGGACATTATCATGGAAAGAAAAGGAAAAGAAAAATATTTATTAAATGATTAATGTAACACCAAGAGTAACTATAAAATCAGATGCTAACCATTAATGTATCATTATTATGTTATCACTTTATATCATAATTATCAAATATTGAATACACTATAAAAAAACTGAAAAAATATAATCATCCAGAATAAGTGAAGGACACCATCACTTGAAGGAGTAGAGAAGAAGAAGATCAAAGGAAATAAAAATAAAAGAAGGATATTATCATGGAACGAAAAGGAAAAGAAAAATATATATTAAATGATTATTGTAACCCCAAGAGTATCTATAAAGTCAGATACTAACCATTAATGTATCATTATTATGTTATCACATTGTATCATAGTTATCAAATATTGTATGCCCAATAACTCACCAACAGAAGAAGAGGCTATTCTGATGGAAAGAAGAAAAGAAAAATGTTTATTAAGTGAATATTGTATATAAAAGAAGAAATTTTATTAATCAAATATTGTATTAAATATTGAACGAAATATGTTTGTCAAATGAATGTTATATGTAACACAAGGAAAAGAAGACTAATATCTGATGACTAAACCATAACGAAAACAAGCAACTAGTGAACACACTTGAGATATTTTAAACAATGTTTACTATCACTTTTAAGAAAAAATTGTGTACTATTCAAAATAAAATGTTAAAAAATTATGACATTTGCTAGAGAAGAAAAGGAGACCATTAATGAGAATATTATGTAGAAAAGATAGTGAAAAAGAGAATTGACCAAGAAAAAAGAAGAAAGAACCAATCAATGTGAAGAACAATTTTGTCACGGTAAGGAGAGGAGGAAAAAATGAATATTATTTACAAATGCTATTTGTCAACAACATTAACTAATGAAGATCTGCAGAAGTGAAGAAGGAATCCAGAAGAGAGTGTATAATAAAATATAAAAGGCATGAAAATGAATAACCCCAAGAGTGTTTATTATTATTAGTCGAAAGAGACTGTTTATGAGTATTATTATTTAATGAATTGACTGTAGAAAAGTTCCAGCAATCATTTAACTGGGCAGGGATGAGGTACCCCTGATCTCAGAAAGAATGTAGTTATGGACGACGGAGTTAGGTAAGCCAGAGAGCCCACCCGAATCGATTCCAGCTACCAAGTTAGGGAAAAAATGTTAGGGAAATTAAATATTTAAGGGAAAAAACATGACAAGCCAAGAATATAATTAAACAAGATTCCAAGAGTATGAAGAAGAAGGAGATGCAGAGAATATAGTGAACTGAAGACAAGTGTAAGAGTAAATACAAGATATGAAAACATTATATGTGACTTAAGAGTGAAATATAAAAAATTGATAATTTCTTCAATCATAAAACGAAGATATCAGAAATGATCAGTTCTAATAAGGAGGCAATATGTAACAGTACATATGTTACCACACCCACCTAAGTACTGAAAATTAATTTGATGGCCACCACTAGAAAAAATACATTAAAAGGTCTAGAATACCACCAAGTATACTAAAGAAAAGTACCATAAGTTAGAATAAGTGAAGCATCATTGAAAGGAATTCACTAGTAAATGCACCAAGAAAGAAGAAAAGAAGAATAAAGACGAGACGACCGACATACTATACCCAATAGATCAGTGAGAAGGACACAACACAACCAAAAGAAGAAAGAAAAATCAGTGAGGAGGACAAGACAACAAAAGAAGAAAGAAGAGTCAGGAAGAAGAACACAACAAGGACAACTTCAAGAAAGAAGAAGGAAGAACCAGCGTGAAGAAGACAAGTGAAAACCACATCATGTATAAAATGAACAATAGTGAGGAGGAGATCAGTGAAGAAAGAAGAAGGAAGAAGGAAGATCACCAGAGCAAACACAAGAAGAATAAGGGAAGAAAATTGAAGTAAAACAAACTAACATAAACCCTGAAAGAATATTTGTATTAAGAAGAAGGAAGAATTGTTAATTAATTATATGATATGAATCCCTAAGCTGTATGACAAAGTCAACATTGACAACAACTCATTTAATGAACACATTTATTGTTTATGTAAAACACATTATTGTAAATAAGTATTAAATATTGTAAATAAAGAGCCACAAGCAAACTGAATAAGGACAAGATGAGATTATGATAACTAAATGAGGTGTAGTTATAGAATAAACAGAGGAATATGCAACCAAAATAGTGAATGACCAATTGTACAGTGGGAATGATGTACATACAAACCCACTAATTAACAACAAATAAGATAATACAGTAGTAAACTAAATATGAACTATTGATAACCAATAACCAATGTACAAACATGAAATGAAAACCAGTCGAATAGTTTAAGATAGAAATATACAGCCATAAACAACTTTTCAATGTTTACTGAACCTATGACATAACCTAATCTGGGCATCCAGTTTTCAATAAAACTTGATAAAAAATGAACCAAAACAATGTTAGACCAAAATGTAATGAGCTAGGAAGTAAATAGAGCATATAAGGAATGTTTTGTACACGATAGCTAATAGTATAATAGTATATAAAAGATATATTTAAGTAATACAAGTATGACCAAATGCTTGTAATGGCAAAGTGACACTATGCAACCAAAATTATGTAATAAACACATTGTACAAAGCAAGTAACCCAATTAATGATTTGGTGTCGGACAGAATACTATTCCTATGAGCAATTGTAACCAAAATAACCATTTAAATAGTTTATATAAATGTAATTATAACTCAACCATTATGACAAATAGCTGCAAATAAAGTTTACTGCAGCCAAACCTTGCTAATAACAGAGTCAAATGCAAAGTGAACTGCATCACAATAACTATAAGGTCCTAGTAAATATTTCAATTATCAATCAGAGAACAATACATCTAAAATGTCTATGATATTAAGCATACTACCAGGTAACGCCATATAGGCATAACAAGCTTGACTCATAAGAGATAGTTAAGGCATTAAACCAGTAATATAGGAAAAAAGAACACTGTCAGTAGTGACTTAACCCACCGAGATTTAATTACAACATATTAAAAGTTAATTAAATACTCTTATTACTGAGTAATGAGCAAACCAAAAATGTATGACCATAAGTTTAAGAGTGAAGCTATGAAAAAGGACATAGTATTAATAATAGGACATAGTTTTAAGAGAAATTTGTACAGTAGCTTAAGAGTGAGACATTACTATAAAAAATAACATAAAAACCATGAATTGTTAATAATCCATGGTTAATAATGAATGGTTAATAACCATTGTTATTATAATAATTAATGGTTTAATGGACACCAAGCATAAATGCTAAGTGCTAATTCTGATAACCCTTATCAGAAATATATGATAAGGGGACTCAAATTAATCGTCTTTCAAAAACACGAACAATGAGAGTAAGCACAACATTCTCAGTGCAATTATAAGAAAGATATTAGACTTTTAAAAATAATTGCATTGTGCTTAGCCCTTCCGCATAGTCATGTAAACCAAATTTTCATAATCTTGTCCCCAAAGGCTGACGCTTATGATAGCGTCTATTTTGACGAAGTCTACCGTAAATAAACGAATTGGAAAAAACTGACCAATCAGAACACATAAAAAATCCGAAATTCATCATTCCAGCCCATGAGCCGGAGACAGTCTTACAACAACAGCGAAGCGGAATGCACGCTAATCAACGCCTCAGAAAAACGTGCGTTTGACAGCAAAACAGCATCAACCATGTTAACCTCAATTTGAGACATAAGTTATCTATCAGAAGAATCAGTGCAGTATATTTACAAGTGTAATCTAATCGGAGTTTATGCGCATAGGAGTGCGTGCAGTGTTGTGATAAAGTTCAAATAATTAATTAATCAATTTTAATTAATTAAAAAAAGTGTTAATAATTAATAAAGTGTAAATCTTCAACCGACGAGTGACGCAAGTATTATTAATTACGAATATTATGTCATGATTAGTCTATAAGCAAAATAATTGAACGCTAAAAGCGATTAAAATTGAAATATAGAAACAATTCAATTCCCTATCCTTGATAGAAGGGAACCAATAAATACAAATGAACAATGTTGAAATTGAACGTTCTGAGTAATGACAGTTTAACTATTTGTATACTGTAAATAGCTAGCATAAGCAAAGACAGTGTGATATCAATGAAGAGTATACGTACTCTAATACCATCAGTAGATGGAAGTATAAATATTTTGTTATTAAATTCAATTAATAGTTTCGCCGGTGTGCGATAACTATAATAAACAAATTACATTTACCTGAAATGGGAGTATCCAAGTTCATAGATGATTGTAGTACATGGTAATGGATTATAACAATCACTATTAATTATTAATAAATAATTCACTACTTTTAACCAAATAATGCTGCACTAAACTATGTATGAAGCATGTGCCTAACTATGAACGGTGGTTCATATTTTATGTTTTTTTCATTAATAATCATTGAATTTTTATTTTTATGTTGACTCTAACCGTAGCTATTATTCCAAGAAGGTGTATTTTGCAGTTTAAAAGAACCTACTACTTTTGTTATTATCATCATTATTAAATTTTCAAGTCGAACAATCCGACATAACCTACAAATTTGTCAAACCACATTGTATTACTAATCAGAGGCAGTCATGCCAACTAGAGCTCATCATTTGTTTTAGAGTTCATGTTTACTTTAAAAGTATTTATTGTTAACTAAAAAGAAGGATAAAACTCCTTATTGTATTGAATTTCACTGTGCGTTATTTGAATAAATTGCCATTATTGTTTTTTACCAGTGAAGGAGTTGACTTTATTTGTAACAGTAAAATTACAGCTTAGAGGAGAAAAACGAGGCGGTTGGTACCTTACTGAGAATGCGAACTATTCAAATTGAATGATTCCTTGTTTTGTTTACAACCGTTCTGATCAACATACTTACAATCTTATACAATAATAATATATATGAGTTGTTATGTATACCATATCTGTGTTTGTGTATGTTAGTGTATAGGAAGAAACAACTGATCTCCTCAAGACAGCTGACCTACAAAGAGTCAACGGAACGTCAGGTGAAAGAATTTTAACAGTAAATATAATATACAAAATTAAATTATTTAAACAGACAGCTAACACGACGAAGAAAGAGTAAGTACCGAGTTATTCAATCCTGGATTCAACAATAGGTTGAATTGAGGGGAATAAGTCACTAAACGGTATAAAATAATAATAAAATTTGATATTGAACAATCACGATTAGCCGAGAGCAAGACCTAATTAACCGTAAAAGAACCCTGAGACTAACTAATAATAACAAATATAAAAGGAGACATATTCGTCTTCTTACCAAAATTGACGAACCCAACGCGGGACTTTAAGGAGAGGAAGTTTCGTCCTCTTACAATGTACACTAACTAAGGAAACGTTTGTTAAGTCTAATTAATTTTTCAAAATGTAAAAGGTTAAGTTATATTGTTAAACGTAGCAACAACCTCCCAAAATCGTCTCTGTACCGTAATTATGTGCGATAAATGTAAACTAATTTCTGTACTTCCAATAAATACACCCTTTTAATGTACAGTGACAAAGTAAATTTTATTTAAGTTACATTGTGGTACATAACCTCCATAAGCTGGCATTAGTTATTTGTGAAGAAAACAGTTGGATGTACACATCGGACACCGAAATATAGTACACGCGCGGCGCCGGAAGTTACATTTTGCCGCTGAATATTCCCCAAGACCCGAATAGTCAGCGGCAAAATGTAACTTCCGTCGCCGCGCGTGTACTATATTTCGGTGTCCGATGTGTACATCCAACTGTTTTCTTCACAAGTAACTAATGCCAGCTTATGGAGGTTATGTACGACAATGTAACTTAAATAAAATTTACTTTGTTAGTGTACATTAAAAGGGTGTATTTATTGGAAGTACAGAAATTAGTTTACATTTATCGCACATAATTACGGTACAGACACGATTTTGGGAGGTGTGGCTACGTTTAACAATATAACTTAACCTTTACATTTTTAAAATTAATTAGACTTAACAAACGTTTCCTTAGTTAGTGTACATTCAAAGGCTGTATTTATTGTATGGATAAAAGGCTGTATATAACATTAACGGCTGTATTTATTCGAAGTAATGCCAGCTTATGGAGGTTATGTACGACAATGTAACTTAAATAAAATTTACTTTGTTCGTGTACATTAAAAGCGTGTATTTATTGGAAGTACAGAAATTAGTTTACATTTATCGCACATAATTACGGTACAGAGACGATTTTGGGAGGTTGTGGCTACGTTTAATTATTTAACTTAACCTTTTAGATTTTTAAAATTAATTAGACTTAACAGACATTTCCTTAGTTAGTGTACATTGAAAGGCTGTGTATAACATTAAAGGCTGTATTTATTCAAAGTACCGGAATTAAAACGTACTTCCAATTTAGAACCTAGTACAATCTAATGTATAACCAAACAAGTAGGCCTACATTAAAATCCTTTTTTCAACATAATGCAATAAAAAGCAATGTGTAGTTTCTGTTAACATGCAAATGATTAAGTATTAATAATGGGTTACAGTGGAATTTAATGTTACTACGGTCTGAATTAATGCAAATAAAATTGGGAGAATCTCGTAAACATATTAAAGAATGCTTGTATATTACACACAAAATTATTACAGTACGACCTTTGTTAATGAATAGAAACAAATTTGACTCTATACTTTAGTATGTACCAATAAAATTCACCTTTTTTCAAATACCAATATCTGTTGTTTTTTTCATACCCTTAAAAAGAGGTCATTAACAACATACATTATGAGAAAACGTGATTACAAATAACCAGCCATTAGTTACTTGTGAAGAAAATAGATATAACATTTACAAACATCAAATCTTCAATTCTCTCCCTATTTGTTGTATAAAAACTGGAGTTTCTACTGCAGAAGTCCACTGACTACTTAATTAAATATACATAATTGGTCCTGTACTTGTTGGGTAACATATTATATTAATACATCTGCTTCCTACTCATATGTGCAAACAATGTTTTTAATGTACGGTCCTAAAATCTTTATCAACACTTTATATCTTTAAGATTTAGACAAAGTCTAATAAGCAACTTGGCCTAACCTGAATTTACATGACCTGGCTCAGAACAACTTTATTTTGGCAAATACAAAGATGAAGACTGGTTGCAATTTCTTCAGGGCTCACACCTGCTGCCAGGCTTAGTTCTATAACATGATAAGGAAGAAAGAAATCAGCCCAAACCTGCAACCGCTGTGGGAAGGCTTTTACACCATTACCAATAAGATTAACGATGTCATCTAAGAATAACTCATTAGTTTTATTTATACATTTAATGCATCTTAATTAGTACACTAACAGCACTGCTCTGTCTTACAGTAACAAAACACGTTACCGTACACTAACTCAAAAGAATTTCTTGTTTTCAGTTTAAGAAAGTTGAAATCGTGTTTTTATTTTCTTTTCCATTCACTATTTGTAAAACGTGCTTAAAATTAATATGTGTACGCTTACTATATTGAAATCCAATGTTCACTATCCAATAATTACAAATTTTGTGGAATTGTGAAATTAGTAACACTATGTACTAATGTGTGATTATCAGTTGAATTTCTGAATTCCTTTGATTCATTAATAAATCTTACTAATTTGTTTCTTTATGTCTATAATGATTTCTTATTAGTTTTTAATCTTTGTGTTTTCATTATTGATTTGTAAATTTTTGCATTTTGTTGTCCATGACAAGTTCATTGATTAACTAATTATCATTAAAACACACAGAGGACTGATCCTCTTTTGCAAGATCACAAGTATGTTTTTAATTTTTTTAATTGTATCCAATGTGGACACATACAGAGGAGTGTCAGTTTTGTTTATGTTTTTTCAATAAATACAATGAGAGGGGGAGAGAGAGAGAGAGAGACCAAAAATAACACGTACAGAAATTACATCAGAACTTTTCCTGACAGTAAAAAAATAATTAAATATCACTATAGTATTGACGACTCGGAACACTAAGTCATGGACAACGAAATCCAAGAACTAAATAATGAATGGTAAAGAACATTAACCAAATCAATGGAAATTATAGTTATTATTTGTTTTCTAAT
Source organism: Magicicada septendecula (assembly GCA_034769895.1). NCBI lineage: Eukaryota > Metazoa > Arthropoda > Insecta > Hemiptera > Cicadidae > Magicicada > Magicicada septendecula. The sequence goes on from CM068368.1 coordinate 548,589,127, forward strand.
GAACAGGTACTAGTAAAGGCTTCATATACTTCACATCTTAAATTATAAACCTATTACAAACATATTTGGTATATTCAGCTTGAAACAAACGTTCAGACCAATAAAAATGGTTTAAATTTTGCCATGCTGCATTATTAGAACTGTGAAACAGCAGTTTGATTATAATTGTTTTTAGAACAGACTTCTGGAATGATGTGTTTAACTAATGGGTGGTTATTTGTAATCACGTTTTCTCATAATGTATGTTGTTAATGACCTTTTTTTAAGGGTATGAAAAAAACAACAGATATTGGTATTTGAAAAAAGGTGAATTTTATTGGTACATACTAAAGTATAGAGTCAAATTTGTTTCTATTCATTAACAAAGGTCGTACTGTAATAATTTTGTGTGTAATATACAAGCATTCTTTAATATGTTTACGAGATTCTCCCAATTTTATTTGCATTAATTCAGACCGTAGTAACATTAAATTCCACTGTAACCCATTATTAATACTTAATCATTTGCATGTTAACAGAAACTGCCATTGCTTTTTATTGCATTATGTTGAAAAAAGGATTTTAATGTAGGCCTACTTGTTTAGTTATGCATTAGATTGTACTAGGTTCTAAATTGGAAGTACGTTTTAATTCCGGTACTTTGAATAAATACAGCCTTTAATGTTATACACAGCCTTTGAATGTACACTAACTAAGGAAATGTCTGTTAAGTCTAATTAATTTTAAAAATCTAAAAGGTTAAGTTAAATAATTAAACGTAGCCACAACCTCCCAAAATCGTCTCTGTACCGTAATTATGTGCGATAAATGTAAACTAATTTCTGTACTTCCAATAAATACACCCTTTTAATGTACAGGAACAAAGTAAATTTTATTTAAGTTACATTGTCGTACATAACCTCCATAAGCTGGCATTACTTACTTCGAATAAATACAGCCGTTAATGTTATATACAGCCTTTTATCCATACAATAAATACAGCCTTTGAATGTACACTAACTAAGGAAACGTTTGTTAAGTCTAATTAATTTAAAAAATGTAAAAGGTTGTTATATTGTTAAACGTAGCCACAACCTCCCAAAATCGTCTCTGTACCGTAATTATGTGCCATAAATGTAAACTAATTTCTGTACTTCCAATAAATACAGCATTTTAATGTACACTAACAAAGTAAATTTTATTTAAGTTACATTGTCGTACATAACCTCTATAAGCTGGCATTAGTTACTTGTGCAGAAAACAGTTTGATGTACACATCGGACACCGAAATATAGTACACGCGCGGCGACGGAAGTTACATTTTGCCGCTGCTTCCCCAAGACCCATAACCTGCCATTAGTTACCTGTGAATAAAACAGATGCAGTAGAAATCTGGACACGGAAAGTAAGTACAAACGAGGAAACGGAAGTTTGACTTTGCCGTACCATCGTAAGCTAGATCTCAAAAAGAATCTAGATGCCTTTTACGTTTTTACCCATAAAAAACTTTGTTCCGAGTCGGTAGTGAATTAATTATATTTAGTTAAGTAACGGACACGTCATGGACAACGAAATCCAAGAATTTCATACCATACCAGTATTGGTAATATTACGCTTTTGAAAACCAATAATAATAATAGATTTTAGAAGAGATAATAAACAGAATGAAGGTGTAAATTTATTGCTCGTGAAAGTAAGGTGTTAACCATAGCTTCCTATGAAACTTAGGTTTTGCTGACCAACGTCGTTATTTTAAGAAATTACAAATTCTACTCCTCAATGAAATTAATTAGAACTCTGTAATTTTCAAAACCCGCCAAAAATCAATGGAAACTCGATTATAACTAAATTTATTGGACTACATATTTGGATATATTCTGTGACTAAATAAATATTGTTTGCATTATAAGCCATTTCGCTCGACTTTGATTTCATGCGTTTGCTAAGCATTTTGCGTCTGGGACTATACCTTCTGTTTGTGTACAACTTGTTGTTATATGCAGTGAGATGTAATAATTTTATACTGTAACGCAGAAGCAATTAGACGCCTGTTTAGCCAGATCTGACTGTAGACATTGTTCGGTTATTTATTCATATAATTACGCGTCAGATTATGTCGAAAGACTTTTAGTTTCTATGTTGGAAGCTATGTTGTTTGTATGTTAGTTTCGCATTGTGTGATTTGTATGGAACTGAATTCGAATAATCTAAATAATATGGTGGGGTGAATAGCAAAGTTTGTATTTACTCTTACTTATTCATCAATAAGTGTTGTTAGCGTGCTTTCGAAAAGTTTATTACCTGCAGCGGTGTGCTGAATAGTTTATGTTAGGAAAACTAAATTATAGCAGTCGTAGTATACTTACGAAGGTCTAAGGTAATTTAGACAAAGCTAATCTAGTTAAAGACAAGTGGACGTTAGGTTAAGGAGGAAATAACGATAATTGTCATTGATAGGTATAAAGTATAATTACCTTAGGGTTAATTTCATTAGTAATATAATCCAGACACATTATGAAAAAAAATTAATTTGAATTTGGATATGTGGTTCTTCGTCTTGTATTGATGATTATCCACAACCTTAGAAAAATTACTCGATTGTACGTGAAAATATCTTCCGTCACAGTAGAAAAGTTACCAAGGTTTCGTGATTACTTTTTATTTCCGTTTTAATGTCTGAATTAATAATTCCAACTTTCACATCAGCATATATAAATGCCAGACTTTTTTCAGGCCTGCATATGCTGTAAACACAACACAATGTATGAGACAGCCTGGACGGTTGGTAGCGCTAAAGATACCATTACTTTAATGTGTGTGGATTTAACCAGTATAAGAGTGTGTTAGAAATGTACAGAAAGTAATGGCATAGTCAAATACTGTTATACAACGTACAGCAGGACAAGTTCAAGAGTAAATTAACATTATAGCTTGCATAACCCACACCTGGGTAAACATAACCTCACCTTGTGGGAACAACTGAATACCAATGTCGTGAGCGAGCGGTTGTTTAACTGCTTTACTTAGTATTGTTACCATTTGTGCAAGGACATGCATGGTACACAACCCATTTCAAGTTCTAATTTGAAATGCACCCTATTAGTGAACAAACAATGCTTCAAAGGTATCTTAGAGGTTTTTATGAATTAATGTGCAATTGAATTGTTTCAGTTGTTTTTGAAATTACATGTCAGTTCATAAAAACCTCTGAAGATACAGAATGATTTCTGTGAAATGTTGGTCAGGGGTAAATAAACCTACTTGCAAACGTACTTATTATTTGAAGCTTACAAATGAAAACAAGAAAACAATATTAAGCTCAGTATATTATTATTGAAACGATTTATTATATAATTTGTATGAACTGAATAGTAAAACAAGGAAAACTTTTTGGAGACTTCCAAAACCAAATAAAACTTTCAGATTTTAAACACTTTTTGTTTATTAGACATTATTATCAGTATATGTTTTATACGTGTAATACCCATTTTTACTTAAGTCAACGTGTTTAATGTAAAGGCAGTGCAGTTCAACTTGAACAGTAACAGTAACGGAGCCATGTTATGTTGTGCATGAAATAGCTTTGTGGCGGAGGGGGCATAAAGTAGTTTTATAGTTTCTTGTAAGAAATTTATTTTCAAAACGGATTGTATATAATATTTTTGGTTTGGTCAGTATTGTATTAAGCCAATACATGACATTTGATATTATTAAAATACACAAAGTAAACTAAAAGTCTATTACATAAATGTGTATGTTAACCAACAACTGAATATTATTATTTGGCCATGCACAGCCATTGATTATAAACAAACAGTTCAACATAAACATAATATGATTGCAAGGTGGATATCTCTATTTTCACTATGTTAAATTGTGAAAATTGAGATGCATTTGTCTGAGAAATCGTAAAAAATAAAATATAATTTTGTTTTTAATTCTACAGTATCCTTCATATAACCTCCATATTGGCACATGGGAACACACAAGGAATGTAGAGTTCTGTGTAATATTTACTGTATTTTATCCGTCGTGTGACTTCGTGTTGCGTTCGATTGGTTTACACGTTTCGAATCATGTGTTCCGTCTTCAGAAATAAAAAAATCACTCAAAGTGAGGTCGTTAAATATTAAAATTGCAAATATTGAAAACAATTCTGCACAGAACCGCGTTACATGAGTGGGCACTCGAGTCGGACCGATCAGACACTGTCTGTTAATAGTTATTGAACATTAACTATTAACAGACAGTGTCTGATCGGTCCGACTCGAGTGCGCATTCATGTAACGCGGTTATGTGCAGAATTGTTTTCAATATTTGCAATTTTAATATTTAACGACCTCACTTTGAGTGATTTTTTTATTTCTGAAGACGGAACATATGTTTCGAAACACGTAAACCAATCGAACGCAACACGAAGTCACACAACGGATGAAATACGGTAAATATTATACAGATTTGTCAATAAGTGACTTGGATACCAATTCAAACATGTTTTTCAAATGTAGATTTGGTGCTCTTTCACTTTGCCATTCATAGCTGATCTTAAGACATCCTTCCCATATCAACAATGCCAATCCTTATCAGCTTAGACAAATGTCTCTTTTCAGTTATATAACATATCACGTTTTGGATCTCTTAGCGGGTTTTCTATATGGTTTGTTTTAGTAATGCTTTATTAGGCTGGCAGAAATTATATCAGTGACATGAATATCACTAATGTTACCCTTCATATTACTGGAAAACTCTTCAAAGTGGTCTCGGCGGATCATGAATTCAATCAGTACCAGTTCTCCTTTTTATATGCAGGTTACAAACTACGAAATATTGTTCCATTGTCCATTATGGTATTTCAAGTCATTAAAAATTATAATTTCTACACGTTTTCTAATATTATTTGTCAAAGATTTTCTGTTTAAGACCAGATTAAATTAACCCTGAAAGCTATAAATAAGATGAAACGCTTCTTCAGACTACACATAGCAGAACAAATATTTCAACTCTTTAAATCTGTCAGACGCTTCAAACTTCTGTTGTAAACAACAGTTTGCTAGTAGTATTGCAGTGTATTCCCACAGCTGTCAATTTGGAAGTTATGTGAAACAGAGTATACTGTATAACTTCTGCAAACATTTTGACTCTGAGGTTTCATAAAAATTGTAGCATTCAATTGATATGCAATTGTTGTTTCCTTCTCAAAATAATTCTAAAATTATGTCAAAAGTCTTATAATTTCTGGTAAATATGAATTTAAAAACAAAGCCTGTGTCAAAATAAGTAACATGGTATGACGAACTGATAAAAAAAATTGTGGACACATGTTTGTATGGGTTCAAAGAAAAGTGTACCTTTATGGGGAAAACACTTTCCAGGCATCATCAGTATATTAGCACTGTGGTTTAAATGCTCTTCTATACGTTAGCTCATTCCAGTTACGTGTGCAGAAGTAATATGACTTATCCTCTACATAAGTGGTCTCGGTATCTCCTTTCAGCCAAGAACACTTTATTGTATTAAATGAAGTACCTTGCCCACACTAAGATAAGGCATCCTCATTGGTTAAACCGAGGTCTGACAATGGGAAGACATTATTTATTAACAAAGAGATGTGCAATTAATCGAAAAGTGTCTTTAATCAGATGTTACTCTTGTGCTAACTTGTGGGTGATGTAGATTTAGTCTTCATTGACTGCCAACTTGTTTTCATTTGTTTCAGGTGTTAACGAGAACAATTTATCCATCATAAGACAAATGGAAGAGATCAAATTTGAGGGCAAGGTATAAAGTTTAAAAATAAAAATGTTTTTGCTGTTTAATATATGTATTAATTTGATACACATGTTATACACATGTATCTTATACACACATTCATTTCTTATATTAATAATAGTTTATTTATCATCATATTGATTCTGTAATTAATTGCTTTACAGAATATGATTTATACATGTATTATTTTGTGTAGGGTTTGCATTGACAATATGCATTTTCCATAACCTCCTAACTTTCAAGAAATTTTCTTACTCCCTCGTCCAATTTAGACTTGTAGTCTGTTTGTTAGTTTGCAAAGTAGCTTTAAAACTTTTCCTTGATCCGTCAGTCCTCTATCTTTGTGTTGGCCAGTTATGTCAACATACTCATACTATTCTATCATCACTCATTCTCTTGTGTTGTCCACTCTGGTAGTCCTGTCCTCTGCAAGTCTTCTTGGTATTCTCCAGAACTCCATACTTATGACATCTCAATTTGCTGTTTTGACTTGCATTGTCTCACTCCCAGTTTCTGCAGAATACATCAGTATTAGATGTATTATATGTCTTATGTTATATCTTATATGTATTATTAGTACTATATATCTAAAAGTCAATATTAGACATATAATTGATGTACATATTCAAACCTTTGTGTTTTGTCTCAAATGTTTGTTAGCCAGATAGTAAGAGCACACAAGTGACTATTCTATGAGTGATGATGACTTGCATTTGAATTTTTTATCTGACCACCCGCTCCTGTGCCAAGTGGGGGGAGTCCAAAATTCACAATTATTGGGCACTTTTAATGTTGTAACTGTTATAGCTGTACAATTTCTTCCTTCAGATTTTATGTACATGACCTACCCATTCGTGGGGAGTGGGGTTAACCCTTCTTACTAAGCTACTGGTTTCGAGATAGTTATAAACAAGTCAGTCAAGGACACAGTAGGCATGCTGCTTTTAACTGTATATTAACAAACTATTAATGTAGAAAGTGTGTTAATAAGTTTACACTACAGTAGACAGTAGATAATTAATTACATTTGACTTAATTAAATTATCTTACTTTAACATAATTAAAATTCATATCACCTCATCATAACTAGTAATCTGTAATGCAACAATATATGATTGAAATCCGTTTGAAACATGGCTTTTCGTAGATAAGATCATTTATCCTTTGATATACCTTACAGGTATATACTAGGACAATTTGAAAAGTTCACGACGTGATATTGAAAGACTAACCAGTATTTTTTTGTTTTGGAATCACTTTTCATATTTCAGCATAGTCTCCATGTAGTTCAATACACTTGGTGTAGTGATGCTCCAGTGCTTTTATCTCATTCAGAAGTTTGATTGTTCTAGGTCCTCAGATAACTGTTTACTGTTGCTTTCAGTCATCTCCAGAAAAATCCCTCTCTCCCCAGGGAATTTCTGAGTTTTGGGAGTAATTAAAATTAAATGGAGCTAAATCAGGCGAGTAAGCGTGATGTTGCAACAAATTGCATTTCAGCTCAGCGATTTTTTGCCTTAAAAACAATGCTTGTCTGAGGCCTTCCATTATCCTACTACAAAATTATCAATTTCTATACTAAACCTGGCCCTTTTTTACATTTTTTTTTTGGCACATTATGATAATCTCTTAACCCTCCAAATACCATGGGGTAGTTAATGACCCCAGTCTCACGGGAATTTCGACGAAAATATATTGAAAAACTGGAAGGAATTAATTGTGGCTCTGTGACTTTTTTTTTAAACTATATACTACCACTTTAATCTTCATTCACGCTGAATACTTCAATATCACAACTGTAATCACGTAGTGTTTCCTAAAAAAATGTGGCTGGGGTCCTCGCGAGACACCCGTGGTATTCTGTGTACCATTTTTCTGAAAATGAAATCGTTGTGTAGTTTCATAATATTGCATCACTTGAGTCAGTTTATGAAGTGTAAAGAATGCTGACGTAATATTGCGTCACTTGAGTCAGTTTATGAAGTGTAAACACAGCTGCGGTTCCAAAAAGTCATTTTCCCCTTTTTACAAACAAGATGTTCCTAGAAATTGGGAGCATCGAGTTGTAGCTACGTCTACCTACTCGTAATAAAATTTGCCTTCACTCACTGTTGTTCACTCATTACCCTTTGTCCTACTCATTTGTTTAGTTATCTCTTTCCTTCCAGTTCAGTTTGATTCTAAGTTTAGTGTGTACGTGTTGTGAAATGGATCGTCTTGTGTCTTCAAGAACCAAACTTCTTGTGGAGAGGGCTAGAGTTGTAGCCAATGACCTTCTCGATGAGGTACGAGAAACTACAGAATGTTCTGCAGCTGAGGAAGTTGTTGAAATAGCTGATGAAGAAGATGATGAAATTCAAGGCGATGAACTTGATGAAGAAATTGTGGGAGAGTTTTGGAGATATGTTTGTCTCAAAGGATGATACTTTTTGGCTGAAAAATCCATTCATTCGCAGACGACAGAGATCTTCCAACATTATTCGAGTCCCCCCCGGTGTCTCATCTGATGTTGATAGACAAGGTAACATTTTATATTTCTTCAAGTTATTAGTTTCTCCTGCAATTGTAGATATTATTGTCACATACACGAGCCAGAGAGGCGCTTGAGAAACTGAAAATTATAATGAAAAGACAAAGGGAGAAAAAAGAAAGTGGGTTGATGTAGATGAGACCGAAATATATGCTTTTATTGGATTACCCATCTGCAGTGGAGCCACAAAAAGCAATCGTGAACCAGTTTCTATGTTATGGTGTTCAGACTACCTTTTCCAGAGACCAATTTATGCAGCAACCATGTCAAGGACTCGATTTTTCACCATAGGTCTATCAGCTTATCTCAGATTTGATGACTTGTTTAGTTGTAATGAAAGAGTAGCAACAAATAACTTAGCACCGATTCGTGAGATAACAGATCTATTTACTTTATACTGTCAACAATATTACAACCCTGGGACTCATCTGACTGTAGATGAAAGATTGGTTCCATTCAGAGGATATGCACCTTTTCGTGTATACATGAAATCAAAACCAGGAAAATATGGTATCAAGATCTGGGTACTGGCTGACAGCGACACAGCTTACTGTAAAAATTTTCAAATCTATCTAGGAAAAAAAGATGGAAAGCCAGAAAAAAATCAGGGGAAAAGAGTGGTTCTAGATTTAGTGAACATCTTGGAGGCTGGATATGGGATCACTACTGATCATTTTTTCACATTGCTGGATTTGGCTGAAGAACTCATTGATAGAAAGCTAACACTTTGTGGGACTCTCAGAAAATACAAAACTTTTATACCCACCGAATTTCTTCCTTCAAAACAACGGCCATTGTACTTTTCGATTTTTGGCTACCAAGCTGAAGCTACATTAGTTTCTCATGTCACACACCTGAATAGATGTGTAGTGTTGCTCTCTACTGAACACTATTCTGGTGAAATTGATGAGGAAGCTGATAAGAAGACACCTGAAATTATAACACATTACAACGAGACGAAAGGAGGAGTTGATACCCTGGATCGTATGGCAGGCGAGTACACATGCCAGAGGATGACATGCAGATGGCCCATGGTGCTCTTCATGAATATGATTAATTTAGCAGGAGTGAATGCATTTGTCTTATGGAAAGACAAATGGCATGAAGGTAATGAATCTCGAAGACGCCTATTTTTGCTCGAGCTTGCCAAAAAACTCGTTGATCCTATGATAAGGAGATGGCTCAATGACCCATCTATTCGGAAAACACAACCCACAGCCATGCTACAGATGATGTCCAATTGTCTGGAAAGCATTTCTGAAACCAGCGAAGAAGGTGAACCAGCTACAGAGCCAAGACTTACAACTTCTTCAGACACTGCAAAGAAACGTTCACGATGCTACATGTGCCCTAGGAAAAATGATACAAAAGTGAACATCTTCTGTTCAGTATGTAAGAAGTTTGTTTGCAAGGGTCATCGCTCAGAAAAAGCAATGTGTTTACATTGTGAATAATTTTCTGTTCTTTTTTTTTACTTCTACACTTCATACTTGTCACTTTTTCTAAATAAATACTTTCTGAGCAAGTATTATTAATTTTATCATTTTCTAAGATGATTTTCCTTTTCCTAAGTACCAACAGGTGTGAAGTGAAAGAGTTGAACCACCCGACACACAAAACGTCGTCAAGAACCAAAATTAAGGATGGGGTCTCGCAAAGACCCCCGTGGTATTCTATGTTCCAGCTGGACCATGGTATTCGGAGGGTTAACAACATTCTCTTAGCCACTCAGAAAATCAAGTCATACCTTTCCAACTGACAAAATTGACTTTCATTTTTTTTTCTTTACATGACTGTAATTAACAATACTGCAGACCGACATGTTGCTTTACAGCTGTTCATGAGGCAAATGTGGTGTCACCTGATGTCTCTGACACGGTTCTCAGACTCTTAGTATCTTCTTCTTCTTCTTCTTCTTCTTCTTCTTCTTCTTCTTCTTCTTCTTCTTCTTCTTCTTCTTCTTCTTCTTCTTCTTCTTCTTCTTCTTCTTCCTCTTCCTCTTCCTCTTCCTCTTCCTCTTCCTCTTCCTCTTCCTCTTCCTCTTCCTCTTCCTCTTCCTCTTCCTCTTCCTCTTCCTCTTCTTCTTCTTCTTCTTGAGCTTACAGCGTCCCACAACCAAACAGACAACCTGGGTACTCTAGTGCCTTCATCTGCAGTACTTCCCACTCACTGGGCGCTCAAAGTCATTCCTGGGTTTCAACCAATAGTGACCCACCACACTGTCTCATCTTCACAAACCTCTCTATTCACCCATTGTTTCCAGAACCTGTTCATTTTTGTTTTCTAATTACTTTGTCCATCCAGTATATTTTTAATATTCCTCCTACAGCAGCAGATTTCAAATGCCGTGGTTGTCTTTCACTTTTCCCTATTGTCTAGGTTTCACATGCAGCTTGTATAATTGCAGACATATAATTTGAGGAATTTTTTCTTAAATTGAATCCAGTATTTGACAGTAGCAAATTTGTTTCTCCATTTGGCCTGTGCTCTGACACTTGATTCCTCTCAGTTATCTTTACCAGTTTTAATATTTACCTATTTTTGGTCCTGATTCTCTTCTTCCCCCTAATAATTTTTTATAATATTCAATAGTGTTCTCAATTTACCTTGTTTTCTGTGAGTAGAAACCATACCATCAGTAACTCTTAACTCTTATACTCTTTCCATGAAATGTTATTATGGTCTTGAACATCTTTATGGTTTCCTTTATAGCCTCTTATAAAGCATTCTCATATAATGGTAATGAATTTGTATAAAAGTAATTTTTAATTCTTTGTTGTTTGTAGGATGTTTTAACGGTCAGTGTAAAGAAAGAAGCAAATCCAGAAGAGGCTGAGACTGAACAGGTAATGTGCATAAACATTATTTAGCCCATAGCTAATGTGTTAGGTTGTTCAGTGTCATGTACCACTTGGGATTTGGATCACATTCGTTTGTAGATATGTAATTAAAACTTAACAGAATACACAAACTGTATCATAGTGTTGTATACATATAAACTACATGGAATTAAGTAAGTAAAATCGCACACTCGTGTGACCGTGCATGCACACACACCATGTAGGTACAGAGTATGGATATTTATTGTAAAAATTGATAGGTGATTATATATATTTCATATTTAGTATTGATCACCTCTTTATATACTCTATAAAGCACTGAGCAGACTAAGTAAATTTTATAATTGTTCAATTTGCAGGATGTATTGCCAGTTATAAATTCTATCCTAAAAGGAGAACTGCATGTAAAAAAAGAAATCATCAAAGAAGTGGATGGAGAGTTTGTTGATCAGGTATTATACATAGTTATATATTTGTTTAAAATAACAAGCATTTATTGTTATAATGAACAGCATTGTTGTTATTTGTAAACTTATCGGTTAAAACTGTTGGAGACCGTTTGGTGTCCCATGGAAGTCATTTTAAGTGCACTTTCAGTCCATACGATTTAGCCAAAACACTTACCAGTACCACATGGCGGGAAATTTGAATTTGATGACGTCAGGGGGGTGAGTACCATGTGACTGTGGTGGGGGTAGAAGATGACTCGAATGGAGATATGTGGCCATGGTGGGAGAACCATGTGACAGTGGTGGGGGTACCACAGCTCTGGCGCGTGAAGTGTAGTGATTGGTCGGGCATGTTTAATATATGTGATGTCATCATGTAGCAGGGACTGGTGTGTTTGAATGGCAGTAAGCGGTGTGGCCAACATGTGATAAGGGAGAAGAAATTCTCTCTAGAAGGGAAATAGGCTAAAGAAGGATGTGTGAGGGAAAATTTAACGTTGCCACTACCACCAGTGTATCTACGTCATGGCGGGAACGGATTTATGTTCCCTTAACAAGTGTATCCAGCGTGTCTGTGGCCATCTTGTCCTCTGCTTGTCTTGATTTAATAGGGCGATGTCGTGTGAGGCATAAAATTATGTAACTTAATGTATACGTGTGTATGAAAGAAAATAAAGTGGCCAGCTCCTGCTCTTCTTCTTCTTGTCTTGTTTTTCTATGTTCATAAATAAGGTTAACGTTCATGCACGTGTGTGTGTGTGTGTGTGTTTTAAGTAAAACACTGCGCCTTGACTGCTGTTCTTCTCTTTGTTGTGGCAGGTTTTTTCTGTGTTGAAAAGTAAGGTTAACCTTCACGCGAATGATTAATAAGTGTTGAAGAAAAAGGAATGTAAATATGGGCGCGTTGTCTGTCTGTGTAGAGATAAAATGTGTGTGGGTCGGGTAGCCTTTGCGTGAAAGCACCTTGATGAGTATGTGTGCATGTAGATTTTGTGTGTCGTTGTAACCTAATGAAAACAATCATTCTTGTCACTCACCATGGGAAATGGTATGTGTGAAATAAAACACGACATCAGTCATGTGTATAAGCATAATTACACCATTAAGAATGGTGCAATAAATGTATGCAGGTATGCATTACATAATGCGATAAAAACACACACACATGCATAAAGTACCTATAGAATTGTCAGATGATTTTAACATTAACAGTGAATCTATAACAGACGTCAACGTATGGAAATAGAGAGTTACAAATGAAACCGCTGTAGAACGAATAAATAGAAAATCACTAGGGCTTACCTTATAGAAAAAACAAATGTAAAACTTCATGTTCACACGATATTGAACGATGTAGTAAGTGTGCAATCGAGCTACAAAATACTGTCCGCACTGCTCCATTTCTCGAATACAAATGAGCATATAGCAGATCACTTCCTCCTCCACTGCACCGTAACAAGTGCACAACAAGTTAGGTAAATTCCAAACGATCTGTGGAACAATCAACCGTATTTTTAGAAACGAGGTAGATCGAGATGCAAAATTAAAGTTTTAAAAAGTTATGCGAGTCCCTGTACTATGTAAAGGGACACACACTATGGTAGTGAAAAAAAAAAAAAAAAATACAGACCTCGGAAATGGCATTCTCAAGAGTAGTTAAAAGGTGTTCTAAACTTGTCCTTATAAGAAATGAGGCCATAAGAGAAGAGTTAAAAGTTTTTAACTTGAATGAAAAATTAAAAGATTACAAACAACAGTGGAAAGAACACTTAGAAAGAATGACAGATTCCAGACTGACCAAACAAGTCTGGAAATTCAAACCTATAGGACACAGGTGTGTGGGTAGACCCAGGAAGAGATGGCTGAAGGATTTTTAAGATGGAACAGGCAGCACCTTGCCTATTGTGTGTTGTGAATATGCCGTGGTGTATCAAGCATGTCAGTAAATCAGTGCTCTTTCTGTGCTAACAGTTTATCTCATATTTTAACACGTCCCTGTTATGGATTGTTTCCAAGTTAAGGCTATGCAGAACCTTGTTGTGACTGGCTTTGAACGTTTTTTTTTAATCGAGTTTAGAGCATGAGTGCATACCGTCATGCTTGCTTAAGGTCCAAATGTATCTTACAGTTACAATGAGGGTACCTTATAAATATACCCTCACGCTTATAATATTAAATTGGATGTAATTGGTATTTGTAACGTCCCACGTTCTTTGGGCGGCAATTAATATACGGTAGATTTGGGTGATAATATGCAAATTATTATCATAAATTAATATTTGTAATTGCTTTAATTGTTAATGATGTAAGGGTTAATGAGTAGGCCCTTCGTCAGTTTATTACCACCACGTAATTTAGTTACAAATCTACTGATTTACTTAGGTTGCTTCTTTAATGTTAAATTATAATAGTGATGTAACTTGTGAATAACACAGGGTTTATTGAGAATGATGAACGCATTATTGATTGGTTACTTAGGTACTAATTTATTATATGTTAAACATTTTGTATTCAAGAACAAACATATAAATATCTTCTTGGTACCTGTAAATAAACACAACATAAAAAATGCATACAATAAATCAAATAATATTATTCTACCTAATGCGTTCATTCACCCAGATGGATGGCTTTAATAGAACATAAATTTATATACTGAATGCAACCTTCTTTTACTAACTTTTCTCATATTTTCTCAGGGTTAGATTCTTGGAAAGAGACAGGACAGTAGTAAATTATGTTAACAAGATCATAAAAGAGTTACTTGATTTAGCTAATCCATTAATCCATCGGCACTATCTCCTGGTGATGATGATCGTTGATGATGTTGCTCCATTGAATGCGATGGTGATGATCACTTTCACTTGTCTCACACTCGCGTCGCTAACAGAATAGTGTTTTGTGTTACTCTATGTTCACACGCTCAAAATTGTCTCCGCGCATATGCATGTTTGGTTAAATGTTCTGTATGTTCTTCGTATGACTACGCAAAGGTATTATTGTGTGGATAGTTAATATTTCCTTTAAATATTAGTGTCTTGGTTATAGTGATTGATAGGTATGATTATAACGTTAACGCACATCATGAATTACTGTTCGCTATACTGTTTTCTAATATGTACGATTATATATTCTTGGTTAAAGAAAGTTCAGTTCCATTCGCGTACTTTGAGAATACACGGTAGTTTGATATGCCGATGCACTTCGAAATTCGCGTGAATGTTCTTAGTAGAAATACGGCACTGAGTATACTTGCGAGATTGTTTATAACATCATTAGTCCGGTTGAACATAAGGCTCCTCGCGAACTGTTCGAGAGTTATTATAAGACTTTCAACGTTATTATTTCACTGCCGAAAATTGTAACGTGACTTCCGAAATTATTATAAGACTGCTGAAAATTTATAATAAGACTGACGAAAATTGTATTAAGACTCCCCTGTTCCGTGTTCGACAAGTACTTTTTATTAACATCTCCCTACTCGAAAATCTGTCTCTGGCTTGTCCACGCCTAAGATTACCATGATAGGCTGAAACTCTACCCTCTCTCAATGTCGTTTCCCACCATCTCGAAGTCTTCCAGTCTTCTACCCTCTGATTCGCTCTTCTGTTAGTTGCTATGGAAACGGGCCTCTTTTCCGCTCTCTCTCGTGAAATACTTCGTCCTGATAGGTAGCTAGAGATGTCCTTTGAGTCGTCTTGTCCAGGCGTCACTCTCGTTCTAGGAAATGCAAGCTATTTCCCGCGTGTCAATCAACCAATTGTGCGAGTCTCCTGCAAGGGTTTACTCTAAATGTCTCGGTTATTGTTCGTTACTGAAACTCTGTGTCATGGCAATTAACAGTTTTCCATCAAGTGTCGACGGTTGTAACCTCCACGCTTTCTCGTCGTAAATTCTAGCTTGTCACTTAAGCGAATACCCCGCTGTGACTTGGCGCTGGTTAATTATTATTATAAATTATTATAAGACTGCTGAAAATTTATAATAAGACTGACGAAAATTGTATTAAGACTCCCCTGTTCCGCGTTCGACAAGTACTTTTTATTAACATCTCCCTACTCGAAAATCTGTCTCTGGCTTGTCCACGCCTAAGATTACCATGATAGGCTGAAACTCTACCCTCTCTCAATGTCGTTTCCCACCATCTCGAAGTCTTCCAGTCTTCTACCCTCTGATTCGCTCTTCTGTTAGTTGCTATGGAAACGGGCCTCTTTTCCGCTCTCTCTCGTGAAATACTTCGTCCTGATAGGTAGCTAGAGATGTCCTTTGAGTCGTCTTGTCCAGGCGTCACTCTCGTTCTAGGAAATGCAAGCTATTTCCCGCGTGTCAATCAACCAATTGTGCGAGTCTCCTGCAAGGGTTTACTCTAAATGTCTCGGTTATTGTTCGTTACTGAAACTCTGTGTCATGGCAATTAACAGTTTTCCATCAAGTGTCGACGGTTGTAACCTCCACGCTTTCTCGTCGTAAATTCTAGCTTGTCACTTAAGCGAATACCCCGCTGTGACTTGGCGCTGGTTCTCTTCATAGTTTGTTGTTTGGATCTTTTCTAAAGACTGCAGTATGTCCTGAACCCTTTGTCTCTCGTCTCGTTTTTTGTAAAGTGACCTCGTTCCTTAGCTGCACCCTCGACACACGCTCACTTCAATTCTGCGTAAACGTCCGGTCGAGCCAAGTACATTGTTCGAATAGTTACGGTGTCATAATTATCCGTTGGCACGCTCCTGTCAACTTAAGTGTCACTTCTTATTGTTGCCTCGTACTGAACGCGCGTCTATTGTATGATAGGGCGTTAGTTGTCACCTACCCCAATTACTTTGTTTTATGGCTCTGTTCTTAGAGTCCTTGCCACCGTAGCGTGAGAATAACTGGTCAAGTGTGAAAATTAAATTTTTAATTTTTGACTGCTATATAGTCCCCAATGTGGATTTAATGAAGTGACCTCAGGGAACAATTGAATCCACATTCTGCGCCCTATGTCGCCGTGTCCACCTTCGTCTATGATAAACGTCTCTCGATGACCTACTTCCATGATGTATCGCACTTGGTATGCCTCCCTTTTGTTTAGGTCAATTACCTGAATTTATTGCCATCCATTTAGATTGCCTGAACGCATTTTACATGAACGCTTGCACGAGTTATTAGTATAACCGTGTTTACATCCTATCATAACAATATATAAATACTCAATAAATGTAGAATTAGCTACAAAACGATTTGACGTTGTTTCTTAAAGAATAGATATGTAATACATTAATAATGAAATAATATAAAATTCAATTATTTGAAGACTTTGCTTCACGTAATATATTAAAGAAAATACTTGATTAAGTGGTCCAAGTATTCCTCTAGTTACCTCCATTACATAATAGCATCATGATTTTGATTGATAACAGTGATGATCAGTGTACTGTTATCTCTAAACTACACTACAATCGATCCTATTAACTAAACATGTACATATATTCTTAAAGTAACCATTAAGTAGTCTTAATCTAACATCCATTTAAAATTGAGTTTAATAATTATACATGACTTTGTCAGCATAATTCGATTTACATGTGAAATATTGATCTATGTTGATCATTCGTATTCTTTCTTACATTTATTACACCTGTGACAATTTATTGCCGTGTAATTAGATTAGAAATTTATAAAGAAAATGTCCTCTTATTCACCAAATTCCATGATAAACGATTTTAATCAAAGTGTTAATTCACTTGTATCACTTAACACATTGTGAGTCCTTTTCACATATATTATTCCTAAAGATTTACATAAAATATTTTTAAATTAAAATTTACAATACATATAGTATTTTTATTTATGGTTGGCTAGCCTGAATGAGATTCCCGCGTCAATAGCCCTAGCGTATGTGACTCGACTCATCAGCTAACACCACCAGATATCCCTTTATTTTTCTTATAGATTATATCTCATCCTTTCGTTCATGGTATTTCTTGATTTGCTTGATGTTAAATTTTCCTCAGACCTTGTTTCCATCTTCGCAATCGACAAGTTCGTATGTTGCGTCTCCAAGAATCCGGTGTATTCTATATGGTCCACTATATAGTTCGTAGAATTTATCAATTTTCTTTTGAATCGCGTCGGATTGATAGTAAGTTCTTATTAACACCTTCTCTCCGACATCAAATCTAGTAATCGTTTTATTTTCATTAATTAGCCTTGCTTGTTTTTCTCTTTTGTTCTTTATTTTCATGAATATTTTGCTATTATCGGTTTTTTCAATTCCGATAATATCTTGGTCTAAATATTTCTTCCAAGCTCTCGTGGGTTTCTTGCCGAGGTGTGCTTCATAAGGTGTTACCTCTATGGTGTCGTGGTAGACCTCGTTGATGCAGCTCTCGATTATTTTGACGTATCGTGACCATTTGGTATGCTGTTCATGAACAAAGATTCTAAATAAATTGCTACGTTGCCTGTTGACTCTTTCAGCCAAATTAGCACATGGGTTTCTTATAGCTGTATATTTAGGTTGAATGTTCATCTCCCTCAGCCCATTCACCCATCTTCCGGAAGTGAACTGAGTTCCATTGTCGGTAAGTACCGCTTTTGGATAACCCATTTCTTCGCAGTATTGTTTCATTCTCCTTAATGTAGTTGTCGTGGTCGCTCTTCGGAGTGTAAACAATCTGACGTATATTGTAAAGTTGTCAGTAACTACAAACAGGTATTTAACTCCGGCAGCAGCGGTTGGTAAAGGTCCGTAGTAATCAGCACTAACGAGTTCACCCTTCCCTAACGGTGTAAACGCTTTTGTCCCACCGAACAAAACCCGGTTAGTAGTGTCCTTACATTTCTGACACACAACACACGTTTTTATGTGAACCTTCACTTTCTCTTTCATCTTGTCCATTGTGAAATGCTCTTGTAACGTTTCAGTGCATTTTTTCGCTCCTAAGTGTCCGTACATACGATGTATTTCAGTGATTAATTTTACAGCTACGCTATCTGGTACATACAATTTCCAGTCGTTCTTGCGTCGTCTGTATAATTTTCCATTTACATATTTATAGAATTCACTCAGTTCCTTATCTATACTTCCTATGCTAATTTTATCAATAATGGTTTTAAGTTTGTTGTCGTTGAGTTGGTATTTCCCAATATCTCGAATAATTCTACCCACCTCCTTGTCCATTTTAATTGTTATGCGATTAACCAAGTATTCGTAGATGTCCTCGTTGACTTCTTCTGGTGCGGCGTCTGTTGGATTTCTACTTAGAATATCGGCAACGACGTTGTCCTTACCTTTACAATGCACAATGTCGAATTTATACTCTTGAATACTTAGGATCCATCTTGTAATGCGGGAATTGTTTAAATGACATTTGTGTAAGAATGTCAGTGCTTTGTTATCAGTGATAACGGTCAAAGGTTGTCCCAAGATATAAATGCAAAACTTCTCTAAACATCGTACGATACATAGTAGTTCCTTTTCTGTAGTAAAATAATTCCTCTCGGCTCCTTTAAATGTTCTACTTGTGAATGCAATGACTCCTATTTTCCCTTCTTCATCTAACTGATACAATTGACCGCCATATGCGACATTACTGGCGTCACATTGCATGTAATACCTTTGATTAATCCGTGGAAATTTTAAAATTACCGTTTCGATGAATAATTCTTTAACTTGTTGAAAACAATTATTCAACTCCGGTGTCCAAATGAATCTACATCCCTTTTTCAATAATCCAAGTAGCGGTTGTGTGGTCTTAGCATACTTATCCGTGAAGCGGTTATAAAAGTTGGTGAGTCCCAAGAAACCTTTCAGCTGTTTCTGATTTTTAGGAATAGGAAACTTCATAATGGCGCTTATCTTCTCTTCCGTCGCCTGGATTCCCTGCGTTGTCAGGCGATATCCTAGGTACGAGATTTCCTGTCTGAAGAATTGTGACTTTTCTAAACTTATTGTTAAATTCGCTTTTCTTAAATTCTCTAATAATAAATCTAAGTGCGCTAAATGTGTTTCTATACTATTGGAATAACATAGACAGTCGTCCACATTTATAGGCATACCTAACTGATTGTTGATCTCGAATTCTACACTGTCCGAATTACTGGCCATCTTTGCCCTACTGCGCGTGATCATTCAAACTAGCCTCTACACTATGAATTATCTTTATCTTATTCTAAGTTAATCTAATCTACTGCCTGCTCTTTACCCAGACTTATACGTGATATTCTATCACGTATCAAGCCGTGCGGGTGGGCGCCAATTAATATATATAATATTAAATTGGATGTAATTGGTATTTGTAACGTCCCACGTTCTTTGGGCGGCAATTAATATACGGTAGATTTGGGTGATAATATGCAAATTATTATCATAAATTAATATTTGTAATTGCTTTAATTGTTAATGATGTAAGGGTTAATGAGTAGGCCCTTTATCAGTTTATTACCACCACGTAATTTAGTTACAAATCTACTGATTTACTTAGGTTGCTTCTTTAATGTTAAATTATAATAGTGATGTAACTTGTGAATAACACAGGGTTTATTGAGAATGATGAACGCATTATTGATTGGTTACTTAGGTACTAATTTATTATATGTTAAACATTTTGTATTCAAGAACAAACATATAAATATCTTCTTGGTACCTGTAAATAAATACAACATAAAAAATGCATACAATAAATCAAATAATATTATTCTACCTAATGCGTTCATTCACCCAGATGGATGGCTTTAATAGAACATAAATTTATATACTGAATGCAACCTTCTTTTACTAACTTTTCTCATATTTTCTCAGGGTTAGATTCTTGGAAAGAGACAGGACAGTAGTAAATTATGTTAACAAGATCATAAAAGAGTTACTTGATTTAGCTAATCCGTTAATCCATCGGCGCTATCTCCTGGTGATGATGATCGTTGATGATGTTGCTCCATTGAATGCGATGGTGATGATCACTTTCACTTGTCTCACACTCGCGTCGCTAACAGAATAGTGTTTTGTGTTACTCTATGTTCACACGCTCAAAATTGTCTCCGCGCATATGCATGTTTGGTTAAATGTTCTGTATGTTCTTCGTATGACTACGCAAAGGTATTATTGTGTGGATAGTTAATATTTCCTTTAAATATTAGTGTCTTGGTTATAGTGATTGATAGGTATAATTATAACGTTAACGCACATCGTGAATTACTGTTCGCTATACTGTTTTCTAATATGTACGATTATATATTCTTGGTTAAAGAAAGTTCAGTTCCATTCGCGTACTTTGAGAATACACGGTAGTTTGATATGCCGATGCACTTCGAAATTCGCGTGAATGTTCTTAGTAGAAATACGGCACTGAGTATACTTGCGAGATTGTTTATAACATCATTAGTCCGGTTGAATATAAGGCTCCTCGCAAACTGTTCGAGAGTTATTATAAGACTTTCAACGTTATTATTTCACTGCCGAAAATTGTAACGTGACTTCCGAAATTATTATAAGACTGCTGAAAATTTATAATAAGACTGACGAAAATTGTATTAAGACTCCCCTGTTCCGCGTTCGACAAGTACTTTTTATTAACATCTCCCTACTCGAAAATCTGTCTCTGGCTTGTCCACGCCTAAGATTACCATGATAGGCTGAAACTCTACCCTCTCTCGATGTCGTTTCCCACCATCTCGAAGTCTTCCAGTCTTCTACCCTCTGATTCGCTCTTCTGTTAGTTGCTATGGAAACGGGCCTCTTTTCCGCTCTCTCTCGTGAAATACTTCGTCCTGATAGGTAGCTAGAGATGTCCTTTGAGTCGTCTTGTCCAGGCGTCACTCTCGTTCTAGGAAATGCAAGCTATTTCCCGCGTGTCAATCAACCAATTGTGTGAGTCTCCTGCAAGGGTTTACTCTAAATGTCTCGGTTATTGTTCGTTACTGAAACTCTGTGTCATGGCAATTAACAGTTTTCCATCAAGTGTCGACGGTTGTAACCTCCACGCTTTCTCGTCGTAAATTCTAGCTTGTCACTTAAGCGAATACCCCGCTGTGACTTGGCGCTGGTTCTCTTCATAGTTTGTTGTTTGGATCTTTTCTAAAGACTGCAGTATGTCCTGAACCCTTTGTCTCTCGTCTCGTTTTTTGTAAAGTGGCCTCGTTCCTTAGCTGCACCCTCGACACACGCTCGCTTCAATTCTGCGTAAACGTCCGGTCGAGCCAAGTACATTGTTCAAATAGTTACGGTGTCATAATTATCCGTTGGCACGCTCCTGTCAACTTAAGTGTCACTTCTTATTGTTGCCTCGTACTGAACGCGCGTCTATTGTATGATAGGGCGTTAGTTGTCACCTACCCCAATTACTTTGTTTTATGGCTCTGTTCTTAGAGTCCTTGCCACCGTAGCGTGAGAATAACTGGTCAAGTGTGAAAATTAAATTTTTAATTTTTGACTGCTATACGCTTGCTATGACAGCCAAATGTACACATATCTTTGTTAATGAACATCCTTTGTTCTAATTAAATATTATATCCTTCACTCTCATTGATTACATAATTTACAGTAAAAAAATGACTCCATAATTCTGCAATTGCCCTATGGAAGTCCCATTACAGCAAGTAGATTTACAGTTGTTAACTCCATACTTCTTCATAGTCCTGTTCTTCATCTGACAAAATTTCTCTACCGTACCTAGAGAAATTTATTTAATATTTATAATTTCTTTTCCTCAAGATGTATATTCCTGTATTTGGAACATGTTTCGGGAATCCTATTGTTCCCATCCTCAGCCTTCCTAATTTTGTATCTTGTGGAGTATTTGTGTTTTGGTTGGTTGTTATGGTTTTCTGTTGGTTTTTGGTATTTTATACTGGTATTATTGTGTGTGATTGTGGTGTATATATTAGCTTTTTGAGTATTTTCAATGTTGAGAGTGCTTTGAAAATTGCATCATGTTTTGTATTGATTTGTTTAGTTTTGTGTTTGTATATTTGTAAATAGGCTACAACATGTTTCAAATAAGGGAAAAACATCTTGAGGTAAAGAAATTCTAAATATTAAATAAATTATATATGCATCAAGAAATAGACTGTAGCCAAAAGTGTTTAAAAATGTGTGTGTGTGTGTGTGTGTGACCAATTGAAACATTTTATTTTGTTTTTATATAGTATCCAAGTCACTTTTTCACAATAATTTAATTACCTTGTATCTGTCAGTGACTTCGTTCTAGCGTTTTTTATATAGACGCGTTTCGTGACGTGTCACATCATCAGTAATCCTCGTCAAATGTTAAAATTCACATAAAACACATTTGCACATATTTACTAAATCACAATAATGACACACACATAACATGATGTAACTTCGGCTCCGTTGGACCGGTCCGACCGCGCGTGTAGTTGCCGAGCCACTAATTAAACTAAGTCAATCCTTATCACCAGTCATTACCGTCATACGCGATTATATTTAGGGCTGTATCATATAGTGAGTGAGATTGAAACCTTAATTGTTCGTTTAATATACTGTTATTGTTGATATTCTTGTCTTTAAATAATTTATAAATCTCAAACTCCTCGAGAGCGTCCATTAACCTACCCTTACCGCGTACATGGATTGCTTTGAAATTAGTATTGAAATCTGTGTAATTATGGTTATACATCATTAGATGGCGTGCATAATTAGATTGATAATAAATCTATTAAGGTTTCAAACTCACTCACTATATGATACAGCCCTAAATATAATCGCGCATGACGGTAATGACTGGTGATAAGGATTGACTTAGTTTAATTAGTGGCTCGGCAACTACACGCGCGGTCGGACCGGTCCAACGGAGCCGAAGTTACATTGTGTTATGTGTGTGTCGTTATTAAATATGTGCAAATGTGTTTTTATATGTTTTATGTGAATTTTAACATTTGACGAGGATTACTGATGATGTGACATGTCACGAAACGCGTGTATATAAAAAACGCTAGAACGAAGTCACTGACAGATACAAGGTAATTAAAACAATTGAAACAGTTGTAGTAAATGTTTATAGTTTGTTAAAACAGCCATAAAGGCAGTATTTCATTGGGAAAAATAATAATTTATTTTTTATTTTAGGGTAGATATTTTATTTATATTTATTTTGTTACAGCATTATTTGCAAGACATCACTACAATTATAAAAGATGAAATTGTTTTAGAAGAAGTGGAAAAAGAAAAGAATACACAAGAGGTAAAGTTTTTTTTTTTTAATACAATCAATCTTTCATCTACAAGTAGGTGAGACAAATGAGATTCATGGTAGATCAGGCTTCCATTGAAGGCTGTCACTTTATTAACAAAATATTTTTGAAGTTGAACATTTATAGGTGAAAATTATATTCAGTCTTAGCCTTTGCGGTGCTCTGGGTGGGTATACACTTGAAATATTTATGTCCGTATGGTGCTCCGTATATGGTAAGTTGCACGTCATTTTAAATTGGGAAAGTGGTCAGAACGGTTTAGTATGCCTATGGCTGTTACACATGGAACAAGAATACAAGGTTAATGAATTGTGTGTAGTTATGAGTCAGCTGTTGGAACAAAGACAGTTCATTCAGTGTGTCTTGTGTCATGTAGAAGTTGAGATAATTCACAGATGAGTTTTTGTAAACGCTGATATTAAGTGAAATGTATATTTGTTGTAGTGGCGAGTTTATTTTTTATCTACATTTGCTAATTGACAGTTGAGTGCTTTGAGATTGTGTAATCTTTGCAGGTAATGACATGTATAATTGTTATTGTGGGCCATTTTATAAACGGTAGAGTGCTCCGCGCGTATACACACACACCGCTGCTGAAAGTATGGCACACAGGCAAAGCATAACTGCTCACACGTGTTGCGCAGCGAAAAGGTTAACCTGAGATGTCTTGCATTGATGCTGTCACCCAACAAGTTGAGTGCTAGTTGATTGGGATTGGTGATTCAATTTCAGGGGTTAGTTTATACAATAACATTGAATTTCCTATACCAATGAAACACTTGAATGTTGTCTTCTACACCTTTGTAATATTACATCAATAATTGGATGAACGAATCGAGTTTTGTTTTTACTCAACCTTTTTTTTGGCATTTGTCTTTCTGTCTGTTGGGGTATGTCTCACGATTACTTTTCAACACATCAAATTATTTTTGTAAACCTTGGGCTGTGTGTCTATTCCTGTACCCTACAGAACCCTATTGTTTTTGACACTGATCCGCCAAAATGTAGGTGGGAGAGTGGCAAAAATGTGTGGGGGTGAAAATTTTGTAAAAAATCACAAAAGTCTCGTGGAATATCGAATTAAAGAGAACTTTAACCATTATGAATTTACCTTTATTTTTAAAAATCTCAAAATTTTTTGATTGTGTCTTTTAATTGATGTCTGTTTTAAACACTTTTGATCTCTATAAGAAAATAAATTGATTGCTGCCATTTTATATCTGTAAGGGTGGTAAGATTCTTTCGGTATAATTATATCAGAATACGATTATGAATATATCAAATTGTAGTTTTTCGTTTTTTAAATTTCTGTATTTAAATCTAAGTAATTTATTTTCGTACCTCCTACCTCTTCTTTAAACTGTAAGTTTTTATCCTTATTATTTACCTCATTTATAAACGCATGCACTTCTTCTATACTTCCTTCCCAAATTACCAATACATCATCGACATATCTAGTCCATAATTTTGTATTTTCTCTGTACCTAGTGGAATTCAGTAGTTGCTTTTCAAAATCGTTCATGTATATTTCTGCAAGAATAGGGGATAATGAAGATCCCATAGGTAATGAAGATCCTTTTTTCTGTATATAAAACTTGTTATTAAACTTCAAGTAGTTTTGATTTAGACATTCTTTAACTACTTTAACAAATTCTCCCTTATTATTATCATTTATTAGCTTAATAACTTCGTTTACTGTAATATTAGTCTCTAACATCCAATGATATCAATTTTGTATTTTCATTTATTTTAATATTTTCTAGTTTCCTATCAGTTTTACATTATTTTCTATGTTATATTTTGTCCCAAATTCATATTTCTCTTTCAACATTCTGCTGATTTCCTTTGATAATTTATAAACAGGTGCATTAATAAAAGAAACAATAATTGGTCTAATTGGGTTTCCTTCATTATGTATTTTAACCTATATTTAAGTTGGTGCTCTTGGATTACTTTCCATTAAATATTTTTTTCTTTTTTCGTCTATAAATGTTGTTTGTTTCATCATTTGTTTTATCCTTGACTGGTACCTACTTGTACAGTCAAGTAAGTACAAGTACAACAAATAAAATGGCGGCAATCAATTCATTTTGTTATAGAGCTCAATAGTGCTTAAAAGGGACAGAAACAGAAGATAGGGAGATAAAAATGATAAAAGGAATTGTAAGGAACAAGAAGACCAACATAGTGGATAAAGTTATGGAAAGTATTAACATGCAAAAAGCTAAAAATGAACCAAAACAAAAGAATTATGCAGGGTCACTGACTTTGTAGGATCACATACCAGAAAAATTTTACAATGTTTTAAAAAATATGAGTAGATATAGCAATTAAAAAACGTGAAACAGTATATGATAAGACAAGGAATAAACATATAGAAAAAATTCCAATCTTACAGAGAAGCGGAGTTTATAAATTAAAATGTAAAGAATGCAACAAAGTGTACCTAGGTGAGGCAGGACGGAAATTCGAATGCAGGTTATCTAACCACAAACGTGGAGAAGGTAATAGAACAACAAATTGTTCTATGCAAGACATTTCATAGAAGAGAAACATAAGTTTGTTAATCCTTTAGAAGGCTATGACATTTTGAAATTAGTGAGTAAAGAACACGGTTAAAAAGAAGGCTTAGAGAGGAGTTAGAAATATTGAAAGAATGAGAGAAAGGGTTAGATAATTTAATGAATACTAAAACTAAATTTGAAAATGAAGAAATATTTTATAATATAATTAAGAAGGGAAAGGTAGTGATAGGCGGTCGTAGGAATGAATGAAAAGGGTGTTTACCTAAGTTGTTGTTTGCGTTGAATATAGAAAGAAAGAATATGAAAGGTTTTGACATAATATCGCATTCAAAAACTGCCAAAAATGAACTTTTAGTTAAAAGAGTGAGTGAGAAAGGTTTTAAAACGTTAGGTATTAAAAAGAATGTTACACACACAACACACAGAATGTACTAGAAAGAAATTTTAAAGTACCGACATGGGTGACTGAATTCGCTAGTTAATAATAGCCAGAAAGGACATTTAACTTATAGCTTGTTTACGAAAATGTGTATGTGTGGTAGAGCAAGTGGGGGTATAAAGAAGTTGTCTAGTCCTATTATTGTTATTTGTGATGTGATGATGAGCTGTGAAGTTTGAAAGTGCTAACCGGAATAATTTTTCTATAGTGGTGTGCAACAGTGTTAATTCTGTTTGAAAAAATATGGTAATCGGGATGTTATGCTAATCGAAAATGATGTAATATAAAAGTTCATTCAGTAATAAATGTACTTTGTTCAAAGTAGTGAGCAAGTTCTGCAGCTCAGGAAGCATATTAGTGTTGTTGTCTCATAGTTGTCTCTCACATGTCTAAACAGGTTTTGTGATTGTTTTGTATATAAAGAGTGGCCCACATAGAGTTGACTGTGGCAGCCATTATGGTTTTTAGTCATGTGATAGCTCATTTTGTTAAGTGTAGCAAACTTACTACAAAACTATACGCACAGGAGAAGTGCCACTACGTGTAAGGATTTTACAGCATATCATTTCAAACAGGTTTATGTGTCTTCATTTCAGATAATATACTGAGCTCCCACTGTTTTTGTGAAGTGTATAACTTGTGTATTGTCTAGGCGCTTCATTCCTCCAATTAGTTGTACCGACTACTGCCCATTTCTCTGCTGCTTAACAATGGACCGACAATCTCTTTGTTGATGCCCAGGTTCCCCATATCTAAAAAAGTTCAGTCTTCCTACCTTCTACCTTCATACTGTGGTGCCAAACTTTTAATACTGTCTCTTATTCTTCCTCTTAATCATTTGTGTCATCACAATCTGTTAGTGTGTCCACTGTATGATTTGGCCAACCAGGCACTGACTTGGCGGCTTCAAACTGTAGAGCATAGACAGGGGCATCCACTCTATTCTGGTGTATTGGCATTTGTAACACTTGTTGTAGTTCACTATCTCGGACACCATCAGTAAATATCTGTATCACCGATGTCATTCAAAAATTCTCTGGTGCTCTATGATAGGCCAGTCTAACTAGTAAGTCAATACTTGGTTCAAACTGTTTATGACTCTCTCCGGAATACTGTCACCTTGCTCTTAACTGAGTGCAGTACAAGTCACGCAGGTGTTTATCCCCATACTGTAATTCTAGAGCTGTAATCAGTTCTGCAAAAGAGTTCTGGCTGTAACGTGACACTTTCTGTAGTAGGTCTAAGGCAGGTCCTTGAAAGCAAGAATAAATGAAACCAATAATGTGTGCTTGTGACTTCAAATTGCTAAAGATATGTTGTCCAGTAGTGCTTCTTTATCAAATGTTGGACCCTTGACATGAATAGGCATGACTGCAGTCAAAGTGACTCTCTGTTATCCTATTTTCTGTATTTTTTTGGACTTTACCTTTTTTGGTACAGTCTGTTCAGCAATTTGTTTTGAAACACATGGTTGCTTTTTTATTAACTGTTCAACTTCTGTTATAACCTGTTATTTTATATTTTCAGTTCACTTTCTACTACAGATAATCTTACCTCTTGATCCTACAGATATCTTAATCTTACCACTGAGATCACTGTGTAATTCACCCACACCTCCACTTAGTAGAACCCAACTCTGCAGCAGTATGCTCCTGCAAATTCCTTTGTTCCTATATCCGTGCTTTTATGTGTTCTGTTTCTTGCTTATGTTCTTCTTTTTGTCATTATATGTCAAGCAGGGATGCTTTTTATGATTCTTCTGCTTCTCATTGTTTCTCATCCTGTCATTTCTCTGATTTTTCTGCTTCATGGTGTCATCATTTCTCTGCTTCTTCTGCCTTCTGTCATTATTGTTCCATTTGCAAAAGCAAATGCACTAGTAAATTTGTAAACAATTCTTGGTACTGTTGCCCCAGTAATTGATTTTGATAAAAAGTTTTGATTAATCACACACACACACACACACACACACACACACACACACACACACACACACACACACACACACACACACACACACACACACACACACACACACACACACACACACACACACACACATCTCTCAGCATTAGTGGCACAAGTTCATACACACGTACAAGTGGCAACGTCAGAGTTAAACACGCTACAACATAGATCTTTTACCTGTGATTTTGACAATTTCATTAATTTTTGTATACACACCAACTTATTATGGATACACTCGATATCCATTGTTGTGGCAACCGTGCCACGCTTATTATAATTCGTGAACTCCATACACACGTTGCCACAATACGTTCGTATCCATGTCGTGTGTATATAGCGTTGCCAATTTTCTTCGGGCAAAGCGCGCCAAAACTCACTCATAGCAACAAGACACTTGCAACTTGTTTACTGCTGATACTATGTTGACAGTCTTCAAGAATTTTTTTCTCGTTGTCATGCGGGTCTTTGCTTAGTTTGCGTGGTATAACCATTACGCTCAATTTTCTTAATTGTTTTCCAACGAATAAGAGCAAATGTTTTAAAATATTCTGAGCATTACTGATTAATAAGCGCATTGTGTTTTGCATATTTTCATTTATTATTTAATCTTGTATTAAATATAACAAAAGCTTATATTGTAAAGTACAAACGAAGAACGTATTTTAGTGGAAAGGGTGCAATTATTTCAAATTTTGTTTAGTTAAGAGTGTCAATGACAACTATATTTTTAGATAGTTTTCTGTATAAAGAAGTCTGTGCAGGTTTGAATAATATAATAACAATTGTGTTTTTGTCCCCGTTGTTTTATTATTACAACGCTAATACAGAAAAATATTCTCATGATTGAAAACTCAGTGGTACAACGACGGTAGCGTACCGGAAATTTACACTTTAGTTTAGATTCTTTAAGTTATATGCGATTTTCAGATGAAGAGCGTAAAATTTTGTAACTAACTGGTTGTTTGGTGGGGCAATAACGCCAATTTATTGAGAATGTTTAAAGTTATTTCAATGAAATGAGACACAAATTTATTAAGAATTCCTTTTATTTAATATTTCAATAAACTCAGAAACAAACTTTATTTCCACCAGTTTTGCGCTGTTAGTCGTCGGTGATAAAAGTAGCCTAGGTGGTTGCATCGTTCTTTAACAGTATTTCTGTGTATACGACGTTCTTTGTATATGCCGTATCACCATCTTGGCATAGATCGAGTCTACACTGCAGTAGGCCTACTCTGTCAAAATCCCCTGAAAGTAAACACAGCTCAGCTTTGGTTGATCAGGTTGCAGTTGTCGTTTAACGGACACTCAATAATTCGCGTTTGAGTTTCTAAACATATTATTTTATTTTATTTATAAACTTATTATTTGAAATAATTTGCATTATTTCCATCCAATTAACTTTGCCAAATACATGGTTAACAACTGAATATTTCTTGCATATAAATCTGCTGGGAATATTAAAAATATTTCTATCGTGCTGTGTTTCCATCACAGGAAAAGTTCTGTTCCCCAATCGAAGTTTCCACTCCACAAATTGTTGTTCATTAGCACTGGCACACATATTTTAGGTCAAATACAGTATGGTTATAAAGGTAAAAGTTTTGTTTGTTTGTCCCGCCTTTGGGACTAACGTTAAGACCACTGACTAACGTGAAGTATCCACTAAAAGTATCACTTTTCCATCCATCTGAACTATACTTAATAATGGATGTCTCGAAGTATACACCGAACTATACACTTCATTATGTTTCAAAGTAAATGATCCATACTGCTACTGCAGAGATCATTGACATCTCATGAATTAGAATAACTGACTCTTTGTGTAGAACTGTAGCTTTTTCTGACATAGTCTTAATGGAGGAAACTGAAGAAGGCAACACTGGAACAAGAAGACCAAATAACTAATGGAGTATAATTCCTGTAGCCAAAAATTGCGCAGGTTTGCATGTCCATTTTGTTACTAATGCTAAATGAGCCTGTTCCCTAACAATATTCAGAATATTTGCGAATACGTAGGTCATGCTACGTTCTGCTGCGGCTTCTAAGAAGAACAGCTTCTCAATTGTCTCGCCTGCTATGGCCTACATAATTTTATTTACAACTAATTGTCTGTTTTTCATTTAATTTGCTATGTATATTAGCACCATGACTGGCCTCTTCATTCATATTGCGTACAGGGTTAATAAGCATTGGATTATTTGGTATTGGCAAGCCGATGCTCCTGCACTCCAAACCATTACTTCTTAGAATGTAATGTATATCCTGCAATGCTGCATTTTCAGCTGCATTTCCTTCAAGGGCCTGCGTATCGTCTACATTTGTGTTTTGATAATCGTTTACACTTGAAACGGTAATGTTGGTTTGTAGAAGTACCACATTAATGAGAACAACTCTCGTAGTTGACACGACATGTACAGTATGTGCTCTGCATTTCCTCCCAACATTTGTGCCAATCTGTGTCAATTTCAAGTAACCCACATGCAAGAGCCTCTCCTTTGTATGGCTTATAAGTTGCGTATGTATTGCTGTAGCTGCGTGGACATGCGAATGATGTTCCTCCTTTAATATGAAGTAGTAACATACGTATGTAAAATCTGTTATGATCGTTTGGTGCGACAGTGTACATTCTCCCTATCATTTTGCAACCATCTCTCTTTCCTGGAGTCCATTTGTTATCAGCGAATCCGTAAAGTCCTGAAATGCCACTATACAGGAATTGACAAGCACAGGGGTCGCATTGATTAAAATCAAACCATGATTCCATCAATGTTGTGCGTTTTGTTGCAGGTCCTTGGATTGCATTCTCATCCCCTGCCCTAATACACATTATAATATCCATCTTCAAGCATAACTAAGCGAACGATTGTATGTGACTGAGCATGCATTTATTTTGAATGAAGGCACAGAATATCTGATGAGAGCTAAAGTATGGCATATTCGCGTATGTTATAGTTACAACATATCCAGTTAATGATCGTCACTGACGCTTCTTACAAATTGCATACATGTTGAGTCACATTATTTATACATGTATTGGAATAGGTTTTCAATATTGATGTGAGCATTGTACTGTAGAATTAGGAAGCGATTGTAGAGAACGAATCACGATTATCAAATTTTATATTCCTTTTAGTTCAACAATTCCGTCATCTCGTCTCCGGTACTTTGGATAACCATTGTTATTTTCAGTACTTTAATGGAAAAAGTTGCTCGGTTATTATGTGTACACATTCTATCAATCATGCAAGGAACATTAGGATTACGAGCTCTACAAGATCCATGTATCATAGTCGAGATAACAATTTTATGGAACCTTGGAAAACTGACTGGGTCAGGTATTTCTCCGCACAAAACTTGGGAGAAGCATGAGGTAGTGTATTAATCCACGTTTCTGGGATTCAATAATAAATATGTGTAGACAACAACTGCTCACAATGAGTGATTTTTTAGTAAGTCACTTTTATCACTAGTTGAGTTTGCAACAAACACTCCAGAAACCTATCACGACGATCGGCAGATTTTTCATTTTCACCAAGTTAAGAAGTTATATCTGTCCATTTCGAATTGCAGGTCATGGTTAAAAACCTGTCCAGTTTTCCAGATTCGCCATCACATCCTGGTACCGAAGAATCATGTTACGTAGACTGCTCCTTCATGTTCGATAACCTCGGCCGTATAGTGCGTAAGGATTATTAGCCAGGAAGCTGCCAGGATTGTGTGTAACGAATGTTGAAACTCTTCGTTTTCAATACGAACAATACGTATGTCATATTCTGCCAAAGAATAATGTTTGTCACCAGCAAGTGGTAAATGATCGGAAATATATTGTGAATCTGTCCCTAAAATTTTAAGGAGTAGAAACCTGTACCAGGGATACGATTTTCGTGACCAAAAAGTAAGAGAATGCCCTCATACTATTATATTTCCGGATGTTTTGGACAAATTTAATGTTGTTAAGAAGTAATTCTTTCAGTTGCATACTTACCTGAGTTCTGGAAGGGAATAGACCGTTATGACAAGAATTGAAATTACCATTTACTGACTCGTTAACGAAACGCAAGGAATGACAGTAAAAACATTAAATATTCATTCCATTCAGACAGTGCTTAAATGTGGTAGATTCTTCCAATAAAAGATTAATGAAAAACAGATGGGCGTACGATGTACCTGCCCTGCGATAACACTCAATACGTGTGTATAGAAATTCCTACGCTCAAATTCATTACGAAAATCACTGTCGCGTTTTGCTCATGTAACAGTACTCATCGCAAATACTGTAGACACAAGCCGACTCTATGTGAATATGCTGGAAGCTTTAAGGGAAATGAGCGGCCAACAGCGAAGCACATTCGAACCTGCCAACAGACAGATGGCAATGTACTGCAATTCTCCCTCTCGCTCGATCGTTTCAGTATATACAATCCAGTACTTTACTTTAAAAAAATTTGAAACACAAAATAGAACTGTACAAAACTTATTTTTATATATAAAATATATATATATGTAATATTTAAAATTTATATTTATTTTACCTCAAGATGTTTCGGTATTTCCAAGATGATTTTTCCCCTATTTTGGAATATGTTTCGGTACCCTTAGTGTTCCCATCATGAGCCTCCCAATTTTGAGAATTGTGTAGTACCTGTGTGCTGGTTGGCGGTTGTTATGGCTTCCCGTTGGTTTTTGGTTTTTTAATAAATATTAAATATATTATATACATCAAGAAATAGACTGTAGCAAAAAGTGTCAGCCATGGCACGATGTTTATTAAAACAGTAAATTAAAAATAAATAACTATTGTATGTATTTTTTATTTCCCAGTTAAAGAATTGTCGAATTAGATAAACTGAATTATTGATTTAGTAAAATACAGTACGGTTTTAAGTAAAAAAATATATGATTTTCTTTTTGAGAGACAAGGTTGAATTTTCGTATTGTTTTTTATGAATCATCATGTCAAACATGTCAAGCATGTACAGCTGCTTCGTGACAGAGCATGAGCATGAGCAGACATGAGCATGCTACTAAACACATGAAATATCTTGGTTTCATAATAGACAGTAATCTCTCGTGGAAATGTTTTATTTGTAACCTGAAGAAATAGTTATATACATTCTTACGAAAATTCTATTAGTTACGAGATTTTTGTCACGAAATAATTATTCCTCGATAACATCCAGATAAGTCCTGTGATCAATTCACGGCCGTGTAACTGGTTAGTTCGAATTGCTTACTACAGTTGTCTTGTGTAAGATTTTCGTACTGATGACTAACAAATTGTTTCATGAAGGTATGCAGCAATTGTTGTCAGATGTCGTATTATCAAGGAGAACTATGTAATATGAGACATCAGCTGCCTTGTGTATACTATGCACACAAGCCAGTTATAACATCTTTACTTGCGTTATAACATAGGGAACCCGCATTAATTGGTTTTGCCAATTACACAGGCTGCCTTCGTTGTAACAAGCTGAAAATTAATCAAATCACTAAAACAATTAATATACAAGGAACTTGGGGGGGGGTAGTCTGCTGATTTATACACTCAATTTAGTATTGTACTGAAGATGACATCTCTTTATTTATGTCTATTTGATTATACATAACATATCAACTTTTAACTTACAGTGAAAATTGTAATGGGTTTTCTACATTAAGATTTATAATACAGTTAGCGCATTTTACCTCGGATCCGAGTTTATGTGTATTACTTAGGAATTTAAAGTTTATTCTACTTCATTAATGAATTACTTTATTACTCTTTATACCATTTGAGGAATGGTTTCATTTAGTAGTGCAATGTTCCAACGCTACATCACACGTGTTACTTTACAACTTATGGTTACTGAAATTACTTGTTACAACATTTATTCTTAAACTTTAGAGATCGTCATTTTAAAGTCTTTTAGTTTACAATTACTTCTATTTCAAAAGATACATATCCACGGAAGACAAGCCTCCGCGTCACCTCTTAGTTAAGGGTTTTAGTCCTTGTCCTCCACGCGTGATTCTTCGGTCCTTTCTCTGTAGTGGGTTGTCATCGGGGTAGTCTTTCTGGTGAAGGTCCTCGGACTCAACTAATGTTGATTCGGATGTTACGGTGTCATGAAGTCGTCCTGTTTCTCGGTGGTATTGTAAATACAGTTGAGGTCTTCGTCTTCACATTTTACAGTTATGCACATCACATTTGGTAATAGTACGGTTGTATCTGAATTGACATATACAACTCTAAAATAACTTTACCTATATTTCTTACTGGGAGATGTCACCTTACGCACTTAATTTTCTACATTACTTTTTTCTGTTACACACTACATTCTCGTTATATAACTCTTCACACGGTTATTTGAAACTAATAACCACATTTAACAAAAAATACATATTTTGTACAGCGCTCTGCTTTGAGCTGCTTACTGGTTGAACGACGCATCATCTCTCCTCTCTAACTATGTAGGAAGGGTCAGTTAATCACGCGGAGGTTACGCGTCACAGCGAAATAGTTCCACATTTCTCCTTTATTTAAATGGTTAAAGTTTGACTTTTTAATTATTCAGAGATATTCTTAATTACAGACGTTATTAAAGTACACTACTGTGGTCTTGTTTAATTATTTAAATAATGTCAAATTTACAAGTATTATTAGTTTGTTTAGGGGTCGGAATTCAAGTTAATTCCGGTTAGCGCATGTCTATGCAGGGTTAATTAACAAGGTTTACCCTATCTGTACACTCGTATTCCTTTTTATTTTATTATTAAAACTCTATTAAAATTATTATAATTTTATGATAGCGATAAAATTTAGTTTAAATGTGCGATTTTATTAAAATTTAAAATTTCTCAGCCTTTACATTACCTATTTATTAATTACTATATTTTTTATTAAAGAAATCGTCACACAGTTGAAGACATAATACGCAGTCCTGTTCGAATAAACAAACTCGTATTCATTCATTGTCCGGTCTTGGATAAGTAGTCACAACTGTTGTGTGAATATAAACACCAGACAAGTTGAACAAAAGAAGGCAATGCTTTATATCCGCGTAAAAACGAGTGATAATTTAAAGTAATAATGTGCATTTTAGATAATTTATTTACATTTTCTGATGAACCTAATTTTCATCATTAAATTATACATAACAGTATAACAAGTATTTACATTACTACTCTTACTTTATTACATATTTACACAAATATACTCCAGAAATATTTCAGTGTTCACGTAAGTTTTATAAGAACAAAAGTAATGTTCTCTTAGTTTAGTGTTCATTAGTTTAAAATGCTTTAAGCTTAGCAAAATATTCCGTTGCTTAATATTCCTTATTAAGTTATTAGTATTAAGTTTATGGCCTGGCTTAAACGCGCGAATACAGGCGCGCGCGCGTATACACACATATAAACTCATGACATTTCAACAATCTGATGTTGAAGACTCCAATCGTGGGTATTTTATAGATACAACCTTTTTAGACTTGTGCTTATTGTGGGAAACATATTGTACAGAATACCGTAACGTTAAATGAAATGTATTTACTTTATTCAGCTGTTAAAATAAGATACTTAAATTGGATTGCATTTTGTAATGTATTTGTATTTTTATTAAGTATGAACTACAAAGTTTAATTTAAATTAAGATTAAAATTGCCGTTGATTCACTAAGATTAAAAGTGCCGTTGATTCACAAGAATTTACTGTCATATGTTCTTCTCTGATACGCTTTAAATAACGAAAATTCATATCCTATAATTTACAATTCAGGTCAAATCAAGTAGTAATCCAGTCCAGTTCTCGATGTGCCACTATTAAAGAAGGAACATAATTCTTATTAAAAATAACGAAACTTTTTAGACCTGGTATTACTAGATGGTAAGTAAATAATCAAAATGTTTTATACAATTTGTAGGTTCCTTGTTATTCAGTTCATTCTATTTATAATCAAGTTAAAAACATTCGCTAGCATTTTGTATTTAATTCCTTCAAAAAAAAAAAAAACTCGGAAGAAAATTTTTAAAACGGTTCGAGTAGTTTTCAATATTGTTCTTTTGGAAAATAAGGGCATTACAGTCTGTGTTATGAATACCAATTTGTTTTACGCCCTCAAAAGAAACAATACTGTGTATTCATTAGATGTGTCTGTAATACTGGCTTGAGCAGAAGCATGACAATCAGAAGCCTCTGATGTAATAACCTGTTTAATTACGCAGCACTTTCCGAAACTATATCTATGCGCCAATCAGATTATACCTTTAGTAAGACAAGATAACAGTTTTGAGTACACGTTGCCGCTGTGTAGTCACAATTAGTATTCATGAATCCGAGCTTTAAGTGAATCGGCCTATCGTGTTGTCGTCATTTTGCTGTCGGTATAGTCGTTGTTTAATGATGTACAGTAACATGACAACAACGTAACTACACACATAAATGAATAACCATTGATCCCGACTGCCATCCTTTTGACCGAGGGTGTATTAGATTTTTAACTGTTTACACAATGATTTTTTTACTTTCTTATTTGGCAATGAAAGTACTGTAATTGATAATTAAGTTCTTTATTTGGGATCAGATTGTAATTTCGTGTAGACCTAATTACGTAGCTGTGGCATCTATTAATACACGTCCAACATTTTTTATTACAAGATATGTAGCATGCACAGAATTAGCACCAAATAAATACCAAAACTATTAGCTTATTACAACTTTATATTTTGTAACAATTTGTTTGTATGCTCGTCATGTACTAACATTAAAAGTTATAAATACGTTTTTAAAACAGTGATTTCAGTAAAAGAGTGTAGAAATAGATAAATAAAGATACGTGTAACACAATACAGACAGAAAACGGGACTAAACAATTAAGAGACAAGTATCCTTAAATAAGCAAAGTCAAAATACAGCAATGTAGGTACGACACGAATAAATACATAAATAAAATCTCAAAGGATTAAAAACACATAGAAACAAAA
The DNA here is from genome assembly GCA_034769895.1 of Magicicada septendecula. Lineage (NCBI taxonomy): Eukaryota > Metazoa > Arthropoda > Insecta > Hemiptera > Cicadidae > Magicicada > Magicicada septendecula. The sequence continues at coordinate 548,626,775 of CM068368.1, forward strand.
TAACAATTAAAATGTATTTTATTTGTGTGTGTGTGTGTGTGTGTGTGTGTGTGTGTGTGTGTGTGTGTGTGTGTGTGTGTGTGTGTGTGTGTGTGTGTGTGTGTGTGTGTGTGTGTGATATATATTACATTTAATATTTATAATTAAATTTACCTCAAGATGTTATTTTGTTTTAACAAATAACATCTTGAGGTAAATTTAATTATAAATATTAAATATATTATATACATCAAGAAACCGACTGTAGCAGAAAATGACTAAATATATATATTATAACAGGACCAAATATTATTAATTTGGAGTTATATGTTAAGTGTATACTATATTCATGTTTAAATAAATTTTAATAGTCGAAACTCCACTCAGATGTAATAGCGATCAAAATAATGGATTGTAAAAGACGCACACGTGGTTGTTACATAATCAACTCGCTGTGGAACGCATACGACCACACCCAAACTTTCAATTGTTAATATTTCGGAAACCAGTAAATTCAGGCGAAATCCATTATAGCCAAAATGTTTGCCGAAATATTAATAATGGGGTGTGCGAATTTTATGCAATATAATTAAATAATACATTTAATATTTATATATAAATTTACCTCAAGATGTTAATTTTCTATTGCCACCAAATAGAAAAATAACATCTTGAGGTAAATTTATATATAAATATTAAATGTATTATATATATCAAGAAACGGACTGTAGCAGAAAGTGATTGAAATTAAATAATAACAGAGTTAATTAATTTTATGTGAATAACTTCTGTAATAATTGAGCTACATTAAAGAGCTTTTAATATGTTATAACTATAAGAATTTACAACAAATTGTATATTTTCGAATTATCACAACTTGGTTTGCAACCAAGATAATTGCAATATAAAAGTGCCACAGGAAATCCGGAACGACAATTCAGTTCCGTTGTGTTAAGAATATTAATAATAATATAAATTCTCCGTCTGTGGGAAACTAGTTTCGTTCTCACGGACTAAGGTGATTCAAATTTTGTGTAGTAGGGAGAGTGTGTCAGCCAATCAAATCATTCGAAGAAATCCCTACCAGCGCGGAGTTTTGGGGCTGATCGAACACTCTACTGCCAGTATTCAAGAAGAACAGACGTATATCTTCGATCGTCTCAAAACCATAGTTTTGTGAAGACTCTACGTTGTCAACACGCATAATTACGATCATTATAACACAGATCAACTGTAACGATTTGTAATTACAGCGTCACGTCAAGATACTCTTTCTACATCAACAAACAAGCTTATTGTGCACTACAAGCTGTGGTCATAAGCACGCAAGAGATCTACAAGACTACAAGACATTACTTCAAGAATACGACAGTGAGGCCGTCTAAACCATTGCGAATCAGCTGACGAGCAGAACTACCACTCGGAACGATGCACACACACGCTGACGTGGAACGTGAATCGATGAGGGACGTGAAGCAGTTCTCGCAGAAAGCCGCAGACGTAAAAACTTCAACAAATAGCAGGAGAGGAGAGTGTTGCTGATTTCCGAGCTCAACACCGAAACCCAGGACGCTCAAGTAGATCACTATCTCTAGCCGATTGGACAAGGACAGCGAGGGACATCTGGAGCATCTCTACGATCCACATTAGAATCAGGAAAGTCAAAATCAAGTTATCTATTTTTCAACTGTTAAATTTTCTTTCTTTTTTAATTAAAATCATTGTAATAAATTATTCAGGTGCCAGAAATCAAAGACTCTAGTTAAATAAGAATTATTCATGTGTAATAATCTGTATAGCCAGTATAAGTAATTAATAAGCTTTAGTTAAGAATTAAAGGTAGATAAAACAAAAAGCGCTATACAAGTCTTAACAAAGAATTAAATAATTTGCTCATACTGCAGTATACGAGAGTCAAGTCGCTAATAAATAAAGGGACGTGAACTAGATCGTCATGCCTAGTTTATTTTGGAATATATTCAATTAACTTTAGAGTTTTTATTTCATCAGAATCAAATTTTAAAGCCATTTAAATTAAATTAAATTAAAGTAAATTAATTAATTAAATTTTCAGTTAAAATTAACTCTTTCAAAATAACGAGCTCAACTTCTAAAATTATCAACCATTTAGAAAACATTATTCAAGATCTATTTATTGTTTAGTTGTAAGAATATTTGATCATATAAGCATTTTATTCTTGTGTGTCATTGGAGTAATAAACACCGATTTATTACCCCATATTGTATTTTTTTATTGCTGTACTACGGAGCCTACCAACCTCACAAAACTCTTCACTTTTAAAATAACTTATTTAGTGTGCTGTTGTCATATATTTGAGTTTACATACTTGCGAAATCAAATCCAAAATCCACACGCCCTAGTCGGAAGAAAACCGCAAGATCGGACAGCAGGTAGGTGCTCATACATTCACACAACACAGCAACACGCATTAAGTAGAGTTACATATGGCGCTCCAATATCGTGGGGCTCGATAAATTTAAAGTACATTAAATTTGCGTTCCGAACAAGACATTTAAGTAGAGTTATAAATGGCTTGCCCGGAACGTGGGGCACGACGAAATTAAATTACATTGAATTTAAATTTAATTTACGTGAAAACAAAGTTTGCTGTTTTAACTTTTAAAACAGCTGGCGTCCAACTGAACAATCCCTTAAGAAAAGTTTTGTGGTTGGTAGCGGTACAGCAGTCAAGTGTATTTGAAATTATTGTGTATTTGAAATTGTTGTGTAAAAATGGATATGGAAAAAATACTTAAACAAATGCAGCAGATGAACGCGGACATGAAACAAGCAAACGCGGAATTAACTGCTAATATGAACGCGGAATTTGAGCAAATAACAGCCAATGCTGAAATAAACAACGCAGAGTTAACGGCCAAAATTGACGCGCAAAAATCAAGTTTAACCGAAGCATTAGAGCATAGTAACGCAGACATATACGCCGAGATAAAACAAACTAATAAAGAAATTAAGGAAAGTAATAAAGAACTGACTGCTAGAGTCACCGAAATCGCGGATAGCAATAAAGAAATTAAAGAAAGTAATAAAGAGTTAACCGCTAAAGTTACGGAAATCGGAGAAAAAGTACGTACGGTTGAAACGAAAATAAACGAACGGTTTAAAGTTTTTGAGACCACCATGCAAAAATCGTTTATCGAACAAGTTACGCGTATGGAGGGCCGATTCAAAGAACACATCAGTAGGTGTGAAAAACAGACCGCTGATGTTGCAAAAAAAGTTGACTCGCTCGAGATAAAAATACAAGCCGATGCGACAGAAACTCAACGCCAAGTAAGTAGACTTGATGCTTCAATAGTAGAAACGCGATCAAATATAGATTCTAATAAAGAAAGTGTATTGCAAGCACTTAATGACGAGATCTTGAAGGTACGACAGGAAGTACGCAGGAGATCCGCTCCTAATATTCTAGTACAGGGACCTGTCGACGAAAAGAATCGTGTATAGTTTACAGGGGAAAATAATGAAAACCCTATTGAATTTTTGTTAGCCTGTGAAAATGAAATGGCGAGGGTAGGTTTGAGACTCGAAGATCAAGATAAAATACAATGGGTAGTAAACGCGATGCATGATTCGGCGCGTAAGTGGTGTAATATTGTGCGTGATAAAGTGACCACATACGCGGAATTCAAACAGAAATTTGAAAGCCGGTATTGGAATTCTCACACACAAAGACTGTTACGGAATGAATTAGAATATGGACGTTTTGACCGAAAATTGGGTATAACGCCGGAAAATTATATCATCCAGCAGGTCGAGCGCGCAAAGCATTTAACCCCAGCATTTTCAGAGATCAACATTGTCACTAAACTAGCCTATCATTTCGACCACAATATACGGGTAGCTGTGTTTACGCAAGGTATATGCACGGTCGATGAATTGCTCATTTTAGTGTCCCAAAGTGAGACAGTTTTTGATTTAGGCGGTTGGCGTTATAACCCAGATTTTCGCCGAAATAACGACGGACAAAATACCCGGGTACAATACCATCCGCAATCTGATCAGAGACCAAGTACAAGTTCTACTCCACCCCAGACACTGTCGAAGCCGCCAAATAAGACCTTTGAATATAAAGGTAAACCAAATGTCGGTAGACAGAAGGGGCAAAGTAAGGGCAGCGATGGGACCCCGATCAGAGCAATTCAAACGGTCGAAATAGCGAAAAGTGATACAACTGCGAAAGACAGCGATACGCAAAGCGTTAAGGACCCTAGCAATAAATCAAAAAATTATCAATCTGCAAAAAACGTGCCGAAATGCGCCTCCAGCAAAGACGCGCTATAAACCCGGCAAAAATATGTAGATGTAAGCATGCTAGATATAAGAACCATATATTGTGTGAAAAGTGTACTTTTGATTATGTAACTTATATGCCTGTTAATAATGTGTTCCCACCGGACGTCAGGGATCCGTTGCTGGAATCCGGTACCGCACAACAAAGGCCAGTGAGCGCGGCGTGTCCGGTATTGCACGCCTTTGTCAACGGTGTTCCCACACAAATTTTGTTGGACACCGGTAGCGTTGTTTCCGGCGTAAGTGAAAGATTCCTACGTGCCAACAAAAAGCATTTTCGTACAGCCCCGTCACTTCCAATAAATCAATTTTATATACGTACCGCTACAGATACCAAAGAAAAAATTGACACGCAGTACTATCTAACAATTATGCTAGAAAAAGTGCAATTTGAGGTTTGCATAGTAGGTATAAACAATTTGATATGTGATGTGTTATTGGGGGTGGACGTATTAGGGCAAATACGCGTGGAGATTAACACTAGTGAACACCTATTAAAATGTAATATTAACAACATTAGTTACACCTTCAAATTGAACACACACACACACACACACACACACACACACACACACACACACACACACACACACACACACACACACACACACACACACACATACAAACCCACGGTGACCCAATTAAAATTACACAGCCACCGAAACAGATAATTAATTATAAAAACGGTGAACAGGGGGAAACAACCTTAGATTCCCAAACTGAACGGAGATTGTCGTCGCTGCAAGAAGAGTTCAGCGATATCTTCAGTGAGGAACACTCAATCACGTCAGTTTATGAACACAAGATTAACCTCATAGAACCGGAGAAGTTCATAAGAAGAATTACCAGGTACCTATAAAGTACCAGGCTGAGGTCCAGCAGGAGATACAGCGGATGTTGGAGGAGGACATTATAGAAAGATCTAATAGCAGCTTTCTCAACCCACTGCTTGTTGTCCGCAAGAAGACTGGAGAAATCCGACTCTGCCTGGGTATGCGGAATTTAAATAATCTGGTAGAAAAGGAATTTGACTGCGCGCCAACAGCGGAGGACCTCTTCATAAAATGTGAAGGAGCCAGGTACCTCACAAAGCTAGATCTGACAGCGAGCTTCTGGCAGGTCCCTCTGTGCGAGCAAGACCGTAAGTATACAGCATTTATTTATAACAACAAATGCTACCAGCACAAGGTGGTACCTTTTGGCCTTAGCACGAGTCTCGCCACTATTGTAAGATGCCTCGAGAGAGCTCTAGGACCCGAGGTAGACCCTTACACTGTGATATTCGTCGTTGACATCCTCGTGATATCCCGCACTTTGGAAGAACACTTTGAGCATCTGAGGAGCGTCTTCCAGAAACTGAGGCTAGCCAACATCAAACTCAAACTACACAAGTGCGAGTTCATTAAGTCTCGAATGAAGTTCCTGGGACATATAATCTCAGCTACAGGCATCAGTACGGACCCAGAGAAGCTCAGGAGTATTGTGGAGTTCCCGGTGCCCAAGAACCTCAAAGCACTACGAGCATTCCTTGGACTCACGGGATACTACAGGAAATTCACCAGCAAACGCCGAATACACAGTCCCCTTGCTACAGCTGGTACGCAAAAATATAAAGTGGAAATGGGGTTCTGAACAGAACGATGCGTTTGAGAGGGTTAAGGGCTTATTCCAAACTAACCTACAGTTGTTCCATCCACAACAGGGCAGGAAGTACGTAATGTATACTGACGCTAGCGAGTAAGCTATTGGCGCCGTGTTACACCAGGAAGATGAGCAATGAAGTCTTCATGTTGTTGCATACGCTAATAGAACGCTCAAAGGCGCTGAGTTGCATTATTGTACATCTGAGAAAGAAATACTCGCCATCATAAACGCTCTCAGAAAATTCAGACATTACCTATACGGTACCCATTTCGAGATCCACACAGACAATCAGGCGTTATCCTTTATATTGAAATGCCGACTATCCAATTCCCGACTAACACGATGGGTGTTAGCTATTCAAGAGTATTCTTTTTCCATTAAATACTGCAAAGGAGCAGAGAATACCACAGCAGACACCTTAAGCAGATATCCGCCTGTAGAAAAGGAAGAGGTATACGAAGCCGCTGACGACGAGTTGAGGGTATTAAATATGCCGTACACTGTCGCGCCTGAAGCAACCGACATGCTACGAAACATCGGATGCGAGCAGGACAATGACCCCAGACTCCTTGCTAAAAAGCAAATGATAGCAGCTCACCCAAGTTTGCATTATCTGATACAAGATAATATAATGTATAGATTGTTACAGGGCGAATGGAAGGTGGTATTATCTCCAGCTATGCTTGCGTGTGTAACACACCCATTACATGTAAAAATGGCACACGCGTCACCAGTAAAATGTGTAAAGATATTACAGGAGGATTTTACTATCACAAACATGTATCGAAGAGTGAGGAAGTTATTAAAAACATGTCATCCATGCCAAACCGTGAAAGCACCAAATCTGCACACTTATGTTCCCATGGCAAATGTGATAACGGAAGGCAAGGGACAGATGATCGCCACCGACTTCCTGGGACCCCTACCTAAGGCTACCAGGAACTTAAAATATATTGTAGTTTGTCTAGACGTATTTACAAAGAAAGTGAGCCTATACGCGATCCCTAGACCCACCACAAAATCCGTTTTGAACATTATACTCGACAAGTATATTCTGCAACATGGACCGATAAAGAGCGTGCTTAGTGACCAGGGAAAACAATTCCAAAATAAACACTGGGCAGCAACCCTGGAACGAAATGGCATTAAAGCGATCCTCACCTCGATAAGACGACCACAGGGCAACCTCGCCGAAAGAGTAAATAGGGAAATAGGAAAAATGTTCCGGATATATTGCTATAAAGAGCAAAGCAAATGGCCCGAGTTCCTATCATTCTTTGAAACGGCGAAAATTATCATGACACCACTGAATACACACCAGCAGAGTTAGACTCTGGAACAAAGCCAGAGAGATTTTGGCATAATTATTTACACAGGCCAAAAACCTATAATCTACCTCTGCCAGTTCAGTGTAAAAACCAACTTGTGAAGGACAGGATAGTTGCAAAAGGGCATAAAAGGGCGGAAAGATTTAATACCACTCATAAATTAACCAACTTTGTAGTAGGAGAGAAAGTGCTTCTCAAGGCAAACCCCGTGGGATGGAGAGACATAAATGTCGCCGCAAAGTTTTTTCGGTTATATAACGGTCCGTACATCTTAGCTGAGCAACTGGCACCTCACACCTTTATCGTTACGACGCTCGACCGAACAAAAACGGTAGGAAAATATCATGCGAGCTCTTCAAGGAAATATTATGAGTAAGATGAAATTCCAAGGCACGTCAGTACGAAATAATACGACTTTTTAATATGATATATCGGGTTAATAATAATGTAAATAATAATAATTAGTATTAAAATAAATTAGATGTGTGTTTTATAATATTGATAATAATTGTAAATAAATTGTGTATGAATGACAATGCATTTGTAGCGGGGTAATTAACAAGCGTACACGCGTGAATAAAGCAAGGCGAAGCGAACCGGAGTGGCCGGAAATTGTTACACAATGGTACCGCTCAGCTGTTAGAATGTAGGTCAAGTAATTAGCGTCGCGTGGTGTTTCATACCACTTTGTAAACAAACCCCAGCACATTCCTGGAGCGCGTGCGTGTCAGCTGTGGGCCGACGCTTATCTCACATTCCTAAACACTGCAATTAGCTACTAGCCGTAATACAAACATTTACTACACAATGATTTCAGGTATAATATTATTAATTTTGTTTAAATAGAATTAAGTTATATATGTAAAGAACATTGACACTAATGTATGTGTCCATAGATAATTAATACAATGTGTAGTAGCAAGCGTAATCATTTCAATGTAATTTAAAATAATTGAAAAAAAAATAATAATTGTAAATATTACACTCATTTTTTTTTAAAACGGGTGGAGGAGTGTATAACAGGACCAAATATTATTAATTTGGAGTTATATGTTAAGTGTATACTATATTCATGTTTAAATAAATTTTAATAGTCGAAACTCCACTCAGATGTAGTTGTTACATAATCAACTTGCTGTGGAACGCATACGACCAAATTGTTAATATTTCGGAAACCAGTAAATTCAGGCGAAATCCATTATAGCCAAAATGTTTGCCGAAATATTAATAATGAGGTGTGCGAATTTTATGCAATATAATTAAATAATAACAGAGTTAATTAATTTTATGTGAATAACTTCTGTAATAATTGAGCTACATTAAAGAGCTTTTAATATGTTATAACTATAAGAATTTACAACAAATTGTATATTTTCGAATTATCACAACTTGGTTTGCAACCAAGATAATTGCAATATAAAAGTGCCACAGGAAATCCGGAACGACAATTCAGTTCCGCTGTGTTAAGAATATTAATAATAATATAAATTCTCCGTCTGTGGGAAACTAGTTTCGTTCTCACGAACTAAGGTGATTCAAATTTTGTGTAGTAGGGAGAGTGTGTCAGCCAATCAAATCATTCGAAGAAATCCCTACCAGCGCGGGGTTTTGGGGCTGATCGAACACTCTACTGCCAGTATTCAAGAAGAACAGACGTATATCTTCGATCGTCTCAAAACCATAGTTTTGTGAAGACTCATCTGAAGACTCTACGTGGTCAACACGCATAATTACGATCATTATAACACAGATCAACTGTAACGATTCGTAATTACAGCGTCACGTCAAGATACTCTTTCTACATCAACAAACAAGCTTATTGTGCACTACAAGCTGTGGTCATAAGCACGCAAGAGATCTACAAGACATTACTTCAAGAATACGACAGTGAGGCCGTCTAAACCATTGCGAATCAGCTGACGAGCAGAACTACCACTCGAAACGATGCACACACACGCTGACGTGGAACGTGAATCGACGAGGGACGTGAAGCAGTTCTCGCAGAAAGCCGCAGACGTAAAAACTTCAACAAATAGCAGGAGAGGAGAGTGTTGCTGATTTCCGAGCTCAACACCGAAACCCAGGACGCTCAAGTAGATCACTATCTCTAGCCGATTGGACAAGGACAGCGAGGGACATCTGGAGCATCTCTACGATCCACATCAGAATCAGGAAAGTCAAAATCAAGTTATCTATTTTTCAACTGTTAAATTTTCTTTCTTTTTTAATTAAAATCATTGTAATAAATTATTCAGGTGCCAGAAATCAAAGACTCTAGTTAAATAAGAATTATTCATGTGTAATAATCTGTATAGCCAGTATAAGTAATTAATAAGCTTTAGTTAAGAATTAAAGGTAGATAAAACAAAAAGCGCTATACAAATCTTAACAAAGAATTAAATAATTTGCTCATACTGCAGTATACGAGAGTCAAGTCGCTAGTAAATAAAGGGACGTGAACTAGATTGTCACGCCTAGTTTATTTTGGAATATATTCAATTAACTTTAGAGTTTTTATTTCATCAGAATCAAATTTTAAAGCCATTTAAATTAAATTAAATTAAAGTAAATTAATTAATTAAATTTTCAGTTAAAATTAACTCTTTCAAAATAACGAGCTCAACTTCTAAAATTATCAACCATTTAGAAAACCTTATTCAAGATCTATTTATTGTTTAGTTGTAAGAATATTTGATCATATAAGCATTTTATTCTTGTGTGTCATTGGAGTAATAAACACCGATTTATTACCCCATATTGTATTTTTTTATTGCTGTACTACGGAGCCTACCAACCTCACAAAACTCTTCACTTTTAAAATAACTTATTTAGTGTGCTGTTGTCATATATTTGAGTTTACGTACTTGCGAAATCAAATCCAAAATCCACACGCCCTAGTCGGAAGAAAACCGCAAGATCGGACAGCAGGTAGGTGCTCATACATTCACACAACACAGCAACACGCATTAAGTAGAGTTACAATATATATATATATATACATATATATATATATATATAGAGAGAGAGAGAGAGAGGGTGTGGGTATGTCTTCGGAGGGAGGGGGAGAAAGGAACGTTGAAAAACTCTTGTTATGAATGCTTAAGCTTACTAATTGTTATTATTATTATGTTTTTACTATAAAATGTTCATATTATTTTAACATGATTTTCTGGACATGTTTGGTGGAACGTAAAAACAGACAGCTGATGTACAGTTGCATGAGTTCAGACGTAGATGTGTATATATGTGTCAGCCCAAACAGTAGTATGTTTTGTAAACATACACGCTGTGCCATTAAAACATTAGGAATGTTATTTGACCTTGAGTCGGTACTCAATGTTGGCGGGAATCTGATGAATGAGAAATCTTGTCTCTGTGCTGGAGACCTGTGGTGTTAACGCTGAATAGACACAACACATTATCACTCTACACAGCAATGGCTGACGTGTATTAACCATTTCTGAGTTCGCGATACCACAACTCAGATTAAACTGTGCACAATGTTTGTAGAAAAGACGGACGTGTGTGATGTAGACGCCAGTTTGCAAAATGCATCATCGTTCCCGCCAGAAATGTAATCACGTTTCTCGTTTATCTTGTCTCAGCCAAATAAACATTACTATGAGTTTACCATATTCCAGTGTCCTTCATATTTCATAAACACTTGAGAAATTTTATTGTTTCTAACAGAGGTGTCCGGCAGATGTAAATGTACATAACCTACTTGGCTCATTCTTTAATAAAAATGAGGGAAAGAAATAGAAAGAATAAGGAGAGAGAGAGGGAGAGAGAGTGAGAGTGAGGGGGGTGAGAGAGAGCGAGAAAGTGAGAGAGAGGTACACAGACAGAGGGGAGCTGTATACATTTTTTTACCATACTTCATTTAGTTTAGAAGTCACATGACATAATTTGTATAAAACATCAATTAAACGTGCGGCCAGAACGTCGCATCCTATATATAATGCGACACAATAAGTCACGTTTTGTAACGTGTCAAAATTGGGTAATTTTATTTATTGCATTTATGGGGTATTTGTATTTTATTTTATTTCAGTTTTCGGGGTTTCGTAAAAATATTGGGCAAGTTAATTCCATTGTAACAGAACTCGTGGAGACGATAACAGTTAGAACAAAGGCAAGACGCAGCATTCCGTTGTGAAATTAGTACCAAGGTATGCACCACCCTAAGTTTTCTCAGAACTGTGCGTGAATGTGACAGCGCACACACGGGCGACACAAGTCTGTGCTCGGAGGGACGCTGCCGTCCAAAAACCAAGATGCCAGGAGAACAATTTTATTCACAATCTCCTTGACTGAGATGGAGGAAACGGAGTTAAGGACCGCCTCCTTTTGGTGACGTCAGTCTAGCAGTGCCAAATATCGTCGGCACTCACTACCGAAATAACCACTATGTATCATGAATAGAGTCGGTAGAATGCAACAATTCAGCTATGAACGACGACGAGATCCGATGGCAGTGGACCACAGTTTCCTCCCGCTCGCCAAGAAAGTTGCGCAGTTGTTCGTCCCCCTGAGTACCGGCCGGTGCCCTTAGAAGGGGTAGCTCTTCTCAAAATTTGAAAAATGTGTCAATCCAAGTGAATCAATCTTTGTAAACCAGTGACAGTGATGGAGAAATAACTACCGAACATCCACATACAAATTTGTTTATTCAGTTTTTGTTTTTCGGGACGATTCCAACTTACCGCGGTGTGGCCACGAGGTCACTGACGAACGCGTTGCCGGCGGGGATTTAATATGATGTATTAGCTTGAGCAATCAGGGTAACGGGGGTTTTTTTTTTTTTAGAATGTGAGAGTGCGTGCGCACATTAAATCTGAATTAGATGTAAGTAACCTAATTTAAGTTTATCATTGTAAAAAGTAGGAACCAGAATAACACCATCTGGAAAACCATGTGGGAAGATTTATTGGAAAATTTTATCTTTAGCACTGCAATCTTTAATAATTAAAAATCACACATTCTCTTCATAAAATGTGTAGTGTAAGTCATTTCACTAACCTATGAAACACATGTTTGCGTTTGAGGTTCGTGCGATCGGATTTCTGGACCCAAAAAGAACCTTTACAGGTAGGTAAAAATATAAATTGCATTTTATATATTTTAAACTGTATAGTAACTTCACAGTTGGCGCCCGAACAGGGACGATTTTATTAATTAAAAAATTGTGTTAAGGTAAAATCCGCACCTACAAAGAGGCAAACATGTGTTTTAGGGTTAGCGTAGTAAAATAAAAAGGCGTCATTGACGTAAAGTTAATATGAGAAAGTAATATAGAAAGTACATTACAAAAAATTAGATTAATTAAAATATTCTAAATATCAATTATAAAAAATGGCAGATAACGAAAGTAACAAATGAAATGACTAATGTCAAAATTTTTGACGAGTTAAACATGAGTAATTTTGAGGTACATTTGACGCCAAGTGCGAGTCAAAATAAAATAGAAATAAATGTAACAGACCAAAACAATGTAAATGAAGATTCGGGGATTCAAATAACCCCAAGTTTGAGTAGGGAGTGTACAACTAATAATGAAGAAGTCAGCTTCACTGACAGTAATGTAGAAGTAACCGAATCAAAAATAATGACAGGTGTCGAACATCAATCGACACCTATTTCAGTCAACCAAAATAAGTCTGATGAGGACAATATGCTAACACGATTGTATAATATGATGTATAGTAATTTTAGTGAACTAAGAGGGGATATTATTATTAAATTCAATGAACAGAATAGCAAATTTGATGGTATAAACAATCGGTTAGACAATAATGACATAACATTGAATGAAATTAAAAGTGACTTTAACTGTAAATTAGAAGTACAGAATAACAAATTGAATGAAATTAAGACCGAAATTAAAAGTGAATTTAATTGTAAATTTGATGTACTTAAATTTGACATTGATGAGGTAAAAATGAAATGCGAAAATAGTTGTAATGAATTGAAACAAGATATTGAGAGAATAGTAGAGGCAGTGGGAGAACAGAGTAAAAGCAAAAATAATAATGACAATAAAAAATTAACAAATGATGACAATAAGGTCGAAAATGAGAATATAATTAAAAATATGGTAGTAGAGAGTAAGATAACAAATGTTGACAATGATATTGAAAGCGGTAATATGATTGAAAAGGTGGTATCAGAGAATGATACATTGAAAATAGATAGTGAAATAGTGAGTGAGAGAGAGAGCGTTATATGTTGTAACGAAGTAGTAATTAGTGTTGAAGAATTAGAAAAAGAATGGAAAGAAAGAGTAGCTGAATGTGTAGGGCAGAGGGTAAATTTTCCCCTTATTTGTGATGAACCAAGGTGTTCAAAAATGTTATTATTGGAGGGCAAGAGATCCTATTTAATGGAAGATTTGAGTTATATCCCTTTTTTGTATAAGTTAGTACCCTCTGTGTGGAATGATGTTGAAAGTATGATATGGTGTTATGATGACAGAGATTTAGATGGAGAATTGTGTGTTGATAAAGAAATAGAATTATGTAAGTTGCAGAGGAATTATAATGAGTTGAAAGAGATGTTAAATGATATGAAATACTTACTTGTTAAAATAGAGAGTGAAGATTATTTTGATGATACAGTTTTAAATAATAATAACTTACCTTATGTTGTAATGAATGATAGAACAACTGACTTGACAATGAACATAATTATTGATGGAGACTTAACAAATGTACTTAACGTTGACTTGTTTTATGATTATTTTGGTAAAATGAATGAATTTGGTTTTTATGGTTACAACACACAAAACAGTAATTTGTGGGGTAATAAAACTGAACAGTGTTACATAAAACAAAGACTTATCTGGGACGATGGAGGCTTAACTATAAAACAATAAAAGACAGTTATAAACATTTTGTTTTATGGTTTTGACATGGCAGATTTGGACAATGAAGTGCGGAAAAACTGAACAGTTAATAACAAGAGTTTGTAAATAAAAATGTAGTAAATTTATTTGTGTGCCTTGTAGAATGTTAAGTAAACAAGTATGCAGGTAATTGTTGCAATAATAATAACAGTAATATTTTGCAATTTAATAAATATCAGAATTAATTGTGAAAAACAGTAATTGACTAATAGTAATTGTTTCGATAGCTATATAATTTGTATTTTCAGTAAGTAATATAATTAAAACAATTTGATATGTTTTAATATTTTGATTGATTATTTAAATGTTATATAATAAAATTTTCTAAGGAATTTAAATTATTTTATGAGATGGAAATTTGGTAATTAAATGATAAATTGTTTGATTTAAACTAATATTTGTGTTAAATGTTTCAGAGGTGAGGTGAAGGTATTGGGGTGTAGGGGGTAGATATTTTGTGTATGTCAATTTAAATGGACTGTAAGTATGAAAATTTTTATAATACCAACCATGTATAATAAAGATGTTTACAGGTGTAACTTATATGGAAAGATTTTTGTTCAATAATGAGATGATATGAAATAATTGTGTTAAATAAAAATGATAAGTAAAAAATTTAATAATAATGGAAAGATGATATATAATAATTATTAAGAATAAATTTGGAAATTTTTGTGTGTGGATCAGGGGGTGTCTCAGATGACCCACGAATTTCATTTTATAACATAAAAATTTGCTAACTCAAATTTCGATCCAATAAAATGCTTGTGTTCTGTTTAAATAACTACATGCTCAGACATTCAATATAAGGTATTCATTCTATGTTTAAATGTAATATTTTAGTGTAGTAGGTTGGATATAAGAGTTGATAGAAAGTATATGTTTTACATAATTTGTGTATTTTTGAAACTAAGTAAATAATTAAACCGACTGGCAGGCGGGTAACATAAATTATCAGAATCAGAAAAAGGGGAAACAAGGAGGTTAGAAGTAAGTATTGATAAACATATATGTTTCATGTAATTTGCTCAATTTTGAGATGTGTTTTCATTGTGTTAAGAAGGTCAGCTGATCAGCAATAAAATGTCACTGTTATATTGGTTGGAAATGTTCAAGGTAATTAATGTTTAATGTAATGTTTCAAGGTATTAAAGATATTGTTTTAAAATAATGAGAAAAGTAAGTTAATAAAGTTGAGATGTTAAAATGAATTGTGAGAGCTAATAAAAGATAGTTTTGGGGTGATGAATATTTGGTGGGACATGTAGATCAGTCCAAGTTAAAGTTAAAATGGTACTAGAGATGAAAATATTGTTTTGAAATAATGTAATGTTGTTGTAAGATAATGTAATAGAATTTGAGAAGTATTGATGTTGACACAGTAGTTGTGGTATTGATGTTGACACAGTAGTTGTGGAGAATATATGTAGAGTTTTGAGTGATATATTGATGTTTATAATTGATGATGTTATTTTGTTGTAGTTGAAGTAAGGTAATAAGATTGAGATTTTTTGGGGATGGCAATTTTGTAGTAGGGGGTAGTGTAATGTAGGAGTCCGCAACAAAGTTGGGACGGGATGGGACCGATTTAGTGGGAAGGGGTCGCCTCAGGTAGAATCCAGGGACCAGATAATGGGAAATGAGCTTTTGGGGGGGGGGGAAACACGTATCCTAAGTACAAAGGGTTGGAGAATATTTTTTTTTACATATCGAGAGAAGGTGGCGATTTGAGTTTAATGATAAGTTGGGGTTAGAGAGTGTTTTGAGAGATGTTTTTGATAGAGATGGGTGTCATGTGAGTTACAGTTGTTAGAGGTTAGAGTCAAAGGGAGAAAGATTATATATGTATACAGATCAAGTAGTAAATTAAATGAGATAAATATTTGAATCACCCACAGTAATGTAGAATGAAGAAGGTTATAGTTGAATATATAAAATTTTAATTAAAACCAGTGACAAATTTTTGATAGAATTTGGAAATGTAAAGATAGAAGGTGTTTATTTTGAATAATTTAAATGTCAATTTGCTTATAATAATATTTTGTTATTTTAAATATTTTAGTTTATTATGTTTTGTGTTTCAAGTTAGGATGTTACAGATGTTAAATGTATTTTCAGATAGAACTTGTACATAACGTATGTGGGTCAAGGTTTTTGAACTTGGCCTAGTTTTGATCAGCTGACAGTGAGGTCATATACATACTAAGCTTGTTGAGGAAGGAAGTTGATTCAACTTTTGTTTTTTGATCAATTTAAACAAATTTTAAATAATTTCTATATGTAAAGGAAACATTTTAATAAATTTAAATTTTTTCTTTGAATTTTAACATTTTTGGAAAAAAAAAATCTTGATTTTGCGCCTGCCAGCTAATGAATATTTTTAACTTTGATTATTTTATTGTTTGTGTACTAACCATGTTTATTATTATTGATTTATTGTATTGACTTGTATTGTTAGACTCTAAGTATTCACATGTTAGGTGAAGGATGTTCTTATTTGTAACAGATGTTTAAATTGATTTATTTTAATTAACGGAAATAACAGAAAAAACCTAATGAAGAGAATAATTTAAAATATATACGAAATTTATGAATTGATTTTACATGAAAACAACCAAGGAGTAGTTAATTAAACAAATTTTAGAAAAAGGAATTTTGCAATTTATAATATGTAATGTGAGTGTGTGTGAGCCCAGTATCTGCTAAAGGCAGCCCAGCTTGCATACAAGGGGAAACATATCGGTGGAGGATCTGGCATAATCTGAGCCAGGGATTGACGATTTTTGGGGGAAGCATGTTAGAAGGTGAGGTACGCTGTGGTGCGTGTCTGATCGATTTTTCGGTGTTGGGATCTCTTACGGAGAAGTCCAGTGATCTCGTTCAGATGCGTCCATAGTCGCCGAGCCAGGGGGGTCGTGTACCCATGAAGTATAAGAACAAGGGGGTTGTTGGCACCAGTTCCTCACCGGTCCTCTTAGGGGTTTTATCAATGAGATTTCTTCTGTTTTTGACAGAAGAATTCTCATTGGGGGGGGGGTACTGTAACGTGTCAAAATTGGGTAATTTTATTTATTGCATTTATGGGGTATTTGTATTTTATTTTATTTCAGTTTTCGGGGTTTCGTAAAAATATTGGGCAAGTTAATTCCATTGTAACAGAACTCGTGGAGACGATAACAGTTAGAACAAAGGCAAGACGCAGTATTCCGTTGTGAAATTAGTACCGAGGTATGCACCACCCTAAGTTTTCTCAGAACTGTGCGTGAATGTGACGGCGCACGCACGGGCGACACAAGTCTGCGCTCGGAGGGACGCTGCCGTCCAAAAACCAAGATGCCAGGAGAACAATTTTATTCACAATCTCCTTGACAGAGATGGAGGAAACGGAGTTAAGGACCGCCTCCTTTTGGTGACGTAAGTCTAGCAGTGCCAAATGTCGTCGGCACTCACTACCGAAATAACCACTATGTATCATGAATAGAGTCGGTAGAATGCAACAATTCAGCTATGAACGACGACGAGATCCGATGGCAGTGGACCACAGTTTCCTCCCACTCGCCAAGAAAGTTGCGCAGTTGTTCGTCCCCCCTGAGTACCGGCCGGTGCCCTTAGAAGGGGTAGCTCTTCTCAAAATTTGAAAAATGTGTCAATCCAAGTGAATCAATCTTTGTAAACCAGTGACAGTGATGGAGAAATAACTACCGAACATCCACATACAAATTTGTTTATTCAGTTTTTGTTTTTCGGGACGATTCCAACTTACCGCGGTGTGGCCACGAGGTCACTGACGAACGCGTTGCCGGCGGGGATTTAATATGATGTATTAGCTTGAGCAATCAGGGTAACGGGGGTTTTATTTTTTTTTAGAATGTGAGAGTGCGTGCGCACATTAAATCTGAATTAGATGTAAGTAACCTAATTTAAGTTTATCATTGTAAAAAGTAGGAACCAGAATAACACCATCTGGAAAACCATGTGGGAAGATTTATTGGAAAATTTTATCTTTAGCACTGCAATCTTTAATAATTAAAAATCACAAATTCTCTTCATAAAATGTGTAGTGTAAGTCATTTCACTAACCTGTGAAACACATGTTTGCGTTTGAGGTTCGTGCGATCGGATTTCTGGACCCAAAAAGAACCTTTACAGGTAGGTAAAAATATAAATTGCATTTTATATATTTTAAACTGTATAGTAACTTCACAGTTTGTACAGTTCACATAAGTTCCTTTTTGATAACTACTATATTACCTTTTTGTAATATTTACTTGAGTACGAGCATTAACACACAATTTGCGTACAAAAGTAATTAAATACGGTTATTTAACAGAATATGAAATTCATTAAATGATTATAAAATACACATTATAATATATAATATAACTATTATGAACATGTAGCCATCATTAATTAGTAACCTAATACGAAGCACAAGTAGGCCTACATAGACTTATACCTAGCAACATCAGCGCTCACATTACAGGCCTACTTAGTACTTAAATGAACGATTATAACGCGATGTAACACATTTGTTATAAATTATGAAGTATTATAAAATATAAAGTGCCCTGAGATTGTGTGATATTTGCGATGAAACAAGACCTTCGCTTTAAACTAAGGGATAAAAGTGAAACGAAAAAACTTGAATTAACATTCATTCATCAGCATTGTACACATCCGTATCTTACTGAAATGGAATACAAAAGTGTTAATTTTCGGTGTTTCATTAAAAAAAAAGGGTATCAGAAAATGTGTTTCAGACTAAAATATTCTTCCGTTATCAATACAATGTGTAAAGTATGATGGTAATATGTTAACAAATGTAAAAGGATAAAGAAACGTCACCTTCAGATGTGGTAGAAGGAATTGCAGAGCTACAAAAAACATACATGATTACACTTTTTCGGAATAGCGCGTGTTCCTGCATTATCTGTACTGTGTGTGTACTTGGATTTTGAAATATCAAATTTCAGTCATTTCAAAACAGATCGACATAAACAGGAAAACTACGCAAAAATTAATAAATAAATAGATCCTTACTGTCTGGTTGATAGACAACAGCTCAAAAATTGGCGGCCCGGGAGATACTGAAATTGATGAAAGTGCATTTGCTTGAAGGAAGTACAACAGAGGCCGAATAACCAAAACTCCGTGGGTACTTGGGAGCATTTGCAGGAGAATAAATAAGTTGTTCCTAAAGGTGGTGGATAAACGTGATGCAAACTCACTATATTGTGTAATTTTAAATAATATGGAACCAGGAACCACTATAGTTGCAGATATGTGGCACGGGTACAAGTCGCGAGTACCCATACATACCCAAATGTATAGAGGCCTACTTCTGTCTGCGAACCATTCGCTTAATTTTGTATGTCCTCGCAATTCTGCTGTTCACACACAAACGATCGAGAACTAATGGTCCAAAATTAAGCGTGATATGCGGAGAAGAGTCAGCAAAATGTCTATTAGTACATTTCAGATGTATTTGATTGAATATATTTGGAGAAAAGTGTTTTTCTGCAGAAGAATGGTTTAATGAATTTTTAGCGGCTACTCATTATTTTTACACGCAATTTTTAAATTGAGTATACAGTAATTTGTGGTCAATAAATTTAGCTATAGTACAAGTAAATTAGAAAAAATCTAAAAAATAAATAAAATTAAAAAAATTAAAATAGATGTAAAGCAGGTATCCGACGACTTCTAGTACCCTCAACCCAAAAAATTTTAATATTGTGTGTGTCTCTCTCTCTCTCTTTCCCTGCCTGCGTCTCGCGTCATCTCTTGCTGTTATCTCTAACACAAATAGAACTAATATAATACAAACTTTTATCCAATCTCACAACCCTCTGTCTTCCTCCTCTCCGTCTGTCTCTAACACAAGAAGTAATTATTTTTATGTACATTTTTGCACATTTGATCACTGTCCTTTCTTCTATCTCTCTCTCTTTTCTCCCCCTTCTTTATATCTCTTACTAATAAACATAGAACTCTTATTACCAAAAAAATACGTACAGTAGCTTTCTGCCATTGTCTGTGTGTCTAACTCTTGACTCCCATTTAGCTCTCTCTCTCTCTCTCTCTCTCTCTCTCTCTCTCTCTCTCTCTCTCTCTCTCTCTCTCTCTCCCCCTACTACTCATCCTCTCCCTCCTACTCTCTTACTCTCTTAATTACACACTTTTATCCTTTTACTAATTCTCTCTCTCTCCCCCCTCTCACTCTCTCTTTCTCTCCATCTATCTACCTATCTATCTGTCTGTCTGTCTATCTATCTATCTATTTACCAATCTCAATCCCAAACAGAACTATAGACTATTAAGAACTACAGAACTACAAACTAAATTTATAAAATTTTGTTAACCGCAAAACTGATACAAATAAATGTTTTATAGCAGTACTTCAAAATACTGTATGTATAATGATGAATATTGACAAAAAATATAACTGATTATATTTGTTATATAACTAGTATATGTTCATTACGTTTGGCAATACATTTATTACTTTTTACTGCCAATATGCGTAGGAAATTTCTCTAGTAAATGAGATCAACGTTACATTATCGCCCGGTGTCAATGCATGTGAGAAAATATTAACATCACCGTTAATTACGTTATTTGGTCCGACGAGAAGTGGTCAATTTTTACATAATTCGAAAGGCCAGTATGCTACGTTGGCATGCTTCGTAAAACACAATAATTATATTACCACAGTTAATAGAATTGGATAGTGAAGTTTAAAAATTGTTGATAAATATTTGACACTACTAGTGAAAATTATGTTGTAAAGTTAGCGGGTGAACGAAGGAAAAAAAATAACTGCCAGGTCATTCGCCTGCAGTTAGTCACTCTTTCATAAAAACAAATAAGCGTCTACGAAAACTGTGCAATACCCGGGGTTGAAAACTGGCAAACGTCGCTGGAAGCAAAAACGGCGAAAATTCGAAAAAAGTATACATTTCAGATGCTTAATTGTTGGGAAATATTGAAAAGACGCCCTATTGTCGTAATTATGAAAAGATGCCATAATGACAGCATTTTGTACAAAAAAATTATTTGCTTATTTTAAGAGTATATTGAAATATAAAATTCAAAACAAATAACATATTCACAAGAACGTAATATTACAATAAAATTTCAATATACTCTTCGTTTTCAGGTAGACGCCAAAACATATACATTTTGAAAAGATGCCATTTTGATACATTTTTATAGAAAAATGTATACACACAAACAAACAAACACACACACACACACACACACATATGTACCATTTATAAATATAAAACATATAAATCATATAGCCTTATATAAAAAACAGCTTTTATAAACAATAGATTTTAAATTTGTATAACTATTTCTTTGCACATTCTGTTCCTGAAGATGGCAGTAATGTATAATAAAACTGTTGAAACAGTGTAATAAATAGTAAAAAACATATTCTTGTTGAAAACAAAATATTATTTATTTTTTAATGTAAAACTATAAATCTGGTGTTTATGTTTGACATAATGATATGTTCAACACTACAGGGTATCTGCGTACTGTGAAATATGATAGCTATTTTATATTTAATTAAACTTGATACTTTAAGAAAAACTGCATTTTTACCAAGGTCCTGGAAATGTGACCTGAAGAATGAGCCACTTCCGAAGGTCGTACGAAGTACATAACTTCCGCAAATTTGTGTCCCTTACTGAATTATAGCCTATATGTAGATTTCCAAAACTGTAAATTCTAAAAAATAAAAAAACGCTGGAATATCTTGAATGTACGACGTAGCCATGGTTGAAACTTTCAACATCAGAAGTATCAAAATCAGATGAAATTTTTTGTGCATATATATAAGTAAATTCAATAATTATAAATAATAATACGAATAGAGTAGAAGTAATGAAAACAATAATTTTGTTTAAAGGATGGCCTCCACATATCCCCTTATAGCCTCCTTAAAGATTTCTATCTAACAGGGAAACAGAATTTATTCTGATGCAAAGAGAGCGCATATAACACACTGCTATTCTTAATTTCTCTCTTCAGAGAAGCATCTTTTCCTTTCTGAACATCGAAAATTCTCGCAATGCTGAATCATACTCGTTTTCTTAAACTCTTTATGTTCTGTACTCTTTTGCTTGAGGCATTTTATTTCCTCTATAGTAAACCACTAAAACTTACCCCCTGACGAATACCGACTGCTTCGCTTATGTTCGTGTCTTTCCGTAAAAATGTTCGTACAGGTTGATTGCGTTTCAGTACAGCTGGCAACCTGACACATACTGAGAAACAAATATATATTGAGCAACACGATTTTTACGGAACTTCCTTCGCGCCAAATTATGACGTATACAACTGAATGTTTATTTATGTTTGTATTGTTTAAAAATGCTTACATCGTTTGTCATTTCCACTCACAGCTGATACGCTCCGGTTACGTAAGACTGTACACACTTCGAAAGCAGCTGATCCAGGATGTATCGTAATTGTTCACAGACGCGTGACAATCATTGGAACGAAACACATCGATAATTATTAACAAGAAACTACACTATTAAATACATAGTCCTATATGCACATTAAGTACACACGCGCTGAATATTTAATAATTTAATGAATAATTTAGAATGATACTTCAACTAACAAATTTAAAAATTATTTAAAATTCTGTTTAAAACTTAAAAATTATTTAAAATTCTTTTTAACTTTATAACAATCATTTTTTTGCAGCAGCAGCGACAGAGCAGTGTTCTGTATGCCGGTTTCATTGGGCTTTACCATAACAGCACCGTGTGTTAATTTCTTTTTTTTTTTGGTACAATAAATTCTCCTCTGTGGCACGATATTTCTTTTCTAAGAAGTCGAAGAGCTGGGCATATTTTGAACTGCAACGCGAGAGCGAATTGCACTTAATGTCGTTTTTAAAGTAACAGTTTCTCGTTTAATCACTTCCAGTTCTTCTAATATAGCTACATCGTTAACTAATTAAATTAAATCCCCTTTGAGTGATTCTTTTTGAGTCTCCATACATGTCAAAAACTTTCTCTTTTGCTGACCTGGAATAAAATTTCTTGTTTTTCCGTCGTATCAATTTCGTTCTCCGGATGCACAAACAACCGATCGTCACCATCGTCTTCGTTATTGTTAACATTCGACTGCAAACTACGCCCTGCTTTGTTAATCCTGCAGACAGCATGAATATGTTTACACATATTCCACTTAATACATGAATCTACATACGTGCATGAATATTTATGTACACACACATCACAGTCTACACAGATCAAATTACATTTGCACTGCACATCATTTTCATGTACTAAATATACCTCTTTCATGCCAGAAGACGATGGTACTTTCACCCATTGTCTGTTTCTTCTCAGATAATTAAGTTACTGTCGATTTCTGTAATGGACTTATGTCTTTTTCTAATGTCTTTCAACTTTGTAGTTAATTTGGCTATGCTTAAGATAATAGGACTATCAAACAACTTATCGCGGACGAAAGACATTAGAGCAACTATAGCTTTGTCCAAATGTTTTACATTTTTGCCGTGTATATATATATATATATTGTGACGTTAAATACTGTTTTCACATATATAAATGCATAAATACAACTTACACCTACCTTCGAAGTTTCGTTTGTCTGGGGCCAGGATTCTTTCGTACGAACGCTAGATACAAACATGTGTTTCATAGGTTATCGAAATAACTAACTCTACACATTTTATGAAGAGAATTGATAATTTAATTTAGTTTTGGATCATTTAAAAATTTTTTTTACAAACTTTACTACATATGAAAAATTTTCGTAAGAATTGATTCTTGCGTGCGTTACATGATTACTACTCCTATTCTATCTTAGACTAAGGCTTACCTTATATACATGCACACACACAAGACTGCCCAGCCTGCAATTTTTTGCACACACACAGACACACAGAGAATTATAAAACCCTTAACATTTTTTATAATAATATTCCCCCCCCCCCGTAGGCCATGTGGTTTTCGCGCGCACTCATTGCTCTTTTAGATTTCTTGTTTTTAGTGTCCGAAAAATATCTGAATATGTTCTACACTTTTACTTGACCGCGGTCACATACTTTGTTATTGTTATATCACTTTATTACCGGTAAAATATGAATTTTTTTTAAGGAGCCGAACTTGGCTCGGTGTCGGCCGACACGAGCAGAGGAAGACTGGGATGGCGTCTCTCGCGAGCGGTAGGAAGTTCGTGACCACTGCCAACGGATTTTGTCGCCGTTCACAGTTGAGTTGTAGTTTACCGACTCTATTCCTGATACATAGTGGTTGTATCAGTAATGTGTGTCGACGATCTCTAGGCACTGCTGGCTTGATGTCACAAAAAGGGGCGGTGCCTAATTTGCGTATCCTGCAGGTCGGCTTGTTGGTCTCACCCAACGTCGTTTCTGCGCCATTTTTTACAGCGTCGGTTGATTTTCTTTGCGTCCCAACAGCGCGCATACTCGAGTCGTTGCGTACAAGCACATGACCACACACAAGCAGAGTTCGTGGAAATAAAGGGTGGCTGCATACCTTAACTGATTTTGCAACGGAATATTGCGTTGCTGCTGCGTTTCAACACTGTTATAGTCTCCACGTGTTCTTTCACAATGGGATTAAAACTTGCAACATTTTTATGAAACCCCGAAAACGGAAATAAAATAAAATACAAATACCCCATAAATGCAATAAATAAAATTACCCAATTTTGACACGTTACAATACCCCCCCCAATGAGAATTCTTCTGTCCAAAACAGAAGAAATCTCATTGATAAAACCCCTAAGAGGACCGGTGAGGAACTGGTGCCAACAACCCCCTCATGTTCTTTTACTCTACATGGGCGCACGACCCCCCTGGCTCGGCGACTATGGACGCATCTGAAAGAGATCACTGGACTTCTCCGTAAGAGATCCCAACACCGAAAAATCGAACAGACGCGTACCACGGCGCACCTCACCTAACATGCTACCCCCAAAATCCAACACCCTGGCTTAGACTATGCCAGATCCTCAGCTGATATGTTTCCCCTTGTATGCAAGCTGGGCTGCCTTTGGCAGATACTGGGCTCACACACACTCACATTACATATTGTAAACTGAAAATTTCTTTAAAAAATTGATTTAAATTGCAACTCTCTGGTTGTCTTTATTTAAAATCAAATCATAAATTTTGTCTCTATTTTAAATTATTCTCTTCATTAGGTTTTTCTGTTATTTCTGTTAGTTAAAATAAATCAATTTAAACATTTCTTACAATTAAGACCATTCTTAACCTAACATGGATTACCTAAAGTCTAACAATACAATTCAACAAAATAACTCAATAATAATAATAAACATGGTTAGTACACAAACAATAAAATAATCAAGGCTTAAAATATCCATTATCTGGCAGGCGAAAAATCAAGATTTTTTTTTTTTTTTTTTTTTTTTTAAAGAAAATATTTTCCAAAACAATTTTAAAATTCAAAGAAAAAAATTTAAATTTATTAAAATGTTTCCTTTACATATAGAAATGATCTACAATTTGTTTAAATTAATCAAAAAACAAAAAGTGAATTAACTTCCTTACTAAACAAGCTTAGTATGTATATGACCTCACTGTCAGCTGATCAAAACTAGGTCAAGTCCACAACCTTGACCTACATACATTAGGTACCAGTTCTATCTGAACATACATTTGACATCTGTAAAATTCTCTCTTAAAACGTAAAACATAATAAAACAAAACATTTAAAACTAACAAAATATTATTATAAACAATAATCAAATTGACATTTAAATTGTTCAAATAAACACTTCCTAACTTTACATTTCCAAATTCTATCAAAAATTTGTCACTGGTTTCAATTAAAATTTTATATTCTTGTTATAAATCTCTTTCTTTATTCGACAATCTCATTCTCCCTTACTGTGGGTGATTTAAATATTTATCTCATTTTGATTTACGACTTGCTCTGTATACATATATAATCTCTACCCCTCTGACTCTAATACTCATCAGCTTTAACTAACATGACACCCATCTCTATCAAACACTCTCTAACCCCAACTTATCATCAAACTCAAATCGCCACCTTATCTCTATATATATAAAAAAAATACTCTCTAACCCTTTGTACTTAGGATACGTGTTCCCCCCCCCAAAAACTCATTTCCCATTATCTGGTCCCTGGATTCTACCTAAGGCGACCCCTTCCTCCTAAATCGGTCCCATCCCGTCCCAACCATTATGTTGTTGCGGACTCCTACATTACACTACCCCTACTACAAAATTGCCATCCCCAAAATCTCACCCTTATTACCTCACTTCATTACAACAAAATATCATCAATTATAAACAACAATATATCGCTCAAAACTCTACATATATTCTCCATAACTACTGTGTCAACATCAATACGTCTCAAATTCTATCACATTAACTCACAACAACATTACATTATTTCAAAACAATATTTTCATCTCTAGTACCACTTTAACTTTAACTTGGACTGATCTATATGTCCCACAAAATATTTATCACCCAGAAACTATCTTTTATTATTTCTGACAAATTATTACTTTATTTCTCATTTTATCAAGCTACTTTTCTCATTACTTAAAATAGCATCTGTAATACATTAAAACATTACATTAAACATTAATTACCTTGAACATTTACAACCAATAAAACAGTGACATTTTATTGCTGATCAGCTGACATTTCCTAACACAATGAAAACACATCTCGAAATTGAGCTAATTACATGAAATATATATTTATTTATCCTTACTTCTCATATCCTTGTTTCCCCTCTTTCTGATTCTGATAATTTATGTGAACCGCCTGCCAGTCGGTTTAATTATTTACTTCGTTTCAAAAATACACAAATTATGTAAAACATACTTTCTATCAACTCTTATATCTAACCTACTACGATAAAATATTACATTTAACACATAGAATGAACACCTTATAGTGAATGTATGAGCATCTAGTTATTTGAACAGAACACAAGCATTTTTTTTGGATCAAAATTTGAGTTAGCAAATTTTATGTTATAGAATTTAAATTCGTGGCTCCTCTGAGACACCTCCCATCCACACACAAAAATTTCCAAATTTATTATTAATAATTATTATATATCATCTTTCGGTTATTATTAAAATTTGTAACTATCATTTTTATTTAACACACTTATTTCAAATCATCTCATTATTTAATTAAAATCCTTTCATCTGAGTTACACCTGTAAACATTTTTTATTATACATGATTCGTATTATACAATTTCTATACTTACAGTCCATTTAAAATGACATACACAAACATATTCACCATACCAATACTTTCACCTCACCTCTGAAACATTTAACACAAATGTTAGTTTAAATCAAACAATTTATCATTTAATTACCAAATTTCCAAATCTCATAAAAATAATTTAAATTCATTAAAAAGTTAATTATACAACATTGAAATAGTCAATCAAAATATTTAAAACATATCAAATTGGTTTAATTAAATTAATTACTGAAAATACAAATTACCTAGCTATCAAAACAATTACAATTAGTCAATTACTGTTTTTCAAAATTAATTCTGTTTATTTATTTAACTTGCAAATATTTTAATATTATTATTACTGTCACTTACCTACATACATATATTGTTTATCTGACCTTCTACAATACACAAAAAAATTCACTACAATTATTTACAAACTTTTGTTATTAACTGTTCAGTTTTTCCGCACTTCATTGTCCAAATCTGCCATGTCAGAACCACAAAACAAAATTGTTTATAACTGTCTTTTATTGTTTTATAGCCTACCCACCATCGTCATAGATTAATCTTGGTTTTATATAACACTGTTCAGTTTTATTACCCCACAAATTACTGTTTTGTGTGTTGTAACCATAAAAACCAAATTCATTTATTTTACCAAAATAATCATAAAACAAGTCAACGTTAAGTACATCTGTTAAATCTCCATCAGTAATTATATTCATTATCGGGTTATTTACTTTTGTATTCTCAATTAACTCATTATTATTTCGACATACTTCTAACCTCACCTTCCACTCATCATACTCTCTATTCAATTCATACAATTCTGTTTCTTTATTAACATACAATTCTCTACGTAAATCTCTCTCATCACAATACCATATCACACTCTCAAAATTATTACAGACAGAGGGTACAACATTATACAACAAAGGGATATAACTCAAATCTTCCATTAAATAGGGTCTGTTGCCCTCCAATAATAACATTTTTGAACACCTTGGTTCATCACAAATAAGGGGAAAATTTACCCTCTGCCACCATTCTACCACAATATCATCTTTCCACTCTCTCTCTAACTCATTAACACACATTAACATCTCATAATCACATTCTACAAACTCATCAGTACTCTCAGATACTACATTTTCAATTTCATCATCATCATCATTTGTTAGCTCTTTATCTAATACAACATTGCCATTATAACTTTCATTTGTATTACTCTTACTCTGTTCTACTTTATTCAAATTATTTCTTATCATTTCATTGGCATTTTCAAGACATTTATTCTTTTCTTGTATATCATTTATTAAACCATCAAATTTTATGCTAATACTCTGCTGCAACTGACTATTCAGTTGTTCACATTTTATATTAAAATTGCTATTCTGAACGTCAAATTTTTCGTTGATATCACTAGACATGGTTCTCATGAAATTAAATAGATCGTCCGATGACAACTCTTTTGCTTTACTTGTTACGGGAGTTGATATCGCTCCCGGTGTACTAAGTACAGATACTTCTACATTATACTCATTTATTGGCGTTAATTCTGTTTGAATACCGGAGTCAGCATTTACTTGACTCTCGGTCTGACTGTCAGATAAGCTGACTTCATTGTTATCTGCCATTTCTTATTTTATACTTGATGCTTGTGTGTAAATATAATATAATCAATATAATGTATTATATAACCAATTTTGCGTTAGTAACGCACTTTTGTTTTATTCCGCTAACCCCAGAAACATGTTTGTATCTTTTCTGTAGGTACGGTCTTTACTTAATTTTTAATTAATAAAAACTGTCCCTGTTGCGGAAGCCATTGTGACGTTAAATACTGCTTTCACATATATAAATGCATAAATACAACTTACACCTACCTTCAAAGTTTCGTTTGTCTGGGGCCAGGATTCTTTCGTACGAACGCTAGATACAAACATGTGTTTCATAGGTTATCGAAATAACTAACTCTACACATTTTATGAAGAGAATTGATAATTTAATTTAGTTTTGGATCATTTAAAAATTTTTTTTTACTAACTTTACTACATATGAAAAATTTTCGTAAGAATTGATTCTTGCTTGCGTTACATGATTACTACTCCTATTCTATCTTAGACTAAGGCTTACCTTATATACATGCACACACACAAGACTGCCCAGCCTGCAATTTTTTGCAGACACACAGAGAATTATAAAACCCTTAACATTTTTTATAATAATATTCCCCCCCGTAGGCCATGTGGTTTTCGCGCGCACTTATTGCTCTTTTAGATTTCTTGTTTTTAGTGTCCGAAAAATATCTGAGTATGTTCTACACTTTTACTTGACCGCGGTCACATACTTTGTTATTGTTATATCACTTTATTACCGGTAAAATATGAATTTTTTTTAAGGAGCCTAACTTGGCTCGGTGTCGGCCGACACGAACAGAGGAAGACTGGGATGGCGTCTCACGCGAGCGGTAGGAAGTTCATGACCACTGCCAACGGATTTTGTCGCCGTTCACAGTTGAGTTGTTGTAGTTTACCGACTCTATTCCTGATACATAGTGGTTGTATCAGTAATGTGTGTCTACGATCTCTAGGCACTGCTGGCTTGATGTCACAAAAAGGGGCGGTGCCTAATTTGCGTATCCTGCAGGTCGGCTTGTTGGTCTCACCCAACGTCGTTTCTGCGCCATTTTTTACAGCGTCGGTTGATTTTCTTTGCGTCCCAACAGCGTGCATACTTGAGTCGTTGCGTACAAGCACATGACCACACACAAGCAGAGTTCGTGGAAATAGAGGGTGGCTGCATACCTTAACTGATTTTGCAACGGAATATTGCGTTGCTGCTGTGTTTCAACACTGTTATAGTCTCCACGTGTTCTTTCACAATGGGATTAAAACTTGCAACATTTTTATGAAACCCCGAAAACGGAAATAAAATAAAATACAAATACCCCATAAATGCAATAAATAAAATTACCCAATTTTGACACGTTACAATATATATATATTTAATTGTATTATGCATTCTTTCCATATGCATGTTGGTGTTCAGACCTCCTTGAAGTCGATGGCAGTAGGCCCAAGACTGAATTTTTTTTTAGTACGTTTGTTCAAAATAAGTGCCGAATTCAGAAGTGTCTGGATCATCAAGTAGTCGCCTAATTGCTTCAGGCAGAATTTTTTCGAATGCAGAAGAGTCTATCTCCTACACTAATGTCCTGACTATTCTACTATAAACGTAACCCTGCTTCTCTTTACTTTTTACTTTGGAACTAATATTCCTTCTGCAAGCCCTGTCAACGTGCCAAGTGCAGTACAATTTCATTGCCGGAGCTTGCATTGTTGATATCCACGCATTATAAAAGCATTCATCCAAATCGGACATAAACACTTTCGGTAAAACTTCGCCTACTTCTGCCTTGATTACTGAAAAAACAAAGAAAGCACTTTTTCGTCAGTTCGATTTGATATGAGAAAAGCACAAGGAAATCCTTTTCTCATGTCGTCCAAAACAAGTAGGGTTATTAGTTAAAACCCGTAACTGTTCAAGCCGTGCGTGCCATCAATGCATATGCAATCACTGCTATATTTCTTCAGTATTTCACTCTGTACATTGTTCATTATAATTAAATAACTCGTCTTTTTTTAAAGTTTGGTCAGTTTCTCTGACGACCCATTGAAGCTTATAAAATAATACATAAGGCTGATCACTGGAAATTACCTCATTGACTAACGCTTCAACACTTGTACCATCTTCTTGACGTCTCACCGACTTCGAGCATAAATTATATGCGTGCTCGATGTTGTACACGTCTTGCTTCGTTAATAAATGAATTCTTTCTAATGTACAGCCTGTAACAGAATCGCGTATTTTATTAAGTATTGCTTGAAGTGGTATCTGATTTGCAATATCCACAGCTAGACTTTTTCTTTCGTTGTCTGTAAGACCTAAATGGATTAAGTCATTCAGATGACCTACATGAGTTGACACTTATGTAGTCATGCAGGTACCATCTTCATTTTCAGTGACGCGAATGCTTAAAGGACAGACAGCATTGATTTTGTTGCTTCTCTGTAATTTTATGTGCCGTCTACCTTTACTTTCAGACACAAATTTTTCGGGCCTACGGCATACATTATAGGCCTAATGTCTCTTTGTGCTGTCGGTAGCAGAATGAGTGCCACGCTTTTTAACGTAACTTGAAAATGTTTCTTTTTTAGCCTCTTGTTTATACTCCAAGAAACTTTCTAAGAACTTAAAATCTTTAATTTCAGACTTTACTGATATGTTGTGCTGGAATTCGAAGTGTTCAAGTAATGCTTGTTCGTTCGCTGCTGCAAGAACACATAAGGGGCACTTAACTTTATTCGGTGCTGATACCCCTCTACCGTGGGATTCGAATTCATGACGCATCATGTGTATCCGTGCTTAAACTGTTTATCACAGATGTTACATTGTTGTGTACGTGACTTCAAGTTGCTCAAAACCGGCATTCCACTGTTTACTTCTTTGGGATGTAATTTCGAATGCTGGTTAAGATTATCTACATTTTCACAATCCTTACCGCACTACGAAAATAAGTATTGTTTAAGCTCACTGACTTTAATAAATCAAAAATAAAAAGGGTATAAATACTAGATTATGAAAATCTAAAAAAAATCACAAAAAATTAACAAATGAATATCACACAACAAACTCGATAAACACATGCACGGATAATGTAAATGAAATAAAAATGTATATTATAAAATGAACTACGAAGACATTTGATACTTACAGTGATATTAAAGAACAAAATTATAATTAATAGATGATCGTCGCACACTGCTAATTAACACACGCACAGATAATTAAAACTGAAGCAGTAAAGTAATATTTTAAACGTGAACTATTGTCATGCTGGTGTTACTGTACTATAATTATCGACACTCTATTACTTAACACACGTACAGTAGGCCTATATTAAACGGCACGTTGTGTCTTTTACTGTACATTTCCCTCCTAATTCAACATCGGAGGACTTCGTACCTGCTCATAGTATTGGGTAAAAATTGATATTCGCTCCTTACTCACCTCTACGAAGAGATATGGAAGTAAACGAAGCAGTTGGTATGCGTCAGGGACTAAGGTCTAGTTAGAAAACCAAGCTGGATCCTTCTTGTACAATAATTTCCTTACTGATACGTGCTTTGTAATAATAGCAGACAAGTCCTTGTTTAGATAGTAAGCTGCTGCGTCAATATCACAAGGTGTGTAGACTTTATTCCAGTCAGCTGTTAAACAGCGTTACAGATCTTTTTCGGTAATCTCAATTCTAATTCTCATTGGTACAAGAGATTAATGGATCGCAGTAACTCAGAAAACAAGGCCTTGAAATCAAGTTAAAAGTTTATTTAAAAATTTAAGAAAGTTCCCGCCTTGAAATGAAGACAGATGCTTGGGCAAAGATATTGAAGGATAGGGACCAAACGAATTCGGTGAGAGAAGGAACCTTCATCTCTCGCCTGATAGCATCATATCTGACAGACCAGGGAGAGTTTGAGATGTACCAGAGGACCTGGGATTGGAAAGCTTCCAAACAGGCGACAATGTTTGGGCTGAGTTATGCCCAAAAGGCAGAGGCTGCAGATGTTAATATTGCTCTGAGAAAGATCAAATAGATGGTGAGTTTAGTGCGCACAGGCACTGAACTCCGATGAGTGAGAAAGGGATATATTTTGGGTTTGACGCCGCAGGCACACTGGAGACTCAGGGAGACGTGGGTTTCAAAGCTTAGGCGCCAGTCAACAGTGACGTCCAAGTATTTTACAGACCGTTTCCATACGATTGGACTCCCTTCTAGGGAGAGAGACTGGAAGCGGGAAGTATATTTACGAGAAAAGGCAATCGCCTCGGTTTTCTCCACATTGATCGCCATTCTCCACTTCCAAAGCCAGTCTGGAAGTTGGACGAGCTGACGTTGCACCAGGCAAAACTAAGGTTCGCTGAGCTAGCATGAAACATGGCATCATCGCATAGAGCGATAAATGACTCCAGGCTGTACAGACAGGTTGTTCGTGTACAGAAGGTACAGAACGTGGCCTAGGACAGATCCCTGAAGAATGCCTGCAACGATCGGTCGAATGGATGGGTACGACGCGTACTCTACAGACGCGGTCGCAAAGATACGATCGCAGAAGATGAACGAAAGAGACAGGGAGAGGGGATTGGGCTAATTTGTAGAGAAGGCCTTCGTGCCAGACTCGATAGAAGGGTTTACTCATATCGAGCAATACAGCGACGGAGGACTGACGCTTGTTCTCGGCGTCCGTCAGTTGGGTAACAACCCTGACGAGTTGAAGGGTCGTCGAGTTCTCTCTGCGAAAGCCGA
This sequence comes from Magicicada septendecula, assembly GCA_034769895.1. Lineage (NCBI taxonomy): Eukaryota > Metazoa > Arthropoda > Insecta > Hemiptera > Cicadidae > Magicicada > Magicicada septendecula. Next base: position 548,660,623 of record CM068368.1, read on the forward strand.
ATTGCTACTGCCGAATGAAACCATCCAACAGGGGCGCATATCGGCTGTGCAGGTGCCGTTCGAATGCTTTCGAGATGACTGGCAATAGAGATATTGGGCGATGATTCTCGGTAAGTAGGCCTATACGCAGCTTACGAGGTTTGGGAATCATGGCGATTTTTGCACGTTTCCACAGGCTGGGTAATTGACACAAAACGGGCCACAACAACAATTATAAGTGTCACTTACTGCAAAAATCACACAATCTGAAACACACTCAACTGTCAGTTAGCAAACGCAAACAAAAAATACTCGCCACAACAATAATTACATTTATCACTAACGATAAAGATTACAAAACCTCAGCAACACTCAGGTGTCAACCAAAAGGAACTTGCTGCCACAACAAATTCGTACGTATTACTTAATAGGAGCGATTACAAAAGTCATCTGTGTATTATCTCAACTTCTACATGACACCAGATACACTGAATGAACTGTCTTTGTTTCAACAGCTGACTCGTGACTAAAGACAATCCGTTGACCTTATAATCTTTGTTTATACACTACCGTGTCTTCATTCTTCTAACTTTAAAAAGTTCAAAAGAAAAGTATCGCGTATATTAAACGTTTTTAAAAACTGTAATGTAGCCAACAATTTAGTTAATGTTGGGAGGGGAGGTGTGCATGCGATATGTGATGCTGAGCGATACGAGCGCGAGGACCAAAACCTGCGGAATAAAGGTCGGAATTGCAAATGATACATAAAATTCAATTAGTGGAAAAAATCAGACGGCAACAATTTGTTAAAGAAATTTAGGAACAAGTCAAGGCAACGTAGTGAAAATTATGGAGTCACAATAGTGCAGCGTACAATAATTAAATATGCACTGGACACAAGCGTGAGAGAAGCAATCAATCGCATGAGTATGTTGAACGAACACGACTAGCAGATAGATGAAAGTTACAAAACTAAAATAAAAAGGTTGTTTGTGAATAGGACAGGTTACTAACCCTTTATTTTCCTGTAATGACTCTGTGATGATTGTGTAAGACTGACTAAATGAGATAACCAATTTAGTCATTTGCGGTGTATACAATAATTCATAATTGTCCGCAAGATTACATAATAGAGCTACTAAGCAGATTTACTGAATTATATTATCAAACAGCATATGGTGGCAGAAAATATTTAAATAAAATTTTGTGTAGTTTGAAAACGCTAGAAACGCGTTTTAGTTATCATTTCAACATACATTTACTTCCATTAGAAATTACACAATTTATAAACTCTTCGTAACAACTCATTTGTTTCTCTGAAATCAGCTAAAAATCCCGCCAAAAAGTAGACTGTGTTTACGTCTACTTGAATTGCTGCTGGCATTGAATGTTTTGTGTATATACTGAGAACGTTCCGTGTTTATCTGAACTGCTCTACTGAATAACAGCTGCTCATTTTACACTTCTACTGTTTCTTCAAAACGCAAATATTGGAGATATAACAGTCTGATTTACTTTGTAAGTTTTGTAAAAGTCAATAAAATTATATAATATGTTATCAATGAACCATACAATACTGCAGTATCAAAATATGGTTATTAATTTATTATACAGAAGGTTATTATTTGAGTTTAAAACATACGAAGACACTAAAACATGGCTCTATTTCCACTTAATTGTATCTATTTTTTTGTTTTGTTTTGCTAAACGTTTTAGAACCCACAGTCGTCACATAAAGGTTTTTTTATTTTAGTGTAGCAGAGTGATTACGAAATTACACATTAGCAATACCGCTGAAGCAAACGTAATAGTTTATATATAATATATACGTAATTTATGTAATATGTGTATCTACTTTGTTCAGTTTAAATAAAACACAAACTCTATAAAAGAATTTGCTAAGAAAAGATATCCTGAAACGACTATTCGCTGTCATAGAATTTGAAACTACTTGAAATTGATTAATCCGATTAAAGTAAACAAAGTTCGATTTCTTTGCCGATTGATAGTATAGCTTACATTGATTGGCTACCTTCAGCAACTTATTCACAGGCTTATCTTGATAATTTATTCTCCTTTAAAGTCGAAACAAATTCTACCTTTAAAATTATAATCGCTATTAAGAAATTTTAAGTGTAGTAACTAAGATCAAAGTAAACAAGTTTAAAGCTTACGAATGTGAAAGAAGAGGCAGCAAATATATCAAATATATGGCAAACCCATAACTGCTGCAAATAAAATTCTTAGGTTGAAACACAAAGAAGAGGTCTTTTGTAACTTCTGAAAATTAGGCCTACATTCATAGTCATCAGTCAGCTATCCATAGTGTAATGAAGACAATTATCACGGATGTGAAGGCGAGAGTAAAATTTAAGTACACGTATATACGAGAAAGAATGATAAAATCCTTAGACTCAACGCTGACATAACGGATATGAAGAGAGTTTTAACAAAGCAAAATGTATCTAGTATGTTTACATAGTGTTAATTTGGAAGAGTTGATGCCTGTAGATGACACACAAAAATCATAGTGCTCCTTGTTTAAGTGATATCAATTTGAAGCTGTTGAAGTATAAGAAACTAGTTCTATGCTAATACTCCATTTTATCAATATGTACTACTGAACACAAGAAATCCACACACAAAATTTCTACGGATTACTGTTTTAATTGTACAAAATGCGGATCCAATGAAACCAATATTGTAGAGGAATCAGTCTTCCATCCACAAACGTAACACAAACTTTATACTAAAATAGTAAATAGGCTAGAAGATTAAAATAAGTTTCGTATGTTTTCATATCAGTAATCAGACTGGCTTTAAGAAATAAAAATATTGTACAAACGCAATTTTTATGTCATAACAAGTAATGGAGAAAAGGTTGTAAACTTAGCATAAATTTAAGACCCACTTAGATTTGTACAGACAGGCAAAGTATTTAACAGTATAAGTGGACCTGTCTTATAAAGATTTTAGAACAGATAGCATTTTTGGGCAATTTAATGTCTATTATTTACTGTTATATATTATCATTAATAATAACATTTTTTACAAGAATATTTTTTTTTATTATTTTATGAATTACAGTGTTCTGATAGTATTCAACTAACATAATCAGATATAAAATTATATTGATAGTGATATAAAGTATTATATATAATTTTATATCAGATGATGATAGTTGAATACTAACAAATCATAGTAATTCACAAAAAAATAAAAAAGTATATTCTTGTAAAAATGTTGTTATTATTATTAATAATATAAACGGTAAGCAAAACCTTTCTAGAAGTGTAAAAGTCCGCCATTATAGCATTGTGACCAGGCCGGTGATCATGTATGGAGTGGAAACAAAGTGCTTTCAAAACTTGGAACCTCTTCTTAAAATTGAACGAAGAATTCTTCAAAAAATTAATGGGTACAGGCATAGACCCAAAGAAGAGCTGTAAAGCGATCTTGAAGCTCTATGCTGTGGAAGCGCTATACACCAACATTACTATGCACCACAAAGATAGGGTCAAGACTATCTGATGAACCTTCAGTCACTAAGGAATTGCGACAAGGTTGTGCTATATCACCCGCTTTATTTAAGTTGTACTTGAAGGACAGTTTTATTTATTTATTCAGCTTTGGAACGTTAGCGACGCATCTGTCGCAACATAGAATACTATCAAAGATGAAAAGCTCTTCATTTGCATGGTTACAAACGACAGCACACTTGTAGCAGAAATACAAAATCATATAGGATAAGGGAAACAAGTGACGGGGCAGTGCAATCCACTTTATAGAGCAATCAACTAAGATTCGAAACAAAAATTTGCGTATGAAGTGTAGTCCGTTAGCTGTGTATTGCGTGTGACCTTGGCGTTGCCTAATGTCAGTGGTGCGGGTATTCTGGTCCACTGCGTTGTTTTGCGAGAAAGAATTGACACCAATTGCTGCTCAGAAGAGACTTATTGTTGCACAGAGGAAACTGTGTCAATAATAGCTTAAATAAAGAAATTCTTAGACTCACTTGTTACAGACAACCACGTGGTTGGCCAAAAATTTCCAGCCCCTTACGGTAAAAGTTAATTACCTGCGGTAGCAGGCGTTACTCTCTTGTTACGCCTGTCACTGCTAATGTTGTATATCTATAGTAGTCTGACATATTTATGATGTGCAAATTCCAGAGCCTTTTTGAAGTCTATGCGACTGTTTGTGTGTTTTGCCACAGTGGTATGATTCTTTGTGCAGTGATGTCTGTGGTCAAAGGCTCTGCAGTACGTTTCGTGTTTTAGTATATTGTTTTGTACTTGTGTTTCCCCTCTCCTCTTATCAAGTGTCGTCTTTCAGCTGTATTATTAACTACTTTTGAAATCTCATAGTTTTCAAGGGGATTAAGAAATGAAATTTGATTCTCTTTTTAAAAATGTCTTGCATATAAAGAATTTGTTGATCTGTTACCGTCTCCTCGTTTATGGTTAGACAACCTGCATTCAATTTTCCGTCCTGTCTCGCTTAGGTACACTTTGTTACATTTTTTTGCATTTTATATTAAGAAAAACTCCGCTTCTTTGTAAGATTGGCATTTTTCTATGTTTTTATTCCTTATCTTATCAAATACTCTTTCACATTTTTAATTGCTACATCTACTCCGTATTTTTAAAAAATTGTATAATTTTTCTGGTATATATTACTGCATAGTTCCATTGTTTTAGTTCATTTTTAGCTTTCTTCCTGTTAATAAAACAGAGATTAACGGTAATACCGGGTTAGTACCATCCATTACACTCCCTGTTTAAAAAAAAATGACAGTCGGCATTAAAGCAACTGTTATAAATAGTAAATAATTTTTTTATCTGACGTCAGTGTTGTTACGTTGTTGCGATGTTTCTGCACATGAATTGGTCGGTTTCATTGAAAACGATAAGCGATAACTGTGGATTTGAAACACCAATCTCATCTTACTAACAGAGGAATCTGATTAGTGTACAGAGGCAGGTTCTAAAAGTGCTACGCAATTAAGAGCACATTGTGACAACAAATGCTTCCGAATATTAACCTTCTGACTGAGCGAGGTTTGTGTGGTGTGTGCACGTAATTTTCATTTTGTGTAATAACGTGATTAAAATATTTGCCCGGGAAGCCATTATTTTATGAAACTGACACAAACACACATTTTATTTCTTTCCTTCTCGCTCTCTCACACACACACTCTCACTCTTTCCAGCATTACTACTAATTATCAAATATTCTAATATTAAAGAGAGTATTTCTTATTGATGAAATAGCACAAAAGTACGGACATGACGTCCTAAGACTGCTCCCGCCGACTACAGCTGTAAGTTAAATTCTATCGCTCTGGTATGGGCATGCTTAGAAGAAAGATGAGATAACGAACAAGCCTGTGGCAAAAAATGAGACTGATAACGTTTGTTTGAATGACGCTGTCCACTGTTTTACCGAGACGACTACGCTAATATGTAAGTTTTATCTTGTTCCTGTCGACATCACAATGGAATGCGTATACTAAGCATCTCGTTGCTGTCCTTCATAATTTACTGTATAGTAGCCGCGCTCAAAGCGTTTCCAGGCGGAACGCTTTGATTCTCACTCAAAGGAAACCAGATGGTCTTTGTCCCTAGTGTCACTCAAAACAAGCTGACAATGTTGCCAAGTTCTTCTCCCACCTATAGTGAAACTTAGCGTGAAATGATTCTCCTCTTCAATGTTATTATTATACGTATGATTAATTCATGTAGTAATAATAATAATAATACAACTCAGGACTTCTCAGAAGTTTCAGTTTTAAGTAAGTAAACCTGACGTTTACATTATCTATAAAGAATAAAAATATAACAAAACCTACAAAATATAGGTCTATACCTTTTCGACATAACTTTCAAAATGATTTTCATTATTAAAATATCACAAAGCTTTGGGATAAGCAAATCCCTGCAATATCAGAAGGCTATAATAATAATATCAGAAATTAATAAACCTGAGTAAAACAAGACAAAATCACAAATAATTAATACATAGCCTGGGAGTAAACTACTCACCGTTTAGTTGGAGTCGCGGTCTGAGTCATCATCACTGTCGTCTGCAACATGAATGATGAGGCGGTCTTCTTCTTCCCACAGGTCTGCATAATATCCCCGTTCTACCTTCATAGTTTTTTCCACACATTTCCTCCAGTATTCGCCATCTATGTTCTCAGTACAGTTCCGTACTGAAGACACTTGCACTTAACTGAGGAGTTATGTTGCTCTTCCTGACGTTAGACTTTAACCGTGCCCAGACTAATTCGATTGGATTTAATATGCAGTAATAAGGGGGAAGTCGTAACACTTCATGACCTGCCTTTCGAGCCATCTCATCAACTGCGTACATTTTGTTTATATTTGCCGCTTTTATTCTTTCGAGCAAGATTAATTTAATGGGGACTGGGTCCGGTACTGGTAAATCAAATTTCTTCATAAATTCAATAATTTCGGACTTGTTTGACGATTTAGTTGGGATTTTGATAAGTTGTCTAGAATGGTAAATCGCATTGTCTAAAACTATGACATACTTCCTGTCTTTTGAAAGATTTTGCTGTAACAAATTTTTAAACCAATTCTCAAAAACTGTAGCATTCATTTCACCGTGGCTGTCAGCTTTAGCATCTGAAATATTTTTGGCAGACAAAGACAATTAGGAGCCCACCCCTCAGCTCCACCAGCATGTAGCACCATGATGCGCTTCCCTCTAGATACAGGGACGTTAATAGCGCAGCCACATGTTCCATCATCCCATCCCTTCTTCACGGTGTTATGTGTATCGAACCAAGTTTCGTCTAGATACACAACATAACCCTGTGAACGCAGTTGGTGTAGTCTATGGAGGTATTTGTATCTCCAAGACACAATTCTTGATGACTCCATTATAACACGCCTCTTATTAAGTGTCCGAAATCGAAAGCCGAGCTTCTTCACAAGGGATCTTAGCATTGTTTCTTTATAAGGAAAACTTGAAATGTTCTGAAGATGCTGGAGTAGTTCGGAAATTGTTGGTGGCTGTCCTTTCTTGTAAAATTTGTAAATTTCTTGGTGGATAATGTCGCAAACAAAATTATCAATTTTATTAAAATGCGCTCTTTTGTTACCTGGCTTTTTGGGAGTCACGGGACCTTTAGAAACAATTTTACGAACAGTCGGGCGGCTTAATTTCACAATTTTGGCTGTTTCAGTAATTGAACCCTTACCTACTTTGTTATTTACAACATATTCATGCACGTTACACACTATAGTTTGGCTCTGTTTCGAAATTGTTCTAATCGAATTTTTGATTAGCCTACTAGTGCCTGGAGTGGCCGAGATTTCCCCGTCGTTCGAAAACTCCCCATTATTGTCACTTACATCACCACTATCACTGTTGCTAACTACATCAACAACGATTTCTTCACTATCACTATGACGATGACTCCCTTCTTCAGTATCATCGTGCTGAGGATATGGTTGTTCTCTCTCCCAAGGTCTCCACATTTTAAACACGTGAACACGGAACACAAACACGGAACCGAAAATTACAATTATAAATAAAATAAAGCAGTATTACTGTGATATTTAAATATAAATATACTATGTAAAATACTATGTGCTGTAAGAAGGTAACAAATTAATAATTCCTAAAGCAGTGGTTTCTTTGGCTACGGACTCAAAATTCAGACAAGCGGGCACTTCCGATGTCGCGCAAAGACTGGTCCACATTTCATTCAAGTTCAAAATACGTTTGGCATCATTGGAGATGTTTCAGAAGCGGCTAGCTTTGTTCACTGCTGTCAGCAGCAGGGGGTGCCTTCGCTAATTGGGCTATTTAACTGTTCTTTGATGCCGCCTGGAAACACATTCAGCGAGGCTACTATACATTGTAAACAAAGGTTGTTTGCTATACTTTCCAGAACACTAGTGCTGTATTAAACAGAAGCGTCTCAAAAGAAATTGTTATGAAAGAAATTTTCTTGGACCTTGATACCCAGATTGCAAATTAAGAAAATATCAGCGAAGCGTTAGAAGTAGGCTGTGATATTTCATTATACGTACTTAACACCTTAATTCGTCGCAATTTCTCTTGACAGTTGTGACACTGATCCTTTTGTAATACTGTACTATTGTTCAAGTAGACCTATAGGCTCCTAATTGCATCAATGAGTGTCTCAAAATACATCTGGCTTATAGAAATCCCCATAAAGTTTTAACTCTATCAAAGGCTTTTTCCGTAATCTATAAAAGCTATGTGTGTTTCTAAATTGAATTGCCGATGTTTTTCAGTGTTTTCCTTTAGTATATATACACGTCAGTGCATGAACGTCCTTTTCTAAAGCCCAGCTGTACTTCTAATAATATGTTATCGGAAATAGTTTGCAGCCGTTGATTAAGGGGTCTACTACATATTTTGTAACTCCCATTGGAGAGACTTATGCCTTTATAATAATAGATACATCATTTTTGTTTCCTTTTTTGAAAAGAGATATAACTTTTGTCTTTTATAACGTTAATATCCGCAGCATCTCGTTTTTATTCATGCGTTTTATAAGTTTATATACCATATTCTGCCTTTCATATATATCATTTTTGTGTAAAATGATGTATTAAAATTCCATGTACTAAAATGTGTGGAAAAATAAACAATTGTAATAGTGCATAAACGATTCCATAGTTCAATTGGTTTGTTTCAAATCTAATAAAGTACTTAAGTACATGAGTAAAGATATGTTTATCTGATGTTTGTATCCGACTGATGTTTAGATAATCTCTTTAGAAGAATACCAAAATTAATTTTTGTCTATTTTTTTGCCACGGGATTAGCTAAAAGTGTTAAGGATGAGAAGTTATATATCATATTTTGTTGTCTTTCACTGTACTCGACACAAAATTTTCTTTGTCCATTGGTTGTCTCCATAACGGTAGTTCCACACTTTTGTCTTCTCTTAGTCCTTACCTGCAGGCTTCCTGTCACTGGGTTGTACAGTCACCACACTTTTAAAGATTTGTTTCTAAAATTTACTTGCATTTTATTTTTCTCTGTTAACATTGGTATATCCTAAAATACCATAAGCAGATATTGTCATCTGCAACGTGTGAGTTGAAAAATTTTAGGTTGGTAGGTTATTGGCATGTGGGTGAACAATTGATTTTCACACCTGCATGGAAACGGTTTATATAAAATGTATATTACACCTAATTTCATATGTGTTTATTGTCTACGTAACAAATGTAATATATTTGCGGCACTAATTCTAGCTTATTGTTTTATATACTTCATATAAAGTACGTTAAGGTGGTTAGACAAGTTTATAAATGCAACCTTAAATATAATGTGTCTAGCAAAAATTACAGTGACTTTTATTGTATAAAGGAACTTGATTCCATTTGGATTATTGGGTTAAAGCGCTGTAATCCAAGAAGGCTCTAATCCAAGAACGCTGTAATGCACCTTCGTTACAATCACACTACTCAAAGCACTCCGCGTCACTCATATGGCACACAGCGGACAGTTTAGATTTAGTTTCCCGCTAATTTTGCAAATTTCAGCGTGGCAACGTTGTATAATCTGTCTGGAGACCTTGACATTGCAATTATATGATGGCAAGAATGCACGCTAGGTTCGTATGAGTACAGCGGCGTGTATGTGCCACAGATGCGGTGGATTGCATACACACACACAACCATGCATTTTTGTACTTTGTGGAACAGTAACCGTAAAAGCTAGAAAAAATGCTGAAATGCCGAAACGTTACATCTAGGTTACAGTAGGAGTGGTTTTATACTCTTACGAATACATAGGTTACAAAAAATATTTTAATTTAGGCGAAAATATAACTTTTATTAGTGGCACGCGTTTTACGTTGCCACTAATACTGAGGTTGCCACAGTACGGTCTCGGGTCGGCAGAAAATGCCACAACTCATCACATACAGACACACACATACACACCAGTATATTATATACACATTTGTTTATAAAAATCAACAATTCTTCCTATGATAGTGTAACTCTTTTTGTTTTTTTTTTTAAGAGGCTACTAGATATTTAGGACTAGGCTGAAGGCCTAGAAGAAGCATAAAGTGAGCTGGGTCCAATGCGACGGGACTTGCAATTAATACTCTCTATTAACAAGTAATATAACTATCTTTATTATTTCATAACATGTAAACCTTATTCATATTAATTATAATTCATAATGGGTCACATAATTTAATATTATTATTTATTGACTATTTATCTTCATTCAGATATTCACCCTTATTTAGTTTTTTTGAATATTCATTGTTTCAAGGAAATCTTTAATAAATGATCACACATAATTTAACACACATGCATACATATAAATCACAAACAACATTATAAACATAAAAGCATTGTGGCCGGCCTGTATATTTTTATCCCCACACAATTTAGAAATTTTAAATGGCTGTGAACAACCCCGCTAGTTTTATCAAAGAGATACCATGTATAATTGAAATGCCCATAGCCAGCCTGTATAGTTTAGTCAAAAATACCACATATATAAATTTAAAATGCTTGTAACCATCCTGTATAATTTTATCAAAAATTGTGATTTATAAATTTAAAGAAAATCTGGATTGACCATAATAGCCAGAAAATACAATTACAAATTTTAAGTGTCAGTACAGCCTGTATAGTTTTATAAAAATTGTGATTTATAAATTTAAAGAAAATCTGGATTGACCCGGGCGCTGATATGTTCCAGAGCGTGACCCGACATAGGGTAACATGTCCGGTAGCTTGCATAGAACTGCACCAACAGATGACTATTCCAGATTTGGTGATTTTTAAAAGGTTAACCAGCCCTGATTGCAGAATAAGAAAACCCCCAACCCTTTTGTGAAATGAATTAAAAACAAAATAAGAAGAAAGACCTGAGATTATAAATGAAACTAGACCAGCCGGTCTAGCCTAACCCATTACAAACTGCACCAAGTTACATAACTAAAATAACAGTCCCCCCCATAAACGTCTACAATCCCCATACAGCATCAAGGTAAGAAAATGTGGAGCCTAAAAATTAATGAGCACCGGACACCTGCCAGCAACCGGGTGTACAATAAATCCCAAATCTCAGCACATTATCGACACAAGGTTCCAAAAAATTTGCATACAAAGTATGTCCAGCCTGACACGCGCACAATTAGAATGATCTAAAGCTGTAGTGAGTCCTAGTGAGTCACAATGAGGTATAACTGGAAGTTTTGTGGATTTTTTCAATGCACGAAACATGGTGTTTTCTGTAGAGGCCAAGTGTAAGTAAAAATTGGTAAATATCACCTCATTTGGGTCCCGATGGTTCCCAGGTGGCCTGTGCCCTGCAGTCAGTCGGTCTTACTCAGCGGGTGTTTACAGTTGCATGCCTTACGATTGTTCCTCCTCCGGCGACGAGGCACGAGAGTCTGCAAGTGTTCAGGTCATGATGAAAGATGGAATTTTTCACCCTGCTCGAATCAGATCTTCGTCTGCATCAGTAACCCTAAGCATAAATAATAATTAATAGTTGACAATCCCATTGTTTCCAAACATAACACCCACATGCGCCACTGCATAAGTTTGTACCGACAAAATCAAACAGGATCAAACACCAGCCCCCCCTGACCAATTCCACCATGTTCTTTATAAATAGGATTAACATTTTCTCTTTTGTTTTTAAACTAATAAGTCACACCCAAGGCCTCAACACCTCATAATTAGGTTCAATCTATAATGCACACTCACATGCGTATACCACATTAACATATTACGACAGGTTACAAGTTCTTACGACCACGTGCTCGCACAGTCAATTCATCAAAGTCTCGCAGAATACATAATTTTTATGCCCCATTTGACATGGACAATTACCATTTACTAATTACATAAGTTTAAGGCTGTTTCAGTGTTTAATAAATTATTATACATGACAATGAACTGACTCTAGACTCGCGACCACGAGGCACGCATATCAGACATATCTGCTTACACATCCACCCCAATAATTATTTAAAAATAGAACTTTTCACAAGCAAAGAATGATATATATTTAAAATCACTTACCGGTGGTCTGTACGAGTCTAACTCGCCATAATGGAATAGAAAAACGAGAATACAACAAACTCTGTCGCCGGGGAGTACAAGCTGCTTACAGTTCGGAAGATGGCTGCTGGCTCAACAAGAATCTAACCCAAACGGAAGAAAAATTCGTTGCGTTGCCAAATCGCGCAAACATTGCGTCGCATTTACCAACAGGTCACGCTGGCATCCAGTGAAGCAACGAAACGGTAATGCAGTACGATGCTTGCCGCCCACATGGAATAATACTTCGCAATTCCCCATTATTAAGGAGTTATATATTTTTCTACAGACGGCCGGTTTCTCAAAAAACCGGCACAATAGTAATGCAATACTGTTATCATACATAGGTTAAGGTTAATTTTTGCAAGCTGAAAGCTACTTCACAGATAGAACATGGGTTTTAACGCTAGTGTCTATTACTTCAGTGTTCTAGTCATTTATTATTTCAATTTCATATTCTTTTGTTCCAGGGTTACTTATTTACATCAGTGAATAATATCTGTACAGAAGTGGATCCTACTCTGGATTGTGAGGTATACAGAAGAAAAAAGTCAATTCAGAATCAATCTGTCTTATCAGCTTTACCTGCACAGTTAAACTGTTGTACAGCAGTTTCCAAAAACAAGAGTTATCAGTGTGGATTTTATACAAACACATGTAGTTCGGGAGACCATCTGTCACCACTCAAGTTGATACATTCTGGCATTAAGGAGTACCAGTGCGATGTCTGTTCAAAATCATTTACTGAGTCAAGCACTTTGTCAAAACACAAGTTAATACATTCTGGCATTAAGAAATACCAGTGCGATGTTTGTTCAAAATCATTTACTCAGTCATCCCATTTGTCACAACACAAGTTAATGCATTCTGGCATTAAGAAATACCAGTGCAATGTTTGTTCAAAATCATTTACTCAGCCAGGCGGTTTGTGGAAACACAAGTTAATACATTCTGGCATTAAGAAATACCAGTGCGATGTTTGTTCAAAATCATTTACTCAGCGAAACCATTTGTCACAACACAAGTTAATACATTCTGGCATTAAGAAATACCAGTGCGATGTTTGTTCAAAATCATTTACTCAGTCATACGATTTGTCAAAACACAAGTTAATACATTCTGGGATTAAGAAATACCAGTGCGATGTTTGTTCAAAATTATTTACTCAGCCAGGCGGTTTGTGGAAACACAAGTTAATACATTCTAGCATTAAGAAGTATCAGTGCGATGTTTGTTCAAAATTATTTAGTGAGTCGGGCAGTTTGTCAAAACACAAGTTAATACATTCTGGCATTAAGAAGTATCAGTGTGATGTCTGTTCAAAATCATTTACTGAGTCAAGCACTTTGTCAAAACACAAGTTAATACATTCTGGCATTAAGAAATACCAGTGCGATGTTTGTTCAAAATCATTTACTCAGTCATATGATTTGTCACAACACAAGTTAATACATTCTGGGATTAAGAAATACCAGTGCGATGTTTGTTCAAAATCATTTACTCAGTCAAGCACTTTGTCAAAACACAAGTTAATACATTCTGGCATTAAGAAATACCAGTGCGATGTTTGTTCAAAATCATTTACTCAGTCATCCCATTTGTCACAACACAAGTTAATACATTCTGGCATTAAGAAATACCAGTGCAATGTTTGTTCAAAATCATTTAGTGAGTCAGGCAGTTTGTCAAAACACAAGTTAATACATTCTGGTTTTAAGGAGTACCAGTGCGATGTCTGTTCAAAATCATTTACTGAGTCAAGCACTTTGTCAAAACACAAGTTACATTCTGGGATTAAGAATACCAGTGCGATGTTTGTTCAAAATCATTTACTCAGTCATACGATTTGTCAAAACACAAGTTAATACATTCTGGGATTAAGAAATACCAGTGCGATGTTTGTTCAAAATTATTTACTCAGCCAGGCGGTTTGTGGAAACAAGTTAATACATTCTGGGATTAAGAAATACCAGTGCGATGTTTGTTCAAAATCATTTACTCAACCAAACCATTTGTCACAACACAAGTTAATACATTCTGGCATTAAGAAATACCAGTGCGATGTTTGTTCAAAATCATTTACTCAGTCATACGATTTGTCAAAACACAAGTTAATACATTCTGGGATTAAGAAATACCAGTGCGATGTTTGTTCAAAATTATTTACTCAGCCAGGCGGTTTGTGGAAACAAGTTAATACATTCTGGGATTAAGAAATACCAGTGCGATGTTTGTTCAAAATCATTTACTCAGTCAAGCACTTTGTCAAAACACAAGTTAATACATTCTTTCATTAAGAAATACCAGTGCGATGTTTGTTCAAAATCATTTAGTGAGTCAGGCAGTTTGTCAAAACACAAGTTAATACATTCTGGCATTAAGAAATATCAGTGCAATGTTTGTTCAAAATCATTTAGTGAGTCAGGCAGTTTGTCAAAACACAAGTTAATACATTCTGGGATTAAGAAATGCCAGTGCAATGTTTGTCAAAATCATTTACTGAGTCAGGCAATTTGTCAAAACACAAGTTAATACATTCTGTCATTAAGAAGTAACAGTAAGACGTTTGTACAGAAATGTTTATTATGGGAGAATGTGTCATGCATAATATATACTAGCATAAAAAAATTACTAACATTTTTATTTGTAACAAGTTTTTTTGTTTGGGTATTTTGTCTGAGCATAAATTAATCCATTATACTATTAAGAACCATCACTGTATAGTATTAAGAATAATTTGTATTATTCTAGATTTTTAGTAAAGTAATGAAACTTAACACTAATGTTTATGAACAAAAACCCAAAAAACAAGCATAAAAAACAAATAAATCAATACATACTGTAACAAGTGTGTGATATTTGGCACTGAAAAACAAGAGTTTGAAATTTGTAACAAAATTGTATGCTGTGTATTAAAGTCATTAAATTATACATTGTAATATAGTGTGAAATTATTGATACATGTTTATCCTGTAATTCAATTTATCACTGCATGAATTACATTGACATTTGTATTTATAGTGAAAATAATTTGTAACAGTCTTTTCTTGTCATATGTAGATACTTTTCACGTATCACATAAGATTTTTGTCGCTCTGCTACAACCTTCAAGAACACAGGGTCTTGGGGCCTTAACACATCTGAGTTATTCTTGGCAAAATGATGGGTGCAGATATGTCCCCAAATTTACATGGGTTGACATTTTCTGAGTTTTTGTCTGTGTTGTATTTAA
The DNA here is from genome assembly GCA_034769895.1 of Magicicada septendecula. Taxonomy (NCBI): domain Eukaryota; kingdom Metazoa; phylum Arthropoda; class Insecta; order Hemiptera; family Cicadidae; genus Magicicada; species Magicicada septendecula. The sequence continues at coordinate 548,675,923 of CM068368.1, forward strand.
ACTGCATAGTTTATTTCTACCAGCATATTTCTAATAGCTGTGTGTGTACTGTTTGTTTATAATTCAACATTAGATCGGTACATTACTGGACTGTTTGTATGTCTATGATCTTCAAACCACTAATTTCGAATGCTTTACGTGTTAATGTTTGTGATGGCTCCTTGTTGTGAACTACATGTTCGGTATAGTGTTGGCTTTGTAATTCTACATTACAAAGTGAGTGATGAGTTCTTGACTGAAGATACAATATTACGGTACTTTAATGACAACTCTGGATCTCAATTGGATGATGTAGAAAATGTAGAGACATTTTGATACGATGATACAGGTAAGCCTACATAATTTGAGGTTACTTCATCTTATAGTTTATTCTGAGTATATTCGTTTGTGACTACACTTTTTTACTTAATTTATTTAATTATTTTACTTTTACAATTTTTTTGTTTTCCTTGTTTAGATTTTATTTGCTATTTGTATAACCATTGCATACACATTCGTTCTGTGATCAGCTGTTTAGAGTTACGACTGCTTAAATAATAAAATAAACATTAGCTTCATAGGTTTTGGCTGGACATTTTCTAAAACTAATAAATGGATTTGACTTAGAAAAGCATATGCATAAACAGACTTATACACAACTTTATATATTTACCTTTTCATGTTATAAATTGCCGATGTATAGATTTATTTTTCATACTTAACATTATTCTTCCTCTTCTAATTTATTTAAATAATATTTATATTATTATTTATTTACTTTGTATTTATTTATATAGATGTAGAAATTACTTTTACCTAAATATTGCAGATGAGAAGCCAGATTTTGTGCCAGATGGTGATAAAGAAGAGTACTATGAAAATGGAACACATCTACAAGCCTGCACAAATTAACAAAAGGCAGTGCATAAAAAAATACTACTTCTGTTTGGCCTGATGTTGACATCCAACCACAGTTATCAATTTTGAAGAAGTAAACAAAGTGGTTGTTCCATTAGACAGTACCAGGATTGAATTTGGTTGTTTTAGTGTTTTGTGATTCCAATATTATAAAAACAGAAACTAGTAGATATGCTGGAACAACAATTACAAAGTTGTTGAGGCAAAATAAATTAACAGAGTGCTCACTGTGGGCTTCCCGGAGTGCTGTCATATATGAAATGTACAATTTTTTGCAATAAATATTCACGTGTGCCTGGTTTCAAAACCAAGAATTACTGACTACTGGAGTACAGATGTTATGTTAGACTCTTCTTTTGCTGGAAATATTATGAAGAGAGACAAATTTTGTTCCATTTACTTTATGTTGCATGTAAATAATTGCAGTAAGTACATTCCAAGAGGTCGACTCAACCATGACCCTATTCATCAAATTAGACCATTTTATGTTAACTTTATAAAATGTTGTAAAGCTGGTTTTGATCCAGGTGGAAACAATTATTGAAGGAATGTGCCCATTTAGGGGAAAAATAAACATTCTGCTTTATATAAAGTATAAGCCTAGTAAGTATGGTATTGTTTTATTCTAAGTGATGCTTCGACAGTTTATGTGCTAAACTCTGAAATATACACAGGAGTTGGAGATAATACCTGTTGTGTCGCAGGTTTGTCATGATTATCTGAAATCAGTCATGCCTTGTACATGGACATCATACAAGTGTGGTATTGTGTTGAAATGTAATTGACTTCTATCTAGGCTATACGCTGTGTTCCACTACAGCTGCTGTGAACAGAAATTTGGCTCACCACTGGAGGTCATCTTCAGTGTAAAAATGACTTAGAAACTGGCATGGATCTTCACCAGTTAACCACAGTACTGTGACAAAACAAACCACAGCACACACACGTATGCACGCACCCACGCACACACAGTTCTGTGATAGCGTGCATCTTTCAGCATAGTACTGTGGTTAACTGATGCCAGTTTCAGTCGTTTTTACACTGAAGATGCTTCAGCGATAAGGCGGAAACTTCTCTTCATATTGATAATTCTGGACCATTGCCTAATATCCCGGAGAGAAGTCAATTATATTTCAACACAGTTGACGCCTCCATGAAAGCCTCAGGTACCGAAGTGTCTCCTTGTTTGAAACATTATTTCAGAAAAACATCTGTGCTCTAGGAACAAGTGCAAAAAACGGTAGAGGCTTACCTGTTGAATGTGAAACAAAAAGTTAAAACAAAGACAAAATACAAATGTTATGGGCAAGTACTTGCAATTCATTGGAAGGACAATATACACTATGTGTATGCAATCAGTACATAACACAAAATCACACCAACAACCAAGGTAAAGTCATGAGAAGTCATGATAGAAAAACTAAAGCCAGACAATTTTGGAGTACAATATTAATAAGACGGGTAGACAATGGGAATGAACTACTCAGTTACTATTATCTTCAAGAATTCATCAAGAGCATGTTGAGATCATTATATCTTCATATGTGAACATACTGACAGCAAGACATTACCCAAGCCATGGCTATAGAAAATCAAAAATATCTTTCAAGATAACCTGCAAGGAATGTTCAGATAAAGGAGCTGAGTCAACTAGAAAAAAAGATAGGAGGGAAATCTGATAGCGATGTGAAGAGTGCAAGTTGGACTGTGTCTTCTGGAATGTTTTACTAATTACCGTACAAAACAAATTATAAAATATAAACTATGTAAACAAAATAATATGAAAAACAGTCTGTATTAGTTTTAAAAAATTATTTAAAATTATAATTTTAATGTTCAGTTTTTATATTGTAAGGGTACATATCTTCAACATACATTTATGAAGCAACACGATAAGAATAATATATTAAATGATTAACACTATGAATTAAAAGGGATGAGTCAGAGATAAAGGAATGGGTAGTTAACATAATTATGCGATCAAACCAATAAAGGTAATAATAAAAGTAACAAAAAGTACACTACCAATAGTAATTGAAAGAAAACATTTGTTAATAGAATGTATGTAATTTTAATAACCCTATAGTGAAAGAAGAAGGTAGAACAAAATATAGAAAAATGTCTATAAAACTGTGTTTTAAAACCCGATCCAAGAGTGAGAGATAGGTAGGAAGTGGTAACAAGAAACAGTGAAGTGGTGGTAATATTAAAACAAAACATAATTTTAAGAAAATAAGTGAATTGTGTTAAACTGTAAGAAACAGAATAGGTGTGAGGGTAAGAAGTATAAAAACATTCTATTACCAATAGAAAGTTTATCTATATAGAATATAGAGAGTATCAATACAATACTCACAAAATTGTTATGTTATTAAGTAAATGAAAAGTAATTTGTTTGTTTGATATTTAAAGGAGTGTAAACCCAGAAGGCAGAAGTTTACAATAATATGTTTGCATTTATATATAAGTAAGGAAGGTATAAGGATGAAAGGTATGAACATTTTAGTTAATGACATACAAGATAATAATTGTATTTTGTAATAAGAAGAAGTTAGTACTATGTCATGAGAAGTATGAACATTTTAGTTAATGACATACAAGATAATAATTGTATTTTTAATAAGGAGTTATTTTTATGTTATGAAGAGCATGAACATTTTGAGTAATGACATACAAGATAATAATTATGTTTAATGATAAGAAACATGACTGAACCATATACAGACCATCAAGTTATTTATATGTTATGTTTTGTTAATAGATTTAAGTTAAATAGATATGAGAAATGGGAGTAGGAGTAAAACTAATAATGACAAAAAATAACAAACAACACATTAATAAATATAATATAAATAGAAAGTAAAGTATCAGATAGGAAATAATTTGGTAAAAGTATAACGACATGAATAAATTGTAAAAACAGTTCAATGTATTTCAAAAGCCAATAAGAACGAATGCAAACAAGCAAACCATATGTGGTAGGTAAATAATGTTTAAATAGAGCAAATTAAGAAATTCTAAGATGTTACAGTTTAGGCCTATCAATGACATAGCTGTACTAGCAGGTACCCGCAGCTTCGCACGTGAATATTTGTATATGATTGTTGTGGTAACTGTCAAGTTAGTAGTTTGTAACCCAATCTGAGGATCGACTAATTTTAATGTAAAATGATAACCATCTTCTCCTCTGCAAAACATTAAAGGGTACTGTAAAGCATCGTAAGCTCGATGGGTTTCTGCAATTCGATGTAGCTTACGATCCCTCGCACGGATTATTATATCGAGTTTATCGCATTCCTGGTTAACTAAAACTACTGCCACCTCATTAGTTGTCGGTGCATTGTAGCGACCCCTGTGCTCTTCATTATTTTCTGTTCGATCAGCATGAATCACAATATTGTACTGATTATTATTCGCAGATGTTACAAATTCAAACGCATTTTTCAGTTCACTAACATATGGGTTGATTGCGTGAAGTAAATTTTGAAGTTCTGTTACTAATGGCTTATCCAAGTTATGAATATGATCCATTCTTGTTTTAGATTGCTGTAAATAATCAGCTATGAAATACACCTGTAGAAATTTTGGTACTTCGTTTTGTGTGGGGAGTAGCCCAATGATCCCATGAGGTGATATACTTGCCCTTGAAATTTGAAAGTAGGCATGAAGCTCCCGTCGACTATTTCATTGACTCCGAATGATGTAAATTGAAAAGCTGAATTGTACGATCTTAATGCATTCAAAATTTTTTTCGATAAAAGATGTTCTCCATTTAATAATGATTTTAACGGTTCTGGAGGAGGAAGTATGGGATCTAATCGCATTTTTCCTGCAGAGCAACATAATCCATGTGATTCATTTTTCCACTTTAAAGCTTTGCAATGAGGGCAAACCATACTCGGTAACCCGATATCTGTTTCATTCGCATAGTTAATAACTGGATTATAATTGAAACCACTATTTAATTTTGCATTCCATCGTAAAGTAGGACCTCGTGATCTGAGAGTCGCTTGCCTGCGTCTTTGTGCCGCTAATCTATTTTCACAAGTCATAGGACTTTCAACCCGTGAGACTTCTTCTAATCCAGATCTTTCTGAAGAGTTTCCAGGAGCTGATTGCATTTCGACTCCTTCGACGTCATTTTCAGATGCTCTAAGACGCCTCTTTCTTTCCGCAGCAGCAATACATCTTCCTAAACATGATCGTCTTTTTGGCATTGCAAAGCTAAAAAAAGGGAAATTTATTTATTTGATTTATACTAATAAATCTGTAGGGGGCAATTAATGATTTATACAATACAATACATATTGACATATTACTTACCGATGACATAAAATTAACGAAAAAGGCACTGATACTACATCACTGACGCTCATCGCATAATTCTCGATGAAGTAGGTTAAGTATAATTCTCGACAATTAATTATTCCTACTGCACATAGGCCTACTGAATATTCAAATGTCGAAGAGTATGGTTTGTCAGAATCAACGTGTACTATATAATCAATGTTACAATATAATCAAACAATGAATTATTGTATTGTTTATACGAATTCCATAACCTATCGTTATTCGCGATCGAAGCCGCGGGTTTAAAAAAATGCGTTTTTTGCAATAACTTCGGTTGTTTTTAACCTATCGTTATCAGATAAAGTGGAAAACCTTCCGTTGGGTACCTGCTATCAGCGTGCAAAGTTTCATTGAAATCGGCTCAGTAGATTCTGAGATTATATTCGATGCCGGTAAATATCATTTGTTTATTTACTTGTAACTATGGTAACATACCGATGACGGACACACTGCCTAGCGCGTTATAATATAGATAAGTTCAGAAAACCAATAATAAACAATTGAATACTATAATTGGATGATATGACCAAATAAATTATGTAATTACAATTAAATAACAAGAATAACATGGGAGAATTGTGATAAATAAGTGAAATATGTATTAAAATAGAAATATCAGTTTTGTACAAAAACATTAGTACAGGGCCTAGATCAGCCTTATGAGATGTCAAATTAATCATTGAAAGAAAATAGGAACATCTATGTTAATATTTCAAACATTGGAAAGATCCCCAAGGAAAAATAACATTTATAAAATATTTATTTATTTTAAACAAAAAAACCAGGATTTGTAACAATAGTTGCAAATGTACTTAACCAATCAGAGCCAAGCCGGTTACCATAGAAACAGAACGTTATTATAATTTTGACCATTAGGTAATGGGATTCCATTATTAACAATTCAGAGTATAGACGCTTTACTGATGCAGACCTTTTAAAAAGCAAATAAGTATGAAGATCAAAAAGGAATGAAACCAAATTGAACACCCGAAGTAAACAAGAGTTCCAGCCACACCAGGAGGAAGAATAAATGAAGTTACAAAATTAATAAGTAACTAAAAATTGTAATAAAAGAAACAGACGCCAACGAAGACGACCACCCTATATATGAGATTAGATGCATGCATTAACAACAGCGAAGAAACCATTGGTGATCGATAACACTAACACCGTGATTGTGTTAAGTATAAATTAAATTATAATTAATTAAAAAACTAAAACATCCACTTTTCTCACAATAGGAAACTCTCACTATGAACTTGGAACTCCTATTTCTTTCAAAGATTAATGAAAAATATTTATGAATACCTGATGTTGCGTGCTGGAAGCTCTTGAAGTTTCTCGAGTTGTTCCAGAAGACGCTAAATGAAGAGGGTTGGTTTGAAAGTATAACGAAGTGGACTGTATTGAATTTATATAATGTTCATTTATTGACAACCTTATATTTTAGATGTTATTGCTGACACATGCGGATGTTTTCTGGCCATAACGCCCGTTAATTAAGTTTTAATAAAAGTCAAACGCCATAATAATAGACGGAAGTCGCCTGAATTAAATTAGTGCAAGTTGCACATGACGAATAATTGAATAATGAGATCCAGAAGCCGCGGCTGGAAGAGTAATGTTAACGAGTGTGCAGCTCGGAGTATCTAAAATAACTGAACAAAAATTGACCACCGTGCGCCCAGCTGCCGGCTGGCGGCGGTACATAAGCAACGTGACGTCATCCGCGCGTGCCGCAACGCGGTACTTACAACACAGATATAGAAATACAGTACAAAGTTCGAACATACTGCCCGCTCAAAATCGGGACGATTTTGCAATTTATGCATTAAGTTAATAATATAGTAAATGATTTTACATGACAAAAAAGAACATAACAATTGGCGTATTGACTACAGCGCAATGACAGCTAGATAATTAATAACAATAATATGACTAACATGATAAATTCAAGTGATAATTGTAAGGTACACAAGAAATCGACCTTTATAATCATAGCAAAAAAAAACTGACAATAAAATTACCCAATACATAGTAGCACAACAGTATACACAATAATGAAATGATTAAGTAGACACATTGATCTATCCCAAATAATACCCAATAACTATTACACAGCATTAAATAATAAGTGATAATACAATGAAAAGATATAACAATTGTATTAATAATATTGACACAACGAACCCCCGATAAATTCAATAATACATGACCATTGGAAAATACGATACATACATACAAATAATTTATACAATAAAGTAACAATAATACTTCCCAAAAGCTTAAATACATAATCATATAACAATACAATGACAAATATAAAATAATTGATACAATGAAGACGCAGTAACTATTGCAATAATAGCTGTCCGACAGTAGTAATAATAATTACAATGATAATAATACAATTGACTTGTATGATCGCCCCGGGAATGTCCCGGGCGTGTTCCAAGGCAATGTGACAAGTTCACATTCCTGGTACGTATCGTATGACGCTCATGCGACTAGTCTGTTGCCGTCGGAAGGGGGCATAATTTGTGGATGGGTCGGCGTAGGATACCCTGCGCGGTGCGAACTTCAGCAACGCGCACTATGGAGTCCTGACCCGCAAAAACATTAGTAATTACCCCTCGCTTCCACTGAAGTGGGGGGGGGGGATTATCGTCTAGAATGAGGACAAGCTGTCCAACATTTAAATTCTTTAACGCCGTGCGCCATTTGTTGCGTTGCTGCAACTGGTGCAGATAATCCTTGGACCATCGCTTCCAGATGGATTGTGTAAATCTTTGGAGCAGCTGCCACCTGCCCAAACGACTAGTATTGATTTGGGTATACTCGGGCTCCAGAAGTGCCGTCAGTGGAGCACCGACCAAGAAATGAGCGGGAGTTAAGGGTTCAGGGTCCCTAGCATCGTTGGACATAGCAAATAAAGGGCGTGAGTTAAGGCAAGCCTCTATTTGAGTGAGAATTGTAGAATACTCCTCAGAATTCAAGATAGTACCGCCAATCACGCGACGTAAATGATATTTGACACTTTTCACCCCGCTTTCCCACAAACCACCGAAATGAGGGGCTGAGGGAGGAATAAAGGACCACTTGATACCGCGGGGACCGCAAAACTCCTGAGTAGATTGCTCAACTCCCTTAGAATTTAAAAACCTGTATAAATCGTGTAAGGTGCGGCTGGCACGACGAAAATTCCTACCATTATCAGAAAATATCTGCGCGGGAATACCTCTGCGCGCGATGAACCTTTTTGAGGCCGCTAAAAAGGCGTTGGAGGTGAGATCTGATACAAGTTTCAAATGAATGGCCTTTGTGCACATGCATATAAATAACGCAATACATGCCTTTGATGTGGATTTTGAGCGCTGCCCGTCATGGCGTAAAGGTACGGGACCGGCGTAGTCCACGGCCGATTGGGAAAATGGCTTAGCAGGCGTGACCCTGGAAGGGAGTAACTGACCCAATAATTGATTCGCGCCTCTAGCACGGTAACGGAAGCAAATGATACATTTATGTATTACTGAGCGGATATAAGATTTATCGTTAACATTCCAATATTTCTGTCTGAGAGAGGATTGGGTCAATTGCACCCCAGAGAGCAACAAACGGAGATGTTCATACTCTATGATTAATTTGGTGAGATGAAAATGCGGGTGCAAAATTATTTGATGTGTGCTCGCGTAGTTAAGTTGGGAGAGCTGCAGGCGTCCACCCACTCTCAAAATACCTGTGTCATCCAGGAAGGGGTTGAATGAAAGAATTTTACTGCTGCTGGGAATGCAGCGATGTGCCTCAAGCTCCTTAACCTCCATGCCGAAGTGCAAATGCTGAGACTGACGAACAAAGAACAAAAGTGTATCATGCAACTCTTGAGCAGACAAAAAGGAAGTGCCCCTGTCAACAACCGGGAGCCTAGAGTTACGAATAAATCTGCGGCAATATGCGAAGACGCGGATGAGTCTTGTAAGGGATGAGTAATTTTCAACATAGCTGACGGTGGAAGAGGCGACAATTAATGAGGTTTGGACCTGCTTACGATGTTCTTGCTCCAGGTCGGGGTAAGTATAGGGCGCATGAGTATCGAAGGCACTAATGGGCCATGATGATGACTCATGGGCTAACCAGGACGGACCATGCCACCATTGAGGTTGGCTGTGCAAACTACGAGGGAGGCAACCGCGTGATAAAATGTCGGCAGGGTTGTCACATGATAATACATGATGCCAAGTTCCCCGGTTAATAAGACACTGTATTTCCGCGACACGGTTGGCTACAAATACCTTCCAGCGGGAAGATTGCTGATGTATCCAATGTAAAGCCATCATCGAGTCCGAATAGAAATATAATTCGTCAAATTTGTAGTTGACGGCGTCTAAAACTTTAGAAGTTAACTGGGCCAGCAATAAACAAGCACAAAGTTCAAGCCGGAGTAGCGTTATCTGTTTCAGCGGAGCGACCCTAGATTTTGCGCATAACAGGTTTGAAGATATGGCGCCGTTCGAATAGACTGCCCGCACATAAATACAGCACGCGTAACCTTTAGCCGACGCGTCGGCGAATCCGTTAAGCTGTAATGAAATGATTTGATAATTGTTTAGACTCTTAACCGACCTCGTAATTTTAAAATGAGTGTCGGAAACTAATTGAGAGTAGAGTTCCAACCATTGATTGGATAATAAGCCAGATAAGGGTTCGTCCCAACTCGTGCCCGCCAACCACAACTGTTGTACAAAATGTTTGCACCAAAACGTAATGGGGCCAATAAGACCCAACGGGTCGTAAATCCCTGCAATGACCGACAACACACTTCTTTTGTTGAACACGGCCGAATTGTCATCACCCCGATCGGTATATAAAAAACTGTCTTCGTTAACGCTCCATTGGATTCCCAATGTACGCACGTTTTGATTTTTGCTAAAGTCATGGGAAACGTGGGCGCGAGAGGCCATAATGTTCTGGTCATTAGAAAACCATTTATGTAAAGTAAAACCATATCTGTTTAGCAAATCCACGATGTCGGACCTCATTTTAGATAGCACGTTCGGATCGTCCGATCCCGTCATAAGATCGTCTACATAAAAATCATTGGCTATGGCTAAGCAAGCCATAGGGTGGTCGGATTTATTTTCGTGGGCTATCTGAGCCAGACATCTAGTTGCAAGAAAAGAGGCACTTGCAGTCCCATAATTAACTGTCCTTAAAGCGTAATGTTGGAGTTCCTTATACGGTGCGCCACGCCAAACGATACGCTGCAAATTGGAATCCTTTGGGTTAACCAAAATTTGTCGATACATCTTTTCAATGTCTGCAATGAGGACGTATCGGTGGGTACGGAAACGAACCATGAACGAGAACAGATCCTGCTGGATCGTGGGACCGACCATCAGAGTATCGTTGGGGGACAAATTATTTGTCGTTTTAGCGGAGCCGTCGAAAACAACACGTAACTTAGTGGTTATGCTGGAACCCTTAAAGACTGAGTGATGAGGCAAATAAAAAGTGTCTGATTTGTCAAGCGACAATTCGTACTCATTAAGTGAAGACATATGACCAAGCTTAAAGTATTCACGCATGAACTCGCTATAGCCCTTGTAAAGGGCAGGGTTCTGCTTGAACTTAAACTCTAGCGACTGAAACCTGCGGAATGCTCCGCGAAGAGAATCGCCCAAATGAGACTTGTCTGACCTGCGGGGCAGGGATACCACAAATCTTCCTTCGTGGTTGCGGACAGTATTTGTCACAAAATGCTTTTCACATGCCGAGTCCTCAGAGGAGGGATCACGACTAGAGATCTCCTCCATCTTCCAGAATTCCTTTAGTTGCGAGGAAATCTCACTATCATCTTTACAGACCATAAAGGATGAAACCGGTTTAGTTATGTCGACATTGAAAGGTAAATTACCTGCTAGAAGTAATCCTAGCTTAGTCTCCTGAATTATGGGAAAGTGCGGGCCGCGGATAAATTTAATAGGTTCGATTAATTGCAAATAATACTGAGCACGGAGCAATACATCGACTTGCGACGAGAAGTTGAGGTGTGGGTCAGCTAAGAATACGTCCTTCGGTAAATTTAAAGAGGCGAGATCAAACGATTCCGCCGGTAGATTATTAGTTATACTGGGAAGCACGGCGCAATGTACGTTCAAAGTAAAAGGTTTATAGCGAGACTGTAACCTTACTCTTGTACTGGAGTCAGCCTGGGACAGTGAGTTGTTTATACCCGTTATGGGCAATTGAGATTTAACCAATTTAAAGCCCATTCGACGTGCGAAATCCATTGTACAGAAGTTCGCTTGCGAGCCGGAATCCAATAAAATTCTAACTGGGAACTTTCTACCGGCATGATCAGTTGTCATACAGACTGCGGTAGATAACAATATTGACTTATTCGTTTGGAATTTTAGTAAACATTGGTTGTTGATGGAAGATCCGTTTTTGTTAGACAAGTGAATCATGGTGTGGTGACGCTTCGCGCACTTTCTACAAGACAATTTTGATGGGCAGTGGGAACTTTCGTAGCCCGGACGAAGGCAATTTAAACAAAGTTTGTTTTTTATTATAATTTTTTTCTTTCAGGGATAGTAAGCGATGTAAATTGTGAGCAATCAGTAATTCTGTGTTCCCCGTTACATAATTTACATAAATTATTTCCGACATGAGAGTGGAATGCCCCCCTAGGAGCGCTTATCGGTTTAATTGCCTTGCGATAAGGAATCTTATCACTACCATTTAACTTGCTCGCTGAAGTAGTTGCGCTATCAAGATTTTGTAATAATTGTCTGCGTGTATTTAAGAATTTTATAAAATTATTAAAATCAGGGAATTTATGTTCTGACAAGCTCTCTTTCCACAACCGAAGAGTGTAACTATCGAGTTTTTGAGCCAAATAATGAATAACAATGATTTCGAATGTATTTACTGGTAAGCTGAGGTTATTTAATGCATTGATATTGGCGGTTATTTCATCAATGAATCTGGAAACGCTAATTTGGGATTCTTGTTGAACCGATTGGACGGCCAGGACATTCCCGACATGATGGGCGGAGACAATTAATTTACTGTCATACCTATTTTTTAACAGATCGATAGCCACCGGGTAGTTTTCATGAGTAATTGGCAGTGATTTTATTACGTTCAGCGCCTCGCCAGATAATGACGAGGCAAATAGTGTAGTTTTTGTATGTCCGTCAGGTCGGTTCTGACGTGTATTAGTTCGAGAAAGATATAATAATGCTGCCACTCAATAATACTTCCCGCAAACCGAGGTAATTTGATCGGTTCCAACTGTATGGGGGGGGGGTTTAAGATGCTTACTTTCAGCATTACTTAAGGGTTTTTGATTCACATGCTCTGCTTGCTCCAACAAGTGTTGCAACTTACATTCTATGTTGCAAAGATCGTCCTCAGTTTGGACTCTATCACTTGCTAATGCAAAATCCGCTTTCTCGGATTCGATTTGAGATTGTATTTCATCGTATTTGGTGGATAATTCCATCAAATGCCGAAGTTTTATTTTCAGCGCATGATGATCGCTGGTTTCCAAATCGAAATTGTCAGCGAAGGTGTTTACGCGGAATATCGAAGCTTTAATAGTGCCTCGCTTCTTTATTAAAGCTTTTACATCCGCCATAATTACAATTTAAAATATAATTTAGAATAATTTGAGCGCAGAGCAGGTGAACAATGGACTTAAATTTTGATAAAATCTGAATACGGTGCGGTTGCTAGCGATCGTTATATAGCTTAACACAATACTTGCTACAACATATGCTTATTATCTCTATTAAAACAGCCTCTATTAGAATTTAAGAATTATTGCAATTATGAATTTAAATAATAATAATAGTACATATAGTCTTATCTCGATGCTTGAACTCACTATGAGTTGCTAAATAGTTACGAAAATATGTTCAATAATAATGATATATGTGTACACAAAGGTGTCAAAAATAACATGTTGAATATGAAATATTGCTTAGAACGTTATGTCCATACATTATTCAAATAATTATACTACTAAGTAAAAGGTTCATAGTCACGTGGAATCCTAGCGTGTTACGAACTGCTGTGGTCCTGTTGGTTCCGATCTGAATCCGTCCGTCAATCCTGTGCTGTTGGTGACCCGCCTGTTCGTGCTGGTTCGATGAAGTCTGTCATCATATATCAGCGTACATTACAGTTGTGGAATTGCTGCTACTGTATAACTGCCTTGACGATTCCTGTCGTGTCAGCACTGCCGTTCTGTTGTATCTCGGTAGTCATTTGTGTGAAGTCGTTTTTTCGGTGATAAATGGCATGCCACGGTCAGCAATTTAAATTTGAGAGTTTTTGAATTTTGAAGCTTTTTCGGGTACTAGGACCTTTGCCCAATGAAATAAATGTTTTGAAGTAGTGACCCACAATGTTGCCCATAAGGCGGAAATAAAATCCAGATTAGTGGACCAGAAAATGTTGTCGCTCGTGGACGAAAAACTATGAAATCCGGTTCGGTTGGACCAAAAATGTTGCGTGCTGGAAGCTCTTGAAGTTTCTCGAGTTGTTCCAGGAGACGCTAAATGAAGAGGGCTGGTTTTGAAAGTATAACGAAGTGGACTGTATTGAATTTATATAATGTTCATTTATTGACAACCTTATATTTTAGATGTTATTGCTGACACGTGCGGATGTTTTCTGGCCATAACGCCCGTCAATTAAGTTTTAATAAAAGTCAAACGCCATAATAAATAGACGGAAATCACCTGAATTAAATTAGTGCAAGTTGCACATGACGAATAATTGAATAATGAGATCCAGAAGCCGCGGCTGGAAGAGTAATGTTAACGAGTGTACAGCTCGGAGTCTCTAAAATAACTGAACAAAAATTGACCACCGTGCGCCCAGCTGCCGGCTGGCGGCGGTAGATAAGCAACGTGATGTCATCCCCGCGTGCCGCAATGCGGTACTTACAACACAGATATAGAAATACAGTACAAAGTTCGGACACCTGAAGTAACTATAAGATAACCTATGTATTAAACGATAACACTGATACACACTTTTAACACCACAGAGTCGAATTTAAGGTAAACCTCTTTTATATTTAATTACCACAATTGTAAGGTGGTGTACTTTATTTAAATATCTTGTTCTAAACTTTTATTCGTACTCAAAAGAATTCATGGGCAGTTTAATTTGTATAATTAAGAAAATACGGCGACCATCATGTCGTCAAACTAACTTGTGCTGCCACCCTGCTCTCTGCTGAGTAAAAAATTAATTTATTGCCGAGGCTAAAAGTTATTATAATAATTTCAATTGTACAATAATTATTGAAAATTGATGAGCTACCAAGTTAAATAAACAAGTATGAATCGTTACTAGCTGTCCTTTAATTATTTCAAATGTATTATGTAGGCCTATGTTGTGTTCTGTAGCAGTGAATAGAATTATCTGACCAAATTTCATGTTGGCAACACGTCTCCCCAGACAAGCGAAATTCGAGTTCCCGCCAGTCTGCGAGTAATTCGAATCATTCATCACAGTACAATAAACCAACTGATATTGAAACTTTTAATTGTTTTTCTGGAAAACAATTTGGTGCCTATCGGGAAGAAAAAAAAATCAGTGAGTAAAGGACAGGTAAGGACTAACAGACGACAACAAGATTCGGGACGGCTTATTAGCGCGATCGCGATCATCATATATAGCGACAGTTAAACCATACGAAAGTGAATTAATACAATATTCATGTTAAACTTTTCTGGGAAGTAAAATCAGCACCATTTATAATTCCTTTTATGGTATTATATTTTCTGTTTATATGTTTAAACATATCAATATAAAGGGGGAAGGGTATATTTTATTGTGCAGTAATCACTTATTTCCTATATATATATTGAGTGTTTCACAGGAGATGTCTGAACATATGTAAAAACTGTACGACTACAGGGATAAACAGGTGGGTAGGGAGGGAGGTGGGTAGCACTCACCTCACGAGCTCAATGTTACTGAAAACACATTGAAAATAGAAAAATGTTCATACCCATCATACCATTTGTCTGGTCGTTTGGAAGTCAGAGGCTTGTTCCCCTTACTATTATCTGATAGAACTAATCTTGAGAGAGCAGGGATATTTGTTAAAGCTTCTGCCAAATCGAGTCTGTTTCATCAAGTTACTGTCAGTATGGAAATTATTTGAAGTACAGTCACACCAGGGGCGGTTCGTTCTTAGGGCGCTAAGGCGCCCCCCCCCCCCCAGATTAAATCATATCATTTACAAATAACCCATGAACACTACTTGTGGAAAGTCATTACATATTTCTTTAATACTTCGGACAAGAAAATGTTTTTGTATTAGGTAATAGCAGAAGTGTCTTCGGAACAGCATGCATTACGGCGCTCTGACAATCGGGCCCATTTCTCAGTTCCCCCACTCTATCCAAAGATGAACGAAGTTGTAAAGTTAAACACGGTGTTTACACTGTCGCTCGGCGCGCCGGCTTTCGCACCACGTGTAGCAGAACGTGGCATAATTCACTCAGTACAACTAATCGCAGACTATTGATAATAATATGAGATTTGCTCTTTTTAGTGTTTATAGTTTCTCTGGCGTGGTTAATTCAGTGTGGGCATTTGTTTAGTTTTAGGTTTTGAGTTTGTGTTTTTTTTAATAGCTTCACGAATAATTTAGGGAAATATTGTAGTATCGAATTATTAGGTTTTGTTTTAACATTTAATCCAACATGGATAATTCAGCGCAGGCGTTTAAAACAATAACTTTTGCAAGATCAAAAAATTGATCTAAAGTCATTAGGTAGGCCAACTCCTGAATTCTGCATGATGCAAACAGAAAATAAGAAAAGTGGGAATCGTGTTTTCAGATGGCAACTGCTTTCGAAAGATGCATACCAAAAAAAGTGGCTGCGACGTTCAGAAATCTTTGTTCTGTTTTCGATGTACTTTATTGTCTCCCAGAGACAATGGTGATCCAATAATGTTGGATGAAGCACTAGAATAGGGGATTTAAAAGAAGTGTGTGACATCATTATAACTTATGTAAAAGATAGATTTACTTACACGGGTCACCTAGAAGCAGCTTCATTGATGTCCAATGACTTGTTTCCACTTTTGTCTACAAACTTTCCGGAAGAAAAATTCAAGCTATTGATTCGGCATTAACCTTTCTTACAAGAAAACAAACTCCGGAGTCAATTGGAACTATTTTACAGACGGCATGATTAATATTATAATCATGCCGTTTGTAAAATAGTTCCAATTGACTCTGGAGTTTGTTAAGAAGTTTTATTGCGCCTTTAATATTATAAAGGCGCAATAAAACTTTTTAACTTTATAGAAGAAAACAATCTTACGTTTATTTACGTTTATTACGTTAATTTATTTATATATTTAGACAGGGAAGTGGGAGAAGTAGAGAGGGAAAGATTGAACAGCTATGCTTGAAAGAGCTCAATTGAAGAGGCGAGTGCTCAATTTGGTCTGTAGGTCCATCGGAACAAGATGTCGGTGTCGGTGAAGATTCGCAAACGTCGTGGGTATAATTGAAAATGTAATTACTAAGTTTGGATGTGCGTTTTGTTAAGGATGTGTATATTGATAGACAGGCATTTTGTTGCACACTACACAGTCCATTAGAAACTAGATTAAGAGAAAACACAAAATTGAGGTTTTATAATTTTATTTGGATGCCAACAATAAAGACATAGATGTGTAATGATATTTTTGCGAACTTGGTCAGGGTTACACTAGACGGGATACAATAGTGAATGAGCAAAATCAAAACAGATCTTAGACTCATCATCATCATCACCACTCCAAAGACTAGGTCTTAGACCTGTTCGGGAACCTACCTGTTCTCCTCCTCGGTCTACCGACGTCTCTCTTCCCAGTAGGGTGATAACCCAAAGCAGCCACATATAGACGGATATCAGGCATGCGGTTCAAGTGTTCACACCATCTCCTTCTGTGGCCTTCAGTCTTCTGGTGCAATGATACAATGTTTAAATTGCGTCTAATATCCTTGTTCCTTCTCCTGATCTAAGAGAGAACAATCTTGCGTCCCTCTTAGAAATTTCATTTCGGCTGCCTGAATCCTCTGCACATCCCATTTACCAAAAGTCCACCATGTCTCATTAGTATACAATGTGTTTTATTTTTCATAGGTACCAGATCTTAGAAGTTATGACTTAATGTGGAATATCAATAAAGAAAAATGTGAATATAAGTCACGGTGTAAGCAACACATCGAATAATACAAACTGTGGTATTGAAATACCATTTGAGAAAAATGTCAAGTTAAACAGGCATGAAAGCTATAAGTATGTGTGAGCAGATGCTAAACTTGTTGCTATGGAGTTGATGGACAACAACAAAGTTTATCTTCTATCAAAACAGACAGAGATTGAAGTACAAGAATCGTAACAAGGCAGTCAAAGGCTGAAAGGAAATTCAGACATGACTTGTCCATTTGTTGTACGCAAGTATAATCATTCTATGGGTGGTATTGATATTTGTGATCAGCAGATGGAGTGCAATCACTCCAAAGAAGCGGACATTAAAGTGCATCCTCTACTTCCTAGACTTGGCAGTTATGAACAGCCGGATGCTCTCTGTGTGTGACTCAGTGGCGGCTCGTGACTTATGAGGGTGGAGGGTGCGGCCTTTAGGCTTCTTAATTATTTATCAATATTGAAGTTAACGCACAATGGAAATGTCGCCAATATTTGATCACATAATTCATTAATAAAATAAGAATAGTAACACGTGCAGCATGCAAAGATTATTTAAAAATTTGATCTCACCACAAATATTGTGAGCTGTTGTAGAGATTCAGCAGCTTTATTAATAAATATAATCACAAACTGTCGAGAGTGTCCACAAAAATGCCTATGCTGTTTAAACAAAAAAAGTAATATACTATATTTATATTATATTATTTTTATGATACCTACACTTTAAACAGACCATTTATTTACATACAATTTGCCTTTCCTTCAAAGTCCTTCCTTTCTTTAACAAGTTCCTTGTTGATATATAACATCGCAAGGGCATTCAGTTTATAGTTTTTCATTGTATTTCTCAAGAAAGTCTTTTTGCTTTAGTCTTTTCAGAGTCAAAAAGCAGCGCTCATGTTCGGCAGTTGTCATGTGGGTAGTTATGACAATTTTCCAAGTATCAACACTTCTTTGAAAACTGACGTAAGATTGTTTTCTTCTATAAAGTTAAGAAGTTTTATTGCGCCTTTATAATATTAAAGGCGCAATAAAACTTCTTAACAAACTCCGGAGTCAATTGGAACTATTTTACAGACGGCATGATTATAATATTAATCATGCCGTCTGTAAAATAGTTCCAATTGACTCCGGAGTTTGTTTTCTTGTAAGAAAGGTTAATGCCGAATCAATAGCTTGAATTTTTCTTCCGGAAAGTTTGTAGACAAAAGTGGAAACAAGTCATTGGACATCAATGAAGCTGCTTCTAGGTGACCCGTGTAAGTAAATCTACCTTTTACATAAGTTATAATGATGTCACACACTTCTTTTAAATCCCTTATTCTAGTGCTTCATCCAACATTATTGGATCACCATTGTCTCTGGGAGACAATAAAGTACATCGAAAACAGAACAAAGATTTCTGAACATCGCAGCCACCCAGATCCAGTCATTTTTTTGGTATGCATCTTTCGAAAGCAGTTGCCATCTGAAAACACGATTCCCACTTTTCTTATTTTCCGTTTGCATCATGCAGAATTCAGGAGTTGGCCTACCTAATGACTTTAGATCAATTTTTTGATCTTGCAAAAGTTATTGTTTTAAACGCCTGCGCTGAATTATCCATGTTGGATTAAATGTTAAAACAAAACCTAATAATTCGATACTACAATATTTCCCTAAGTTATTCGTGAAGCTATTAAAAAAAACACAAACTCAAAACCTAAACCTAAACAAATGCCCACACTGAATTAACCACGCCAGAGAAACTATAAACACTAAAAAGAGCAAATCTCATATTATTATCAATAGTCTGCGATTAATTGTACTGAGTGAATTATGCCACGTTCTGCTACACGTGGTACGGAAGCCGGCGCGCCGAGCGACAGTGTAAACACCGTGTTTAACTTTACAACTTCGTTCATCTTTGGATAGAGTGGGGGAACTGAGAAATGGGCCCGATTGTCAGAGCGCCGTAATGCATGCTGTTCCGAAGACACTTCTGCTATTACCTAATACAAAAACATTTTCTTGTCCGAAGTATTAAAGAAATATGTAATGACTTTCCACAAGTAGTGTTCATGGGTTATTTGTAAATGATATGATTTAATCTGGGGGGGGGGGGCGCGCCTTAGCGCCCTAAGAACGAACCGCCCCTGGTGTGACTGTACATCAAATAATTTCCATACTGACAGTAACTTGATGAAACAGACTCGACTTGGCAGAAGCTCTAACAAATATCCCTGCTCTCTCAAGATTAGTTCTATCAGATAATAGTAAGGGGAACAAGCCTCTGACTTCCAAACGATCAGACAAATGGTATGATGGGTATGAACATTTTTCTATTTTCAATGTGTTTTCAGTAACATTGAGCTCGTGAGGTGAGTGCTACCCACCTCCCTCCCTACCCACCTGTTTATCCCTGTAGTCGTACAGTTTTTACATATGTTCAGACATCTCCTGTGAAACACTCAATATATATATAGGAAATAAGTGATTACTGCACAATAAAATATACCCTTCCCCCTTTATATTGATATGTTTAAACATATAAACAGAAAATATAATACCATAAAAGGAATTATAAATGGTGCTGATTTTACTTCCCAGAAAAGTTTAACATGAATATTGTATTAATTCACTTTCGTATGGTTTAACTGTCGCTATATATGATGATCGCGATCGCACTAATAAGCCGTCCCGAATCTTGTTGTAGTCTGTTAGTCCTTACCTGTCCTTTACTCACTGGTTTTTTTCTTCCCGATAGGCACCAAATTGTTTTCCAGAAAAACAATTAAAAGTTTCAATATCAGTTGGTTTATTGTACTGTGATGAATGATTCGAATTACTCGCAGACTGGCGGGAACTCGAATTTCGCTTGTCTGGGGAGACGTGTTGCCAACATGAAATTTGGTCAGATAATTCTATTCACTGCTACAGAACACAACATAGGCCTACATAATACATTTGAAATAATTAAAGGACAGCTAGTAACGATTCTTACTTGTTTATTTAACTTGGTAGCTCATCAATTTTCAATAATTATTGTACAATTGAAATTATTATAATAACTTTTAGCCTCGGCAATAAATTAATTTTTTACTCAGCAGAGAGCAGGGTGGCAGCACAAGTTAGTTTGACGACATGATGGTCGCCGTATTTTCTTAATTATACAAATTAAACTGCCCATGAATTCTTTTGAGTACGAATAAAAGTTTAGAACAAGATATTTAAATAAAGTACACCACCTTACAATTGTGGTAATTAAATATAAAAGAGGTTTACCTTAAATTCAACTCTGTGGTGTTAAAAGTGTGTATCAGTGTTATCGTTTAATACATAGGTTATCTTATAGTTACTTCAGGTGTCCGAACTTTGTACTGTATTTCTATATCTGTGTTGTAAGTACCGCATTGCGGCACGCGGGGATGACGTCACGTTGCTTATCTACCGCCGCCAGCCGGCAGCTGGGCGCACGGTGGTCAATTTTTGTTCAGTTATTTTAGAGACTCCGAGCTGTACACTCGTTAACATTACTCTTCCAGCCGCGGCTTCTGGATCTCATTATTCAATTATTCGTCATGTGCAACTTGCACTAATTTAATTCAGGCGACTTCCGTCTATTTATTATGGCGTTTGACTTTTATTAAAACTTAATTGACGGGCGTTATGGCCAGAAAACATCCGCACGTGTCAGCAATAACATCTAAAATATAAGGTTGTCAATAAATGAACATTATATAAATTCAATACAGTCCACTTCGTTATACTTTCAAACTAGCCCTCTTCATTTAGCGTCTCCTGGAACAACTCGAGAAACTTCAAGAGCTTCCAGCACGCAACATTTTTGGTCCAACCGAACCGGATTTCATAGTTTTTCGTCCACGAGCGACAACATTTTCTGGTCCACTAATCTGGATTTTATTTCCGCCTTATGGGCAACATTGTGGGTCACTACTTCAAAACATTTATTTCATTGGGCAAAGGTCCTAGTACCCGAAAAAGCTTCAAAATTCAAAAACTCTCAAATTTAAATTGCTGACCGTGGCATGCCATTTATCACCGAAAAAACGACTTCAAACAAGTGACTACCAAGATACAACAGAACGGCAGTGCCGGCACGACAGGAATCGTCAAGGCAGTTATACAGTAGCAGCAATTCCACAACTGTAATGTACGCTGATATATGATGACAGACTTCATCGAACCAGCACGAACAGGCGGGTCACCAACAGCACAGGATTGACGGACGGATTCAGATCGGAACCAACAGGACCACAGCAGTTCGTAACACGCTAGGATTCCACGTGACTATGAACCTTTTACTTAGTAGTATAATTATTTAAATAATGTATGGACATAACGTTCTAAGCAATATTTCATATTCAACATGTTATTTTTGACACCTTTGTGTAAACATATATCATTATTATTGAACATATTTTCGTAACTATTTAGCAACTCATAGTGAGTTCAAGCATCGAGATAAGACTATATGTACTATTATTATTATTTAAATTCATAATTGCAATAATTCTTAAATTCTAATAGAGGCTGTT
Source organism: Magicicada septendecula (assembly GCA_034769895.1). Taxonomy (NCBI): domain Eukaryota; kingdom Metazoa; phylum Arthropoda; class Insecta; order Hemiptera; family Cicadidae; genus Magicicada; species Magicicada septendecula. The sequence continues at coordinate 548,697,944 of CM068368.1, forward strand.
TTAATAGAGATAATAAGCATATGTTGTAGCAAGTATTGTGTTAAGCTATATAACGATCGCTAGCAACCGCACCGTATTCAGATTTTATCAAAATTTAAGTCCATTGTTCACCTGCTCTGCGCTCAAATTATTCTAAATTATATTTTAAATTGTAATTATGGCGGATGTAAAAGCTTTAATAAAGAAGCGAGGCACTATTAAAGCTTCGATATCCCGCGTAAACACCTTCGCTGACAATTTCGATTTGGAAACCAGCGATCATCATGCGCTGAAAATAAAACTTCGGCATTTGATGGAATTATCCACCAAATACGATGAAATACAATCTCAAATCGAATCCGAGAAAGCGGATTTTGCATTAGCAAGTGATAGAGTCCAAACTGAGGACGATCTTTGCAACATAGAATGTAAGTTGCAACACTTGTTGGAGCAAGCAGAGCATGTGAATCAAAAACCCTTAAGTAATGCTGAAAGTAAGCATCTTAAACCCCCCCCATACAGTTGGAACCGATCAAATTACCTCGGTTTGCGGGAAGTATTATTGAGTGGCAGCATTATTATATCTTTCTCGAACTAATACACGTCAGAACCGACCTGACGGACATACAAAAACTACACTATTTGCCTCGTCATTATCTGGCGAGGCGCTGAACGTAATAAAATCACTGCCAATTACTCATGAAAACTACCCGATGGCTATCGATCTGTTAAAAAATAGGTATGACAGTAAATTAATTGTCTCCGCCCATCATGTCGGGAATGTCCTGGCCGTCCAATCGGTTCAACAAGAATCCCAAATTAGCGTTTCCAGATTCATTGATGAAATAACCGCCAATATCAATGCATTAAATAACCTCAGCTTACCAGTAAATACATTCGAAATCATTGTTATTCATTATTTGGCTCAAAAACTCGATAGTTACACTCTTCGGTTGTGGAAAGAGAGCTTGTCAGAACATAAATTCCCTGATTTTAATAATTTTATAAAATTCTTAAATACACGCAGACAATTATTACAAAATCTTGATAGCGCAACTACTTCAGCGAGCAAGTTAAATGGTAGTGATAAGATTCCTTATCGCAAGGCAATTAAACCGATAAGCGCTCCTAGGGGGGCATTCCACTCTCATGTCGGAAATAATTTATGTAAATTATGTAACGGGAAACACAGAATTACTGATTGCTCACAATTTACATCGCTTACTATCCCTGAAAGAAAAAAATTATAATAAAAAACAAACTTTGTTTAAATTGCCTTCGTCCGGGCTACGAAAGTTCCCACTGCCCATCAAAATTTTCTTGTAGAAAGTGCGCGAAGCGTCACCACACCATGATTCACTTGTCTAACAAAAACGGATCTTCCATCAACAACCAATGTTTACTAAAATTCCAAACGAATAAGTCAATATTGTTATCTACCGCAGTCTGTATGACAACTGATCATGCCGGTAGAAAGTTCCCAGTTAGAATTTTATTGGATTCCGGCTCGCAAGCGAACTTCTGTACAATGGATTTCGCACGTCGAATGGGCTTTAAATTGGTTAAATCTCAATTGCCCATAACGGGTATAAACAACTCACTGTCCCAGGCTGACTCCAGTACAAGAGTAAGGTTACAGTCTCGCTATAAACCTTTTACTTTGAACGTACATTGCGCCGTGCTTCCCAGTATAACTAATATTCTACCGGCGGAATCGTTTGATCTCGCCTCTTTAAATTTACCGAAGGACGTATTCTTAGCTGACCCACACCTCAACTTCTCGTCGCAAGTCGATGTATTGCTCCGTGCTCAGTATTATTTGCAATTAATCGAACCTATTAAATTTATCCGCGGCCCGCACTTTCCCATAATTCAGGAGACTAAGCTAGGATTACTTCTAGCAGGTAATTTACCTTTCAATGTCGACATAACTAAACCGGTTTCATCCTTTATGGTCTGTAAAGATGATAGTGAGATTTCCTCGCAACTAAAGGAATTCTGGAAGATGGAGGAGATCTCTAGTCGTGATCCCTCCTCTGAGGACTCGGCATGTGAAAAGCATTTTGTGACAAATACTGTCCGCAACCACGAAGGAAGATTTGTGGTATCCTGCCCCGCAGGTCAGACAAGTCTCATTTGGGTGATCCTCTTCGCGGAGCATTCCGCAGGTTTCAGTCGCTAGAGTTTAAGTTCAAGCAGAACCCTGCCCTTTACAAGGGCTATAGCGAGTTCATGCGTGAATACTTGAAGCTTGGTCATATGTCTTCACTTAATGAGTATGATTTGTCGCTTGACAAATCAGACACTTTTTATTTGCCTCATCACTCAGTCTTTAAGGGTTCCAGCATAACCACTAAGTTACGTGTTGTTTTCGACGGCTCCGCTAAAACGACAAATAATTTGTCCCTCAACGATACTCTGATGGTCGGTCCCACGATCCAGCAGGATCTGTTCTCGATCATGGTTCGTTTCCGTACCCACCGATACGTCCTCATTGCAGACATTGAAAAGATGTATCGACAAATTTTGGTTAACCCAAAGGATTCCAATTTGCAGCGTATCGTTTGGCGTGGCGCACCGTATAAGGAACTCCAACATTACGCTTTAAGGACAGTTAATTATGGGACTGCAAGTGCCTCTTTTCTTGCAACTAGATGTCTGGCTCAGATAGCCCACGAAAATAAATCCGACCACCCTATGGCTTGCTTAGCCATAGCCAATGATTTTTATGTAGACGATCTTATGACGGGATCGGACGATCCGAACGTGCTATCTAAAATGAGGTCCGACATCGTGGATTTGCTAAACAGATATGGTTTTACTTTACATAAATGGTTTTCTAATGACCAGAACATTATGGCCTCTCGCGCCCACGTTTCCCATGACTTTAGCAAAAATCAAAACGTGCGTACATTGGGAATCCAATGGAGCGTTAACGAAGACAGTTTTTTATATACCGATCGGGGTGATGACAATTCGGCCGTGTTCAACAAAAGAAGTGTGTTGTCGGTCATTGCAGGGATTTACGACCCGTTGGGTCTTATTGGCCCCATTACGTTTTGGTGCAAGCATTTTGTACAACAGTTGTGGTTGGCGGGCACGAGTTGGGACGAACCCTTATCTGGCTTATTATCCAATCAATGGTTGGAACTCTACTCTCAATTAGTTTCCGACACTCATTTTAAAATTACGAGGTCGGTTAAGAGTCTAAACAATTATCAAATCATTTCATTACAGCTTCACGGATTGGCCGACGCGTCGGCTAAAGGTTACGCGTGCTGTATTTATGTGCGGGCAGTCTATTCGAACGGCGCCATATCTTCAAACTTGTTATGCGCAAAATCTAGGGTCGCTCCGCTGAAACAGATAACGCTACTCCGGCTTGAACTTTGTGCTTGTTTATTGCTGGCCCAGTTAACTTCTAAAGTTTTAGACGCCGTCAACTACAAATTTGACGAATTATATTTCTATTCGGACTCGATGATGGCTTTACATTGGATACATCAGCAATCTCCCCGCTGGAAGGTATTTGTAGCCAACCGTGTCGCGGAAATACAGTGTCTTATTAACCGGGGAACTTGGCATCATGTATTATCATGTGACAACCATGCCGACATCTTATCACGCGGTTGCCTCCCTCGTAGTTTGCACAGCCAACCTCAATGGTGGCATGGTCCGTCCTGGTTAGCCCATGAGTCATCATCATGGCCCATTAGTGCCTTCGATACTCATGCGCCCTATACTTACCCCGACCTGGAGCAAGAACGTCGTAAGCAGGTCCAAACCTCATTAATTGTCGCCTCTTCCACCGTCAGCTATGTTGAAAATTACTCATCCCTTACAAGACTCATCCGCGTCTTCGCATATTGCCGCAGATTTATTCGTAACTCTAGGCTCTCGGTTGTTGACAGGGGCACTTCCTTTTTGTCTGCTCAAGAGTTGCATGATACACTTTTGTTCTTTGTTCGCCAGTCTCAGCATTTGCACTTCGGCATGGAGGTTAAGGAGCTTGAGGCACATCGCTGCATTCCCGGCAGCAGTAAAATTCTTTCTTTCAACCCCTTCCTGGATGACACAGGTATTTTGAGAGTGGGTGGACGCCTGCAGCTCTCCCAACTTATCTACGCGAGCAAACATCAAATAATTTTGCACCTGCATTCTCATCTCACCAAATTAATCATAGAGTATGAACATCTCCGTTTGTTGCTCTCTGGGGTGCAATTGACCCAATCCTCTCTCAGACAGAAATATTGGATTATTAACGATAAATCTTATATCCGCTCAGTAATACATAAATGTATCATTTGCTTCCGTTACCGTGCTAGAGGCGCGAATCAATTATTGGGTCAGTTACCCCCTTCCAGGGTCACGCCTGCTAAGCCATTTTCCCAATCGGCCGTGGACTACGCCGGTCCCGTACCTTTACGCCATGACGGGCAGCGCTCAAAATCCACATCAAAGGCATGTATTGCGTTATTTATATGCATGTGCACAAAGGCCATTCATTTGAAACTTGTATCAGATCTCACCTCCAACGCCTTTTTAGCGGCCTCAAAAAGGTTCATCGCGCGCAGAGGTATTCCCGCGCAGATATTTTCTGATAATGGTAGGAATTTTCGTCGTGCCAGCCGCACCTTACACGATTTATACAGGTTTTTAAATTCTAAGGGAGTTGAGCAATCTACTCAGGAGTTTTGCGGTCCCCGCGGTATCAAGTGGTCCTTTGTTCCTCCCTCAGCCCCTCATTTCGGTGGTTTGTGGGAAAGCGGGGTGAAAAGTGTCAAATATCATTTACGTCGCGTGATTGGCGGTACTATCTTGAATTCTGAGGAGTATTCTACAATTCTCACTCAAATAGAGGCTTGCCTTAACTCACGCCCTTTATTTGCTATGTCCAACGATGCTAGGGACCCTGAACCCTTAACTCCTGCTCATTTCTTGGTCGGTGCTCCACTGACGGCACTTCCGGAGCCCGACTATACCCAAATCAATACTAGTCGTTTGGGCAGGTGGCAGCTGCTCCAAAGATTTACACAATCCATCTGGAAGCGATGGTCCAAGGATTATCTGCACCAGTTGCAGCAACGCAACAAATGGCGCACGACGTTAAAGAATTTAAATGTTGGACAGCTTGTCCTCATTCTAGACGATAATTCCCCCCCCCCCACTTCAGTGGAAGCGAGGGGTAATTACTAATGTTTTTGCGGGTCAGGACTCCATAGTGCGCGTTGCTGAAGTTCGCACCGCGCAGGGTATCCTACGCCGACCCATCCACAAATTATGCCCCCTTCCGGCGGCAACAGACTAGTCGCATGAGCGTCATACGATACGTACCAGGAATGTGAACTTGTCACATTGCCTTGGAACACGCCCGGGACATTCCCGGGGCGATCATACAAGTCAATTGTATTATTATCATTGTAATTATTATTACTACTGTCGGATAGCTATTATTGCAATAGTTACTGCGTCTTCATTGTATCAATTATTTTATATTTGTCATTGTATTGTTATATGATTATGTATTAAACTTTTGGGAAGTATTATGTTACTTTATTGTATCAATTATTTAATTCAGACGACTTCCGTCTATTATTATAGCGTTTGACTTTTATTAAAACTTAATTAACGGGCGTTATGGCCAGAAAACATCCGCACGTGTCAGCAATAACATCTAAAATATAAGGTTGTCAATAAATGAACATTATATAAATTCAATACAGTCCACTTCGTTATACTTTCAAGCCAGCCCTCTTCATTTAGCGTCTCCTGGAACAACTCGAGAAACTTCAAGAGCTTCCAGCACGCAACATCAGGTATTCATAAATATTTTTCATTAATCTTTGAAAGAAATAGGAGTTCCAAGTTCATAGTGAGAGTTTTCTATTGTGAGAAAAGTGGATCAGTTTTAGTTTTTTAATTAATTATAATTTAATTTATACTTAACACAATCACGGTGTTAGTGTTATCGATCACCAATGGTTTCTTCGCTGTTGTTAATGCATGCATCTAATCTCATATATAGGGTGGTCGTCTTTGTTGGTGTCTGTTTCTTTTATTACAATTTTTAGTTACTTATTAATTTTGTAACTTCATTTATTCTTCCTCCTGGTGTGGCTGGAACTCTTGTTTACTTCGGGTGTTCAATTTGGTTTCATTCCTTTTTGATCTTCATACTTATTTGCTTTTTAAAAGGTCTGCATCAGTAAAGCGTCTATACTCTGAATTGTTAATAATGGAATCCCGTTACCTAATGGTCAAAATTATAATAACGTTCTGTTTCTATGGTAACCGGCTTGGCTCTGATTGGTTAAGTACATTTGCAACTATTGTTATAAATCCTGTTTTTTTTGTTTAAAATAAATAAATATTTTGTAAATGTTATTTTTCCTTGGGGATCTTTCCAATGTTTGAAATATTAACATAGATGTTCCTATTTTCTTTCAATTATTAATTTGACATCTCATAAGGCTGACCTAGGCCCTGTACTAATGTTTTTGTACAAAACTGATATTTCTATTTTAATACATATTTCACTTATTTATATTATTTATCACAATTCTGACATGTTATTCTTGTTATTTAATTGTAATTACATAATTTATTTGGTCATATCATCCAATTATAGTATTCAATTGTTTATTATTGGTTTTCTGAACTTATCTATAATATAACGCGCTAGGTAGTGTGTCCGTCATCGGTATGTTACCATAGTAACAAGGAAATAAACAAATGATATTTACCGACATCGAATATAATCTCAGAATCTACTGAACCGATTTCAATGAAACTTTGCACGCTGATAGCAGGTACCCAACGGAAGGGTTTCCACTTTATCTGATAACGATAGGTTAAAAAGAACGGAAGTTATTGCAAAAAAACCCATTTTTTTAAACCCGCGGCTTCGATCGCGAATAACGATAGGTTAAAAAGAACCGAAGTTATTGCAAAAAACGCATTTTTTTAAACCCGCGGCTTCGATCGCGAATAACGATAGGTTAAAAAGAACCGAAGTTATAGCAAAAAAAACTAATTTTTTTAAACCCGCGGCTTCAATCGCGAATATTTGTATATACGATTGTTGTGGTAACTGTCGAGTTGGTAAATTGCTAATGGTACATCTGTATTAATAATATTCTTATGGAATTCTTATCAGCATATGGAATTCGTATAAACAATACAATAATTCATTGTTTGATTATATTGTAACGTTGATTATATAGTACACGTTGATTCTGACAAACCATACTCTTCGACATTTGAATATCCAGTAGGCCTATGTGCAGTAGGAATAATTAATTGTCGAGAATTATACTTAACCTACTTCATCGAGAATTATGCGATGAGCGTCAGTGATGTAGTATCAGTGCCTTTTTCGTTAATTTTATGTCATCGGTAAGTAATATGTGCAATATGTATTGTATTGTATAAATCATTAATTGCCCCCTACAGATTTATTAGTATAGATCAAATAAATAAATTTCCCTTTTTTTAGCTTTGCAATGCCAAAAAGACGATCATGTTTAGGAAGATGTATTGCTGCTGCGGAAAGAAAGAGGCGTCTTAGAGCATCTGAAAATGACGTCGAAGGAGTCGAAATGCAATCAGCTCCTGGAAACTCTTCAGAAAGATCTGGATTAGAAGAAGTCTCACGGGTTGAAAGTCCTACGACTTGTGAAAATAGATTAGCGGCACAAAGACGCAGGCAAGCGACTCTCAGATCACGAGGTCCTACTTTACGATGGAATGCAAAATTAAATAGTGGTTTCAATTATAATCCAGTTATTAACTACGCGAATGAAACAGATATCGGGTTACCGAGTATGGTTTGCCCTCATTGCAAAGCTTTAAAGTGGAAAAATGAATCACATGGATTATGTTGCTCTGCAGGAAAAATGCGATTAGATCCCATACTTCCTCCTCCAGAACCGTTAAAATCATTATTAAATGGAGAACATCTTTTATCGAAAAAAATTTTGAATGCATTAAGATCGTACAATTCAGCTTTTCAATTTACATCATTCGGAGTCGTGAAATAGTCGACGGGAGCTTCATGCCTACTTTCAAACTTCAAGGGCAAGTATATCACCTCATGGGATCATTGGGCTACTCCCCACACAAAACGAAGTACCAAAATTTCTACAGGTGTATTTCATAGCTGATTATTTACAGCAATCTAAAACAAGAATGGATCATATTCGTAACTTGGATAAGCCATTAGTAACAGAACTTCAAAATTTACTTCACGCAATCAACCCATATGTTAGTGAACTGAAAAATGCGTTTGAATTTGTAACATCTGCGAATAATAATCAGTACAATATTGTATTCATGCTAATCGAACAGAAAATAATGAAGAGCACAGGGGTCGCTACAATGCACCGACAACTAATGAGGTGGCAGTAGTTTTAGTTAACCAGGAATGCGATAAACTCGATATAATAATCCGTGCGAGGGATCATAAGCTACATCGAATTGCAGAAACGTATCGAGCTTATGATGCTTTACAGTACCCTTTAATGTTTTGCAGAGGAGAAGATGGTTATCATTTTACATTAAAATTAGTCGATCCTCAGATTGGGTTACAAACTACTAACTCGACAGTTACCACAACAATCATATACAAATATTCGCGTATGTCATTATCTTGTATGTCATTAACTAAAATGTTCATACTTTTCATGACATAGTACTAACTTCTTCTTATTACAAAATACAATTATTATCTTGTATGTCATTAACTAAAATGTTCATACCTTTCATCCTTATACCTTCCTTACTTATATATAAATGCAAACATATTATTGTAAACTTCTGCCTTCTGGGTTTACACTCCTTTAAATATCAAACAAACAAATTACTTTTCATTTACTTAATTACATAACAATTTTGTGAGTATTGTATTGATATTCTCTATATTCTATATAGATAAACTTTCTATTGGTAATAAAATATGTTTTTATACTTCTTACCCTCACACCTATTCTGTTTCTTACAGTTTAACACAATTCACTTATTTTCTTAAAATTATAAGTTTTGTTTTAATATTACCACCACTTCACTGTTTCTTGTTACCACTTCCTACCTATCTCTCACTCTTGGATCGGGTTTTAAAACACAGTTTTATAGTCATTTTTCTATATTTTATGTTCTACCTTCTTCTTTCACTATAGGGTTATTAAAATTACATATATTCTATTAACAAATGTTTTCTTTCAATTACTATTGGTAGTGTACTTTTTGTTATTTTTATTATTACCTTTATTGGTTTGATCGCATAATTATGTTAACTACCCATTCCTTTATCTCTGACTCATCCCTTTTAATTCATAGTGTTAATCATTTAATATATTATTTTTATCGTGTTGCTCCATAAATGTATGTTGAAGATATGTACCCTTACAATATAAAGACTGAACATTAAAATTATAATTTTAAATAATTTTTTAAAACTAATACAGACTGTTTTTCATATTATTTTATATACATAGTTTATATTTTATAATTTGTTTTGTACGGTAATTAGTAAAACATTCCAGAAGACCAACTTGCACTCTTCACATTGCTATCAGATTTCCCTCCTATCTTTTTTTCTAGTTGACTCAGCTCCTTTATCTGAACATTCCTTGCAGGTTATCTTGAAAGATATTTTTGATTTTCTATAGCCATGGCTTGGGTAATGTCTTGCTGTCAGTATGTTCACATATGAAGATATAATGATCTCAACATGCTCTTGATGAATTCTTGAAGATAATAGTAACTGAGTAGTTCATTCCCATTGTCTACCCCTGTCTTATTAATATTGTACTCCAAAATTGTGTCTGGCTTTAGTTTTTCTATCATGACTTCTCATGACTTTACCTTGGTTGTTGGTGTGATTTTGTGTTATGTACTGATGGCATACACATAGTGTATATTGTCCTTCCAATGAATTGCAAGTACTCGCCCATAACGTTTGTATTTTGTCTTTGTTTTAACTTTTTGTTTCGCATTCAACAGGTAAGCCTCTACTGTTTTTTGCACTTGTTCCTAGAGCAAGTTCTAAATGACTGATTTCAGATAATCATGACAAACCTGCGATACAACAGGTATCATTATCTCCAACTCCTGTGTATATTTCAGAGTTTAGCACATAACCTGTCGAAGCATCACTTAGAATAAAACAATACTATACTTACTAGGCTTATACTTTATATAAAGCAGAATGTTTATTTTTCCCCTAAATGGGCACATTCCTTCAATAATTATGTTTCCACCTGGATCAAAACCAGCTTTACAACATTTTATAAAGTTAACATAAAATGGTCTAATTTGATGAATAGGGTCATGGTTGGGTCGACCTCTTGGAATGTACTTACTGCAATTATTTACATGCAACATAAAGTAAATGAAACAAAATTTGTCTCTCTTCATAATATTTCCAGCAAAAGAAGAGTCTAACATAACATCTGTACTCCAGTAGTCAGTAATTCTTGGTTTTGAAACCAGGCACACGTGAATATTTATTGCAAAAAATTGTACATTTCATATAATATGACAGCACTCCGGGAAGCCCACAGTGAGCACTCTGTTAATTTATTTTGCCTCAACAACTTTGTAATTGTTGTTCCAGCATATCTACTAGTTTCTGTTTTTATAATATTGGAATCACAAAACACTAAAACAACCAAATTCAATCCTGGTACTGTCTAATGGAAAAACCACTTTGTTTACTTCTTCAAAATTGATAACTGTGGTTGGATGTCAACATCAGGCCAAACATAAGTAGTATTTTTTATACACTGCCTTTTGTTAATTTGCGCAGGCTTGTAGTTGTGTTCCATTTTCATAGTACTCTTCTTTATCACCATCTGGCACAAAATCTGGCTTTTCATCTGCAATATTTAGGTAAAAGTAATTTCTACATCTATATAAATAAATACAAAGTAAATAAATAATAATATAAATATTATTTAAATAAATTAGAAGAGGAAGAATAATGTTAAGTATGAAAAATAAATCTATACATCGGCAATTTATAACATGAAAAAGTAAATATATAAAGTTGTGTATAAGTCTGTTTATGCATATGCTTTTCTAAGGTCAAATCCATTTATTAGTTTTAGAAAATGTCCAGCCAAAACCTATGAAGCTAATGTTTATTTTATTATTTAAGCAGTCGTAACACTAAACAGCTGATCACAGAACGAATGTGTATGCAATGGTTATACAAATAGCAAATAAAATCTAAAGAAGGTAAACAAAAAAATTGTAAACAAAGTAAAATAATTAAATAAATTAAGTAAAAAAGTGTAGTCACAAACGAATATACTCAGTATAAACTATAAGATGAAGTAACCTCAAATTATGTAGGCTTACCTGTATTATCGTATCAAAATGTCTTTTCATTTTCTACATCATCCAATTGAGATTCAGAGTTGTCATTAAAGTACCGTAATATTGTATCTTCAGTCAAGAACTCATCACTCATTTTGTAATGTAGAATTACAAAGCCAACACTATACCGAACGTGTAGTTCACAACAAGGAGCCATCACAAACATTAACACGTAAAGCATTCGAAATTAGTGGTTTGAAGATCATAGACATACAAACAGTCCAGTAATGTACCGATCTAATGTTGAATTATAAACAAACAGTACACATGCAGCTATTAGAAACATGCTGGTGGAAATAAACTATGCAGTTTAAATACAACACAGACAAAAACTCAGAAAATGTCAACCCATGTAAGCTTGGGGACATATCTGCACCCATCATTTTGCCAAGCAATAACTCAGATGTGTTAAGGCCCCAAGACCCTGTCTTCTTGAAGGTTGTAGCAGAGCGACAAAAATCTTATGTGATACGTGAAAAGTATCTACATATGACAAGAAAAGACTGTTACAAATTATTTTCACTATAAATACAAATGTCAATGTAATTCATGCAGTGATAAATTGAATTACAGGATAAACATGTATCAATAATTTCACACTATATTACAATGTATAATTTAATGACTTTAATACACAGCATAAAATTTTGTTACAAATTTCAAACTCTTGTTTTTCAGTGCCAAATATCACACACTTGTTACAGTATGTATTGATTTATTTGTTAATTATTCTTATTTTTTGGGTTTTTGTTCATAAACATTAGTGTTAAGTTTAATTACTTTACTAAAAATCTAGAATAATACAAATTATTCTTAATACTATACAGTGATGGTTCTTAATAGTATAATGGATTCATTTATGCTCAGACAAAATACCCAAACAAAAAACTTGTTACAAATAAAAATGTTAGTAATTTTTTTTATGCTAGTATATATTATACATGAAACAACATTCTCCCATAATAAACATTTTTGTACAAACGTCTTACTGTTACTTCTTAATGACAGAATGTATTAACTTGTGTTTTGACAAATTGCCTGATTCAGTAAATGATTTTGAACAAACATTGCACTGGTATTTCTTAATGCCAGAATGTATTAACTTGTGTTTTGACAAACTGCCTGACTCACTAAATGATTTTGAACAAACATCGCACTGATACTTCTTAATGCTAGAATGTATTAACTTGTGTTTCCACAAACCGCCTGGCTGAGTAAATAATTTTGAACAAACATCGCACTGGTATTTCTTAATGCCAGAATGTATTAACTTGTGTTCTGACAAGTGGTTTGGCTGAGTAAATGATTTTGAACAAACATCGCACTGGTATTTCTTAATGCCAAAATGTATTAACTTGTGTTTTGACAAAGTGCTTGACTGAGTAAATGATTTTGAACAAACATCGCACTGGTACTCCTTAATGCCAGAATGTATCAACTTGAGTGGTGACAGATGGTCTCCCGAACTACATGTGTTTGTATAAAATCCACACTGATAACTCTTGTTTTTGGAAACTGCTGTACAACAGTTTAACTGTGCAGGTAAAGCTGATAAGACAGATTGATTCTGAATTGACTTTTTTCTTCTGTATACCTCACAATCCAGAGTAGGATCCACTTCTGTACAGATATTATTCACTGATGTAAATAAGTAACCCTGGAACAAAAGAATATGAAATTGAAATAATAAATGACTAGAACACTGAAGTAATAGACACTAGCGTTAAAACCCATGTTCTATCTGTGAAGTAGCTTTCAGCTTGCAAAAATTAACCTTAAACTATGTATGATAACAGTATTGCATTACTATTGTGCCGGTTTTTTGAGAAACCGGCCGTCTGTAGAAAAATATATAACTCCTTAATAATGGGGAATCGCGAAGTATTATTCCATGTGGGCGGCAAGCATCGTACTGCATTACCGTTTCGTTGCTTCACTGGATGCCAGCGTGACCTGTTGGTAAATGCGACGCAACGTTTGCGCGATTTGGCAACGCAACGAATTTTCCTTCCGTTTGGGTTAGATTCTTGTTGAGTCAGCAGCCATCTTCCGAACTGTAAGCAGCTTGTACTCCCCGGCGACAGAGTTTGTTGTATTCTCGTTTTTCTATTCCATTATGGCGAGTTAGACTCGTACAGACCACCGGTAAGTGATTTTAAATATATATCATTCTTTGCTTGTGAAAAGTTCTATTTTTAAATAATTATTGGGGTGGATGTGTGAGCAGATATGTCTGATATGCGTGCCTCGTGGTCGCGAGTCTAGAGTCGGTTCATTGTCATGTATCATAATTTATTAAACACTGAAACAGCCTTAAACTTATGTAATTAGTAAATGGTAATTGTCCATGTCAAATGGGGCGTAAAAATTATGTATTCTGCGAGACTTTGATGAATTGACTGTGCGAGCACGTGGTCGTAAGAACTTGTAACCTGTCGTAATATGTTAATGTGGTATACGCATGTGAGTGTGCATTATAGATTGAACCTAATTATGAGGTGTTGAGGCCTTGGGTGTGACTTATTAGTTTAAAAACAAAAGAGAAAATGTTAAGCCTATTTATAAAGAACATGGTGGAATTGGTCAGGGGGGCTGGTGTTTGATCCTGTTTGATTTTGTCGGTACAAACTTATGCAGTGGCGCATGTGGGTGTTATGTTTGGAAACAATGGGATTGTCAGCTATTAATTATTATCTATGCTTAGGGTTCCTGATGCAGACGAAGATCTGATTCGAGCAGGGTGAAAAATTCCATCTTTCATCATGACCTGAACACTTGCAGACTCTCGTGCCTCGTCGCCGGAGGAGGAACAATCGTAAGGCATGCAACTGTAAACACCCGCTGAGTAAGACCGACTGACTGCAGGGCACAGGCCACCTGGGAACCATCGGGACCCAAATGAGGTGATATTTACCAATTTTTACTTACACTTGGCCTCTACAGAAAACACCATGTTTCGTGCATTGAAAAAATCCACAAAACTTCCAGTTATACCTCATTGTGACTCACTAGGACTCACTACAGCTTTAGATCATTCTAATTGTGCGCGTGTCAGGCTGGACATAATTTGTATGCAAATTTATTGGAACCTTGTGTCGATAATGTACTGAGATTCGGGATTTATTTTACGCCCGGTTGCTGGCATGTGTCCGGTGCTCATTTGATTTTTAGGCTCCACATTTTCTTACCTTGATGCTGTATGGGGATTGTAGAGGTTTATGGGGGGGACTGTTATTTTAGTTATGTAACTTGGTGCAGTTTGTAATGGGTTAGACTAGACCGGCTGGTCTAGTTTCATTTATAATCTCAGGTCTTTCTTCTTATTTTGTTTTTAATTCATTTCACAAAAGGGTTGGGGGTTTTCTTATTCTGCAACCAGGGCTGGTTAACCTTTTAAAAATCACCGAATCTGGAATAGTCATCTGTTGGTGCAGTTCTATGCAAGCTACCGGACATGTTACCCTATGTCGGGTCACGCTCTGGAACATATCAGCGGCCGGGTCAATCCAGATTTTCTTTAAATTTATAAATCACAATTTTTATAAAACTATACAGGCTGTACTGACACTTAAAATTTGTAATTGTATTTTCTGGCTATTATGGTCAATCCAGATTTTTTTTTAATTTATAAATCACAATTTTTGATAAAATTATACAGGATGGTTACAAGCATTTTAAATTTATATATGTGGTATTTTTGACTAAACTATACAGGCTGGCTATGGGCATTTCAATTATACATGGTATCTCTTTGATAAAACTAGCGGGGTTGTTCACAGCCATTTGAAATTTCTAAATTGTGTGGGGATAAAAATATACAGGCCGGCCACAATGCTTTTATGTTTATAATGTTGTTTGTGATTTATATGTATGCACGTGTGTTAAATTATGTGTGATCATTTATTAAAGATTTCCTTGAAACAATGAATATTCAAAAAAAACTAAATAAGGGTGAATATCTGAATGAAGATAAATAGTCAATAAATAATAATATTAAATTATGTGACCCGTTATGAATTATAATTAATATGAATAAGGTTTACATGTTATGAAATAATAAAGATAGTTATATTACTTGTTAATAGAGAGTATTAATTGCAAGTCCCGTCGCATTGGACCCAGCTCACTTTATGCTTCTTCTAGGCCTTCAGCCTAGTCCTAAATATCTAGTAGCCTCTTAAAAAAAAAACAAAAAGAGTTACACTATCATAGGAAGAATTGTTGATTTTTATAAACAAATGTGTATATAATATACTGGTGTGTATGTGTGTGTGTGTGTGTGTGTCTGTGTGTGTCTGTATGTGATGAGTTGTGGCATTTTCCGCCGACCCGAGACCGTACTGTGGCAACCTCAGTATTAGTGGCAACGTAAAACGCGTGCCACTAATAAAAGTTATATTTTCGCCTAAATTAAAATATTTTTTTGTAACCTATGTATTCGTAAGAGTATAAAACCACTCCTACTGTAACCTAGATGTAACGTTTCGGCATTTCAGCATTTTTTCTAGCTTTTACGGCTACTGTTCCACAAAGTAGGAAAATGCATGGTTGTGTGTGTGTGTATGCAATCCACCGCATCTGTGGCACATACACGCCGCTGTACTCATACGAACCTAGCGTGCATTCCTGTCATCATATAATTGCAATGTCAAGGTCTCCAGACAGATTATACAACGTTGCCACGCTGAAATTTGCAAAATTAGCGGGAAACTAAATCTAAACTGTCCGCTGTGTGCCATATGAGTGACGCGGAGTGCTTTGAGTAGTGTGACTGTAACGAAGGTGCATTACAGCGTTCTTGGATTAGAGCCTTCTTGGATTACAGCGCTTTAACCCAATAATCCAAATGGAATCAAGTTCCTTTATACAATAAAAGTCACTGTAATTTTTGCTAGACACATTATATTTAAGGTTGCATTTATAAACTTGTCTAACCGCCTTAACGTACTTATATGAAGTATATAAAACAATAAGCTAGAATTAGTGCCGCAAATATATTACATTTGTTATGTAGACAATAAACACATATGAAATTAGGTGTAATATACATTTTATATAAACCGTTTCCGTGCATGTGTGAAAATCAATTGTTCACCCACATGCCAATAACCTACCAACCTAAAATTTTTCAACTCACACGTTGCGGATGACAATATCCGCTTATGGTATTTTAGGATGTACCAATGTTAACAGAGAAAAATAAAATGCAAGTAAATTTTAGAAACAAATCTTTAAAAGTGCGGTGACTGTACAACCCAGTGACAGGAAGCCTGCAGGTAAGGACTAAGAGAAGACAAAAGTGTGGAACTACCGTTATGGAGACAACCAATGGACAAAGAAAATTTTGTGTCGAGTACAGTGAAAGACAACAAAATATGATATATAACTTCTCATCCTTAACACTTTTAGCTAATCCCGTAACAAAAAAATAGACAAAAATTAATTTTGGTATTCTTCTAAAGAGATTATCTAAACATCAGTCGGATACAAACATCAGATAAACATATCTTTACTCATGTACTTAAGTACTTTATTAGATTTGAAACAAACCAATTGAACTATGGAATCGTTTATGCACTATTACAATTGTTTATTTTTCCACACATTTTAGTACATGGATTTTAATACATCATTTTACACAAAAATGATATACATGAAAGGCAGAATATGGTATATAAACTTATAAAACGCATGAATAAAAACGAGAGATGCTGCGGATATTAACGTTATAAAAGACAAAAGTTATATCTCTTTTCAAAAAAGGAAACAAAAATGATGTATCTATTATTATAAAGGCATAAGTCTCTCCAATGGGAGTTACAAAGTATGTAGTAGACCCCTTAATCAACGGCTGCAAACTATTTCCGATAACATATTATTAGAAGTACAGCTGGGCTTTAGAAAAGGACGTTCATGCACTGACGTGTATATATACTAAAGCAAAACATTGAAAAACATCGGCAATTCAATTTAGAAACACACATAGCTTTTATAGATTACGGAAAAAGCCTTTGATAGAGTTAAAACTTTATGGGGATTTCTATAAGCCAGATGTATTTTGAGACACTCATTGATGCAATTAGGAGCCTATAGGTCTACTTGAACAGTAGTACAGTATTACAAATGGATCAGTGTCACAACTGTCAAGAGAAATTGCGACGAATTAAGGTGTTTAGTACGTATAATGAAAATAACAATTACCATAATCATAATAACAGTAAACGTCGCAGTCTATCACAGCCTACTTCTAACTCTTCGCTGACATTTTCTTAATTCGCAATCTGGGTATCAAGGTCCAAGAAAATTTCATTCATAAAAATTTCTTTTGAGACGCTGTTGTTTAATACAGCACTATATTCTGGAAAGTATAGCAAACAACCTTTGTTTACAATGTACAGTAAATTATGAAGGACAGCAACAACGAGATGCTTAGTATACGCATTCCATCGTGATGTCGACAGGAACAAGATAAAACTTACATATTAGCGTAGTCGTCTCGGTAAAACAGTGGACAGCGTCATTCAAACAAACGTTATCAGTCTCATTTTTTGCCACATGCTCGTTCGTTATCTCATCTTTCTTCTAAGCGTGCCCATACCAGAGCGATAGAATTTAACTTACAGCTGTAGTCGGCGGGAGCAGTCTTAGGACGTCATGTCCGTACTTTTGTGCTATTTCATCAATAAGAAATACTCTCTTTAATATTAGAATCTTTGATAATTAGTAGTAACGCTGGAAAGAGTGAGAGAGTGTGTGTGTGTGTGTGTGTGTGAGAGAGAGAGAAGGAAAGAAATAAAATGTGTGTTTGTGTCAGTTTCATAAAATAATGGCTTTCCCGGGCAAATATTTTAATTACGTTATTACACAAAATGAAAATTACGTGCACACACCACACAAACCTCGCTCAGTCAGAAGGTTAATATTCGGAAGCATTTGTCGTCACAATGTGCTCTTAATTGCGTAGCACTTTTCGAACCTGCCTCTGTACACTAATCAGATTCCTCTGTTAGTAAGATGAGATTGGTGTTTCAAATCCACAGTTATCGCTTATCGTTTTCAATGAAACCGACCAATTCATGTGCAGAAACATCGCAACAACAAACACTGACGTCAGATAAAAAAAATTATTTACCATTTATAACAGTTGCTTTAATGCCGACTGTCATTTTTTTTTTAACGGGGAGTGTAATGGATGGTACTAACCCGGTATTACCGTTAATCTCTGTTCTGTTAACAGGAAGAAAGCTAAAAATGAACTAAAACAATGGAACTATGCAGTAACATATACCAGAAAAATTATACAATGTTTTAAAAATACGGAGTAGATGTAGCAATTAAAAATGTGAAAGAGTATTTGATAAGATAAGGAATAAAAACATAGAAAAATAAATGCCAATCTTACAAAGAAGCGGAGTTTTTCTTAATATAAAATGCAAAAAAATGTAACAAAGTGTACCTAAGCGAGACAGGACGGAAAATTGAATGCAGGTTGTCTAACCATAAACGAGGAGACGGTAATAGAACAACAAATTCTTTATATGCAAGACATTTTTAAAAAGAGAATCACAAATTTCTTAATCCCCTTGAAAACTATGAGATTTCAAAAGTAGTTAATAATACAGCTGAAAGACGACACTTGATAAGAGGAGAGGGGAAACACAAGTACAAAACAATATACTAAAACACGAAACGTACTGCAGAGCCTTTGACCACAGACATCACTGCACAAAGAATCATACCACTGTGGCAAAACACACAAACAGTCGCATAGACTTCAAAAAGGCTCTGGAATTTGCACATCATAAATATGTCAGACTACTATAGATATACGACATTAGCAGTGACAGGCGTAACAAGAGAGTAACGCCTGCTACCGCAGGTAATTAACTTTTACCGTAAGGGGCTGGAAATTTTTGGCCAACCACGTGGTTCTGTCTGTAACAAGTGAGTCTAAGAATTTCTTTATTTAGGCTATTATTGACACAGTTTCCTCTGTGCAACAATAAGTCTCTTCTGAGCAGCAATTGGTGTCAATTCTTTCTCGCAAAACAACGCAGTGGACCAGAATACCCGCACCACTGACATTAGGCAACGCCAAGGTCACACGCAATACACAGCTAACGGACTACACTTATACGCAAATTTTTGTTTCGAATCTTAGTTGATTGCTCTATAAAGTGGATTGCACTGCCCCGTCACTTGTTTCCCTTATCCTATATGATTTTGTATTTCTGCTACACGTGTGCTGTCGTTTGTAACCATGCAAATGAAGAGCTTTTCATCTTTGATAGTATTCCATGTTGCGACAGGTGCGTCGCTAACGTTCCAAAGCTGAATAAATAAATAAAACTGTCCTTCAAGTACAACTTAAATAAAGCGGGTGATATAGCACAACCTTGTCGCAATTCCTTAGTGACTGAAGGTTCATCAGATAGTCTTGACCCTATCTTTGTGGTGCATAGTAATGTTGGTGTATAGCGCTTCCACAGCATAGAGCTTCCAGATCGCTTTACAGCTCTTCTTTGGGTCTATGCCTGTACCCATTAATTTTTTGAAGAATTCTTCGTTCAATTTTAAGAAGAGGTTACAAGTTTTGAAAGCACTTTGTTTCCACTCCATACATGATCACCGGCCTGGTCACAATGCTATAATGGCGGACTTTTACACTTCTAGAAAGGTTTTACTTTCCGTTTATGTTATTAATAATAATAACATTTTTACAAGAATATACTTTTTTATTTTTTTGTGAATTACTATGATTTGTTAGTATTCAACTATCATCATCTGATATAAAATTATATATAATATTTTATGTCACTATCAATATAATTTTATATCTGATTATGTTAGTTGAATACTATCAGAACACTGTAATTCATAAAATAATAAAAAAAATATATTCTTGTAAAAAAAGTTGTTATTATTAATGATAATATATAACAGTAAATAATAGACATTAAATTGCCAAAAAATGCTATCTGTTCTAAAATCTTTATAAGACAGGTCCACTTATACTGTTAAATACTTTGCCTATGTCTGTACAAATCTAAGTGGGTCTTAAATTTATGCTAAGTTTACAACCTTTTCTCCATTACTTGTTATGACATAAAAATTGCGTTTGTACAATATTTTTATTTCTTAAAGCCAGTCTGATTACTGATATGAAAACATACGAAACTTATTTTAATCTTCTAGCCTATTTACTATTTTAGTATAAAGTTTGTGTTACGTTTGTGGATGGAAGACTGATTCCTCTACAATATTGGTTTCATTGGATCCGCATTTTGTACAATTAAAACAGTAATCCGTAGAAATTTTGTGTGTGGATTTCTTGTGTTCAGTAGTACATATTGATAAAATGGAGTATTAGCATAGAACTAGTTTCTTATACTTCAACAGCTTCAAATTGATATCACTTAAACAAGGAGCACTATGATTTTTTTGTGTCATCTACAGGCATCAACTCTTCCAAATTAACACTATGTAAACATACTAGATACATTTTGCTTTGTTAAAACTCTCTTCATATCCGTTATGTCAGCGTTGAGTCTAAGGATTTTATCGTTCTTTCTCGTATATACGTGTACTTAAATGTTACTCTCGCCTTCACATCCGTGATAATTGTCTTCATTACACTATGGATAGCTGACTGATGACTATGAATGTAGGCCTAATTTTCAGAAGTTACAAAAGACCTCTTCATTGTCTTTGCCTCTTCTTTGTGTTTCAACCTAAGAATTTTATTTGCAGCAGTTATGGGTTTGCCATATATTCGATATATTTGCTGCCTCTTCTTTCACATTCGTAAGCTTTAAACTTGTTTACTTTGATCTTAGTTACTACACTTAAAATTTCTTAATAGCGATTATAATTTTAAAGGTAGAATTTGTTTCGACTTTAAAGGAGAATAAATTATCAAGATAAGCCTGTGAATAAGTTGCTGAAGGTAGCCAATCAATGTAAGCTATACTATCAATCGGCAAAGAAATCGAACTTTGTTTACTTTAATCGGATTAATCAATTTCAAGTAGTTTCAAATTCTATGACAGCGAATAGTCGTTTCAGGATATCTTTTCTTAGTAAATTCTTTTATAGAGTTTGTGTTTTATTTAAATTGAACAAAGTAGATACACATATTACATAAATTACTTATATATTATATATAAACTATTACGTTTGCTTCAGCGGTATTGCTAATGTGTAATTTCGTAATCACTCTGCTACACTAAAATAAAAAAACCTTTATGTGACGACTGTGGGTTCTAAAACGTTTAGCAAAAAAAAAAAAAAAAAAAAAAAAGATACAATTAAGTGGAAATAGAGCCATGTTTTAGTGCCTTCGTATGTTTTAAACTCAAATAATAACCTTCTGTATAATAAATTAATAACCATATTTTGATACTGCAGTATTGTATGGTTCATTGATAACATATTATATAATTTTATTGACTTTTACAAAACTTACGAAGTAAATCAGACTGTTATATCTCCAATATTTGCGTTTTGAAGAAACAGTAGAAGTGTAAAATGAGCAGCTGTTATTCAGTAGAGCAGTTCAGATAAACACGGAACGTTCTCAGTATATACACAAAACATTCAATGCCAGCAGCAATTCAGGTAGACGTAAACAGTCTACTTTTTGGCGGGATTTTTAGCTGATTTCAGAGAAACAAATGAGTTGTTACGAAGAGTTTATAAATTGTGTAATTTCTAATGGAAGTAAACGTATGTTGAAATGATAAATAAAACACGTTACTAGCGTTTTCAAACTACACAAAATATTATTTAAATATTTTCTGCCACCATATGCTGTTTGATAATATAATTCAGTAAATCTGCTTAGTAGCTCTATTATGTAATCTTGCGGACAATTATGAATTATTGTATACACCGCAAATGACTAAATTGGTCATCTCATTTAGTCAGTCTTACACAATCATCACAGAGTCATTACAGGAAAATAAAGGGTTAGTAACCTGTCCTATTCACAAACAACCTTTTTATTTTAGTTTTGTAACTTTCATCTATCTGCTAGTCGTGTTCGTTCAACATACTCATGCGATTGATTGCTTCTCTCACGCTTGTGTCCAGTGCATATTTAATTATTGTACGCTGCACTATTGTGACTCCATAATTTTCACTACGTTGCCTTGACTTGTTCCTAAATTTCTTTAACAAATTGTTGCCGTCTTTGATTTTTTTCCACTAATTGAATTTTATGTATCATTTGCAATTCCGACCTTTATTCCGCAGGTTTTGGTCCTCGCGCTCGTATCGCTCAGCATCACATATCGCATGCACACCTCCCCTCCCAACATTAACTAAATTGTTGGCTACATTACAGTTTTTAAAAACGTTTAATATACGCGATACTTTTCTTTTGAACTTTTTAAAGTTAGAAGAATGAAGACACGGTAGTGTATAAACAAAGATTATAAGGTCAACGGATTGTCTTTAGTCACGAGTCAGCTGTTGAAACAAAGACAGTTCATTCAGTGTATCTGGTGTCATGTAGAAGTTGAGATAATACACAGATGACTTTTGTAATCGCTCCTATTAAGTAATACGTACGAATTTGTTGTGGCAGCAAGTTCCTTTTGGTTGACACCTGAGTGTTGCTGAGGTTTTGTAATCTTTATCGTTAGCGATAAATGTAATTATTGTTGTGGCGAGTATTTTTTGTTTGCGTTTGCTAACTGACAGTTGAGTGTGTTTGAGATTGTGTGATTTTTGCAGTAAGTGACACTTATAATTGTTGTTGTGGCCCGTTTTGTGTCAATTACCTAGCCTGTGGAAACGTGCAAAAATCGCCATGATTCCCAAACCTCGTAAGCTGCGTATAGGCCTACTTACCGAGAATCATCGCCCAATATCTCTATTGCCAGTCATCTCGAAAGCGTTCGAACGGCACCTGCACAGCCGATATGCGCCCCTGTTGGATGGTTTCATTCGGCAGTAGCAATTCGGCTTTCGCAGAGAGCACTCGACGACCCTTCAACTCGTCAGGGTTGTTACCCAACTGACGGACGCCGAGAACAAGCGTCAGTCCTCCGTCGCTGTATTGCTCGACATGAGTAAACCCTTCTATCGAGTCTGGCACGAAGGCCTTCTCTACAAATTTGCCCAATCCCCTCTCCCTGTCTCTTTCGTTCATCTTCTGCGATCGTATCTTTGCGACCGCGTCTGTAGAGTACGCGTCGTACCCATCCGTTCGACCGATCGTTGCAGGCATTCTTCAGGGATCTGTCCTAGGCCACGTTCTGTACCTTCTGTACACGAACGACCTGTCTGTACAGCCTGGAGTCATTTATCGCTCTATGCGATGACGCCATGTTTCATGCTAGCTCAGCGAACCTTAGTTTTGCCTGGTGCAACGTCAGCTCGTCCAACTTCCAGACTGACTTTGGAAGTGGAGAATGGCGATCAATGTGGAGAAAACCGAGGCGATCGCCTTTTCTCGTAAATATACTTCCCGTTTCCAGTCTCTCTCCCTAGAAGGGAGTCCAATCGTATGGAAACGTCTTGTAAAATACTTGGACGTCACTGTTGACTGGCGCCTAAGCTTTGAAACCCACGTCTCCCTGAGTCTCCAGTGTGCCTGCGGCGTCAAACCCAAAATATATCCCTTTCTCACTCATCGGAGTTCAGTGCCTGTGCGCACTAAACTCACCATCTATTTGATCTTTCTCAGAGCAATATTAACATCTGCAGCCTCTGCCTTTTGGGCATAACTCAGCCCAAACATTGTCGCCTGTCTGGAAGCTTTCCAATCCCAGGTCCTCTGGTACATCTCAAACTCTCTCTGGTTTGTCAGATATGATGCTATCAGGCGAGAGTTGAAGGTTCCTTCTCTCACCGAATTCGTTTGGTCCCTATCCTTCAATATCTTTGCCCGAGCCTCTGTCTTCATTTCAAGGCGGGAACTTTCTTAAATTTTTAAATAAACTTTTAACTTGATTTCAAGGCCTTGTTTTCTGAGTTACTGCGATCCATTAAATCTCTTGTACCAATGAGAATTAGAATTGAGATTACCGAAAAAGATCTGTAACGCTGTTTAACAGCTGACTGGAATAAAGTCTACACACCTTGTGATATTGACGCAGCAGCTTACTATCTAAACAAGGACTTGTCTGCTATTATTACAAAGCACGTATCAGTAAGGAAATTATTGTAAAAGAAGGATCCAGCTTGGTTTTCTAACTAGCCCTTAGTCCCTGACGCATACCAACTGCTTCGTTTACTTCCATATCTCTTCGCAGAGCTGAGTAAGGAGCGAATATCCAATTTTTACCCAATACTATGAGCAGGTACGAAGTCCTCCGATGTTGAATTAGGAGGGAAATGTACAGTAAAAGACACAACGTGCCGTTTAACAAACAATATACCTTTGTTAATATGGTAATATTTAGAAACGGTGTCATCGTCTGCTTCCAATCGAGTAACAATATTTTTTAACTTAGGGTCAGGTTGTTGGTGGATGCGGGTGTTTACCAATAAAACTTCTAAATCGGATCTTGTTTTAATAAGGTTGTAGATCTTGACTACGCTCTCCTTCTCTCCCTCAAAAGTCTGGTCTTCCAAATTAATGCGTGACAACACATCTGCTACAACATTTCTTTTCCCCGGTATGTGCTCCCATTGTAGGTTGTACTCGTGCAGGGCGAGTACCCATCTAGCCAGTCGGCCGTGACTCAACTTGCACCTACGTAGAAATGAAATAGATTTATGATCAGTGTGGATGGTAACTGGATACCCTAAAATATATGTCCGGAATTTGCTACATGCGAATACCACACTGAGTAATTCTTTCTCGGTCACATTGTAGTTCTTCTCGCATTGATTCAAGGTTCGTATAGCGAAGCTAATCACAAGATGGTGACCCTCCTTATCTTCCTGATATAAAGTCGTTCCTAAACTGACGTTGCTAGCATCACAATTTAAGAAGAAAGGTTTTTTAAAATTCGGGTGACGAAGTATAACGATCTCTAAGAACTTGTCTTTGATTAGTTGGAAAGTAACGTGCTGTTCTTGACCCCAGATCCCTTAAGACGAGCTCTTGCTAAAATATTAACCTAATAGCGAAGACATAAATGGCGTTCATTCGAAAAGCCTAGTCTACTGCGAAAAACGCGAGTTTTGTAAAATTACATTTAAACTAACGCCTACAAACATTAAACTAACTTAAAACAGAGCAGAAAACAAGTGAATAAATAATTTAAATGATTAAAACCATTAATTCCACATAACGAAACAAACAGTGCAATTATCGACCTAATAGACTAAAGTGAAATATAACTTAATCCAACACATTTTATCGAAGTGAACCACAAACACTTAACCAGGACCACTCCACTAACACCAGAAAGAATAATCGCACCTGCAGGAACGAGAAACCAGTGAAAAAACAACATTTATTGGAAGCAGAATCTGCGAGGTGCATTCGTCAATTAGGCTACATCTGAACACGGAGCGGCCATCTTTGACTTCCCACAATTCCAAGCGACACTGCCAGTAAATCTTCACGGTTCGAAAAATTCTTTACTTACTATTATATATTGAATGTTATATATGTATTTTAATTAATAAGCTGATATATTGTAATGTTATACTTTCTATACTTTGCCCTTTTCTCTGACTATATATAAAATAACTGTTTAAAGAACCCGATAATAAATAATTGTACAACCTATTGATATACCCTGAGAGAGTCGATTAATCAATCGATAGAAAATCGATTACTTTATTATTTGTGAATAAAATTCCTTAAATATTATAAAATTGAATATAATTTATTCCTAAATTATAACTAGCATAATATATCATTTTAATTGAGACATAACTACCAGAATTCAAGAACTTTAAAGGAAGATAACCTGCAAATAAGGAAAGTTCACCAATCGATTGTTCCTGTAGACAATCCAACTAACTGGTAAAAGAATTCTAAATACAGAAAAGGATATAATTAAATAAAAACAATTAATAAGAAGTTCGAAACACCACGAAACATTTTTAAATAATTAATGTTAAATTAATTAAAAAAAGATAAAATAAAAAAATAAATACTAATAAAATGTTGTTGTTATCAATCAACAACAAATTTAATTTATTAATTTGTTACAAATTGGCGACCAACTGAGGGGCTCGAATTAGTGATTGATAGGCCACTATAATTTGCCCAATTCCTAATTTAAGCTTGGCAGCAGTTATAAAGTTAGAAGAAAGGGAAAATGCAACGTCGAGCAACATTGAAGAAAAGGGCGGTGGAGGCCAAAAAGGAAATCAATATGGAAGACAAAGAGGCAACACCGGTGGAAGACGTGGAAATGATGCTAACTCCGATCGAACCAACCAAACCCATGTTACAAGAGGAACAACCTGGAATACCAACGCAAACAGGGGAGATCAATCTCCAGGAGAAGGAGGTAGAGAAGTCCAAAATAACAGAAGATAATAAAATGGATAAGATAATGGAAATGTTCCTGCAAATGAGAGAGGAAATTGGAGGAACCAATAAGAAAATAGAGGAAAACAGCAAGGAAAGGAAAGAGGACAACCGATCATTAAATAAGAAGATGGAAGATTTGAAGGAGGACAACCAGTTTTTAAAGGAAGAGTTCAAAACAACCAAGGAAGGATTGAGTAATAAAATTGAAAGAACCAATAAGAAAATTGATGAAACTAGGAAGAAAATAGAAAATGACAACCAACTATTGAAGGAAGAATTGAGGGAGAATAGCATGAAAATGGAAGAAAAAATGGAGGAAAATAATAAGAAAATGGAAGAGAAGATGGAGGAGAAAATGGAAGAATTGAAGGAGGATAACCAACTATTAAGAGAAGAATTAAGGGAGGTAAACCAAGAAAATCTGGACAAATTATATGAGAGGATAGAGTTGTTAAAGGAAGAGTTGAGCAAGGAAATCAATGATAATAATGAATCCACAACTAAGAAATTAGAAGAAGAAACCATGGAAATCAAACAACAAATTAAGGAAGTGGACGAAAGGTGTAGCCAAACGGAGAGAGAAGTACAGGGTTTCAAAGAAGAGGTAAACACCAAATTCACTAATATCGAAGAATACAGTAGAAGGAAGATGGAAGAAAACCGAAGAGAGACCCAGGAAGAATTCGGGAAGGTACGGAACCAAGTTGCGGAAAGGTGTGATGGAATGGAAGAGGCTATGACAATATCACGGGCCAAGTACGGCAGGGCCAAGAAGAAATGGAAGTCATTAGAAATCGACCCACTAACTTTACTGGGATACCAATCAATGAAAATCGGGAATGGTTGAATTTCCGACAGTACAAAAGAAAACCGATGGAGTTTCTGGCCCGGATTGAGGAATACTTCGCCAAACATAGAGGGAGTAGGTGGAATAACAACCGGGAGATATTGGACGAGTCGTTCAGGGAAATGACCGACAATTGGTGGACGGCGAATCGAAGTGAGATCGCGGACTACCAACAGTTCAGAAACCTGTTCAAAGCGAAGTACTGCTCAGAAACCATGCAGAACCTGACACGAGACAATATTTGCCATGGACGATACAAGGCCCAACTAGGTAACACCATGACAGCCTATTTCTTAGGAAAGGTGTGTCTGGCGAAACATTTAGAACCGGCAATACCTGAGGAATGCCTGGTGAACAAGTTGTCCTACCACTACGATGAAGATATAATCAAAGCAAGAAGGGGTAGCCAGATTAAGACAGTGCAAGCCATGACCGAGTTACTGGAGAGTTATGAGAACGAGGAATACTACCGTCAGAGTAGAAGGAGGAACGATAGTCCAGAAATAAGAAGTAACCAGTACCCCAGTAACAGTAACAACCAGAATGGTAACAATTACCAAGGGAACCGTAACCATCAGAATAATTACAACGGCAATAAACCCGCCGAACAATAATAATAATAACTTTAACAATAATCCAAATAATAATAGGAACAACAACCACTACCCAAATAACCGTAATAACTATTATCAGCACCCTAATAATTCCTATAGTCAGAGAAACCCCCACCCCGGTAATACTGAACGTTATTACCAAAATAATAGAAATTACAATTCAAACAACTATAACAATAACAATAGAGTTTCCCAACCACGAGTAAATTTCATAAGAGCTGAAGATCTTGGGCCAAGAACGTATAACCGTCAGCGAAGGAACAGTTTCCACGATGGAGATCGTCGGCGGAGGAGCGAAGAACGTGATGGTCCGAGGTACGAACAACATAGACGGAGTACCAGTCTAGATGATCCTGGCCGGCAACCAAACCGAGAACAAACGTTTGAACAGAATACAGAGTGGCAGGAACCAACGCAAGGTTTCCAGAACGACACCTTGGTCAGTCCGAATAACAACGACGAACATGATAATTTAAACAGGAGGAGGCAGTGATGAATTATCACGACCCTTCAGTGCTCCTATCTCCTGGGTATAAACAAGAGTTGCAAGAGGCAACTGGATCGAAAAACATTACCATCATTAGAAACCATTATTTGAAAAACATAAGAACTGAACTATTGGAGGAGAACGAAAATAGCCTCGATAGTCAGAATAATGAAAGATTATATATAAAAGCGGAAGTAGAAGGAATCCCCGCCAAAATCGTGATTGATACCGGTGCTAATATATCAATAATTAACATAACTGAACTGGAAAGAATCCAGAAAGAATGTGGTAGAACTTTGCCAATGTTGCCAGTAAATAATATTGTCTTAGTAGGTGCAACTGGCCGCCAGAACAAAACGATTAGAAAACAAGTTTCTGTAAATGTCGTTAGCCATGGTATAGCTTTGAATATGGTATTTCTAATCGCCACCGGACTGCCCTTTAATATATTGGTAGGGTGCGATGTATTAAGGAGGAACTCCGCTATTATAGATCTAAACAAAGAAAAGGTAGCACTGTTTTCAGAAGGAATAACGTAGACAGCAGATTTAGTAGGAGGCGAGAATATACTTCCCAGTAGTATACACCAACAACTTCGGAAAATAAACTATGTAGAGAACAGTTCCCTGAATAACCAGATGTTATATAATAACGTGGAAGAGTATTTATGGTCAGTTAAGATACAGGAAATACGGGACTTCCAGTGCGGAACCACCAACGAGAAAATACCCATACACCAAGCAAATCGTCTGATAAGGGTATATGAAAAATATAGATCAGTATTTTCTGATGAACCCAGTAAGGTAAAGAATTATCAGTGTAAACTTGAATTTAAGGAAACCGTCGAATTTTAACCGGAGGTCATATCCCATCGCGCATTCACTGAAGGAGGTCGTGAGAGCGGAAATTAATAAGATGATCAGCAGTGACATAATTGAGATTAGTCAATCTCCATTCACCAGTCCAATCATAGCTGTTCCCAAGAAAAACGGACAAGTCCGGCTTTGTTTGTATGCGCGCGAAATAAATAAAACAATCGTTAATGACAGAACATCACCCGGTGAGATAGAGGAGATCTTGAAACGATTCCACGGTACCAAGTTTATTAGTACATGGGACACTGTGTGTGGCTACTGGCAAGTGGAGTTGCACCCACAGAGTCGTCAGTATGTGGCGTTCATATTCGAAGGGCGCAATTACCAGTTCAAGAGATTGCCCTTCGGACTTGTGAATTCAGTAGCCATCTTTGTGGCCTGCATGGACCAGATACTTGGACAGGAAGCACTCCAATTTACCACTGTATATGTAGACGATCTGCTGATTACCTCAGAAACCTGAGAGGAACACTGTTACAGAGTAGAACATGTACTCGAGAAGTTAGCAAAAAATAACATAACTCTTAAATTGGAGAAATCCAAATTCATTGCTCGAGAAGTACAGTTCTTAGGTTTTAACCTAGATGATCAAGGTATATCCCCATCATCAGACAATGTGGAGGCGATTCAGAAGTTCCCTAAACCAAAGAACAAGAAACAGTTACAGTCTTTTCTTGGACTCTGTAACTATTACAGTAAGTTTCAGCATCAATATTCCGAGCTGACAGCCAAGTTTCAACCGCAATTGTCTTCGAAAAACAAATGGATCTGGGGTCAAGAACAGGACGTTACTTTCCAACTAATCAAAGACAAGTTCTTAGAGATCGTTATACTTCGTCACCCGAATTATAAAAAACCTTTCTTCTTAAATTGTGATGCTAGCAACGTCAGTTTAGGAACGACTTTATATCAGGAGGATAAGGAGGGTCACCATCTGGTGATTAGCTTCGCTATACGAACCTTGAATCAATGCGAGTGGAACTACAATGTGACCGAGAAAGAATTACTCAGTGTAGTATTCACATGTAGCAAATTCCGGACATATATTTTAGGGTATCCAGTTACCATCCACACTGATCATAAATCTATTTCATTTCTACGTAGGTGCAAGTTGAGTCACGGCCGACTGGCTAGATGGGTACTCGCCCTGCAAGAGTACAACCTACACTGGGAGCACATCCCGGGGAAAAGAAATGTTGTAGCAGATGTGTTGTCATGCATTAACTTGGAAGACCAGACTTTTGAGGGAGAGAAGGAGAGCGTAGTCAAGATCTACAACCTTATTAAAACAAGATCCGATTTAGAAGTTTTATTGGTAAACACCCGCATCCACCAACAATCTGACCCTAAGTTAAAAAATATTGTTACTCGATTGGAAGCAGACGATGACACCGTTTCTAAATATTACTATATTAACAAAGGTATATTGTTTGTTAAAACATCCTTAAATAAAGAAACATGGAAAGTGATTATTCCAAACAACATTGAAAAAGAAATCATAATCGATTACCATATACGGTATGGCCATATGGGAGCGGTGAAAGTGATACAGGCCTTAGAGGAGAATTGCCAAATCAAAAACATAAACTAAAAGGTGAGAAATTACCTAAAATCCTGTAATATTTGCCAGTGTGTTAAGGTTAATAACGAGAAGAAGGAAGGTATAATGATACCCACAACATCTAAGGCGAAACTGGAGAAGGTGTTTTTAGACATCTGCGGACCATTTCCTCGTAGTGGTGGTCGACACAGATACAAATACCTCATCATAATTATGGACCATTTTACAAAGTACGTAAAGCTATACCCGTTTAATCGGGCAACCACTATAAAAGTTCTTGGAGTAATAACGGAATTATATGTGCCAGAAATAGGAAAACCAACTTTAATCATCACTGACGATGGTACACAGTTCAAAGGGAAAAGATGGCGGGACACATTATTATCACTTGGGATTAAAACATACAAGACATCAGTCTACCACCCAAGTAGTAATCCGACAGAGAGGGTACTGAGAGAAGTGGGGAGAATCATGAGAACGTACTGTCACCACCAACAGAAAAAGTGGCAAGAATACCTATCAGCCACGGAGAAATTCCTAAATTTTGCTCACGATCCAGCTATAGGAATTACCCCTTACTCCGCCATGTACGAGAAACCAACCCCCCGAGAGATTGAAGAAATAATAGAGTTCTCGATGAATGATGGTTGTAAGTTTGACAAGGTGAAATTTTATAACAATGTGGCCGAAGACCAAGAGAAACGGCAAACCAAATATCAGAAGGTGATTGGACGAGTAATAACGTATAAAGAGGGAGAAAAAGTACTGTTAAAAAACCGAGAACTACCCAGAACCCTAGAAGGGATAATGAAGAAACTATTATTACTCTATACTGGACCACATCTCGTTGCCAAAAATAATAATAACAACACATATGAACTGAAAGAAATAGTTTCCGGAAAAATCAAAGGAGTATACAACCAAGCCTCCATAAAAACATATTACGAAGATTGAATTTAGAAAAAAAAATGTCAAAATTTTAAAAGAAGAGTAAGATCAACTTACAACTAATTATTTATGGAATTTAATTTTGAATGAAATAAAAAGAAGAATTTGAATTTTGTAAAAACCGACAAAATTTTAAAAAGATAGTAAGATCAGCTTACAACTAATTATTTATGGAATTTAATTTTGGATGAGAGAAAAAGAAGAATTTGAATTTTGTATAATCATAAAAATTCTAAAATATAAGTAAGATCAACTTACACAAATAATTTAAAAGAAAACAATTTGGAAAGAAAAAGAAGAATTTGAATTTTGTATAATTATCAAAATTTAAAAAATATAAGTAAGATCAACTTACACAAGTAATTTATAAGAAAACAATTTGGAAAGAAAAAGAAGAATTTGAATTTTGTGTAACTACCAAAATTTAAAAAATAGTAAGACCAAAAAGAAGCATTAGACTATAATAAAAACGACAAAATTTTAAAAAAATAGTAAGATCAACTTACAACTAATTATTTATGGAATTTAATTTTGGATGAGAGAAAAAGAAGAATTTGAATTTTGTATAATTATCAAAATTTAAAAAATATAAGTAAGATCAACTTACACAAATAATTTAAAAGAAAACAATTTGGAAAGAAAAAGAAGAATTTGAATTTTGTGTAATTATCAAAATTTAAAAAATAGTAAGATCAACTTACCAGTAATTTGAAAGAAAATACTTTGAATTACGAAGAAGATTTAGAATATAATAAATTGTCAAAATTCTAAAAATTGATAAGATCCATTTATAAATAAATTTGAAAGGAAATAATTTGGAATTATTAAAAGAGAAGAATTCGTTATTATAATAAAATTATCAAAATCTAAAAAAGAAAAAAAATAATATAATAAGAACAACCTATGACTAACTATTTATGAAACGATTATGGAAACAGATAGTCAAGAAGGATGATTATGATATTACTCAGTTCTGAAAAAACAAAGAAGAACAACTCATACCAAACATATGAAGAAAATAGTTTTGACAAGAAAATAATAAAACATTAATGAAAGGCAAAGAGAAATAAGAACCACATGAAAAAATATAATATTAATAAATTAATTTTAATGAATACAAAAGTGGATTAATAACTTTCTGAGAAAGAGAAAACAAAGAAAAATATGTTTATATAATATGATCATAATAACAACTTGGATGTCAATTACAAAGAGACCCATTGAAAAAACGAACTGACATAAAATAATACCATTCAAATAATTAATAAGAACTAAAGAAAAAAATAATAAATATAAAAATATGCTATCAAAATCAATAACCAGAAGAAGAATTAAAGAGAATTCAGATGAAAAAAGGAAAAAGTTACACCATAACTAGTAACAAACATATTAACAAAGTTTCCAACCATGATAAAGATGAATATATCAGCCGAGCTAAAAAGTTAGAAGAATATATAATGAGAATAATAAATGCTAAGAAGAATAAATGAGATAGAAAATGTGAGATAATCTGAGAAACAACGAAGTGAAGTATCCAAAGATATTTTTATTAGTCGAAAATGAGACTATTCTATATATAATTTTTATTTGATGACTGTCTGTAGATAATTTCAGCAGCATTATGTTTTTGAGCAGAGATGAATTGCCTCTGATCTCAATGAGAAGTGTAGTATGGCCAGCAGAGTATATGTAGCCAACAGTGCCCCTCTGGACTGCCCCAGCTCACGTGTTAGGGAATGTTAGAGAATTAATATCCCATGGATAAAACACAAAGTTAAGAAAAGGAAAAATATAATAATAATAATAAATCTCAGAAAACACTAACTATCCAAGAAGAATCAAAGTCAAATAAGAGACTATAAAGTTTATTAAGCTCAAGTATGAAGAAGCCGATATAGAAATGGGGAGGAAGACGAAGAATAATAAATAAAAAATTATCATAAGCAATTATTTCATCCATAATCAAGTCTGAAATAATCACTTCTGGAGGAGAGCAATCTCTAGCATGACAGATAATGCCCATAGTTCTGAATGGAGAGAAAGACCATAAAATAAAATAAAAACATTTTAAATCCAAGAAAGCAACATTAAAAATTAATTAAGAACCACCGTAAAACACAATCATAGATTGAAGTAAGAGTTTCATTAAAACCAATATTACAATGAGTGATGAGTAATCAAAATAAACTTCAAAACTAAAAATAAAGTAAAGTAATACCCAGGTAGGATAGGAGTAAGTAAGGAAGAAACCCAAACAAGACAACATCCACAATGAGAGGGATACTTTGATAAGAAACAAGGAGAATAGGAGTAATTAAAGAAGAAACCCAAACAAGACAACATCCGCCATAAAAGGTGATACTTTTCTAAGAAACAAGGAGAGTAGGAGTAATTAATGAAGAAACCAGAACAAGACAACATCCACAAGAAGAAGGAGTGCTCTTGTAAGAAACCAAAACAAAACCCCAAAAGAAAGCAATAAAAATAATAACAAATGAAAGTATAACAAAATACCAAATTTAGAAAACCATGTAAAATAGATATAAACCAAAAGTGTATAAAGTAGAATTGAAAGTGAACCAATGTGAATTAATTATATAATGCAAAAAACAAACCTTCATTATCCTCTATAGACAAACTTCTTGATTTTAAAAAGATTATAAAACTAATTAGAAATAAAATCAAAGAATAAAAAGGGGATCAGTGCAAGTTTTTATGTTATATTAAATAAACCTAATGTGTCAATATTGGAGTTCATAAACTGAGTAGATTGTGAAATTATACAACTTTAAAGTGTTTATATTGTGTCAATGAATAATACTAAATAGAGTATTATAATGACAAATAATACGGGTGTTTCTAAATAATAACTGCCACTCTTTATACACAACATTCATTAGAATGACAGTAAATAAAACAAGAGCAGGCCATATAAAAAGTGAAGTGACCAAGAATCATTACCCCAAAAATCAAACAAAAAACAGCTAAAACTGAAAATGAAACTAGTATAAGAAATAGTGTAAACGATGGAAGGACAGATATGTTTTGTTTAGAATAAGTTCAGATAACTCAATACTGAAATATCAGTTAAATACCATTCTTTTATTATGAAAATGTTTATTATGTTTTAAGAATAGTTAATCCAGATTAAAATGTCTGAGATTAAATACCATTGTTAATTTCAATTATGTGTTATGAATTAATAGTATAAAGTATATACTAAATGTTCTTTTGTTAAAATAAGGAAATGTTAATCAATATTATATAAGAATAGAAAGTCAGAAAGGGTATAAACAAGATGTATCTAAAAACAGTTAAAATCTAGGCCAAATGGTAAATCTAAACAGTATTATAATTGATGAAATAAGTACAGAAAACAATTAAACTGATGGAATTTATATAAGGTAAATCAGTCATAGAGTCATATAACTGGAACTATAAATAAGAAAGATATTGTAAAAAGACAGTAAGAATTATTGTTAAAAATGCAAATGTAAAAACTGAAAATTCAAAGAGGGTAGTCGCATATTAATGCATAATATTTAAAAAGATAACCAATTAATTAAATTACAAGAAATTAAGGGAAGATAAACCTTTTATGTCAATCTGAGAATTAATACAATCATTAATATAACATATAAAATGGCAAACATGTTGAGAAGGACAGGAAGTAAATTTTAAGACTTACAATTTTCAAAATGAAGTAAATATAGCATTTTAGATAAAAAACTATTCTTTTTAATTATATATCTTATTTGGTATCAAATCAAGCAGCATGAACTGAAGAAGAAGATTATGTATTTAGTGTTTAATAAATTTAAATAATAGCAAAAATATATTCAGTAGTATAATGTAAAATTTTTAAATGTAACGGAAGCTAGAAAGTTTTGAAACAATGGATTGCTAATATTAAATTGGCTAAGACTTTAGTAGAAGACGAAGGAAATGAGTTAGTTAATTATTAGACGTTGTGAAGTACACTTAAGACGAGCTCTTGCTAAAATATTAACCTAATAGCAAAGACATAAATGGCGTTCATTCGACAAGCCTAGTCTACTGCGAAAAACGCGAGATTTGTAAAATTACATTTAAAACTTAACTTCAGTGAAACTAACACCTACAAACATTAAATTAACTTAAAACAGAGCAGAAAACAAGCGAATAAATAATTTAAACGATTAAAACCATTAATTCCACATAACGAAACAAACAGTGCAATTATCGACCTAATAGACTAAAGTGAAATATAACTTAATCCAACACATTTTATCGAAGTGAACCACAAACACTTAACCAGGACCACTCCACTAACACCAGAAGGAATAATCGCAGCTGCAGGAACGAGAAACCAGTGAAAAAACAACATTTATTGGAAGCAGAATCTGCGAGGTGCATTCGTCAATTAGGCTACATCTGAACATGGAGCGGCCATCTTTGACTTCCCACAATTCCAAGCAACACTGCCAGTAAATCTTCACGGTTCGAAAAATTCTTTACTTACTATTATATATTGAATGTTATATATGTATTTTAATTAATAAGCTGATATATTGTAATGTTATACTTTCTATACTTTGCCCTTTTCTCTGACTATATATAAAATAACTGTTTAAAGAACCCGATAATAAATAATTGTACAACCTATTGATATACCCTGAGAGAGTCGATTAATCAATCGATAGAAAAACGATTACTTTATTATTTGTGAATAAAATTCCTTAAATATTATAAAATTGAATATAATTTATTCCTAAATTATAACTAGCATAATATATCATTTTAATTGAGACATAACTACCAGAATTCAACAACTTTAAAGGAAGATAACCTGCAAAAAAGGAAAGTTCACCAATCGATTGTTCCTGGAGACAATCCAACTAACTGGTAAAAGAATTCTAAATACAGAAAAGGATATAATTAAATGAAAACAATTAATAAGAAGTTCGAAAC
Source organism: Magicicada septendecula (assembly GCA_034769895.1). Lineage (NCBI taxonomy): Eukaryota > Metazoa > Arthropoda > Insecta > Hemiptera > Cicadidae > Magicicada > Magicicada septendecula. The sequence continues at coordinate 548,735,026 of CM068368.1, forward strand.
ACCACGAAACATTTTAAAATTATTAATATTAAATTAATTAACAAAAAATAAAATAAAAAAATAAAAAAATAAATACTAATAAAATTTTTTTTTATCAAACAACAACAAATTTAATATATTAATTTGTTACAAATTGGCGACCAACTGATGGGCTCGAATTAGTGATTGATAGGCCACTATAATTTGCCCAATTCCTAATTTAAGCTTGGCAGCAGTTATAAAGTTAGAAGAAAGGGAAAATGCAACGTCGAGCAACATTGAAAAAAAGGGCGGCGGAGGCCAAAAAGGAAATCAATATGGAAGACAAAAAGGCAACACCGGTGGAAGACGTGGAAATGATGCTAACTCCGATCGAACCAACCAAACCGATGTTACAAGAGGAACAACCTGGAATACCAACGCAAACAGGGGAGATCAATCTCCAGGAGAAGGAGGTAGAGAAGTCCAAAATAACAGAAGATAATAAAATGGATAAGATAATGGAAATGTTCCTGCAAATGAGAGAGGAAATTGGAGGAACCAATAAGAAAATAGAGGAAAACAGCAAGGAAAGGAAAGAGGAGAACCGATCAATAAATAAGAAGATGGAAGATTTGAAGGAGGACAACCAGTTTTTAAAGGAAGAGTTCAAAACAACCAAGGAAGAATTGTGTAATAAAAATGAAAAAACCAATAAGAAAATTGATGAAAGTAGGAAGAAAATAGAAAATGACAACCAACTATTGAAGGGAGAATTGAGGGAGAATAGCACGAAAATGGAAGAAAAAATGGAGGAAAATAATAAGAAAATGGAAGAGAAGATGGAGGAGAAAATGGAAGAATTGAAGGAGGATAACCAACTATTAAGAGATGAATTAAGGAAGGTTAACCAAGAAAATCTGGACAAATTAGATGAGAGGATAGAGTTGTTAAAGGAAGAGTTGAGCAAGGAAATCAACGATAATAATGAATCCACAACTAAGAAATTAGAAGAAGAAACCATGGAAATGAAACAACAAATTAAGGAAGTGGACGAAAGGTGTAGCCAAACGGAGAGAGAAGTACAGGGTTTCAAAGAAGAGGTAAACACCAAATTCACTAATATCGAAGAATACAGTAGAAGGAAGATGGAAGAAAACCGAAGAGAGACCCAGGAAGAATTCGGGAAGGTACAGAACCAAGTCGCGGAAAGGTGTGACGGAATGGAAGAGGCTATGACAAATATCACGGGCCAAGTACGGCAGAGCCAAGAAGAAATGGAAGTCATTAGAAATCGACCCACTAACTTTACTGGGATACCAATCAATGAAAATCGGGAATGGTTGAATTTCCAACAGTACAAAAGAAAACGGATGGAGTTTCTGGCCCGGATTGAGGAATGAGGAACAAACGTTTGAACAGAATACAGAGCGGCAGGAACCAACGCAAGGTTTCCAGAACGACACCTTGGTCAGTCCGAATGACAACGATGAACACGATAATTTAAACAGGATGATGCAGTGATGAATTATCACGACCCTTCACTGCTCCTATCTCCTGGGTATAAACAAGAGTTGCAAGAGGCAACTGGATCGAAAAACATTACCATCATTAGAAACCACTATTTGAAAAACATAAGAACTGAACTATTGGAGGAGAACGAAACTAGCCTCGATAGTCAGAATAATGAAATATTATATATTGTAACGTTACATAACCCAGTCCCAAAAATGATAACTCAATTACCCCACCATAAAGGTCAGAAATGGGTATAATATACCTAGCTCTAAATTACTTTATATCAAAAAACATTATAAACTATACTTAATTGATGTAAAGTGTACCAAGTGAGTTATAGTGTACCCAGTGAGTAAATAAGTGACTTTGAAGGGAGCATCGCACAGAATTATGCTGTAGATGTAGAAACAATTGATCCTAATAGTAGACTGTACTGCTACTAACCAGTTATGTGTTTTGTTTAAATATTGCATGATTTGTATTGTGTAGGCAACTAAAATTTAGTACCTAGGTTTAATTTTATATTTAATAGGATAATTATGTTTGAATATAAGATAACCCAGGGTTAAATATAAAAGAGTTAAATATAAAATAATAATAAAAAATAAAATAATACTGTCTGAGTAAAATGGCAGAAGAAAATAGTGCAGTGTAAGGATACTATAAGAAATTAATAAATAATATATAAATTCTGTTAAAGGAAATATTAATATTAAAGACCTATATCTAAGGTTATGAGAAAATAAACGGAAAAACCTTATATAAATCAAATTGGATAATAAACCAAAGTTAAAAAGAATTATTTTTCTTTAAATAAGAAATAAATTTATAATACCGGTAATTAAAAACAGCCTATATACTCAAAAGTAAATAGAAGCACCAATAAAAAATGATATAAAAATTTGGTTACTAAGAGTAACCGGGTCACAACATATGAATTAATTGTTAAAACGATTGGAAACCTTTCGGTTGAGGAAAAGTAATGTCACAAAAATTTTATTAAAACCATTTAAAACTTTCGGAAACAGTGCCAAAATGGAATAAAAATTAACTCACAGTATCCACCTTATGTTCAAACTCCTTCAGATATCAACTATAACGTGCTTTACCCGATAAAAAAGTGAAATAACCAATTACCATATCTGGCCTAGTTAAACAGCACTTCGAGATTTTTGTGAGATTGTATCTTATGGACTTTCAATGAAATTACAAAACAACTAGAACTACAACACTAGAAACAGCTCCATTCAAGTAAAAACTTCGAGGAAAGAGGTAATATAAACGTTATTAATAATTATTAACCAAGAAAACCTCATATCAAATCATTGCGCAGTTCCAATATTTCGTAAATGATTCCATGTGTATAATAAAGAAATAATCTGCACTCTTGCGGACAAATCCGGAACTACATACTACGAAATAAACAAAAAATTCAAAATTTATTATTTTTATCTTGTAAAGCATAGTACACAATTATTCATTTCTGACCGTCTCATAACACAAAGAACTTACCCTTAACCCTGGGGAAATTAATAAAATGAATTATATGTTGTTTAATGTTTAATAAAGGATAAAATTATAAAATCATAAAAAATATATTTTATGATAATTCAAATGTTTACCTAAATAAATCGATCCAATGTATTGTTGACTGAAAAGATCGATTATAATACTTGTATACTGGAAGAAGAGGAAATCAGTGTATTACATAAATAAATACTCTGAATATTTTATGTTAAATAAGCAAACGTGTATTCTTTATTGTAGAGGGTAGTTGTTGTAGATTTTCAGGAAGCCAAGAAGAGGACGTTCCACAGGGGAGTATCAACGAACAGTGGTGTTTGTTTAACCCAACATTTTGAGGTTGATGTCAAAATCAGCTGATCTTATGAACAGCGAATATTTAAAAATAAGAAATTGTATAATCTGGGTGTAACAAAATTGTTCTTACTCTCTCTTCTAACTAAGATTAAACAACTTCCTTAATCTCTACCAAATCACACACACTCGATTTCTGTTTCGTTTGGTAAACATCAAATCCGATTGATTTGAACATTAATAATTATAATTCATAAGTGACGATCGCAAAAAGGTACTCTGACCACTCCGAGACTTTCAAAAAAGTAACTCTATACCTCATAAAAAGAGATCTCGTTACCAATTGGCGAAATCAACTTTGGGGCTTAATTGGGAAAGCTTAAATTAATAATAAGATACTTTCACGAGATACCCGCAAGCACGTTACAAATTGGCGAACCCAACATTGGGGCTTGAATAAGATGGATGTCACACCTGTAAGCGATTACGTTACAAATTGATGTACTAACGTGGGGCTTAATTAGGAAAGCGTAACAAATAAACAGAGACTTTTGCTAATACCTGCATTACGTTACAAATTGGCGCTCAACGTAAAAGGGTTGTAACTAGAAAAGAATTTTGAGATATTCAATAAATTAATATACCAAAAAACCTAATTATCGTCGGCAGTTATGAGAAAACAAGAAATGCCTAATGCCAGAGGCAGATCGAAGAAGAGGGCAGAAGAAAAGGAGAAGGAAGAAGGTGGACAGGAACGAGAAATAGAAATAGTTATGGACAATGAAATGGAACAACCAGTGGGTGATAAGGAAGAAACTGAAGCAATTATGAACACGGAGAAGGAAATAGTTGAAGAGGATGCCCAAGGGGACCAACCAGACAAAGCGGAAGCCAGAAGAGAACCAAATTGGTAAGACATGATGAGATTTATAGCCGAGAAATTTGATAAAATAGATGAGAATTTTAAGAACCAGGAGGAAAACTCGAAGCAAACCAATGAGGAAAATAAGGAAAATTTTAAGAAACAGGAGGAAAACTTGAAGCAAATCAATGAGGAAAATATGGAGAATTTTAGGAAACAGGAGGAACAAAACAGACAAACCAATGAGAAAATAGATAGCATTCAGGAAAGTTTAGTCAAACAACTAAACGAAAAAGTAGAGACCATTCATGGAAATATCAGACAAACCATGAATGAACAATACCATGAACTGAAAGAAACTGTTGATGGACAAAGGGAAAATATGAAAGCAAAATTTGAAGAAAGTAATAAAAATATAAAACAAATTCATGAGAAGATTGACATGATCAGTAACACACTTAGCCAAAATGCAGATACATACAAGGGGGAGACAAGTAAGCAAATGGACAGTAGTTTCAAGGATTGGGATGAAACATTAAACAGCACTTCCGAAGGTCTTAAAGTAAATCCGAATACAGAAGAAAGAAGGAAGGAAATAGAAATTAGAGAATACCAAGATGTAATATTCTCTGAAAATAAAAATAACCACAACAAAAAGGATATTCAAACCATGAAAGAGAATATCAAGAAAATAAGAAAAATAGGTAGAAAGAAAATACTGTATTGAATACGAAAGAAGAATTGGAGATGAGGAAGGGTGGATTAATTAGTGCATTTAACATCACCATTAATGAGCAAAGGGAGTTAAGTAAAAGTATGAATTATAGGAAAAACTTTATAAAAATGGCCAAGGTAAACCACCATAAAATAATAAAGAAAAATTTAATAGATTTAAATATTACTTAAATATAGCCATGGTTGAAGAGTATCTGACAACATCAGCTATATTTTTAATACGAAATATATCAGCAAAACGTTGGGCAAATAATACAGAGGAAATCGGGAATGGAATGCTATTAAACATGAGGGAATATGTTATGTCAGAGGAGGTACAATACATGTTAGTTAGAGAGGAACTAACAATGATGGAAGACCCGTACTTAAATGAAGGTTTCACAGCAGAAAAGTGGGAGAGCAGGATGGTAAGAAGATTATCAAGGAGAGAATTAATTACGAACACCCCAGTAATCCGAGAACATGGAGTACCTGAGTTAATAGACCATGGTTAACCTAAATAATAACAAACCAGAAAAAAGGGGACTGAATTTCTGAAAACCGACCAAGCAACCCATTGGAAAGGAAAACCCCAAAATTCAAAAAAGCACGAAGGACAACTTACTCAAATTATTTCGAAACAATATAATTTAAAATAAAAAGACTAAAACCCCAAGATAATGTAAGGACAGATGATTAAATAGTATTTATAAAGAACTGATTTAAAATGGAATGATAGAAAAAATAATATTTTTATGGTAACAAACAGAAGAATATATAAATAAATAAAAACAATTGATGGTAATGTGCTCAGATAAGAAGAATAACGAATAATTTAATGACTACAATGAAGCTGAGGGAAGATGATAATTAATACAACAATAATTTAGAATTTCTCGGAATTGAAGATGTATAAGAAGAAATGATACGGAGAAAATATGTCACAAGAAGGAAAGTTAACAGGATTTTAAAATAATGCCTATCAATAATGTTATATGCTATTAGTTAATGGAAAAGAAGAAGGAATCAAGAAGAAGAAGAAGAAGAAGAAATATATAATTAAATGCAAACAGCTACAGTATGAAGAATCCCAAAAGTGTTTAGAATTAGTCGCTAATCGACTACTTGTAATCTTTTTATTATAACGAATTGACCGTAGAAATGTTGCGGCAATAATTTTCCTGAGCAGGGATGATGTTCCCCTGGTCTCAGAAGGTGTAAGGATGGACAGCGGAGTATGGACCCAAAAGTGGCCACCCGAACTGAACCACCGCACAGGATAGGGAAAAATGTTAGGGAAATTGAATATTTAAGGGATAATAATTATAAAATAGCTGAAAAGAGTGATATTAGATTCCAGAAATATAGATGAAGAAAATGGAAGGAAGATAGCAGACAGAAGCTTAATTGAGAAGCGAATTTATAGAAGTAAATAAGAAAATAAGTGTTAAAACAAGTTTTTTATGATTAGTGTGACCAGTCCTTATCAAGTAAAATGTGGAAGTACCACTACCCAGAGAATATAAATCATTGAAGAATATGCCTCCAAGAGAGAGAGAGTTGAGTAGGAAAAGAGCAATTACTATTTAACCGAATAAAAGGTATATAACCAGTCTGAAATGAAGGAAGATATTATGAAGAATAAAACCAGATATGAAAATTGAAGCAATCTTTAATTTTGGAAACAAGTAAAACGAGTAAAGCTCTAAATTACTTTATATCGAAAAACATTATAAACTACACTTAATTGATGTAAAGTGTACCAAGTGAGTTATAGTGTACCCAGTGAGTAAATAAGTGACTTTGAAGGGAGCATCTCACAGAATTATGCTGTAGATGTAGAAACAATTGATCCTAATAGTAGACTGTATTGCTACTAACCAGTTATGTGTTTTGTTTAAATATTGCATGATTTGTATTGTGTAGGCAACTAAAATTTAGTACCTAGGTTTAATTTTATATTTAATAGGATAATTATGTTTGAATATAAGATAACCCAGGGTTAAATATAAAAGAGTTAAATATAAAATAATAATAAAAAATAAAATAATACTGTATGAGTAAAATGGCAGAAGAAAATAGTGCAGTGTAAGGATACTATAAGAAATTAATAAATAATATATAAATTCAATTAAAAGAAATATTAATATTAAAGACCTATATCTAAGGTTATGAGAAAATAAACGGGAAAACCTTATATAAATCAAATTGGATAATAAACCAAAGTTAAAAAGAATTATTTTTCTTTAAATAAGAAATAAATTTATAATACCGGTAATTAAAAACAGCCTATATACTCAAAAGTAAATAGAAGCACCAATAAAAAATGATATAAAAATTTGGTTACTAAGAGTAACCGGGTCACAACATATGAATTAATTGTTAAAACGATTGGAAACCTTTCGGTTGAGGAAAAGTAATGTCACAAAAATTTTATTAAAACCATTTAAAACTTTCGGAAACAGTGCCAAAATGGAATAAAAATTAACTCACAGTATCCACCTTATGTTCAAACTCCTTCAGATATCAACTATAACGTGCTTTACCCGATAAAAAAGTGAAATAACCAATTACCATATCTGGCCTAGTTAAACAGCACTTCGAGATTTTTGTGAGATTGTATCTTATGGACATTCAATGAAATTACAAAACAACTAGAACTACAACACTAGAAACAGCTCCATTCAAGTAAAAACTTCGAGGAAAGAGGTAATATAAACGTTATTAATAATTATTAAGCAAGAAAACCTCATATCAAATCATTGCGCAGTTCCAATATTTCGTAAATGTTTCCATGTGTATAATAAAGAAATAATCTGCACTCTTGCGGACAAATCCGGAACTACATACTACGAAATAAACAAAAAATTCGAAATTTATTATTTTTATCTGGGTCTAGCTTACGATGGTACGGCAAACTCAAACTTCCGTCTCCTCGTTTGTACTTATTTTCCGTGTCCAGATTTCTACTGGATGTGTATTATTCACAAGTAACTAATGGCAGATTATGGAGGTTATGTACGACAATGTAACTTAAATAAAATTTACTTTGTTAGTGTACATTAAAAAGGTGTATTTATTGGAAGTACAGAAATTAGTTTCCATTTCCCGCACATAATTACGGTACAGAGACGATTTTTGGAGGTTGTGTCTACGTTTAACAATGTAACAACCTTTTAGATTTTTAAAATTAATTAGACTTAACAAACATTTCCTTAGTTAGTGTACATTAAAAGGCTGTTTTTATTGTGTGGATAAAAGGCTGTATTTATTTGAAGTACCAGAATTAAAACCTATTTCCAATTTAGAACGTATAACCTAGTACGTTATTGGTACATATTTTATTGGGGTTTATTGATACATATTTTATTAAAAGGCTGTATTTACTGGAAGTACAGAAATTAATTTCCATTTATCGCACATAATTACGGTACAGAGACGATTTTTGGAGGTTGTGTCTACGTTTAACAATCTAACTTAACCTTTTAGATTTTTAAAATTAATTAGACTTAAAAACATTTTCCTTAGTTAGTGTACATTCAAAGGCTGTAGTTATTGTATGGATAAAAGGCTGTATATAACATTAAAGGCTGTATTTATTCCAGGTACCGGAATTAAAACCTACTTCCAATTTAGAACCTATAGCCAAGTACAGTCTAACATATAACCAAACAAGTACATTCAAATCCTTTTTTCAACATAATGCAATAAAAAGCAGTGTGCAGTTTCTGTTAACACGCAAATGATTAAGTATTAATAATGGGTTACAGTGGAATTTAATGTTACTACGGTCTGAATTAATGCAAATAAAATTGGTGAATCTCGTAAACATATTAAAGAATGCTTGTATATTACACACAAAATTATTACAGTACGGACCTTTGTTAATGAATAGAAACAAATAGGACTCTATACTTTAGTATGTACCAATAAAATTCACCTTTTTTCAAGTACAGTATCTATTGTATTTTCATACTCTTAAAAAAAGGCCATTAACAACATTTTAGTTACTTGTGAAGAAAACAGATATAACATTTCCAAACAAGAAATCTTCAATTCTCTCCCTATTTATTTTATAAAAACTGGAGTTTCTACTGCAGGTTTTTAAGTCCACTAACTACTTCATTTAATATACATAATTGTTCCTGATCTTGTTGGGTAATATTATATTAATACATCTACTCCCTACTCATATCTCAAACAATGTTTTTAATGGTCGGTCCTAACCATCTTTAAAATTTAGACAAAGTCTAATGAGCAATTAGACCTAACCTGAATTACTACACTACATCTAAGAATATCTTATTCGGTCATTTAGCTTTATTTATACATTTAATGCATCTTAATTAGCACATTAACAGAACTGCTGTGTCTTACAGTAACACAATACGTTACACTAACTGTAAAGAATTTCTTGTTTTCAGTTTAAAAAAGTTGAAATTGTGTATTCTTTTCTTTTCCATTCACTTTTTGTGAAACAACCTACATTAATATGTGTACGCTTACTATATTGAAATCCAGTGTTCACTATCCAATAGTTAAAAATTTTGTGGAATTGTGAAATTAGTGACACTATGTACTAATGTGTGATTATCAGTTGAATTTCTGAATTCCTTTGATTCATTAATAAATTTTACTATTTTGTTTCTTTATGTCTATTGAATGATTTCTTATTAGTTTTTAATTTTTGCGTTTTCATTATTCATTTGTAAATTGTTGGATTTTGTTGTCCATGACATGTCCATTGGTTAACTAATTATCATTAAAACACACAGAGGATTGATCCTCTTTTGCAAGATCACAAGTATGTTTCAAGACCATTTGCAGGTCAGGTATTGTTCTGTCTGTTCACTTTCTGAAAGGGGTTGAGGAGCAAGGGGGAAGATGTCTCCATTAAAACACACACACACACTAGCAGCACACAATTCCTTTTTTTCTTTATTTAATTTGAATTCTGTATTAGAACAAATGTTTTCAGAGTTTACAAGTTTTTTTTTTAAATTTCTTGGATTAATTTTTTTTAATTTTATGCAATGTGGACACATACAGAGGAGTGTCAGTTTTTTATGTTTTTTCAATAAATAAAAATGAGGGGGGGAGAGAGAGAGACCAAAAATGACACGTACAGAAATTTCATCAGAACTTTTCCTGATATTAAAAAAATAACTAAATAATGAATGGCAAAGAACATTAACAAAATTAATGGAAATTATAGTTATAATTTCTTGTCTAATGAGCAGGTACTAGTAATGGCTTCATATACTTCACATCTTAAATTATAAACCTATTACAAACATATTTGGTATACTCAGCTTGAAACAAACGTTCAGACCAACAAAAATGGTTTAAATGTTGCCATGCTGCATTATTAGTAGGCACTGTTGAAACAGCAGGTTGATTATAATTGTTTTTAGAACAGACTTCTGGAATGTTGTGTGCAAGTGTATTGTGTTCAAGTAGCAAGTTTCCACTACTATATAAAACATATCCTAGAAGCAAACTTGACATCCAGTTGCTGTTGCTGAGAAACCTTACTAAGGGGCTTATAAAAAAAAGAAAAACAACAATTACACGCTTGCTCTTTTGAACATCTGATGAAAAGGTTTTGTAAAGTGTACCTAACCTAAAAATGTACAATCCTCGACTTGTCTTTGTATTCCATACTTCTAGCAGTTTTACATGATGTATTGCTAACATGAATAAGAAAAGTTTAAATCTGCTGAAGGTCTAAACGAGTGATAGTTATTTCCAGACTGACAGGGCCATAAAATAATTCTGAAAGAATTGTTGTTTTTACAACACCATCCTTTATCAAGTGACTACTCAAATCTGCCAGTTTTTCACAGCAAACTGAAGTTTGCTGATTTGATCCATCATGACCTAGTGATGGTCCAAACATTTCAAGGATTCTCCTAGCCTTAAAAAACTGGACTGGCGTCATTGAGTGACTAATGTTAAATTTACTTTGGGATACTTCCAAACATAATACAGTTTACAATAAACAAACAAAACTTTAGGCCTGTCTAATTTTTCCAGAACTCCATACACATAATTTGATCTGGATAGAACATTAATTAAACAATAATACTATTCGATGCAAATAAATAAAATATCGGTATGGAGAACCATACATGACTTCCATGTTTTAAGATTTATATTTAAAATCATTTTAGAAATGAAATATTTCCACAGAAACTACTTCTATCTTCAGCCTCAAGCACAGAATTGTGGTCACTAACATATACCACCTCACGTTAGCGCACTCGATTTTCACTGATGATGGCAGTCGATGGCACTTCCGAAACGTCTGGTTTTGCAGAAAACATTGGACCACAGCCAAACAGCCCGTGAAGGAATTTTATCAACAAACTACTTCTTTGTTGCCGATAACGTAGTACACATATAAAAAATTATCCCCTCCCCTTCACCAATCATTTTCATTTATAGATAAATTTTATTGCTACAGCTATAAATACTACTATACTATAATTTTCCATTACATCCGTACTAATATATTATTTATCTATCTACTAATACTGACCATACTTAATAACATCTAAATTACTTGAAAATATAGTTCATAGTTTTTCTATATATACTCAGTACATTACTTTTCAAAATTATGGAAACTTATAGAGTCAATCGAGTGTGGGTTTAAAATTTATAAAAATTAAATGAATAAAGCAAATTACTGAGAGTTGAGACGCTTATCACTGAACAGTTCAAATACTAAAATAAAAAAGTAATATATACACTATGTAATTTTGCTTGTAAACTTTTGTGTTAATAACAACTTTCTTGTTTATTAATTATTAATAATTATATTTAATTATAATTTATTATAATTACAATTAAAAAAAATGTGTTTATCACATATTTTATTTCTCTCAGTACCAAGTGTTTAACCCTTTTTATAATGACCCATCCTCAGTAGCTTGACAATGCCTCGTCACAGAATAGGTGAAACATTAAAGCCAAGAAAATTAAAATGTGTAGGTCTATTGAACAAAAAAAAAACTGCAGAATTATTTAGTAAACGATATAGTTCAAGTGACCAATTTAATAGTACACTACTAAGAGATGAATGGGTCAGGACACATTACTAGAACAAGGACCAACAGGTGAACTAAGTATTTACTAAATGGAACACTCCCTGCTATCTACAAAACCTCAAAGTAGTAGCAGCCTGTCACTAGGAGAGCCTGAATCACTAATTATATAGTGAGAAACTGAGTAGAACTGTTTCGGAAGTGAAGGATGAAAGGACAAAAGTGGGAAAAGGCTTTGTTCTAAACAATAAAATGTATTTTCTGTATGTTAAATTATCTGTACTACTTTGGAAATAATAAAGCCAAGGTCACTTTGGAAGTAAATGATGAGGTCTGATTATAAATCTTTATAAGAGGTTTATATGAAATTAATTGACAAGTTGATATCATTACAGAGAGAGAGGGGGGAGAGATAGAGAAGGCTTGCATTATAACTCCACATACTGTATTGTAACGATGGAACTATATGGAACAGTTGTGAGTGTCGTTCTACCCATTTCTAGGCTAGCTGAGCAGGTACATGTTTCTGCCAAGGCCGCACTCAAGTATACTCTAGTTTTCATGTGCTTGTTAAGGACGCATGTTATGGAACATTGGTCTGGAACCCTGCAGGCTATACATAGGCGACAGCTGCCGCTTAGAAGTCAGTTGTAAGTGGTGACTTATTCAAGTGCAGTTCGAAGTATTGCGGTGAAGTGTTATTGTGTTACATTTAGTGTGGAACTGTAATACTTGACATTATTATTGCGTGTGGACAAATTTAACTAGAATTACTGTACAGGAGAATGATGTTGATTATAAATTGTTATTTGTGATTAATTAAAGCTGTTGATTTGTGATTTCACTGGTGTCTGTATTTGTTTTCCACTGTACCATATGACGATCAGCGAGACCGTCATAACAGTATATTACAAGAAAATATTTACCATAGTGATTATTCACCATATACGCAATGGTGACATCATTTTAAGCAAAAATTATGATCACACACCATTCCTTGGTCTCAATTTTAATCCGAATCTGAACCAAGGGACGCTGACTCTTTCATAACTGCTAAATGCTGTGTTTTTGAATGACTGAAGGATTTCGATTTTGCATTTTACTTTAAGTTTTCAGTCAGCCATATTTTTTCTGTCACTGACACTCTATTCAACATTCTTCAAACCAAAACGTCTGACTTGAAACAGTATATCAAGAATAGAAAAGAGACTGCTATCACCTCAGAGATTCTAGGGACAATTTTGAAGTTGTATAAAAAATTAGAAGACAATAAGTTGGAAACTACTAAGGAGAGATGTTCTGAAGATGCTCATTAAATCCAAAAAGCAAATATATGCATCCCTACAGTAAAATTATTTAAACTATGATTAGATAAATGGAGGTGAGATTCCAGGACCTCGATTAGCTGCACTTTCTTGAACTGTTAGATTCAAACAAATTTCTGTGCTTCAAAGCCCAATTTTCTTATAACTTCTTTTTGTCACTTAAATTAAGTTAATTTTTTTTTTTTAAGTATTTTATTATTAATTTAAGCTTTCCCAATTAAGCCCCAAAGTTGATTTCGCCAATTGGTAACGAGATCTCTTTTTATGAGGTATAGAGTTACTTTTTTTTTTGAAAGTCTCGGAGTGGTCAGAGTACCTTTTTGCGATCGTCACTTATGAATTATAATTATTAATGTTCAAATCAATCGGATTTGATGTTTACCAAACGAAACAGAAATCGAGTGTGTGTGATTTGGTAGAGATTAAGGAAGTTGTTTAATCTTAGTTAGAAGAGAGAGTAAGAACAATTTTGTTACACCCAGATTATACAATTTCTTATTTTTAAATATTCGCTGTTCATAAGATCAGCTGATTTTGACATCAACCTCAAAATGTTGGGTTAAACAAACACCACTGTTCGTTGATACTCCCCTGTGGAACGTCCTCTTCTTGGCTTCCTGAAAATCTACAACAACTACCCTCTACAATAAAGAATACACGTTTGATTATTTAACATAAAATATTCAGAGTATTTATTTATGTAATACACTGATTTCCTCTTCTTCCAGTATACAAGTATTATAATCGATCTTTTCAGTCAACAATACATTGGATCGATTTATTTAGGTAAACATTTGAATTATCATAAAATATATTTTTTATGATTTTATAATTTTATCCTTTATTAAACTTTAAACAACATATAATTCATTTTATTAATTTCCCCAGGGTTAAGGGTAAGTTCTTTGTGTGTTGAGACGGTCAGAAATGAATAATTGTATACTATGCTTTACAAGATAAAAATAATAAATTTTGAATTTTTTGTTTATTTCGTAGTATGTAGTTCCGGATTTGTCCGCAAGAGTGCAGATTATTTCTTTATTATACACATGGAATCATTTACGAAATATTGGAACTGCACAATGATTTGATATGAGGTTTTCTTGGTTAATAATTATTAATAACGTTTATATTACCTCTTTCCTCGAAGTTTTTACTTGAATGGAGCTGTTTCTAGTGTTGTAGTTCTAGTTGTTTTGTAATTTCGTTGAATGTCCATAAGATACAATCTCGCAAAAATCTCGAAGTGCTGTTTAACTAGGCCAGATATGGTAATTGGTTATTTCACTTTTTTATCGGGTAAAGCACGTTATAGTTGATATCTGAAGGAGTTTGAACATAAGGTGGATACTGTGAGTTAATTTTTATTCCATTTTGGCACTGTTTCCGAAAGTTTTAAATGGTTTTAATAAAATTTTTGTGACATTACTTTTTCTCAACCGAACGGTTTCCAATCGTTTTAACAATTAATTCATATGTTGTTACCCGGTTACTCTTAGTAACCAAATTTTTATATCATTTTTTATTGGTGCTTCTATTTACTTTTGAGTATATAGGCTGTTTTTAATTACCGGTATTATAAATTTATTTCTTATTTAAAGAAAAATAATTCTTTTTAACTTTGGTTTATTATCCAATTTGATTTATATAAGGTTTTTCCGTTTATTTTCTCATAACCTTAGATATAGGTCTTTAATATTAATATTTCCTTTAATTGAATTTATATATTATTTATTAATTTCTTATAGTATCCTTACACTGCACTATTTTCTTCTGCCATTTTACTCATGCAGTATTATTTTATTTTTTATTGTTATTTTATATTTAACTCTTTTATATTTAACCCTGGGTTATCTTATATTCAAACATAATTATCCTATTAAATATAAAATTAAACCTAGGTACTAAATTTTAGTTGCTTACACAATACAAATCATACAATATTTAAACAAAACACATAACTGGTTAGTAGCAATACAGTCTACTATTAGGATCAATTGTTTCTACATCTACAGCATAATTCTGTGAGATGCTTCATTCAAAGTCACTTATTTACTCACTGGGTACACTATAACTCACTTGGTACACTTTACATCAATTAAGTATAGTTTATAATGTTTTTCGATATAAAGTAATTTAGAGCTAGGTATATTATACCCATTTCTGACCTTTATGGTGGGGTAATTGAGTTATCATTTTTGGGACTGGGTTATGTAACGTTACAATATATAATATTTCATTATTCTGACTATCGAGGCTAGTTTCGTTCTCCTCCAATAGTTCAGTTCTTATGTTTTTCAAATAGTGGTTTCTAATGATGGTAATGTTTTTCGATCCAGTTGCCTCTTGCAACTCTTGTTTATACCCAGGAGATAGGAGCAGTGAAGGGTCTTGATAATTCATCACTGCCTCCTCCTGCTTAAATTATCGTGTTCGTCGTTGTTATTCGGACTGACCAAGGTGTCGTTCTGGAAACCTTGCGTTGGTTCCTGCCGCTCTGTATTCTGTTCAAACGTTTGTTCTCGGTTTGGTTGCCAGCCAGGATCATCTAGACTGGTACTCCGTCTATGTTGTTCGTACCTCGGACCATCACGTTCTTCGCTCCTCCGCCGACGATCTCCATCGTGGAAACTGTTCCTTCGCTGATGGTTATACGTTCTTGGCCCATGATCTTCAGCTCTTATGAAATTTACTCGTGGATAGGAAACTCTGTTGTTATTGTTATAGTTGTTTGAATTGTAATTTCTATTATTTTGGTAATAACGTTCAGTATTACCGGGGTGGGGGTTTCTCTGACTATAGGAATTATTAGGGTGCTGATAATAGTTATTACGGTAGTGGTTGTTGTTCCTATTATTATTTGGATTATTGTTAAAGTTATTATTATTATTATTGTTCGGCAGGTTTATTGCCGTTGTAATTATTCTGATGGTTACGGCTCCCTTGG
The DNA here is from genome assembly GCA_034769895.1 of Magicicada septendecula. Taxonomy (NCBI): domain Eukaryota; kingdom Metazoa; phylum Arthropoda; class Insecta; order Hemiptera; family Cicadidae; genus Magicicada; species Magicicada septendecula. The sequence goes on from CM068368.1 coordinate 548,751,217, forward strand.
TAATTGTTACCATTCTGGTTGTTACTGTTACTGGGGTACTGGTTACTTCTTATTTCTGGCCTATCGTTCCTCCTTCTACTCTGACAGTAGTATCCTCGTTCTCATAACTCTCCAGTAACTCGGTCATGGCATGCACTGTCTTAATCTGGCTATCCCTTCTTGCTTTGATTATATCTTCATCGTAGTGGTAGGACAACTTGTTCACCAGGCATTCCTCAGGTATTGCCGGTTCTAAATGTTTCGCCAGACACACCTTTCCTAAGAAATAGGCCGTCATGGTGTTACCTAGTTGGGCCTTGTATCGTCCATGGCAAATATTGTCTCGTATCAGGTTCTGCGTGGTTTCTGACCAGTACTTCGCTTTGAACAGGTTTCTGAACTGTTGGTAGTCCGCGATCACACTTCGATTCGCCATCCACCAATTGTCGGTCATTTCCCTGAACGACTCGTCCAATATCTCCCGGTTGTTATTCCACCTACTCCCTCTATGTTTGGCGAAGTACTCCTCAATCCGGGCCAGGAACTCCATCCGTTTTCTTTTGTACTGTCGGAAATTCAACCATTCCCGATTTTCATTGATTGGTATCCCAGTAAAGTTAGTGGGTCGATTTCTAATGACTTCCATTTCTTCTTGGCCCTGCCGTACTTGGCCCGTGATATTTGTCATAGCCTCTTCCATTCCATCACACCTTTCCGCGACTTGGTTCTGTACCTTCCCGAATTCTTCCTGGATCTCTCTTCGGTTTTCTTCCATCTTCCTTCTACTGTATTCTTCGATATTAGTGAATTTGGTGTTTACCTCTTCTTTGAAACCCTGTACTTCTCTCTCTGTTTGGCTACACCTTTCGTCCACTTCCTTAATTTGTTGTTTGATTTCCATTGTTTCTTCTTCTAATTTCTTAGTTGTGGATTCATTATTATCATTGATTTCCTTGCTCAACTCTTCCTTTAACAACTCTATCCTCTCATCTAATTTGTCCAGATTTTCTTGGTTCACCTCCCTTAATTCATCTCTTAATAGTTGGTTATCCTCCTTCAATTCTTCCATTTTCTCCTCCATCTTCTCTTCCATTTTCTTATTATTTTCCTCCATTTTTCTTCCATTTTCGTGCTATTCTCCCTCAATTCTTCCTTCAATAGTTGGTTGTCATTTTCTATTTTCTTCCTAGTTTCATCAATTTTCTTATTGGTGCTTTCAATTTTATTACTCAATTTTTCCTTGGCTGTTTTGAACTCTTCCTTTAAAAACTGGTTGTCCTCCTTCAAATCTTCCATCTTCTTATTTAATGATCGGTTGTCCTCTTTCCTTTCCTTGCTGTTTTCCTCTATTTTCTTATTGGTTCCTCCAATTTCCTCTCTCATTTGCAGGAACATTTCCATTATCTTATCCATTTTATTATCTTCTGTTATTTTGGACTTCTCTACCTCCTTCTCCTGGAGACTGATCTCCCCTGTTTGCGTTGGTATTCCAGGTAGTTCCTCTTGTAACATGGGTTTGGTTGGTTCGATCGGAGGTAGCATCATTTCCACATCTTCCACCGGTGTTGCCTCTTTGTCTTCCATATTTCCTTTTTGGCCTCCACTGCCCTTTTCTTCAATGTTGCTCGACGTTGCATTTTCCCTTTCTTCTAACTTTATAACTGCTGCCAAGCTTAAATTAGGAATTGGGCAAATTATAGTGGCCTATCAATCACTAATTCGAGCCCATCAGTTGGTCGCCAATTTGTAACAAATTAATATATTAAATTTGTTGTTGTTTGATAAAAAAAAATTGTATTAGTATTTATTTATTTTATTTTTTTATTTTATTTTTTTTTAATTAATTTAATATTAATTATTTTAAAATGTTTCGTGGTGTTTCGAACTTCTTATTAAATTGTTTTTATTTAATTATATCCTTTTCTGTATTTAGAATTATTTTACCAGTTAGTTGGATTGTCTACAGGAACAATCGATTGGTGAACTTTCCTTATTTGCAGGTTATCTTCCTTTAAAGTTCTTGAATTCTGGTAGTTATGTCTCAATTAAAATGATATATTATGCTAGTTATAATTTAGGAATAAATTATATTCAATTTTGTAATATTTAAGGAATTTTATTCACAAATAATAAAGTAATCGATTTTCTATCGATTGATTAATCGACTCTCTCAGGGTATATCAATAGATTGTACAATTATTTATTATCGGGTTCTTTAAACAGTTATTTTATATATAGTCAGAGAAAAGGGCAAAGTATGGAAAGTATAACATTACAATATATCAGCTTATTAATTAAAATACATATATAACATTCAATATATAATAGTAAGTAAAGAATTTTTCGAACCGTGAAGATTTACTGGCAGTGTCACTTGGAATTGTGGGAAGTCAAAGATAGCCGCTCCATGTTCGGATGTAATTGACGAATGCACCTCGCAGATTCTGCTTCCAATAAATGTTGTTTTTTCACTGGTTTCTCGTTCCTGCAGCTGCGATTATTCCTTCTGGTGTTAGTGGAGTGGTCCTGGTTAAGTGTTTGTGGTTCACTTCGATAAAATGTGTTGGATTAAGTTATATTTCACTTTAGTCTATTAGGTCGATAATTGCACTGTTTGTTTCGTTATGTGGAATTAATGGTTTTAATCGTTTAAATTATTTATTCGCTTGTTTTCTGCTCTGTTTTAAGTTAATTTAATGTTTGTAGGTGTTAGTTTCACTGAAGTTAAGGTTTAAATGTAATTTTACAAATCTCGCGTTTTTCGCCATAGACTAGGCTTGTCGAATGAACGCCATTTATGTCTTCGCTATTAGGTTAATATTTTAGCAAGAGCTCGTCTTAAGTGTACTTCACAACGTCTAATAATTAACTAACTCATTTCCTTCGTCTTCTACTAAAGTCTTAGCCAATTTAATATTAGCAATCCATTGTTTCAAAACTTTCTAGCTTCCGTTACATTTAAAAATTTTACATTATACTACTGAATATATTTTTGCTATTATTTAAATTTATTAATACTAAATACATAATCTTCTTCTTCAGTTCATTCTGCTTGATTTGATACCAAATAAGATAGTTTTACTAAGTTTTTTATCTAAAATGCTATATTTACTTCATTTTGAAAATTGTAAGTCTTAAAATTTACTTCCTGTCCTTCTCAACATGTTTGCCATTTTATATGTTATATTAATGATTGTATTAAATCTCAGATTGACATAAAAGGTTTATCTTCCCTTAATTTCTTTTAATTTAATTAATTGGTTATCTTTTTAAATATTATGCATTAATATGCGACTACCCTCTTTGAATTTTCAGTTTTTATATTTGCATTTTTAACAATAATTCTTACTATCTTTTTACAATATCTTTCTTACTTATAGTTCCAGTTATATGACTCTATGACTGATTTACCTTATATAAATTCCATCAGTTTAATTGTTTTTCAGTACTTATTTCATCAATTATAATGCTGTTTAGATTTACCATTTGGCCTAGATTTTAACTGTTTTTAGATACAAAGTTTTTAAATAATACATCTTGTTTATACCCTTTCTGACTTTCTATTCTAATATAATATTGATTAACATTTCCTTATTTTAACAAAAGAACATTTAGTATATAATTTATACTATTAATTCATAACACATAATTGAAATTAACAATGGTATTTAATCTCAGACATTTTAATCTGGATTAACTATTCTTAAAACATAATAAACATTTTCATAATAAAAGAATGGTATTTAACTGATATTACAGTATTGAGTTATCTGAACTTATTCTAAACAAAACATATCTGTCCTTCCATCGTTTACACTATTTCTTATACTAGTTTCATTTTTAGTTTTAGCTGTTTTTTGTTTGATTTTTGGGGTAATGATTCTTGGTCACTTCACTTTTTATATGGCCTGCTCTTGTTTTATTTACTGTCATTCTAATGAATGTTGTATATAAAGAGTGGCAGTTATTATTTAGAAACACCCGTATTATTTGTCATTATAATACTCTATTTAATATTATTCATTGACACAATATAAACACTTTAAAGTTGTATAATTTCACAATCTACTCAGTTTATGAACTCCAATATTATACACATTAGGTTTATTTAATATAACATAAAAACTTGCACTGACACCCTTTTTATTCTTTGATTTTATTTCTAATTAGTTTTATAGTCTTTTTAAAATCAAGAAGTTTGTCTATAGAGGATAATGAAGGTTTGTTTTTTGCATTATATAATTAATTCACATTGGTTCACTTTCAATTCTACTTTATACACTTTTGGTTTATATCTATTTTACATGGTTTTCTAAATTTGGGATTTTGTTATATTTTCATTTGTTATTATTTTTATTGCTTTCTTTTGGGGTTTTGTTTTGGTTTCTTATAAGAGCACTCCTTCTTCTTGTGGATGTTGTCTTGTTCTGGTTTCTTCATTAATTACTCCTACTCTCCTTGTTTCTTAGAAAAGTATCACCTTTTATGGTGGATGTTGTCTTGTTTGGGTTTCTTCTTTAATTACTCCTATTCTCCTTGTTTCTTATCAAAGTATCCCTCTCATTGTGGATGTTGTCTTGTTTGGGTTTCTTCCTTACTTACTCCTATCCTACCTGGGTATTACTTTACTTTATTTTTAGTTTTGAAGTTTATTTTGATTACTCATCACTCATTGTAATATTGGTTTTAATGAAACTCTTACTTCAATCTATGATTGTGTTTTACGGTGGTTCTTAATTAATTTTTAATGTTGCTTTCTTGGATTTAAAATGTTTTTATTTTATTTTATGATCTTTCTCTCCATTCAGAACTATGGGCATTATCTGTCATGCTAGAGATTGCTCTCCTCCAGAAGTGATTATTTCAGACTTGATTATGGATGAAATAATTGCTTATGATAATTTTTTATTTTTTATTCTTCGTCTTCCTCCCCATTTCTATATCGGCTTCTTCATACTTGAGCTTAATAAACTTTATAGTCTCTTATTTGACTTTGATTCTTCTTGGATAGTTAGTGTTTTCTGAGATTTATTATTATTATTATATTTTTCCTTTTCTTAACTTTGTGTTTTATCCATGGGATATTAATTCTCTAACATTCCCTAACACGTGAGCTGGGGCAGTCCAGAGGGGCACTGTTGGCTACATATACTCTGCTGGCCATACTACACTTCTCATTGAGATCAGAGGCAATTCATCTCTGCTCAAAAACATAATGCTGCTGAAATTATCTACAGACAGTCATCAAATAAAAATTATATATAGAATAGTCTCATTTTCGACTAATAAAAATATCTTTGGATACTTCACTTCGTTGTTTCTCAGATTATCTCACATTTTCTATCTCATTTATTCTTCTTAGTATTTATTATTCTCATTATATATTCTTCTAACTTTTTAGCTCGGCTGATATATTCATCTTTATCATGGTTGGAAACTTTGTTAATATGTTTGTTACTAGTTATGGTGTAACTTTTTCCTTTTTTCATCTGAATTCTCTTTAATTCTTCTTCTGTTATTGATTTTGATAGCATATTTTTATATTTATTATTTTTTTCTTTAGTTCTTATTAATTATTTGAATGGTATTATTTTATGTCAGTTCTTTTTTTCAATGGGTCTCTTTTTAATTGACATCCAAGTTGTTATTATGATCATATTATATAAACATATTTTTCTTTCTTTTCTCTTTCTCAGAAAGTTATTAATTCACTTTTGTATTCATTAAAATTAATTTATTAATATTATATTTTTTCATGTGGTTCTTATTTCTCTTTGCCTTTCATTAATGTTTTATTATTTTCTTGTCAAAACTATTTTCTTCATATGTTTGGTATGAGTTGTTCTTCTTTGTTTTTTCAGAACTGAGTAATATCATAATCATCCTTCTTGACTATCTGTTTCCATAATCGTTTCATAAATAGTTAGTCATAGGTTGTTCTTATTATATTATTTTTTTCTTTTTTAGATTTTGATAATTTTATTATAATAACGAATTCTTCTCTTTTAATAATTCCAAATTATTTCCTTTCAAATTTATTTATAAATGGATCTTATCAATTTTTAGAATTTTGACAATTTATTATATTCTAAATCTTCTTCTTAATTCAAAGTATTTTCTTTCAAATTACTGGTAAGTTGATCTTACTATTTTTTAAATTTTGATAATTACACAAAATTCAAATTCTTCTTTTTCTTTCCAAATTGTTTTCTTTTAAATTATTTGTGTAAGTTATCTTACTTATATTTTTTAAATTTTGATAATTATACAAAATTCAAATTCTTCTTTTTCTCTCATCCAAAATTAAATTCCATAAATAATTAGTTGTAAGTTGATCTTACTATTTTTTAAAATTTTGTTGTTTTTATTATAGTCTAATTCTTCTTTTTAATTAATCAAATTATTTTCTTCTAAATTATTGGTAAGTTGGTCTTACTATTTTTTAAATTTTGATAGTTACACAAAATTCAAATTCTTCTTTTTCTTTCCAAATTGTTTTCTTTTAAATTATTTGTGTAAGTTGATCTTACTTATATTTAAAATTTTTATGATTATACAAAATTCAAATTCTTCTTTTTCTCTCATTCAAAATTAAATTCCATAAATAATTAGTTGTAGGCTGATCTTACTATCTTTTTAAAATTTTGTCGGTTTTTACAAAATTCAAATTCTTCTTTTTATTTCATTCAAAATTAAATTCCATAAATAATTAGTTGTAAGTTGATCTTACTTTCATTTTGAATTTTTACAATTTTTTACAAAATTCAAATTCTTCTTCTTTTTTCCATTCAAAATTAAATTCCATAAATAATTAGTTGTAAGTTGATCTTACTCTTCTTTTAAAATTTTGACCTTTTTTTTTTTCAAAATTCAATCTTTGTAATATGTTTTTATGGAGGCTTGGTTGTATACTCCTTTGATTTTTCCGGAAACTATTTCTTTCAGTTCATATGTGTTGTTATTATTATTTTTGGCAACGAGATGTGGTCCAGTATAGAGTAATAATAGTTTCTTCGTTATCCCTTCTAGGGTTCTGGGTAGTTCTTGGTTTTTTAACAGTACTTTTTCTCCCTCTTTATATGTTATTACTCATCCAATCGCCTTCTGATATTTGGTTTGCCGTTTCTCTTGGTCTTGGGCCACCTTGTTATAAAATTTCACCTTGTCAAACTTACAACCATCATTCATCGGGAACTCTATTATTTCTTCAATCTCTCGGGGGGTTGGTTTCTCGTACATGGCGGAGTAAGGGGTAATTCCTATAGCTGGATCGTGAGCAAAATTTAGGAATTTCTCCGTGGCTGATAGGTATTCTTGCCACTTTTTCTGTTGGTGGTGACAAGATCCTCAACAAGATTCTCAAGATTCTCCCCAATTCTCTCAGTACCCTCTCTGTCAGATTACTACTTGGGTGGTAGACTGATGTCTTGTATGTTTTAATCCCAAGTGATAATAATGTGTCCCGCCATCTTTTCCCTTTGAACTGTGTACCATCGTCAGTGATGATTGAAGTTGGTTTTCCTATTTCTGGCACATATAATTCCGTTATTACTCCAAGAACTTTTATAGTGGTTGCCCGATTAACCGGGTATAGCTTTACGTACTTTGTAAAATGGTCCATAATTATGATGAGGTATTTGTATCTGTGTCGACCGCCACTACGAGGAAATGGTCCGCAGATGTCTAAAAACACCTTCTCCAGTTTCGCCTTAGATGTTGTGGGTATCATTATACCTTCCTTCTTCTCGTTATTAACCTTACCACACTGGCAAATATTACAGGATTTTAGGTAATTTCTCACCTTTCAGTTTATGTTTTTGATTTGACAATTCTCCTCTAAGGCCTGTATCACTTTCAGCGCTCCCATATGACCATACCGTATATGGTAATCGATTATGATTTCTTTTTCAATGTGGTTTGGAATAATAACTTTCCATGTTTCTTTATTTAAGGATGTTTTAACAAACAATATACCTTTGTTAATATGGTAATATTTAGAAACGGTGTCATCGTCTGCTTCCACTCGAGTAACAATATTTATTAACTTAGGGTCAGATTATTGGTGGATGCGGGTGTTTACCAATAAAACTTCTAAATCGGATCTTGTTTTAATAAGGTTGTAGATCTTGACTACGCTCTCCTTCTCTCCCTCAAAAGTCTGGTCTTCCAAGTTAATGCATGACAACACATCTGCTACAACATTTCTTTTCCCCGGGATGTGCTCCCATTGTAGGTTGTACTCTTGCAGGGCGAGTACCCATCTAGCCAGTCGGCTGTGACTCAACTTGCACCTACGTAGAAATGAAATAGATTTATGATCAGTGTGGATGGTAACTGGATACCCTAAAATATATGTCCGGAATTTGCTACATGTGAATACTACACTGAGTAATTCTTTCTCGGTCACATTGTAGTTCCACTCGCATTGATTCAAGGTTCGTATAGCGAAGCTAATCACCAGATGGTGACCCTCCTTATCTTCCTGATATAAAGTCGTTCCTAAACTGACGTTGCTAGCATCACAATTTAAGAAGAAAGGTTTTTTAAAATTCGGGTGACGAAATATAACGATCTCTAAGAACTTGTCTTTGATTAGTTGGAAAGTAATGTCCTGTTCTTGACCCCAGATCCATTTGTTTTTCGAAGACAATTGCGGTTGAAACTTGGCTGTCAGCTCGGAATATTGATGCTGAAACTTACTGTAATAGTTACAGAGTCCAAGAAAAGACTGTAACTGTTTCTTGTTCTTTGGTTTAGGGAACTTCTGAATCGCCTCCACATTTTCTGATGATGGGGATATACCTTGATCATCTAGGTTAAAACCTAAGAACTGTACTTCTCGAGCAATGAATTTGGATTTCTCCAATTTAAGAGTTATGTTATTTTTTGCTAACTTCTCGAGTACATGTTCTACTCTGTAACAGTGTTCCTCTCAGGTTTCTGAGGTAATCAGCAGATCGTCTACATATACAGTGGTAAATTGGAGTGCTTCCTGTCCAAGTATCTGGTCCATGCAGGCCACAAAGATGGCTACTGAATTCACAAGTCCGAAGGGCAATCTCTTGAACTGGTAATTGCGCCCTTCGAATATGAACGCCACATACTGACGACTCTGTGGGTGCAACTCCACTTGCCAGTAACCACACACAGTGTCCCATGTACTAATAAACTTGGTACCGTGGAATCGTTTCAAGATCTCCTCTATCTCACCGGGTGATGTTCTGTCATTAACGATTGTTTTATTTATTTCGCGCGCATCCAAACAAAGCCGGACTTGTCCGTTTTTCTTGGGAACAGCTATGATTGGACTGGTGAATGGAGATTGCTAATCTCAATTATGTCACTGCTGATCATCTTATTAATTTCCGCTCTCACGACCTCCTTCAGTGAATGTGCGATGGGATATGACCTCCGGTTAAAATTCGACGGTTTCCTTAAATTCAAGTTTACACTGATAATTCTTTACCTTACTGGGTTCATCAGAAAATACTGATCTATATTTTTCATATACCCTTATCAGACGATTTGCTTGGTGTATGGGTATTTTCTCGTTGGTGGTTCCGCACTGGAAGTCCCGTATTTACTGTATCTTAACTGACCATAAATATTCTTCCACGTTATTATATATCATCTGGTTATTCAGGGAACTGTTCTCTAAATAGTTTATTTTCCGAAGTTGTTGGTGTATACTACTGGGAAGTATATTCTCGCCTCCTACTAAATCTGCTGTCCACGTTATTTCTTCTGAAAACAGTGCTACCTTTTCTTTGTTTAGATCTATAATAGCGGAGTTCCTCCTTAATACATCGCACCCTACCAATATATTAAAGGGCAGTCCGGTGGCGATTAGAAATACCATATTCAAAGCTATACCACGGCTAACGACATTTACAGAAACTTGTTTTCTAATCGTTTTGTTCTGGCGGCCAGTTGCACCTACTAAGACAATATTATTTACTGGCAACATTGGCAAAGTTCTACCACATTCTTTCTGGATTCTTTCCAGTTCAGTTATGTTAATTATTGATATATTAGCACCGGTATCAATCACGATTTTGGCGGGGATTCCTTCTACTTCCGCTTTTATATTTAATATTTCATTATTCTGACTATCGAGGCTATTTTCGTTCTCCTCCAATAGTTCAGTTCTTATGTTTTTCAAATAGTGGTTTCTAATGATGGTAATGTTTTTCGATCCAGTTGCCTCTTGCAACTCTTGTTTATACCCAGGAGATAGGAGCAGTGAAGGGTCGTGATAATTCATCACTGCCTCCTCCTGTTTAAATTATCGTGTTCGTCATTGTTATTCGGACTGACCAAGGTGTCGTTCTGGAAACCTTGCGTTGGTTCCTGCCGCTCTGTATTCTGTTCAAACGTTTGTTCTCGGTTTGGTTGCCGGCCAGGATCATCTAGACTGGTACTCCGTCTATGTTGTTCGTACCTCGGACCATCACGTTCTTCGCTCCTCCGCCGACGATCTCCATCGTGGAAACTGTTCCTTCGCTGATGGTTATACGTTCTTGGCCCATGATCTTCAGCTCTTATGAAATTTACTCGTGGATAGGAAACTCTGTTGTTATTGTTATAGTTGTTTGAATTGTAATTTCTATTATTTTGGTAATAACGTTCAGTATTACCGGGGTGGGGGTTTCTCTGACTATAGGAATTATTAGGGTGCTGATAATAGTTATTACGGTTATTTGGGTAGTGGTTGTTGTTCCTATTATTATTTGGATTATTGTTAAAGTTATTATTATTATTGTTCGGCGGGTTTATTGCCGTTGTAATTATTCTGATGGTTACGGTTCCCTTGGTAATTGTTACCATTCTGGTTGTTACTGTTACTGGGGTTCTGGTTACTTCTTATTTCTGGCCTATCGTTCCTCCTTCTACTCTGACGGTAGTATTCCTCGTTCTCATAACTCTCCAGTAACTCGGTCATGGCTTGCACTGTCTTAATCTGGCTACCTCTTCTTGCTTTGATTATATCTTTATCGTAGTGGTAGGACAACTTGTTCACCAGGCATTCCTCAGGTATTGCCGGTTCTAAATGTTTCGCCAGACACACCTTTCCTAAGAAATAGGCCGTCATGGTGTTACCTAGTTGGGCCTTGTATCGTCCATGGCAAATATTGTCTCGTATCAGGTTCTGCATGGTTTCTGACCAGTACTTCGCTTTGAACAGGTTTCTGAACTGTTGGTAGTCTGCGATCTCACTTCGATTCGCCGTCCACCAATTGTCGATCATTTCCCTGAACGACTCGTCCAATATCTCCCGGTTGTTATTCCACCTACTCCCTCTATGTTTGGCAAAGTATTCCTCAATACGGGCCAGAAACTCCATCGGTTTTCTTTTGTACTGTCGGAAATTCAACCATTCCCGATTTTCATTGATTGGTATCCCAGTAAAGTTAGTGGGTCGATTTCTAATGACTTCCATTTCTTCTTGGCTCTGCCGTACTTGGCCCGTGATATTTGTCATAGCCTCTTCCATTCCGTCACACCTTTCCGCGACTTGGTTCTGTACCTTCCCGAATTCTTCCTGGGTCTCTTCTTCGGTTTTCTTCCATCTTCCTTCTACTGTATTCTTCGATATTAGTGAATTTGGTGTTTACCTCTTCTTTGAAACCCTGTACTTCTCTCTCCGTTTGGCTACACCTTTCGTCCACTTCCTTAATTTGTTGTTTCATTTCCATGGTTTCTTCTTCTAATTTCTTAGTTGTGGATTCATTATTATCATTGATTTCCTTGCTCAACTCTTCCTTTAACAACTCTATCCTCTCATATAATTTGTCCAGATTTTCTTGGTTAACCTCCCTTAATTCTTCTCTTAATAGTTGGTTATCCTCCTTCAATTCTTCCATTTTCTCCTCCATCTTCTCTTCCATTTTCTTATTATTTTCCTCCATTTTTTCTTCCATTTTCGTGCTATTCTCCCTCAATTCTTTCTTCAATAGTTGGTTGTCATTTTCTATTTTCTTCCTAGTTTCATCAATTTTCTTATTGGTGTTTTCAATTTTATTAGTCAATTCTTCCTTGGTTGTTTTGAACTCTTCCTTTAAAAACTGGTTGTCCTCCTTCAAATCTTCCATCTTCTTATTTAATGATCGGTTGTCCTCTTTCCTTTCCTTGCTGTTTTCCTCTATTTTCTTATTGGTTCCTCCAATTTCCTCTCTCATTTGCAGGAACATTTCCATTATCTTATCCATTTTATTATCTTCTGTTATTTTGGACTTCTCTACCTCCTTCTCCTGGAGATTGATCTCCCCTGTTTGCGTTGGTATTCCAGGTTGTTCCTCTTGTAACATGGGTTTGGTTGGTTCGATCGGAGGTAGCATCATTTCCACATCTTCCACCGGTGTTGCCTCTTTGTCTTCCATATTTCCTTTTTGGCCTCCACTGCCCTTTTCTTCAATGTTGCTCGACGTTGCATTTTCCCTTTCTTCTAACTTTATAACTGCTGCCAAGCTTAAATTAGGAATTGGGCAAATTATAGTGGCCTATCAATCACTAATTCGAGCCCATCAGTTGGTCGCCAATTTGTAACAAATTAATATATTAAATTTGTTGTTGTTTGATAAAAAAAAATTGTATTAGTATTTATTTATTTTATTTTTTTATTTTATTTTTTTTTAATTAATTTAATATTAATTATTTTAAAACGTTTCGTGGTGTTTCGAACTTCTTATTAAATTGTTTTTATTTAATTATATCCTTTTCTGTATTTAGAATTATTTTACCAGTTAGTTGGATTGTCTACAGGAACAATCGATTGGTGAACTTTCCTTATTTGCAGGTTATCTTCCTTTAAAGTTCTTGAATTCTGGTAGTTATGTCTCAATTAAAATGATATATTATGCTAGTTATAATTTAGGAATAAATTATATTCAATTTTGTAATATTTAAGGAATTTTATTCACAAATAATAAAGTAATCGATTTTCTATCGATTGATGAATCGACTCTCTCAGGGTATATCAATAGATTGTACAATTATTTATTATCGGGTTCTTTAAACAGTTATTTTATATATAGTCAGAGAAAAGGGCAAAGTATGGAAAGTATAACATTACAATATATCAGCTTATTAATTAAAATACATATATAACATTCAATATATAATAGTAAGTAAAGAATTTTTCGAACCGTGAAGATTTACTGGCAGTGTCACTTGGAATTGTGGGAAGTCAAAGATAGCCGCTCCATGTTCGGATGTAATTGACGAATGCACCTCGCAGATTCTGCTTCCAATAAATGTTGTTTTTTCACTGGTTTCTCGTTCCTGCAGCTGCGATTATTCCTTCTGGTGTTAGTGGAGTGGTCCTGGTTAAGTGTTTGTGGTTCACTTCGATAAAATGTGTTGGATTAAGTTATATTTCACTTTAGTCTATTAGGTCGATAATTGCACTGTTTGTTTCGTTATGTGGAATTAATGGTTTTAATCGTTTAAATTATTTATTCGCTTGTTTTCTGCTCTGTTTTAAGTTAATTTAATGTTTGTAGGTGTTAGTTTCACTGAAGTTAAGGTTTAAATGTAATTTTACAAATCTCGCGTTTTTCGCCATAGACTAGGCTTGTCGAATGAACGCCATTTATGTCTTCGCTATTAGGTTAATATTTTAGCAAGAGCTCGTCTTAAGTGTACTTCACAACGTCTAATAATTAACTAACTCATTTCCTTCGTCTTCTACTAAAGTCTTAGCCAATTTAATATTAGCAATCCATTGTTTCAAAACTTTCTAGCTTCCGTTACATTTAAAAATTTTACATTATACTACTGAATATATTTTTGCTATTATTTAAATTTATTAATACTAAATACATAATCTTCTTCTTCAGTTCATTCTGCTTGATTTGATACCAAATAAGATAGTTTTACTAAGTTTTTTATCTAAAATGCTATATTTACTTCATTTTGAAAATTGTAAGTCTTAAAATTTACTTCCTGTCCTTCTCAACATGTTTGCCATTTTATATGTTATATTAATGATTGTATTAAATCTCAGATTGACATAAAAGGTTTATCTTCCCTTAATTTCTTTTAATTGAATTAATTGGTTATCTTTTTAAATATTATGCATTAATATGCGACTACCCTCTTTGAATTTTCAGTTTTTACATTTGCATTTTTAACAATAATTCTTACTATCTTTTTACAATATCTTTCTTACTTATAGTTCCAGTTATATGACTCTATGACTGATTTACCTTATATAAATTCCATCAGTTTAATTGTTTTTCTGTACTTATTTCATCAATTATAATGCTGTTTAGATTTACCATTTGGCCTAGATTTTAACTGTTTTTAGATATAAAGTTTTTAAATAATACATCTTGTTTATACCCTTTCTGACTTTCTATTCTAATATAATATTGATTAACATTTCCTTATTTTAACAAAAGAACATTTTGTATATAATTTATACTATTAATTCATAACACATAATTGAAATTAACAATGGTATTTAATCTCAGACATTTTAATCTGGATTAACTATTCTTAAAACATAATAAACATTTTCATAATAAAAGAATGGTATTTAACTGATATTTCAGTATTGAGTTATCTGAACTTATTCTAAACAAAACATATCTGTCCTTCCATCGTTTACACTATTTCTTATACTAGTTTCATTTTCAGTTTTAGCTGTTTTTTGTTTGATTTTGGGGTAATGATTTTTTCTGTTTGTTTGTTGATGTATGTTAGTGTTATGAATTTGTTGTTTTCTGTCTTTGTCTGTTGTTTGTTTTGTGTTTTGTGTAGGAGTTTACTGACTATTGTTCTGTCATAACCGTTAGATTCTGCTAGATATTTTATCGTGTTTAGTTCGTCTTTGTAGTCTATTTCATCTAAGGGGATGTTGTTAAGTCTATGTATCATGGTTCTAAAAGCAGCTAGTTTGTGTTGTATTGGGTGATTGGAGGTGTTGTGTATTAGTGTGTCAGTTGTAGTTGGTTTTCTGTATATACTGAATTTGTGCCTGTGTTCTAGTTTTGTGATGGAGAGGTCTAAGAAGTTTATGGTATTGTTGTGTTCGTATTCGGCAGTAACCCCCACTACACCTTCCACACAACAACCGTTACGAAATGATGGCAGTCTGACTCAAAGCTGAAGAAGGTGAATACGTACGCCAAAACGCGTCCAACGAAAAACAATAAGTTTCACAAGAAAAAGTTCATTTTTAGATAAGTGTTAGTGCTGTGAAAGAAGAGATGGATAATCAAGACAACTATAATACCGCAGATAAAGCGTATTTCATCAATAAGTACAGAAACGCCAAACAACAAGTAACAAATCTTCCTTACACATAGCATTCAATAAAACTTGTCGAAAACACAACATCATACCAACACACGCACAAGTTACAATAAAACAAAACACACATACAGCACTTCAAACCAAACGGACATTAGAACAAATAAACCTAAATAACATAATCAATTATTTATACCATAAAAAAGACACACTCAACAGACAGGCATATAACTTACACATGAAACTCACACAAATATTACACCACACAGAACTTGAAAATGTAATACAACACACACAAGACAACATAGAAAAACTCAAATTGACAATACAAGTTCGACACAACAAAAAAATAACTAACCTCACAACACGCACAATTGAATCAATCCCACACAAATTCCACACACGCGTAGTTAATACAACCACCATTAATTTCACAAAGGATGAAATGGATTTATTAAACAAAGGACTGAAACATAATTTGAATAACAATACAACTAACATCAAAAATCACAATAGACACACACGCGACATAATCATAGACGCAGAAACAGCTGTACAAAACACGCACTTTAATGACCAGGACCCGATACGTCACGACATAAAACGAAAACTTCAAAACACACATACAAAACCAAAAATACACAACAATGAAATAAAAACACTTAACAATGTAAAACACAAGTTACTTGAACACAACACAACAATCCTAAAAGCTGACAAAGGTAACATTAGCATCATAATGGACAAACACCAATTAAACACTAAAATCGAAAATTTCTTCAACGAAAATAATATAACGGTAATAAATAAAGACCCCACACTAAAATTTCATAAACAGATTAACAAATTTGTAAACAACACAAAACATATAATCAAACCAGAAAGTGCCAAATACATTAAACAAATAAAACCTAACCCCCCTAAACTAAATGCATTACCAAAAATACATAAACCTAACATTCCCATCATACCATTAATAAACAACACACAGGCACCCTCCCACAAAATCGCAAAACAACTAGACAAAATAATCAGAGAAAATATTAATCTCAGTAACAACACATCTATCAAAAACAACATCGACCTAGTCAGGAAAACTGAACACATCCACATCCCACATAACTCAACTCTGGCATCTTTTGATATAACCAATCTATACACTAATGTCCCCATCAAAGAAACCATCCAAACACTAGAACAACTACTCAGATAAAACAACACACCTGAAACACACATACAAGAAATCATCACACTTACCAAACTAATAACTGAACAAAATTACTTTACATACAATAACAAGATATACACACAAACAGAAGGTCTCCCGATGGGATCCCCATATCAGGAATACTAGCAGAAATATATATACACAACATAGAACGGAACCACATAATAAACAACAACAAATACACTAACAAAATTATATACTGGCACAGGTATGTAGATGATATATTACTTTTATTCAAAGGCAACACAAGACAAGTTGAAAACTTCCACAAATACATAAACACTATACACCACAAATTAAAATTTACACTGGAAATTGAACAAAACAATAGTATAAATTTTCTAGACCTAACAATTAACAAAACTAACAATACACACACGTACAAAATATACAGGAAACCAACCACAACTGACATGGTTATACACAACACATCAAACCACCCAACACAACATAAACATGCGGCCTTCAACCATATGCTCCGTAGACTTACTAAAATACCCTTAAATAAACAAGATTACACTGACGAACTCAACACAATAAAATACATAGCAATCAAAAACGGTTACAACCCTAATTTAATAAACACACTACACAAACGCATCAAAAACAAAAACAACAAAACACAAAATACCATCAACACACAACACAATAAATACATCACACTCACATACCACAACTCCTACACACACAAAATGCCAATACATTCAGAAAATACAAATACAAAATAGCATACAGAACAACAAATACCATCAAAAAACACATCAATAATACAAACACAGACATAGACAAATATAACAAAACAGGTGTTTACAAATTAAATTGTAATGACTGCAATAGTTTCTACATAGGCCAGACGGGAAGATCTTTTTCATCCCGTTATTCTGAACATTTAAAAGCTCTAACCAACAACAATATACACTCCGCATTTGCCACACACATACACACAGAAAACCACAGTTACACCAACATAGACACTAATCTTGAAATTTTACATTACTTACCTAAAGGTCAAAAACTCAACACAACTGAACAATACGAAATATATAAACACCACACAACACAACCAAACAACATACTTAACGATCAATTACAATATAAATCACATACACTTTTTGACACAATTTTACAAAAAACAAACATCAAGTTGAATCCCCGTGCCAATCCCCTTCCTCCACACACCACCCCCACTACACCTTCCACACAACAACCGTTACGAAATGATGGCAGTCTGACTCAAAGCTGAAGAAGGCGAATACGTACGCCGAAACGCGTCCAACGAAAAACAGTAAGTTTCACAAGAAAAAGTTCATTTTAGATAGGTACTTGCGGTACCAGATGTTGTGTGTGATTTTCGCAGTATTGTGAAGTTTTTAAAACAAATGTTAATAAAATTTGTCTTGTTAATCAGGCTGTTTCATTTCCAAGTCCTGTCACAATGGGCCTGGTACAGTTTAAGCTTCGTCTGGGTCTTTGGCCTAGTTTTTAAATTTTACGGGGCGCCTTCCCCTTTTCAAAAAAAAAAAACTTAAATTAAAAAAAAAACTTTGAGGAGGGGAAATGAGGCGGCTCAAATGGTAGCAGAGCGTGGTTCCGTATGTGACAGGACTTGTAAAATTGGGACGGAATTTTCAGGAAGAGGTAACAATAAAAGAATTAAGAAAATTTTTTTTAGACTTTGGTTACTGCACTTGGCAGGGAGTTAGAGGGATTCGTGTTCTGTAATGGAAATGTGATATGGGACTGTTGTGCCCACTGAAATTTTATAAATATTATGTTTGTTGTTTTGTAAAGTTATAATACGTGTTATGTTATTGTTGTACTATGTATGTTGTGCCCTTTAGCTAATAATTGTGAATCAGAGACAAGCAGGAATCACGCCCGAATATTTCTTTGTGTATTTTGATTGGAGGATGTATGTAACTTACCGGAGCCCTTTGGTGTTTTGTATCCAAGAAGGATGGGAGCGGTTTAGATACGTGTTAGTTGTCGGGGGGATTTATTCGCGAGTACATTAAGTTAGAATCCTCGTTGGGATGCGGTGTGGTCAGACCAACGTCGTCATCACTGATGATAGTCAAAAGAAAATTGTTATTATAATGTGGTGTTGATGGGTTTTGAATAGGATGGTTGTTGTTGTTGTTAGGTATATTGTATAGTGTATGGCGGTGCTTTGTTTGATGGTTATGTTTGTCATTGTGCGTGTTGTTCGTTTTCTTGGTTGGCATCAAGGAAGTTAGCTTGGCATAAGTAATCTCTCGAGCCTTCGCTACGCTAAGGAACCAGGGGGTCGCTCGAAGGAGAGTTAGTACTCGAGTTTTTTCTGTTTTTGTGACTATGTTTTGTAAGTTAGGTGTTTCGTGGGGATTTATGTTTGGTTGTTGTGTGTTGTGAATTGTGCAATTCTGGCGGCGGTATGCTACCAGAGATTGCTCCACCCCATTTCAGGGGTTCTCCAGAAACTTTCGGTGGTGAATGGAGTTGATGAGGACAAGTTGCTGGTTTTCTTAGATCTTGTCCTGCAGGTGGCGAATTTCCCGGGGGTGTCCGATGGGGAGGTCTTGTCCCTTATATACCCGTATTGCCAGGGTTCATTGGCAAGGCTGGTCGCTAACGCTCTGCGTCGTGGCGGCAGTGTCGACGCTTTTCATGGGGAAGTGTTGGACTTCTTCATACCCCTTCGACGACGTGCCCAGCTTAAGTTTGATTTATTCTATCGCCTACAGGCCAACGGAGAGGCGTTGGGGGACTTCGCGCACGATGTAAGGAAAGCTGCCCGGGTATTGAGGTTGGGGTTGCCCGAGACGGAGGTTATACAAGCAATTATGGAAGGACTGAATCCCCAAGAGAGATCTCGTTTGATATTCGCGGACCGTCCACGTTGTTTTGCGGATCTGGACCGGTTGTGTGTGGTTTCTAGTACTGTCCAGGCGGGGGACGAGTCCCGGGGAAGAGCTGCTAAAGATGTCCGATGCTCCAGTGGTTTATTAGGAAAAGCTAAAGAAGACAAACATGGCGGTTGGAGGAGAACACAAGAGACGGTAAGAAAAACTGTGTATTCTGGAAGTAATGGAGGCTACAAGGGGGTGGCAAATGGAAAGTCGGTAACAACAGCTACAGCACAGAAAACAAAGAAGTATGAAATTAACAGGGGAAGAAGAAGTTATATCAGGGAACAAACCTCGGCAAGTAGGGATCCTGTAGGAAGTCTTTATTCCTATTTGGAAAGAAAAGAAACTTTAAAGGTTCCAGAGGAATTACAAGTGCCTGATCGAGTTATGGATGAAGAAGGCGAAGAGAAAGAAGAAGAGGGAATTATTTCGTGGGATCAATACAAGACGACAAGAAAACGTCTGTTGATACTGAATTACAGGACTCAGAGAGGACGTCACAGTTGAATCCAGATGCCGTGGAATTTGTTCCGGTATCTCCATCTCGGTTTGTGAGGGATCCAGATCCTGTAACATCATCATCGCCTATGCCGGGATATGAGAAGTCACTTTACCATCGTCAGTAGAAATTAATTTAGTCATTGCACATGAACCTGGACAGCTGGATTCCAGGGTGGAAAATGTTGAGGACGTTGTAGTTGCTGAGAGTGGTGAAGGAGTGGAATCGAAGGAAGAGGCAGAAGAGCGGTCTGCAGATGCTGCACAGGGAAGTATAGTTGTAGGTGTTAGGGAGACTGAAGAGTCTGAGTTTGCGGATGGACACGGGGATGTCCATGCTGCAAGAGTTTCTGAGGTTGCGGGTGGACAAGGGGATGTCCATGCTGCAAGTGTGGTGGAAGGAGATGAGGTAGAAGTTGAGGAGAAATGTGGTGGCAGCGTTGTGGAGTGTGCGAGTGAGCATGATGTAGTGTGTGGAGATGTGCAGACGCCTTCTGTAAGTCGTCCTGAGAGTTCTGAGGAATGGAAAGAAGTTTCGGGTGGACCAGAGGAGAAACTAGAGGATGAAGATGTGCAGTGTTCGGATGGTGGTAGTGGACGTGAGGGCGATGATGTTGATGATGAATGTGTTGAGGAAAATGAGATTGGAGAGGAGGTTAGTGAAGAAGTTTGTGAAGCGGCTGGTGACCAGTGTGATGAAGAAATTGGTGAGGAGCTGAGGGAAGATGCGGTTGAAGATGGATCAGAGGGGCAACTGGAAGATGCTGAGGATGTGCAGTGCCGTGATGTCGATTGGGATTATAAGGATGAAAAACGGGAAATTGTAGAAGATGAAGAAGAGAAGGAAGGATTGGAAGAAAGAGAATCAGGGAAGGCAGAAGCAGAGGAGTTAGATGATGAGGATAATCCAAAGCGCAGTGAAAGTAAGGATTAAGTTGCCTTGATTCTGATTCAGAAGAAACAAATCAGTACAGCTCAACACGAGATAATTTCTCAGAGAGTGGTGTCCGAAAGGAACAAGTACCTAAAGTCCATCACAGAAAAGTGAGAAGAAGCGGTTAACAGGTAGCGAGTAGATGTTCCCCACAGTCCCAGTGGTGTTCGTCTACTTCAGGGTTGCGCCCCTGCCCACGCGAGCCTTGGTTTCCTCCATTCATCCTTATTTCCGGAGGGAGCCATGTCCTTACCCTTACTCCTAGCTATTGACCCTTCAATGGTCCTTGCCCCGTTTCATCTTCCCGATTTTCCTACCCCTCCCGTTAGAAAAAAAAAAAAATCGATAAGGAGTTAGAGACCTTGCCGAAAGTGCACTTGGATCGTGGTCTTCCCCTGTTCCGAAAAGATACGATGGAGAAGTTAGGTGGTGTCGTTTCGTGGTTCATAGTTGTTGATTTTGAGGTTGATTCTAGGGTCCGAGCCATGCCGCATTCCCAGTTATATTCCATGGTGTTTTTGTTAAGTAAGAGTAGGGTTGGATGTTTGCGTGCCCTTGATGCGGTCCTCTCTGTCTGGCGAAGCGGGGCCGTCCGCCCTAGTGTAGGGATGTGGGCCAGCCATATGGCAAGGATGGAGATGCCTTGTTGGTGCATATGGCTGGTCGGTCCAAGAGGTGGACGAGAGGTAGTACGGTCGCTCACATAGCAAGGTGGGTGATACATTGTTGGGTCTTCGGATGGGTATGTGAGTGGGACCGGAAGAAGTAGGTGATGGTCACCGCAGAGGGTGACGTGTTGGGGCAGTCCCGTGGGGTCGGCATGGCGGAGAGGGTCGCATGGGGATGGCCGCAGTGGCCTGGGAGCCATGACCGATGAGTACACTGC
Organism: Magicicada septendecula; assembly: GCA_034769895.1. Lineage (NCBI taxonomy): Eukaryota > Metazoa > Arthropoda > Insecta > Hemiptera > Cicadidae > Magicicada > Magicicada septendecula. The sequence goes on from CM068368.1 coordinate 548,772,885, forward strand.
AGGGTACCCCTGAGTTCAGGTGAGGCAACCATGTTGCCCTTTTGGGGTGGGGGTGTGCCGTGATTGCACAAAGCATATAATCACGGCGCCGTTACGGTTTAGTAAATTTTGTATTTCTATCGTCTTGCACGCCCGGTGTGCGTCAAAGTCATATGCACGCTTTCTGGTGATTGAAAAGAGCAGGTGGGTGCACGGACGACAGTTCAGTTACATTTCCGTCACGGCTGAATGACTATCAATATCTCAGCGGCGAATATTTTCTCGTGTGCTCATTTTATATCTGTATGGATTGCTAATCCATAAAGTACCTCTGGTAAGTTAATTTAATAATTCTAACTGTGTATAAAAAGGAATTAGGATTTAAATGGTTTATGGCATATGTGAGATTGTTTTACATAAGCGGGCGTGATTGCTGTCTTGTTCTGAACGGCATGAATGACCACGCGGTGAATTTTAATGATGAATTTCAACTTTGAAAGTAATTATAGAGGTTCTGTTGTTAATTGTTATTTAATTAAATATTACAAAGCAAGGTTCTGATGAAGTATTAGTAAAAAACAGCAATGTATTAATAATTAATATGTATGTAATTCCGCCCACGTGGCGAAGCTTTATACGAAACCGATTGTGGTTATAACAGGTTAAAAGTAACTATTTAAATAAGAAATATCATGCAGTGGCATCGATGAATGTTTATTTTGCGAGTTAAATTTGATTGTTTAATCTGAATACTGTAGCATGACAGATAAGCCCATAAAAATGAAAGGTGAAATTGATCATTAAAATAAATTAATCACATGTTTCAATCCGAAGAAAGCAATATAATAGAGAATTAATTAAGAACCACCGTGCAGTACAATCATTGATTTAAGATATAAGTTCATATAAAATAAATGTTACAAGTGATGAACCATCAAAACCAATTTTAATAACTAATAAGGTGAAAAAATATAATACCCAGGAAGGTTAGGAGTAGGCAAGGAAGATACCCAGAACATAACTAAACCCACAACAAAGAGAAGAAAATCGGTTGTATGAGACCAGAAGAGTAGATAAGGAAGAAACCCAGAACAAGGCAAGATCCACCATAAAAGGTGATGCATTTGTATGAAACAAGACGAGTAGGTGAAAAAGAAACCCAAAAACCCGATGACATCCACAAGAAGATGAAGAAGATACAATTATACGAAACCAGAAGAAAAGAAGACATCAATGAAGAAACAAGAAGAAGACAGCATCCACAAGAAGAAGGAATGCTCTTGTAAAAAAAAACCCCAAAATAAATAAATATAATAATAATAAAAAAGTATAACAAAGTATCAATGCAAAAACCCACATGTACAACAGACATAAGCCAAAAAAGTTTAGAGTAAGAGTTGAAAGTGGACCAAGGTGAAATAATAATATAATACCAAAGAACAAATCTTCATTATAATCTACAAATAGATTTCTTGATTTTAGTAAGACTATATAACCATTTAGAAATAGAATCAAGGAATGTAAAGAGAACCAGTGCAAGTTTTAGTATTATAAAAAATGAACCTTATGTTTCATTATTGGTATTCACAAACTAAGTAAATAATGAAATGATACAACTTTGAAGTGACTTAATTTATGTTCAGAAATAATAAATAAAGTATTATCATGATAATATAATACATGTGTTTTAGTAAAGAACTGCCAATCTGTTTAAATGACATTCATTAGAATGATTTATAAAACAAGAGCAGGCACAGAATAAAAAATGAAGTGACAGGGTACAATTACCCAAAACCCAATTAAAAACAGATAAAAACTGTTCATAAAACTTAATATAAGGAATATAGAGTATAAGATTATAGTAAATAAGGTTTTGTTTATGTAGAATAAGATATTTAAAAATGTATTAGGAATAAGCAAATTTAAACAGGTCAGAACCACTAACATTCTTTAATTATAAAATATTTATTATAGGTATTATTGTTAATAACTAATTAAGATGTTAGAATGGAACAACATTCTTTATATATGATATTTGTCATGTATCATTATTAATCTTTGAGTATAAAAAATGTCTGATTTGTTAAAGACAACTATTAATTGAAATTATTTGTTATATGTTAATAATATGAAACATATACTAATTGTTATTTTGTTTACAAGAAGAAAATGTTTAATTTATGTTACAATATCAATGAAAGTCAGAGAGGGTATAACTCAATATGTATTATTTATAAAAATTTGTATGTAAAAACTGTTAGGAATCTAGGCCAAATGTTAAAAACTAAACATCAACAAAACTGAGAAAATAAGTACATAAATACATTTAAACTGAAGGGATTTAGATAATGTAAATCAGAAACAAAGCCATGTAATTAAAAATATAACTAAGAAAGATTTTGTAAAATTATACCAGAATTATTGATAAAAATGGAAATGACAGAACTCAAAAATTTGGAGAGGGTAGTCACATTGTGCCAGCGTTTGCACGAGCCGGCATTCGGAGAAATGCCATACTGTTTTCGTCCACGAATAATTGTAGCGGCACCATAAACGAACGCAATTTAGCAGGCTGTGCTGTGACGACGACGCGATCTAGTGGCTAAACTTGGGGTTGTGTAACGCAGCTGCTGTACAAATCAGTTGTAGGCAGCCATTCACCGAATCAACAAGCAGCTCTCACCTCGGACAGTTTTCTTTTATTTCTACTCATCTTGATGGCAGGCTAAGTTTTTGAGACTTCCCGGTAAGTGATTTACAGAATGGTATAAAATGATTTAGTAGTAAGGAAATATTAAATTCAAAATGTATTCAACCAGAGGTGAACGTTAGAATGCTCGTGGTTCGGTCAGACGTGTGTGTGTGTGTGTGTGTGTGTGTGTGTGTACAATAAGAAAGTTAATCGATGTTTTAGTATTTAGATACCGCCAGTAATTCTTTTAATGATTGTTCAAGTAACAATAATTTGTTTAATCATTGTATGAAGTTGTAACTAAATTAAGTACGTTATAGAGAGATTTGAATCTTGTTGGTTATGCAGGAACATGCACTGATGATCGGAAGTGTGAACTTTTCGTTAATTATATCAGTTAAAAGTAAATTGTAAGACCGCCCTTAGATGAAATACTGTAACTCTTTTAATTGTATGTAGCTGTGAGGGCCTTTAGTGTGGTCATTATTTGGAAAATTACGATAATTGTATCGCCACGTGGCGAGGTGGCTCCAACATGTATGATTATGTCGCCACTTGTTAAATCTGGTGCGACTGCCTCATTACTATGCACATTTTATTATTTTTTATGAGTTCATAATTACTTTGAAGATATAATTACTCCTTAGGCAATTTAAAAAAAAAAAAAAACTTTTTGCATTATCTTGTGTTAGTTGGGAGCTCCAGTTCTGATGTTTAGAATACTTGACTAGGGTGCAAGTTTTAGTGGACAGTATTTTTAATCTTTTTGAATCCTTAGGGTTCTCGCCCCTAGACGGAGACGTGGCCACAGCTGGTGTACTGCCACCTTCACCAGCCATGAACCACCTGAAACTTGTCTGTACCGAGGAGGGAGCTAGCTAACAGGAAAGATGTAATTCAACCGCTTCAGTTAAGGTGATATGAACTCTTTTATTATTTTTTTTTTTGGCCTGGCCCGCAGAACATCAGTGTAACAAATTGTGCTCGAACAATGTGCTTACTCAGCTAGACAGTTAGATCAAGGGTGTGTCACCAAGACATTTACTATGAACATTATCCACACTTATAACGTACTATCACTGTAATTGTGAGCTACACTGTGGGGTCCGCCAGAGTTTTTTTATATGTTTCGAATGCTAATATTGTAAGGGTAATTTGTTCTGTAAGTATAGGTATGAGTTTCTTGATTCTGAACCGGCTGGTTCAGATGTTTTCTGAGTGTTACTGGGGTTTCACATTTAATTATTTTTCTGTATTTAAGGGTTGGGGGTTTCGTTTTCAGGCTGTTTCCGGGTGTTAAATTTTACATAGTTTTTTGGGACACAAGTTAGGCACACGTTGGTACCGTTTCATGCAGGTCTGATACTTGTCTCACCTGGTCAGGTCAGGCCTATTCTGGCACACTTCCACAGCTGGTATACCACTTGGTTTTAATTTATATATGCACAGATGGCTGATATATATATATATTTGTAACAAGGTTTAAACAAAAGATTTAACAATTTTGTAAAAATTATGCCAGTTGTTTTAAAACTTAAGTGATAACTGTTTTTATCACTGTTGTATACAGTTTTGAAAATCTTTAATTTTTTTGATATACTTATAATATACAATTCTTTGATTTTATAAAATTATATGGGCTGCCATGCCACTCTGACTTTGCAGTTTTTAGTCGTTATTATCCATTCTGTTTTCTTTAAAAAATTTTCCTTTCCTTTTTAAGGGAGTTAAGGGGTTGTGGCTTTTTATGAAATTATTCCAGCTGTTCTGGAAGCTTAAACTTATGATTGCAGTTTTGGGGCTTTATGAAAAATACCAATTTTCCTCCCAGTTATATGTGGGTTCGCTAGAATATACAGGCTGTCTGCCAGGTCGAACATGTATTTTAGCTGTGATGTATATTATATGTATATGTGTCTTTATGTTCCAGTATGTGTTGTTAGTGTTAAGTGTTATCAGAGGGAATTTAAATAATTTATAGGATGTTGATTAAGGAGCTTATGTGATATTTTTTTATACATGTATACATGTTTTAAAGATGTTCAAGCTTACGAGTTTACTATATTACATTAGTGATGTTATTTTGGGGTGGGGCTTTGCATGTTGAAGAATTGTTGAGAAATGATATATTGAATATTGTGAATTCTAAACATTAATTGTATAATGTCAAACGTTGGATTTGAAAATATTAAATCGAATATTAAATTATACTAAATTATATATATATGTATTTTTTTTTTATAATGAGTTTTGGGATAATAAACATGTTATATTACTGATTAACAGAGAGGTTAATTGCAAGTCCCGTCTCACTGGACCCAGCGCATTTTTGCTTCTCTAGGCCTTCTGCCTAGTTTTAAATAACTGCCCTCTTTCAAAAAAAAAAAAAAAAAAAAAGGGTTTATTTTTTTATAAAGCATAAAAATAGAAAGAGGGGTTACAATATATTCCAACATAATATTTTAAAACTTAACCAATTCATCTAATTGCAAGAAATTAAGGGAATATAAACCTTTTATTACAATATGAGATTTAATAATCATTAATATAACTTGGTAATGGCAGAATTTGGAAAAGAACAGGAAGTTAGACCTTAGGACTTAGAAATTACAAAATGAAGGAGAAAATATTATTTTTAGATCAAAAACTTAATAAAACGGCATTATTTGGTATCAAATTACGCAGAATGAACTGAAGGATAAAATTAAGTAACAACTAGCTAATAAATTTGAAGAATAACCAAAGTATAATCAATTATATAATGTAACTTTATCACATCCACAGGATGCAAAATAAAATTTGAACAATGGAATGAATAATATTGCTTTGGCTAAGATTTTAGTCGGAGATGAAGGAAGTAAGTTAGTTACTTATTGAATTTTGTACGGGACACTTGGCACGAGCAATTTATCCATCTTAACCTAGTTACGAATACCGTAATGGCGAATAATTGTCTGAGCCAAAAGTGAAAATCGAGAGTTTTGGTAAAAAACATTTTTAAAGTTCAACACAGTGAAATAAACATATACCAACACTGAACTAACATTATACAGCACAGACACCAGTGGAAATAACATTTAAACCCATTAAAACAGTAATAACACTTAACCATAAAAGTGCCTAACATATGACTAACCAACAAAAGTGAACCTGACTTAAATATACACTATTTTTCCGAATACAACACCAAAAATGAACCAGTGACACTCCACCAACACAAGAAGGAAGAATTGCAGCCACCAGGACGTAAATTCATAAGGAAAACATCTTTATTTGAACGCCAAAACTGCGAGGTGACGACTTTCAATTTCATCGGCGGCCATTGCTGATTACCCACAACTCAAATCAACACAGCCTCTTTCTGCCTACAGGACGGTTCGCAACATATTTATTTATTTCTATACTTTGAATCTGATATATGTACTGTTAATTTTAAGAATTTACCTTGTAATGTTATACTTTTCAATCTTTGCCCTATTTCTCTGACTTTCCCTAACATAGCTGTTCAAAGAACCTATATAAAAAATTTATAATAATTCAAACGATACCCTGAGAATCGATTTACATATCGACAAGAGTCAAAATAACTAATTGTCAATAAAATTATTAATATATTTCCTATTTAAACAGTTTTTTCATTTCTAATATAGATAACTAACATAATACTTCAATTTAAATAGAACTAACTACAAGAATCTCACCACCAGAAGGAAGATAACCTCCAAACAGAAAATAAACAAGTATCGATTGTTATTGGAGACAATTCTATAAGTGGCTAGAGGTTTTAACAAATACACAAAAGTCTAGAAAACAATTAAAATAAGTGATAAACGTTTTGGAACACCACGAAACTTAATTAATTAATTGTTTTTAATTAATTATAAAAAAAAATTTCATAAACCAAATTTTTTTTTAACACGAATATTATTTTAAATTTAAACACGAGTTATATATATTTGTAAACACACACTTACATACGTTTAGTTACAAATTGGCTAGCCCAACAGTGGGGCTGAAGATTAATACTGAGGAAGAAAATTTTGACATAAATAAATAAATAATTTACAGAGCCGAAAATTATATAATTTGTAACACTTAAAAAGTATAGTTACAAATTGGCGCACAACTGAGGGGCTTTAATTAGCGATTGAAAGGCCACTACAATCTGCCCAATCCCTAATTGGAGCTTGGCAGCAGCTATAAAGCCAGAGAAAGGGAAAAATGCAACGACGTGCAACCTCAAAGAAACGGGCGGCGGAGGCCGAAAAGGAAGTTGAAATGGATATGGAAAATAAAGAGGCGATGCCAGTGGAAGATGTGGAAAGGTTATTACCACCAGTATTACCTAAACAACCCGCACAACCAGAGGAACAACCTGAGATGCCCACACAAACAGGGGAAGCCAATGTCCGGGAGGAACAGTTAGAAAAACCTTCACAAGCAGAAAACACAACAATACAAGAGATGTTTAGAGTGATAATGGAAATGAGGGAGGAAAGCAAATTGATTAATAAGAACGTAGAATCCACAAAGGAAGAGATCAAATCAACAAAAGAAGAAAATCGTAAGGAAAGGAAGGAAGACAACCTAGCCTTAAATAAGAAGTTAGAAGATTTGAAGGAAGACAACCAGTCCCTGAGTAAGAAAATTGATGAAAGAAATAAGAAGATGGAAGAAGAAATGGGGAAGAAGTTAGAAGAATTGAAGGAGGACAACCAATCTTTGAAGGAAGAATTCATAATAACCAAAGAAGAATTGAGTAACAAAATTGAGAATACCAATAAGAGAATTGAAGAAAACAGTAAGAAGATGGAAGAGAAGATGGGGGAGAAGTTGGAAGAATTAAGAGACGATAACCAACTACTAAGAGAAGAATTAAGGGAGGTCAATCAGGAGAAACTGGACAAGCTAGACGAAAGGATGGAATTGTTAAGAGAAGAACTGAAAAAGGAAATCAACGTTAACAAGAAAGCTATAAATAAAAAATTGGAAGAAGAAACCATAATGATGAATCAACAAATCCGAGAAATTGACGGAAAATGCAACCAAACCGAAAAGGAAGTACAAGAATTTAAGGAAGTGGTGAACATCAAGTTTACGAATATCGAAGAGCATAGTCGCAGGAAAGTGGAAGAACAACGGAAGGAGACTCAGGAAGAATTCGGGAGAGTACGGAGCCAAGTCGCGGAACGGTGTGATGGGATGCAAGAGGCTATGACCAATATCACGGGTCAGGTACGGCAAAGCCAAGAAGAGATGGAAGCTTTGAGGAATAGACCCACTAATTTCAACGGATTACCCATCAACGAAAACCGAGAATGGCTGAACTTCCGGCAATACAAGAGGAAACCAATGGAGTTCCTGGCGAGGATAGAAGAGTACTTCGCCAAATATAGAGGGAGTCAATGGAGCAATAACCGGGAGATACTGGACGAGTCATTCAGGGAGATGACAGATAACTGGTGGATGGCTAACCGTAGCGAGATTGCAGACTACCAGCAGTTCAGGAAAATGTTTAAGTCCAAATACTGGTCCGAAACAGCACAGAACCTGATCAGAGACAATATTTGCAACGGACGATACAGGGCCCAAATAGGCAATACCATGACAGCCTATTTCCTAGGGAAGGTGTGTCTGGCAAAACACCTCGAGCCGGCAATACCCGAAGAGTGTCTGGTGAATAAACTGTCTTATCATTATGACGAGGATATTGTCAGGGCAAGGAGAGGTAGCCAGATCAAGACGGTGCAGGCCATGACGGAGTTGTTAGAAAGTTACAAGAATGAAGAGTACTACCGCCAGAGCAGGAGGAGGAATGATAGACCGGAGGCGAGAACTAACCAGTACCCTAGTAACGGCAATAACCATCCCGGAAACCGAAACCAGCAAAGTAATTACGACGGCAACAATAACCCGCCGCGTAATAACAACAACTTTAACGGCAACCCGAACGGTAATAGGAACAATAACCCATATCCTAATAACCGTAACAATTTTTATCAGCTCACTAACAGCCCGTATAGTCAGAGAAATCCCTACCCCGGTAATAATGAACGATATTACCAGCCCAATAGAAATTACCATAGTAATTATAATAATAATAACAATAGAGTTTCCCGCCCGAGGGTTAATTTTATGAGAGCAGAAGATCGAGGGCCGAGAAGGTACTACCAACAACGGAGGAATAGTTTCCACGGTGGAGATCAACGACGAAGAAGTGAAGAACGTCCCGTCCCGGTCCACGCCACGAACATGGAAGAAGGAGTACCAGTCTGGAGGATCCTGGCCGACAACAAAACAGGAAAATAACCTTCGAACAGGATACAGCGCGGCAGGAACCGACACAGAGTTTCCAGAACGATGCCTCTGTCAATCCGAGTCCCAACGATGACCACAATAATTTAAACGGGAGGAGGCAGTGATAAACTATCATGACCCGTTGCTGCTCCTACTTCCTGGGTACAAAGATGAGTTGCAAGAGGCAACCAAATTAAAAAACATCACCATAATAAGTAACAATTACTTAAAAAATATAAGAACAGAACTTCTAGAGGAAAACGAAACGAGCCTCGATAATAATAACAATGAGCTATTGTATATAACAGCGGAGGTAGAAGGAATTCCCGCGAAAAACATGATAGATACCTGTGCGAATATTTCTGTAATAAATGCGAATGAACTGGAAAGAATCCAGAGAGAGTGTGGGAAAACTTTGCCTATGCTACCAGTGAATAACATTGTTTTGATAGGTGCAACTGGCCGCCAGAACAAAACTATTAGGAAGCAAGTTTCCTTAAGTGTCGTTAGCCGTGATATAGCTTTAGATATGGAATTTTTGATCGCCACCGGATTACCCTTTAATATACTGGTAGGTTGCGATATTCTAAGAAGGTACTCCGCCATTATCGACCTTAACCAAGAGAGTGTATCACTATTTCCAGACGGAATAACATGGACCGCAGATTTGGTAGGAGGCGCGAATATACTTCCCAGCCCAATACACCAACAACTTCGTAAAATAAGTTTCGTAAAGAACAGCCCCCTTCATAAACCAATTATATATAACAATGGAGGAGAGGATTTATGGTCAGTAAAGATACAAGAGATACGAGACTTCCAGTGCGGAACCAACAACGAAAAAATACCCATACACTTAGCAGATCGTTTAATCAGTGTATACGAGAAATACAAATCAGTGTTTTCAGACGAGCCAGGTAAGGTTAAAAACTATCAGTGCAAACTTGAGTTCAAAGAAAACGTGGAGTTTAACCGGAGGTCATACCCAATCGCGCATTCGCTTAAAGAGGCCGTGAGAACAGAAATTAATAAAATGATCAGCAGTGACATAATTGAGATTAGTCAATCTCCTTACACTAGTCCAATTATTGCTGTTCCCAATAAAACAGAGACAAGTCCGGCTCTGTTTGGATGCGCGCGAGCTAAATAAAACCATTGTGAATGACCGAACATCACCCGGTGAAATAGAGGAGATACTAAAACGATTTCACGGCACCAAGTTTATCAGTACCTGGGACACTGTATGTGGTTACTGGCAAGTGGAGTTGCATCCACAAAGCTGTCAGTATGTGGCGTTCATTTTCGAAGGGCGCAATTATCATTTCAAGAGACTGCCCTTCGGACTTGTAAACTCAGTAGCCATCTTTGTGGCCTGTATGGACCAAATACTTGGACAAGAAGCACTCCAATTTACCACAGTCTATGTAGACGATTTGCTACCTGGGAGGAACACTGTTATCGAGTAGAACATGTACTCAAAAAGTTAGCGCAGAATAACATAACTTTGAAATTAGAGAAATCCAAGTTCATTGCGCGCAAAGTACTATTCTTAGGTTTCAACCTAGACGATAGAGGTATTACCCCGTCAGCAGAAAAAGTGGAGGCAATTCAGAAGTTCCCGCAACCAAAAAACAGGAAACAGTTACAATCTTTCCTCGGACTCTGTAACTATTACAGAAAGTTTCAGCACAAATATTCCGAGTTGACAGCCAAGTTTCAACCACAATTGTCTGCGAAAAACAAATGGACCTGGGGTGAAGAACAAGATATTACCTTCCAACTGATAAAAGAAAAGTTCTTGGAGAGTGTTATACTTCATCACCCGGATTTTAAGAAACCATTCTTTTTGAATTGCGATGCTAGCGTCATCAGCTTAGGAACAACATTATACCAGGAAGATGAGGAGGGTCACCATCTGGTAATAAGCTTTGCTAGTCGTACACTGAATCAATGCGAAAAGAATTATAATGTGACCGAAAAAGAATTGCTTAGCATGGTATTCGCATGCAGCAAGTTCCAGACATACATTCTCGGGTATCCAGTCACTGTTCACACTGATCATAAATCCATCTCATTTCTACGTAGGTGCAAATTGAGTCACAGCCGATTGGCTAGATGGGTACTCGCCCTACAAGAATACAATTTACAATGGGAGTATATTCCGGGAAAAAAGAATGTGGTAGCCGATGTGTTGTCACGGATCAATTTGGAAGACCAGACCTTCGAGGGAGAGAAGGAGAGCTTAGTTAAAATTTACAACTTATTTAAAACCAGATCCGATCTACAAGCTCCATTGATAAACATCCGTATCCACCAACAGTCTGACCCTAAACTGAAAAACATAATCATTCGATTGGAAGCCGACGATGACACCGTTTCCAAATACTACCGTCTCAATAAAGGAATATTATTCGTCAAAACAGCATTGGATGAAGAAACATGGAAGGTGATTATTCCGCATCAAATCGAGAAGGAAGTTATAATCGATTATCATATAAGGTATGGCCATATGGGAGCGCTAAAAGTGATACAGGCTTTAGATGAAAATTGCAAAATAAAGAACATTAACCGAAAGGTAAGAAATTACCTGAAGTCTTGTAATATTTGCCAGTGTGTTAAGATTAACAATGAGAAGAAAGAGGGTATATTGATACCAATAACATCAAACGCAAAACTAGAAAAAGTGTTCTTAGATATCTGCGGGCCATTTCCCCGTAGCGGCGGTCAACACAGGTACAAGTACCTAATAATAATCATGGACCATTATACTAAATACATAAAGCTATATCCGGTTAATCGGGCAACCACAGCGAATGTTCTTGCGGTAATAACAGAGTTATATGTGCCAGAGATAGGTAAACCATCTTCAATCATTACCGACCATGGTACTCAATTTAAAGGGAGAAGATGGCGAGACACATTATTATCACTTGGGATTAAAACCTATAAGACGTCAGTCTACCACCCAAGTAGTAATCCGGCTGAGAGGGTACTGAGAGAAGTGGGTAGAATCTTGCGAACGTACTGTCACAACCAACAGAAAAAGTGGCAAGAGTACTTAGCAGCAACAGAGAAATTCCTAAATTTCGCCCACCATCCAGCTATAGGAATTACCCCTTACTCCGCCATGTATGAGAAACCAACCCCCCGAGAAATTGAAGAAATAATAGAGTTCCCAACAAACAATGGTCGTAAATTTGACCAGGTGAAATTCTATAACAAGGTGGCCGAAGACCAAGAGAAACGGCAAGCCAAATATCAAAAGGCAATAGGACGTATAATAACTTACAAAGAGGGTGAGAAAGTTCTATTAAAAAATCGGGAACTGCCCAGAACCCTAGAAGGGATAACAAAAAAGTTATTATTACTATATACTGGACCATATGTTGTTGTCAAAAATAATCATAATAATACGTACGAACTGAGAGAAATAGTTTCCGGAAGAGTTAAAGGAGTGTACAACCAAGCCTCCATAAAAAAGTATTATGAAGAATGAATTTAGAATAAAATATAAAAAATTCTAAAATGAAGTAAGACCAGCTTACACACTAATTTTTGAAAGTAAAACATTTGGAAACAAAGAATGAATTTATAATAAAACCAATAAATTCTAAAATACAAGTAAGATCAACTTACTACAAACAATTTTGAAAGAAACAATTTGAGATAATAAAAAGAAAAGAATTTAGAATATAATAACAACATCAAAATTCTAAAAAATAATAAGACCACCTTACTACAAGCAATTTAGCAAGAAAAAATTTGGAAATAAATGAATTAAAAAGAATTTGAATTTTGATAAAACGTCAAAATTTAAAAACAAAATAAGATCAACTTATTACAAATGATTTATAAAAAATGTTACGGAATTAAATAAAAAGAAGAATTTGAATTTTGCATAAAACTAACAAAGTTCTAAAAATAAATATGTTCCATTTATAAACAAATTTAGAAGAAAATAATATGATTAATTCAGAAAAAAGAATTAAATATAATCCAGAATAAATGTGAATATCTAACATTTGAAGGAGTAGAGAAGAAAAACAAAAAAGAGTGTGATATACAAGAGAAGGCAATAATTTGGAAACAAAGAGAAGAATCTGTTATTATAAGCAAATTATATAAAAAATCTAAAAAATAAAAACAATAATATAATGAGAATGACCTATGACTAACTACTTATGAAACAATAATGGAAACAGTTAATCAAGAAAAATGATTATGATATTACTCAGTTCTGAAGAAGCAAAGAAGAACAACTCATACCAAACATATGGAGAAGATGATTTTGAACAAATAATAATAATAAGGCCTATATGAAACGCAAAGAGAAGAAGTACCACATGACATAATATAAATAAATTAATTTTAATGAATGCAAAGGCGAATTAATGACTTTCAGAGAGATAAGACAGAAAAATATAATTCAATAATATGATCACAATAACAACCTGAATATCTATTATAAAGATACAAATTTAAAAATTAACTAACATAAAAATAAGACCATTCAAATAATGCATAAGAACCAAAGAGAAAATACATAAAAAAGTATGCTCTAATGTAAATAACCAGAAGAAAATGTAATGAGAATTCAGATGCAGAAGGAAAAAAGTTACACTATAAGTAGTAACAAGAAGTATTAACAAAAGATTCCAACCATAATTAAAATGAATATATCAGACGAGCTAAGAGTTTAGAAGAACATATATAATGAGAATAATAAGTATTAAGAAGAATTATTAAGATAGAAAATGTGAGATAATCTGAGAAACTACGAAGTTGAGAATCCAAAGATATTTTTATTAGTCGACAATGAGACTACTTTTTATTTAATTTATTCGATGACTGACTGTAGATAATTCCAGCAGCATTATGTTTTTGAGCAGAGATGAATTTGCCTCTGGACTCAAATTGTAAAAGTGGTGTATGGCCAGCAGATTTGTGAAGCCTACAGTGCCCCTCTGAACTGCCCAAGCCCACATGATAGGGAACGTTAGGGAATTAATATCCCAAGGATACAACACGACGTTTATAAGAAAAGAAAATGTATAATAATAATAATAATATATCTCAGAAGACACTAACTATCCAAGAAGGATCAAAAGTCAGATAAGTGACTATAGATAAAATTTATTAAGCTCAAATATAAAAAAGTCGATATAAAAATGGAGAGGAAAATGAAGTATAAAAAACACTAAAATTGTCATAAGCAATTATTTCATCCATAATCAAGTCTGAAATAATTACTTCTGGAGGAGAGCAATCTGTAGCATGACAGATAAGCCCATAAAAATGAATGGTGAATTGATCATTAAAATAAAGTAATAACATGTTTAAATCCGAAGAAAGCAATATAATAAAGAATTAATTAAGAACCACCGTGCAGTACAATCATTGATTTAATCATTAATCCTCTCTGTCTGGCGAAGCGGGGCCGTCCGCCCTAGTGTAGGGATGTGGGCCAGCCATATGGCAAGGATGGAGATGCCTTGTTGGTGCATATGGCTGGTCGGTCCAAGAGGTGGACGAGAGGTAGTACGGTCGCTCACATACCAAGGTGGGTGATACCTTGTTGGGTCTTCGGACGGGTATGTGAGTGGGACCGGAAGAAGTAGGTGATGGTCACCGCAGAGGGTGACGTGTTGGGGCGGTCCCGTGGGGTCGGCATGGCGGAGAGGGTCGCATGGGGATGGCCGCAGTGGCCTGGGAGCCATGACCGATGAGTACACTGCAGGGTACCCCTGAGTTCAGGTGAGGCAACCATGTTGCCCTTTTGGGGTGGGGGTGTGCCGTGATTGCACAAAGCATATAATCACGGCGCCGTTACGGTTTAGTAAATTTCGTATTTCTATCGTCTTGCACGCCCGGTGTGCGTCAAAGTCATGCGCGCGCTTTCTGGTGATTGAAAAGAGCATGTGGGTGCACGGACGACAGTTCAGTTACATTTCCGTCACGGCTTAATGACTATCAATATCTCGGCGGCGAATATTTTCTCGTGTGCTCATTTTATATCTGTATGGATTGCTAATCCATAAAGTACCTCTGGTAAGTTAATTTAATAATTCTAACTGTGTATAAAAAGGAATTAGGATTTAAATGGTTTATGGCGTATGTGAGATTGTTTTACATAAGCGGGCGTGATTGCTGTCTTGTTCTGAACGGCATGAATGACCACGCGGTGAATTTTAATGATGAATTTCAACTTTGAAAGTAATTATAGAGGTTCTGTTGTTAATTGTTATTTAATTAAATATTACAAAGCAAGGTGCTGATGAAGTATTAGTAAAAAACAGCATTGCATTAATAATTAATATGTATGTAATTCCGCCCACGTGGCGAAGCTTTATACGAAACCGATTGTGGTTATAACAGGTTAAAAGTAACTATTTAAATAAGAAATATCGTGCAGTGGCATCGATGAATGTTTATTTTGCGAGTTAAATTTGATTGTTTAATCTGAATACTGTAGCATGACAGATAAGCCCATAAAAATGAATGGTGATTTGATCATTAAAATAAAGTAATAACATGTTTAAATCCGAAGAAAGCAATATAATAAAGAATTAATTAAGAACCACGGTGCAGTACAATCATTGGTTTAAGGTATAAGTTCATATAAAATAAATGTTACAAGTGATGAATCATCAAAACCAATTTTAATAACTAATAAGGTGAAAAAATATAATACCCAGGAAGGTTAGGAGTAGGCAAGGAAGATACCCAGAACATAACTAAACCCACAACAAAGAGAAGAAAATCGGTTGTATGAGACCAGAAGAGTAGATAAGGAAGAAACCCAGAACAAGGCAAGATCCACCATAAAAGGTGATGCATTTGTATGAAACATGAAGAGTAGGTGAAAAAGAAACCCAAAAACCCGATGACATCCACAAGAAGATGAAGAAGATACAATTATAAGAAACCAGAAGAAAAGAAGACATCAATGAAGAAACAAGAAGAAGACAGCATCCACAAGAAGAAGGAATGCTCTTGTAAAAAAAACCCCAAAATAAATAAATATAATAATAATAAAAAAGTATAACAAAGTATCAATGCAAAAACCCACATGTACAACAGACATAAGCCAAAAAAGTGTAGAGTAAGAGTTGAAAGTGGACCAAGGTGAAATAATAATATAATACCAAAGAACAAATCTTCATTATAATCTACAAATAGATTTCTTGATTTTAGTAAGACTATATAACCATTTAGAAATAGAATCAAGGAATGTAAAGAGAACCAGTGCAAGTTTTAGTATTATAAAAAATGAACCTTATGTTTCATTATTGGTATTCACAAACTAAGTAAATAATGAAATGATACAACTTTGAAGTGACTTAATTTATGTTCAGAAATAATAAATAAAGTATTATCATGATAATATAATACATGTGTTTTAGTAAAGAACTGCCAATCTGTTTAAATGACATTCATTAGAATGATTTATAAAACAAGAGCAGGCACAGAATAAAAAATGAAGTGACAGGGTACAATTACCCAAAACCCAATTAAAAACAGATAAAAACTGTTCATAAAACTTAATATAAGGAATATAGAATATAAGATTATAGTAAATAAGGTTTTGTTTATGTAGAATAAGATATTTTAAAAATGTATTAGGAATAAGCAAATTTAAGCAGGTCAGAACCACTAAAATTCTTTAATTATAAAATATTTATTATAGGTATTATTGTTAATAACTAATTAAGATGTTAGAATGGAACAACATACTTTATATATGATATTTGTCATGTATCATTATTAATCTTTGAGTATAAAAAATGTCTGATTTGTTAAAGACAACTATTAATTGAAATTATTTGTTATATGTTAATAGTATGAAACATATACTAATTATTATTTTGTTTACAAGAAGAAAATGTTAAATTTATGTTACAATATCAATGAAAGTCAGAGAGGGTATAACTCAATATGTATTATTTATAAAAATTTGTATGTAGAAACTGTTAGGAATCTAGGCCAAATGTTAAAAACTAAACATCATAAAAACTGAGAAAATACATACATAAATACATTTAAACTGAAGGGATTTAGATAATGTAAATCAGAAACAAAGCCATGTAATTAAAAATATAACTAAGAAAGATTTTGTAAAATTATAGCCAGAATTATTGATAAAAATGGAAATGACAGAACTCAAAAATTTGGAGAGGGGAGTCATATATTCCAACATAATATTTTAAAACTTAACCAATTCATCTAATTGCAAGAAATTAAGGGAATATAAACCTTTTATTACAATATGAGATTTAATAATCATTAATATAATTTGGTAATGGCAGAATTTGGAAAAGAACAGGAAGTTAGACCTTAGGACTTAGAAATTACAAAATGAAGGAAAAAATATTATTTTTAGATCAAAAACTTAATAAAACGGCATTATTTGGTATCAAATTACGCAGAATGAACTGAAGGATAAAATTAAGTAACAACTAGCTAATAAATTTGAAGAATAACCAAAGTATAATCAGTTATATAATGTAACTTTATCACATGCACAGGATGCAAAATAAAATTTGAACAATGGAATGAATAATATTGCTTTGGCTAAGATTTTAGTCGGAGATGAAGGAAGTAAGTTAGTTAATTATTGAATTTTGTACGGGACACTTGGCACGAGCAATTTACCCATCTTAACCTAGTTACGAATACCGTAATGGCGAATAATTGTCTGAGCCGAAAGTGAAAATCGAGAGTTTTGGTAAAAAACAAGTTCAACACAGTGAAATAAACATATACCAACACTGAACTAACATTATACAGCACAGACACCAGTGGAAATAACATTTAAACCCATTAAAACAGTAATAACACTTAACCATAAAAGTGCCTAACATATGACTAACCGACAAAAGTGAACCTGACTTAAATATACACTATTTTTCCGAATACAACACCAAAACTGAACCAGTGACACTCCACCAACACAAGAAGGAAGAATTGCAGCCACCAGGACGTAAATTCATAAGGAAAACATCTTTATTTGAACGCCAAAACTGCGAGGTGACAACTTTCAATTTCATCGGCGGCCATTGCTGATTACCCACAACTCAAATCAACACAGCCTCTTTCTGCCTACAGGATTGTTCGCAACATATTTATTTCTATACTTTGAATCTGATATATGTACTGTTAATTTTAAGAATTTACCTTGTAATGTTATACTTTTCAATCTTTGCCCTATTTCTCTGACTTTCCCTAACATAGCTGTTCAAAGAACCTATATAAAAAATTTGTAATAATTCAAACGATACCCTGAGAATTGATTTACATATCGACAAGAGTCAAAATAACTAATTGTCAATAAAATTATTAATATATTTCCTATTTAAACAGTTTTTTCATTTCTAATATAGATAACTAACATAATACTTCAATTTAAATAGAACTAACTACAAGAATCTCACCACCAGAAGGAAGATAACCTCCAAACAGAAAATAAACAAGTATCGATTGTTATTGGAGACAATTCTATAAGTGGCTAGAGGTTTTAACAAATACACAAAAGTCTAGAAAACAATTAAAATAAGTGATAAACGTTTCGGAACACCACGAAACTTAATTAATTAATTGTTTTTAATTAATTATAAAAAAAAATTCATAAACAAAATTTTGTTTAACACGAATATTATTTTAAATTTAAACACGAGTTATATATATTTGTAAACACACACTTACACACGTTTAGTTACAATACTAACTGGTTGTAAGTGAAGGTCCAGTATCCATATGATTCGTGGTGTGTGTGTGTTAGAGCTCGAGTGAAGTTTTGTAAGCGTGAATTTTGTGAGGGTTGCTACATAAGTCTGTTATCCTAGGGTTCCTGACTCGTCGAAGTGCTCGAGAGATGAGGATGACTACAACTCCATCTGTGGTCTACTGCTGAGCAGCTAAGCTTCACCTGAATTTCGCCGTCGAGAGAATGTAATCTGGGGACCCGAATCTTTCACCCTCTATCTGCAATGAACTGTAACAGGGACGTCTGTGACCTTAAACTACACGCAGGCAGCTGATCGCCTTCTAACCACGGAATACAAGGTGACCATTTTCCATTATTTCATGCTAGAGTTTCGCAACAGAATTCACACGTGATTGACACCTTCTACAAATCAAATTACATTCTCTTTGAACTTAACTTGTAAAGTGATATGAATAGACCGAACTTGACGTGTGCATAGAAAATGTGCTCAGTTGTGCACTGTTTGTATTACACCATAGATTTAGATGTATAGGGAGTCATAATTGTATGCGGGTTAGCAGGCATCGCCAGCTCCGTTAATTTTTTGTAACTTAATTTTGGGTACCTTATGATATACAGTATATACTTTTACTCAAGCAAGTCCGTCTGAACTACATGCTAGAACATTCATGAATTACCATGTCAGCCTTGCACATGCTGTTGTCGGGTTTTACTTTTTTTACTTTAATGATGTTTAAAGTGCCTTACAGTTGGGCGGTGAATTTTGCTAAACCCTGGCGTTTTTATTTTAACTTTGAAGTTTATTATTTTCGTTTCTTTGGTCTCTTTCACTCTTTCGGGTCATGTCTGTGCAAGGGATGCCTGGTCTGGGCATGCGGCGGGGGTCCGGTCATTTTGAATTCTGTGTGACTTTACATTTTGTAAATTGCCGTTTTTAGTCTAGTCTATATTTCTAGTTAGTTGTTTTATTTAATTGCTCTAATTTAAGATTTCGGTTGATAGTGGGCTGGTTATGCTGGCTGACTTGCTGGTCACATGTGTCACTGCAGTATGTAACAAAGTGTTCAAATTCTATTAATGCAGAACCAAGGGTCATTAATAATTATGAATGTATTTTATATAATAGATGTTAGGCTGTTATGAACGGGCACAAAAAAAAGAATTTATCTGTTTATTTGCTGTTATAGCACTCATATAAAAAACATATCATTATTTATTATAGTGGATCACACTTTGTAACTTTTATTGTTTAAAACTCTGCGTATGTGATTATTACAATCATAGAATCCTATATTTCTGATGAGCTATGCATATTTTTAGGCAGTTTTCTTGTGCATGTAATGAGTTTGATAACACTGTACGATATAATCAAGATAATATAAAATTCAGAAAAGGGTTTGAAAACTAGGTACTTGCGGTACCAGATGTTGTGTGTGATTTTCGCAATATTGTGAAGTTTTTAAAACAAATGTTAATAAAATTTGTCTTGTTAATCAGGCTGTTTCATTTCCAAGTCCTGTCACAATGGGCCTGGTACAGTTTAAGCTTCGTCTGAGTCTTCGGCCTAGTTTTTAAATTTTTCCCCTTTTCAAAAAAAACAAAACTTAAATTTTTTTTGAAAAAAAAAATTCTAAACTTTGAGGAGGGGAAATGAGGCGGCTCACCGCCAGAACAAAACGATTAGAAAACAAGTTTCTGTAAATGTCGTTAGCCGTGGTATAGCTTTGAATATGGCATTTCTAATCGCCACCGGACTGCCCTTTAATATATTGGTAGGGTGCGATGTATTAAGGAGGAACTCCGCTATTATAGATCTGAACAAAGAAAAGGTAGCACTGTTTTCAGAAGGAATAACGTGGACAGCAGATTTAGTAGGAGGCGAGAATATACTTCCCAGTAGTATACGCCAACAACTTCGGAAAATAAACTATGTAGAGAACAGTTCCCTGAATAACCAGATGATATATAATAACGTGGAAGAGTATTTATGGTCAGTTAAGAAACAGGAAATACGGGACTTCCAGTGCGGAACCCTAACCTGCCCACGGCTGTTAGGTAGCACTGCCCCGAGTGATCCTTGCGGGCCCCCACCAATGGTAAGCACCGTTTGAGACACCACCTAGGTAACCACTTAGGACACCAGTCTAGGTAAGGACTGGTATCTAACGACGCTGGTCGTTAGCCCATCTTTCCCGTATCGCCGTGAGCAGGGAAGTCGCGTGGGTTACTCGGCTTCGGCCGGACCCAAGATCCCTGGCGTCTGGCAGGGACTGCAAACGAATGTCGAGTCGCTCGGCTCTGCCTTGCCCCACGCGGTCGACTCACCTGATTCGCCTCGAGCGATGGAAACGGACGAGCTTCCTCACCCGTTACCTCCCCTCCCAGTGTACGAGCCGGACGAATACGTGACCGTTGGTCTGCGACCCAGGAGTTGTCCGAACGGCCCAACGATGGCGGGGAGTGGAGGTCGTCGCCTCCGACCCGTCATCGAGGAAGGTATTCTGTACGGGTGACTTTGCGGGTCCGCATCCCCGTTCGGGCCACAGCGAGTTCCCCCGTTCCCAACAGCTACGTCGGAACGCCTTCAGACTGCCACGCAGTCGCCCGATGAGCCGATTGTATGCTGCCTTGTCGGCCGGATCACGGGTCCTCTGCCAACGTTTCCGGAAGTAATTCCTCTCGCGAGCGAGAAGAGGGACTTCTTCGGGGATGCGTTGGTAGTCAGGCGTGAAACCAGCTCGCATACGTGAAGACACGTCTATAGCCGAGATGATTGCCTCTTCGATTGCCGCTACTGCTTCGTCTAGGAGGCGAACGGAATCGAGTGGGCCCGCTGGCGGCAGTCTAAGGCACAGAGCCGGGCCGTAGCTGTCCCAATCGATAACCTTCTTCTTGTCCCGTGCATGGGCGTGCTGGGTAGTGACGTGGACCAAGATGGGGTTGTGGTAGGATGTCAGCTCCGTAAGCGAGAATACCTCGACCGGACAGACAATTCCCTTGGGTAACCGCAATATCCAGAACATCGGGAGCCGCGTTAGGTAGCGTCGGAAAGAACGTAGGTTGCCCTGGACCAATAACCATCGCCCGGCCCGATTCAACATATCTGAGCAAGCGCTTCCTGTTCGGAGTAGTCAAGCGACTATTCTAAACGCGATGCTTGCAATTCAGATCGCCAGCCAAAATTACCCTTCGGTGGGAATCGAAGATGACGTCCAGATCGCCGACAAGGAGTTCAGCGCAAGGGGGCTTGTATGCTGAAACCACGAGGACGCCGCGCCGCCAAGAGCTCCGTGGACCTCAATGGCGGTGGCCTCTAGGTTAGTGCGCTGCGGCAAAACGACACGATGATGACTTGTAGAGGTCCTCACCGCGATCGCCGTGCCGCCTCCTTGTCGGCCAACTCGGTCATCCCGATAGACCACGTAATTCGGTAATCGAAAGCTGTTCGCCGGGGTCAGTTGGGTTTCTGTGAGGAGAAGTACGTCGGGTTTGAACCGAGCCAGGAATTCCAGAAGGTCGGAATGCTTGGAACCGATGGAGTTAGCATTCTACGAGGAGCTAGCTACGGACTCAGCTAGGCTACGAGCGAGAGGACTCGTCTAAGGGCTCGGTTCATAGAAGACCTATGACAGTACAAGCTTCCACCAAGTGCATAAACCTCTCAGTGGAGGCCTGCGTGGAATGTTCCAAGGAACAACGTAAACAGGCCGGGGCACTGCGACAGACGTCGGTATGGTGGCCGAACCTCTGGCACCGGTGGCACTGCGCTAGTTAGCCCGGGGGGCGACTGGATTCCACCTTGACGCGGAAGCCAAACAGCCGCGTCAGGTGGAATATCTTGTCTGCAGCCTCGCCCTTCTCAAGGTGGAGACGGACGATTGGGAGAGGGGCTCGGTTCTCAGAGTTGGTGAACAGGCGGAAAATTTCCTGCACCGGTAGGAGCTTCAAGAGGATCTCCTGATGATCAATGTGCGCGTCAAGCCCACGCAGAATTACAGACAAGGGCTTGACGCGTCTGGGAGAAAAGGTATGGTATTGCAGGTTATTAGCATGCAAGAAGGCATCGACCAAGCGGTGGTCCTCGATCCGACGGACGACAACCTTGACCGTATCACTGCCAAGCAGCTTAAGGTCAAGTTTGTCGGCCGACAGGCCGTGGGCCGCGATCAGCCGCCGGTATAAGGCGGCGACATTGGACACCCCGTGGACGAACAGGGGCGGGGTGCGACTAACAGCGGAGGGAGCCGGAGCTGCCCCCGAAGTAGTCGGTACCGCGGCCTGTTGGCCCTGAGAAGGACCGATGTCCATGGCCGAGGTCCAAGATGATGCGGATTCGGAGGAATGGTTTCTTTTCGGCTTCTTAGCCGGGCGTCTACGCAGACCAACGGTCACGTATTCGTCCTGCTCGTACACTGGGAGGGGAGGTAACGGGTGAGGAAGCTCGTCCGTTTCCATCGCTCGAGGCGAATCAGGTGAGTCGCGACCGCGTGGGGCAAGGCAGAGCCGAGCGACTCGACATTCGTTTGCAGTCCCTGCCAGACGCCAGGGATCTTGGGTCCGGCCGAAGCCGAGTAACCCACGCGACTTCCCTGCTCACGGCGATACGGGAAAGATGGGCTAACGACCAGCGTCGTTAGATACCAGTCCTTACCTAGACTGGTGTCCTAGGTGGTTACCTAGGTGGTGTCTCAAACGGTGCTTACCATTGGTGGGGGCCCGCAAGGATCACTCGGGGCAGTGCTACCTAACAGCCGTGGGCAGGTTAGGGAGAAAGCACTGATGTACGGCACTCACCAATGAGCCCAGAGCAGTCCTCTTCTATCCTGGCCGGTGAGATGTTTGCCGGCGTCAGGTGGTCCTAATAAGGGTCTTGGCCAGCTGCCTCTTGTACCAGCTACTTAGTTCACCGGCAGCAGCTGGCTCCTGGGTCTTATTTCCTGATGAAAGATGATTTCCTCGTCCCAGTGGAGAGGCAGGCGATTGCAGCAAGAGGCTAAAGTAGCGTCCAGAGCAGAAGCTGAAGAGAGTTCAGAAGAAGGTCCTTTCAGTCCGAAGTCTGGATGCGAAGTGCCCCTGAGTGAGTGAGAAGTGAGTCTCTCTATGAATCGGCGGGCTGCCAGAGCTGTTGGGATGCGCGTCGTGAGACGTCCCAATGGTTTTCTAGTACCGAGCCTCCGGTAGGGGCTCCTGCCTAGTGGTCCTGTCC
The DNA here is from genome assembly GCA_034769895.1 of Magicicada septendecula. Classification (NCBI taxonomy): domain Eukaryota; kingdom Metazoa; phylum Arthropoda; class Insecta; order Hemiptera; family Cicadidae; genus Magicicada; species Magicicada septendecula. Next base: position 548,796,783 of record CM068368.1, read on the forward strand.
AGACGGAATCTTAATTAATTGATTAGTGGCCGCTACAACGGGAAACTCGTACTAGGCCGTCCTAGTACAGTATTTGCCGAGGCCGTTTCCAAGAATCACCTGAATGTGTACGGTACTTGCCAAGGCCAGCTTTGAGAGGGTTTGCCTGGGTCCTCGCAGCTCGGACGTAAAATTTACGTGCAAGTCGCCTTACGGTGTCATCCAAGGAGCGGACACCGAGTCCTCTTCTCAAAAGTCGAGAAGGGAACCGATGGCCGCTAGCCGAAGGCCCCTATCGAGAACGCTTTGCAACTTTCTTTTATGAACGGTTGCGAGGTAACCCCAGACGGAAATAGTCTAGGTAATGATCGGCAACAGGTACGCGTTGACAATCAACTTACCCAGCTTGCGAGTCATAGCCTTGTTGGCGAGTATCGGAAACAGTTGCGCGAGACGAGCGGACGCTCTCTGACGCATCGTCTCAGCGTGGGCACGCCAGGTGAGCCGACGATCAAGGTGGACACCGAGATATTTAACCTCTCTCGAAAAGGACAAATACGTTCTACCGAGTCTCACTCGTCCTCGTGGTTCTTTCCGGCGCTTTGAGAATAGCACCGTGGAGCTCTTGGTTTCGTTGACGGCAACTTTCCAGCTTTCCGTCCACGTCGTATACGCATCGAGTGCGCGCTGAAGTCGCATGAAGTCAGCGTTCCGATCGGCGGTATAGACCGCCGTGTCGTCGGAAAACAGGGCCATCTGGACTCCAGGCTCTCTGGGTGCGTCGTTGACGAACACGGAAAACAGGAGAGGCCCTATCCGTCAGAAAGCAAGCACTCAAGCGAAGGTAGCAATCTGGGAGCTGGATTTCTCGGAGCTTGAACAAGAGCCCGTCGTGCCAGACACTATCAAAGGCCTTCTCCACATCTAGGAAACAGGCGACAGTCTGCTTTTTCCGACAGCCGGTGCCCGTGATGTATTCCACCAGACTCATCAGCTGATGATTGGTGGAATGCCCCACACGGAAACCGAACTGTTCGGGGACTAGTACATCCAAGTTTCTTAGATGGTCTACGATTCTCCGTTGTACAAGACGTTCGAGGACATTTGACGTGGCCGACAGTAGACTAATGGGCCGGAGGTTGTCGGGACGGGAAGCGTCCTTTCCCTGCTTCGGGATCACTATGACCGTCGCCTTTCGCCATTTCTGGGGAAAATAGGCCAGTCTTAGACATGCGTTGAACAGCGCAACCAAGAAAAGTATTCCTTGCTCCGGAAGTCGAATTAGAGCGGCGTTCGAGACGCCGTTCGGGCCAGGAGCTTTTCTCGGTACGAGTTCAACGAGCCGATCTGAGACCTCTTCCCTAGTAATGGGTTCGGGTTCCGCAGTGATCGGAAGAGACAGAAAGTCTTCCACTTCGTTCTCGACTTCTTCATCGAAGTCCCAGTCCATGGGCGGGTTTGGAGCGAACTGACGCTCGAAACACGCGCCCAAGTACTCGGCCTTCGCCTCCGGGCGAGCCAGGATTTGACCGAAAGGTCCAGCAATGGCTGGGATGCGAGGTCGGCGCCTCGTCCCCACCAACGCCGAAAGTATCCGGTAAGGGCGACTTTCGTCCGATCCGTCTCCCGCTTGGGCCACGGCGAGTTCCCAACAACGTCTCCGGTAGGCCTGCATTTCACGACGTAAAATGCCGGTCGCCCGGTAGTACGCTGCCTTGTCGGCCGGATCACGGATCCGCTGCCAGCATCTCCGGAGGCGATTTCTCTCGCAAGCGAGAGCACTCGTCTCCTCTGGGATCCGCTGCCAGTGGGGCGTAACGCCAGGCTTCATCCTGGAAGACGCGTCGATCGCAGATACGACAGCCTCGTCAAACGCGGCAACTGCCTCGTCCCCTTGGCGGACGGTTTCATGTGGCCCCGCCTCTGGCAATCGGCGACTTAACGCCGGGCCATAGCGGTCCCATTCTACCACCTTCCTGACATCTCTGCGTACGACGTGCTGGATAGCGACGTTTATCAAGATGGGGAGATGATCGGACGATAGTTCCGTTAGCGCGGACACATGGACCGGGCAGTCAATTTCGTGGATCACCGCTATGTCCAAGACATCGGGAGCCGCGCGGAGTTGTGAGGGGTAGAACGTAGGTTAGGCAGGCTCAATCACTGTCGCCCTGCGTGACTCTGCAAACCTGCGTAAACGCTTCCCGTTTGGGGTAGTCAACCGACTGTTCCAATCGCGATGCTTACAGCGCCATGATGACCTTCCTGTGTGCATCGAACGCGACCGCTAAATCAGGGTGAAGGAGCTTTTTTTGCGGCGGTTTGTACGCCGCTACCAAGAGGACACCGCCCAGAGTGTTCAACATGTCCACAGCAGTAACCTCCAGGTGAGTCATTTGCGGCAAGAGGACGCGGTGATGATCAAGACTGAGCCTCACCGCGACCGCAGTACCGCCACCAGCAGTGCCCGGCCTGTCGTTTCGATAGCACATAGTTGGCCAATCGGAACAGGTTCGCAGGGGTCAAGTGGGTCTCATTGAGAAGCACTACATCGGGTTTGAGTCGGGCCAGTAATTCTTGGAGTTCCTGGATCTTGTTAGCCAACCCGTTGGCGTTCCAGCAAAGAATCGAGAGGTCTCGTTTGAGGACCCGACTCATAGAAGTCCTACACAAGTGGCGGCTTCCACCAAGAGCATGAACCTCTCGGTTATGTCGGCAGTCTCCAAGCGGGAGCGGATGGACCTGAAGGTCTGGGCAACTTTGCGGAGGTCAAATTCCACAAGGAAGTCTTTGACGACCTGATAGTTGTCAGGTACGGTATTTGAGGCAGAATGCCCGGAGACTGTTTGCGCATAAGAGCGCCGAGGCTTAACAATCGGGAAATTGGTGGAAGCCAAGGGTGTTACAGGGCCAGGCGTTTGGGGGAGAAGGTGTGGAACTGCAGCTGGGCGGATTCCACGAACGCCATGACCTGATGATGCACGTCCATTCCGCGGACAACGATCTTGACTGTGTTGCCCCCAAGGAGCTTCAAGTCGACGTTGGCCGGGGAAAGTCCTCCGGGCGCCCTTATCAGTCGCTGGTAGAAACCGGTGACGTTGCTCACGCCGTGTACGAACACGGACGGGATGCGACCAGAGGCCGGCGGTGCTTGGGCTTCGCCGGACACAGTCGGCCCCGTTGCGGATTCGTCATCGGCGGGGACAACTTCCATGGCGGACGCCGAGGAAGAGGTTGAGGAGGACCGGTTCCGCCTTTGTTTCTTAACCGGGCGCCCCCGTGGCCCAACCGCCACGAAAGCGTCGGTCTCGTCACCGGGCAGCGGGACCGTCCGGAGATCGACTTGGTCCGCAGGCATCGGCGGAGAACTCGGCGAGTCGCTAGAGTGGGACAGTACAGAGGCGAGCGACTGCGTGCTCGTTGACTCGCCCGGACCGGGCATGGCCGTCAACGAGCGGGAGGTTCGCCGACCAGAGGCAGCAAGGCCGCCTCTGGCGGTAACCAGATACCTAGAGTCCGGCCCGAGCCGGACCTCGACGAGCTGTGGTGGAACGCTCAGGCTAACTACAAGCTGGGCCAATGACCGGTTTAGTTGTATACCTCTCCTTTATGAATCGGCGGGGTGAAAGCGTCTCATTAAGTACTTTATGGCAAGGTGCGATGTGAGCCTCTCACACACCTTCTTTTTTCTGATTGGCCGATGATGCAGTTTTTACCTGTGCGGGGGTTGCAATTAGTAAACAATTAGTACAGGTAGTATCGCGGGAAATCATTAGCCTTCACCACAGTACTCCGGGGAAACAATTGTCTGAGTACTTGATGGCATAGCGTGGTGCGAGCCAATCATAGACCATCTTTATTGTGATTGGATCAGTTTGCAGTCTCTGCCTGTGCACTGTTCTGATTGGCTGATGGTGTCAATTTTACCTGTACGTGGGACTTGTTGAATTTATAAGTACAGGTAGCATCGCGGGACATCTTCAGCCTTTACCATAGAACTGTGGGCCTGACGCGAACAACCCATGTTCAGGAGGCCTTCGATTTCTTTTAGATTCCGCTGATGATGGCAGCCAATGGAGCTGTTGAAATGTTTGGTTTGGCAATAAACCATAGACCACGGCCAAACAGCCCGGATAACTTTAATTATCCAGTAAAATATGTCTGTTTTGCTGACTTGAATATTTTGCTTTCCAATGTTTTGACTAAATTGTGAGTCCAGACTAGACAGTATGTTTACTTTGCCAAGCAACGAAAGATCAACAACACTATTGATGTGATTGACGGATATTTCATGCTTCATAATTTTTTTTTGTAAGATGTTTTATATCATTAACCCCTTTTACAGTCCACAAGCAATCGCCACTGTATCTGGGAGAAAATAAAATACATGGAAAACAGAACAAAGATTTCTGAACGTCACAACCACAGATCCAGTCATTTTTTTTTTGTATGCATCTTTTGAAAGCAGTTGCCTTCTGAAAACCCGATTCTCACTTTTCTTATTTTCTGTTTGCATCATCCAGAATTCAGGAGTTGGCCTACCTAATGACTTTAGTCCAATTTTTTGATCAAGAGTTAATCTTGCAAAAGTTATTGCTTTAAGCCCCTGCACTGAATTATCCATGTTGGATAAAATGTTAAAACAAAACATAATAATTCGACACTACAATATTTCCCTCATTATTCATGAAGCTATTAAAAAAACACCTAAACACTAAACAAGTGCCTGCACTGAATTAACCATGCTAGAGAAACTACAAACACTAAAAAGAGCAAATCTCGTATTATCAATTGTCTGCGATTAGTTGCACTGAGTGAATCACGCCACTTTCTGCTGAACGCCACGGCAGCCGATGCACTCGAGTCACAGTGTAAATGCGGCCTATAAGCTTAATTTCATTCAACTTTGGACAGAGTGGGGAAATGGAAAAATGGGTGCGAATGAAATGGCACCGTGTGATGCATGCTGTTCCGAAAACATTTCTGCTATTACCTAACATGAATACATTTTCTTGTCCAAAGTATTAAAGAAATATGTAATGACTTTCCACAATTAGCGATAATGGATTGTTTAATGATATGATTTAAACTGTGAGGCACACGCCTTAGTGCCCTAAGAACGAACCACCCCTGGTTGACACCCACATTTTATTGACATCATTATGAACACCAAAGTGTTTTGACATACCATGGAAGAGAAGTTTTGTGTTCATAATGATACCAACAAACAATAAAAATGTTTGTCAAATAATAAAAATGTTGTACTATTTTCTTTGTCACTGTAAGTCAGTTTCACAGATATTTTAAGATTGTATTTCTGCAAAAACACAACAATTTTAAGATGACCACTTGGTTGAAATGTCATACAAACAATGAAGATGAACTGCAAGAAACGCCTGTTAATGGGCATTGTAAGAACCCACAAAGTGACATTTTTCCACAAAAAATAAGTTTGACATGAATATTCAGTATTTACTGCTGCTTATATTTGGGTGCAGGTTATAATAACAAATCTTTGATGTCACAAAAGAATATCTGGCCAAAACATCCTCTTCTACAAGATTTAATAGACAAGCAAAGGTGAAATGACAATGAGGTAAGTTTCTTTATTTTTGGTCCATGGTTTGTGGATTGTAAAAGAAAAGTTTGACCATGAAAATACAGAAGACCTAATGAAGATGCTATTTAAGGTAGAACTAGATGATGATCTCACTAATCAATGAAATATTTCAGACTGCTAATGGTATGGACAATGGTCATACAGTTAAAGAGTCATTGGCACCTACACTCACTGTCAGCTGTGACATCATGTTGGCTGCAACTACTTTACTGTGCTGGTTTCAGGAAAGGGGAGTCAGAATGAAAAACATCCTGGTTTTGAAGAACCTTCAAGAAAGAGTGATCTCTGAATCTTTTACAAAGAAAACACAAAAGATTCTTGATGGATATTTTAAAAAATAAGCAGTGCAGTTGACAAACATTTCATTTACTTAAAAAATAATAATATAGTGTTAATTAGCTATCCAATTCCAGTTTATACAATTAATAAAATACAGACTTAACACATCAGGAGCACTGTACAGTCATAAAACTTGTTGAGTATATCCATCCAGAGCACTGAAAACATTAATACAATTAACTTGATGAATAATAATTTTTATTTCAAATGTTTACTCCTCGCCTGAAATTTTTGGTGCCTTAACTATCCTGGTGCGTGTGTGTGCCACACACTTTGCACAGTGTTGGCGCACCACTCTATTAATTGGATTAGTATCCTTATATGTTTTAAATGGTATCCTCTGTAATCCATAATTCTTGATAACCCGATAACCATCTGGTCCCATACCTGCTGGAGTATCAACATTCTACTGTAATATGATTTGCTAACAGTTGTAATAAATCTGAATATATGAAAGTATAATCTAGATAATTTATACCATTAAAATTTCCAAATAGTCACTGATACATCTCCAAACCCTGTTGCTAATTAAATTTATAATTTTGTAACAAACATTAGAACTGAAGTTCTAATTGAATATTTAAATTGAAAATACTCTATACTAGGTGAGTCATACAGATAAGCTTAGTGAAAATTTGGTAATGTTTTTATTCTTCCTTGCTTAGTAAAATCAAAGTTTTTCTTCAAGTTTGCCACTCACATCCAAGATGGTTTTTAAATCCTATCTGAACTTGAAATCTTTGTATCTGTGCAAAGGTATCCTGAGTAGCCTTAGCCAAGTTCATTATGTGGTTTATATTACAATTTTTCCCTGAAGAAAATCAGCTAACAACTTATTCATTCCTAAAATGCATAAAGAAAAACAAATGGATTTGAAAGAAAAGTTCAGATTTTTGAGAATGATTCTAAAAAAAAAAACTCCTAAAGAAATGTTCTGTAGCTCACTCTGAATTTTCAGCATCTACATGTAATAATAATAATCAGCTGTAGAGTGATAATAATTTCAGTAATACTTATAGTTTCACAAATTGTTTTAAATAAAATTGCAAAAATCAGTTGCTTAATATGATTCATGTTTAAATTGTTTTAAAGTTATAGCCACCAAAGCTTGTAAATTAATTTTTACCAGTTTTCTGCAGATTTTACTTTCACTATTATGAGCTAAATTTTCTAACCTACCGTTTAAAATTTATATGTGGTTATTCAATGTTTTCATTTCCTTTTTCTGGACAACCCATTTCATATGAATATAAACTGCGTACAAATGCAGTATTTCTTGGGGTTACACAGTCAGACCATACATAGATTACTCCTAAGGATAAGTAAGACAACTCTAATAATAATAAGTATTATTAAGTATTTTTATATAATACTTAATAATAATATATAATTAATTATATTATATATTATAATTATTATAATATGAATAATAACATATAATACTTAATATTTGTAATAAAATATAATTAATAATAATAAGTATTAATCTTAAATATTAATAATAAGTAAGATTAGATTATTATTATGTCACAGTAAGTAACAATGTGTTACTTATTATGACTTACAGAATTTTTATTTTTATGATTGCAAGTTGACAGCCCTGATAGTGTATTAACAAGAAATGCCTGTTAATGGGCATTGTAAGAACCCACAAAGTGACATTTTTCCACAAAAAATAAGTTTGACATAAATATTCAGTATTTAATGTTGCTTATATTTGGGTGCAGGTTATAATAACAAATCTTTGATGTCACAAAAGAATATCTGGCCAAAACATCCTCTTCTACAAGATTTAATAGACAAGCAAAGGGGAAATGACAATGAGGTAAGTTTCTTTACTTGCCTTTACTTTACTTTAATTCTTTATCTTGTTTGCCAAACGAGAAAATTATGATAAATTATTTCTTATCACATAAGATCTTTGTACTTTACAGGTTATAAAGTTTAAAGAGAAATTTGAGGAAACTCACAAAAAAGCTTTCGATTATTTTCTAATTTCTATTGTGTTTCTTATGGTCATACTGCTTTTCCTAAAGTAGTTTTTTCTTTAAAGAAAAAGTACTCAAAAAGAGTATAACTAGTTACACTAAATTTATTCTTTACTTTTTTGTGCACATATGAATTTGTAAACTAACATTTCTATTAAAAATAATTGGCATAAAAAGTTGTCTCTGTATTTCTCATTATTGGAAATAAGTCAGAAATTTGCATAATTAGCAATAATAATAGCTGCATCCGCAGGCCCGTATTTTGGATGTATAATGCCCCTGTGCAGTCATTAATTTTACGCCCCCTATTCCCTGAGCTAAACTTCAGTGTCGCTATTCGTTTACAGACTATGGACAATAAATTGTTTAATTACTTACTTCAATTTTAAACTGTATTATAGACAGTATTTAAACTTAACTGAATACACAATATATGAAACAAAGGTGCAAGTTAAACATTTATACATTATTCTGAAGACGATATATGGTAAACACATAGAAAATAATCACTACAGTTTAATAACCTCAGTTAAAAATATCACTGAAACATCCAATTTGGTCAGTCAAACGTATATGGTAGAAACACTGCAATTTGATACTAACCATTTTGTGAAACTTACCGAACTTAGAGAAATGACTTTCTTCTGACTTTTGCATTTTGTTACAACACAAATAAGCCACCCCAATACCAGGGAGAAAAAAGACGAATCTACTATATAAAAAATAATTTGAATAATAAAATGTTTAATATAAATGAAAATGAAATGACAATAACACGCCAAACGACGACTCGACCTAACCCAAGTGATTGACCAAACAAACAGGAAAACAAAGAAGAAGGGAAAAAACCAAAACCAAATAAGAACAAAGCCAATTGAAGGAAGTGAATGAATCCATACAACCAAATGAAATAAAACCAAACGAGAAGGGGAGAACCAAACTAAAATGAAACCAATGGAAATTGAAGGAGAAGAAGAAGAAAAAGGAAAATGAAACTAATTAAGTGTAAGGAAATGAAGTGAAACCAAGGGATAAGAAACACCACAAATATGTAAGGGAGAAACGGTACACTCAAGTATAATATTGGGAATAAAGCCAATGATTATCCAATATCAGAAATAAATATTATTATCAATTGAATAATTAATGTAACTGTTTTAACCAAAACCCAGTAAAGTAATATAATAAAAAGAAAAGTACACTAACCCAAGAATTAGAGTTAGATGTAATAAAACTCTATAGAAATATAACATTAGTAATACTATGTATAATATTTGTAAAGAAAGAAATAGTGAGAAAGTGACAAAGAGAAGTAATTATAGGGATTACCCACTAAGAAACACTTAATGTAAACAGTTAAAGAGTGCAATAGTGAAAGTGTGAAACCCCAAAATGGTTAGAAACCATATTTATGGTAATAAAACGCTTAATAATCAATAATAAACAATAATTGATTAATGGTGAATCAAATAATAATTAAGAATAAGGTTTTAATGATAGAATTAGATGTAAGCACTTCATAATGTGGAATAAACACTGAAGAGTGATGAGGAAACACTATGTGATTAAAAGTGAACCAAATTAATAATTAAAAATATATGGTTAATGATAATATTAAATGTAAACAATTAGTAATATGAAATGAACACTGGAAAGTGATGATGACGTTGTTAATTAAGAAAGGATTTTTAAGAGAATTAAGTTTAATTGTAAACGATTGTAATTAAAGGGGAGAATCCCATGAAAAGATAAACAGCTAGTGTTAACATGGATTGAAAGTAGAGTTTAATTAGGGAATAAGAAGTTAATAATGTAATAAATAAACACCCCAGATTGTAAGGGAAAACCAATTAAGTAAATTCAAAAGGTGTAATATTGCTTAACACCCAAAAAATAATAATTAATGAAATGAGTTGTAAACAAACTTTACTTAATAATTGTTGAATAATTGTGTAATTATATTTATGAATAGGATATGACTGAAGAAATTGTACAGAGCATACGCCTAGATGTTATGTTTTTAATTGATGAAGAATAGGGAGTGGTAGCCATATTGTTAACAAAGGCAAAATAGATAATTAAGAAGTTAAGACAATACAAATCTAATTACACTAGAAAATCAGTTAATGTAGAAAATAACAGAACCATACAAATGGGATAATAACAAAACAAAACACATTAGAATAAAATGAGACATCATTTATATAAATTCAGTAAATATGGTCAATGGCTACTAGTGCCTCTGAAATGCCTAACTGTCAAAACAAATAATTACAAATTGTATAAAATCCACAAGGAAAGTAACAAACCTAAGGTGAGTAACTAGCCAAGAATAATGTGTAAATCATTTTAAAAGAAAAATGTTACAATAAGAACTTAAATTAAAAGAAATATGTAATTAACAAATGTTAACATAATTGTACAAAAGTTAATATCTAATAGACCACAACCTTATGAGGTATTAATTTAATCTTTGAAAGGAAAGACAAACAGTAGTGATAATATTTAATACCCAGGAAGGAAGACAGAAGAATAAAATCAATCAGAAAATATACAGTAATTTTGAATAAAAAATTCAAATATGATAACAATGGTAATAAACCATGCCTTAGCCAATCAAAGGGTTTAGGTTACCATAGAAACGAGTCGTTATCACTAATTTTTCGTTAATTTTCTTTACTCGTATAATGACGCTTATGTAGTAGGGACGCAAGATTTTGTATGACATAAATTTTACTTTAAAATGTTAAAAAACTAATCAAAAGTCAAAAAATATATCAGTGAGAAGGAGATGAAGAGTAATAACATTTAACTGATGTCCAGGAACAATTTAAATGAAAATTAAAAGAAGAAATTCCCAAGACTAATCTGAAAAGGACGCCAGCAGCCTAAATCACTCAAAATTGATGAATTTTCCATTTCAAATGAACAATGATCTATCACAAACCTTCTGAACTGATAAGTATCATTTAAATACCCTAATTCCAGGAATAAAAGCACCTTAAATATTTCCCGAATCTATACAAACTCTCACTATGAATTGAAAATAATTTCTTTCAAGGATTAAATAAAATAAACTTACATAGAAAAACTTGTTAACTAAAAAATAACCTCGCACTAGATTGCGAACTTTTGAAACACATATTACTAATATTACTACACTGCAGAACAAATTGTAGCCACACATTATATTATTTAAGTATGAATAATGTACGGTAGTGTACTTTTTTATTGTAATCATATTTAGTGTTTTCCTTGTAATCAAAAGGACTCCAGATTTTGAACAATAATTGTAAACTATAAACCGCAGCCATTACTGCATCAGAATAACTTGTTTCAATATCGATTCGTCAACTGAGATAAAGCGTTTCATGTTTAATGTCGGAGCAAATTTATTAAATACCAAATAATAATATTATTGTCAAATTGCATAATTACCATTAAAGAAACAGTATAGAGTGTAACCATTGTTTTATTTCATAGGAAATTGTATTATATGTGTGCGTTAGCGAACTTACAGAAGGGACAACTAGCGCTTTCACTACCCGTTCGATACAGCAAGCTGTACAAAGGCGGGAACCGATTCGAATGCCCCGGCCGTCATGGCTGAAAACACCTTTTTAACACATTATTTCATAAATTTAATTGTTTTCAACAAACAATTTGGCACCACCCGGGATTCACAAACCCCTATGTAATTACAGGTAAGGTTTCCACTCGGTTGTACTGATAATTGTGACAACGCTACGGACTTCGTTAGCGGCAACCATTAATGTAACAACAAGGTGTGAGACGAACACACCACACTAATACATAAAATACCATATACACGTCTTTACAGAGACGACTCAAACTCTTCGTTACAATTTGCAAATGCATTTATCACTTCCTCAAAATCCAGACTGACGGTGATGTCTGATTCTATGGCGAGCACTCCAAGACTGACCAGTAGTTCTTGATTCTGTGCTGTCCGTAGATAGTTCTTGATTCGTTTTAAAACTGAAAATGACCTTTCACCACAACAGTTTGTTGCTGGAGTACAGTTGTAGATCTTGAGTGCAGTGTACACATTTGGGTAGACGTCACTAATTTTCTTCGAAGCCAACATTCTGCAGAGAAATGGAAGAGACGATAATTTGTTACCATCTTCTGTCTTCATAGATAACAGATACCTTTTCAAATTGATGCAGTCTTCACCAAAGCTGCTTTCTATGTCGGAATCATAAATGGCTCGAAGTTTCTCTGCAGCATCATAAATTTGAGGAGCTTCTAGTTTGGTGATATTTGAGAGAAATGAAAATATTAAATTATATTCTTTGTAGACATTAACTCTCTTCTGTAACTCAGTCTGGAGAGTTTGTATGATCTTGGAATATGAAATTTCCATTCGTCTCCAGAGATCTTGTCATGTTCCAAGTCATCTGATCCTAGTTCGTCTTCAGGACTTTCTGGTTCCGCTTCTGATTCAGATGATTCATCAAAAAATCACCTACGTTTAATTTGACGTTTTGGTCTTGAAATCTCAACAGCTGAAGAAGAAGGAGCTGATTCCAGACTCCTGATCTGATTAAGTTTCTTTTCAGCTGAATCTCTGTGATTGGGGAAACAGGTCTGGAGCTCAGTTAAATACACTGTAAGAGAGTCGTACATTTCAATAACAGTGGAAATGTCCATTTCCTGAGCTTGCAATTTTTTCATGACTTTGCCAAATTGTTGAAGAATAGAACCCCACACTGATGTCATGAATGCTACCTCAATGCTATTTAATTTCCTAAGAAGACCCTCAGCTTCACATCTACCTTTACCCGTTTCATTTTCTGAAATAGTTCTTAATGCAGAAACCACTGCTTTCCAATCTGCATCCAAGCTCTTGCAAGCATCCTCACGTGCACACCATCGAATTGTTGACAGTGATTTCAATGTCATAGTTACAGAATCAAAAAATGTTTCCAAGATATTCCATCTCCCTGTAGAATCTGCGAAGTAATTATATAAACTTTGCAATAACTCAAAAAACCGTACTGAAGCAATACAGCATTTCACTGCTTGTGAACCAACTAGATTCAGTGAGTGAGCTGCACATGGAATGAAGAAAACAAGAGGATTTCTTTCCTTGAGTCTTGCTTGCAAGCCAGAATATATTCCAGACATGTTGGCCGCATTGTCATATGATTGACCTCTACAGTTATCAACTTTCAGACCATGTTGTTCTAAAGAATTCATTAGTGCTTCAAAAAGCTTTTCTCCAGTATGGCCTGTAATTTTCATAAAACACAGAAATCTTTCAACTGAGAGCCCACAATCAGTTACATATCTAACAACTACACTTAACTGGTCATTATGAGATAAATCTGGCGTAGAATCTACTATGACTGAAAAATATTTAGAAGAAATAACTTCATTGCCTATTTTTTCAATCACTGACTTTCCCATAAGATGTATTAATTCTTCATAAGTTGCTGGTGACAAGTATGATGTAGATCCTTTTCCAGGATTACCGAACCATGCAATATGGTCAGCCAGAAAAGAATCGTACTCTGCAATTAATTCCAAACACATCATGAAATTTCAATTTTTCACAGAGCCAAACTTCTCTTCGTCTCCACGAAATGCTAAACCCCTAGAAGCTAGTTTTTTAACTACAGAAACAACTCTTTTTAGTACATTTCTCCAATATGTAACTTCATGTTCATGCTGGCTGAGCAATCTTTTGTCAATTCTGTTCATCTCATTTCCTCTACTTTTCAATTTTAACAAGCAGTCTCTGTGAGAAGCAGAATTTTCATGTTCGGCTATTCTCATGCCATGGCTCCAATCATTGAAACCAGATGTTGCAAACTGAGATGTACCACCGAATAATTTGCATGGGGCACAGAACAGTGATCCTTGGCTGGGAGAATAAACAAGATATTCACGGTTCATAATTTCCTCATTTACTAAAATCCTATGGAATAGTTTCTTGCTGCAAAACCGTTGTGTTCCATCAGCATATCGCCGCGAAGACTGTGAAAAGTCAGCGTCTTTGTTTTGATTTATACCATTTTTTATCAAATAATCCCGAGTGTGGTCAGTGTTTTCCCAATAGAATGGATCATTACTAGGAATAGACACTGCAAAATCCACTTCTGTAGAGAGCGTAGCTTGTTCCTGTACTTCGAGATTTTCGACTTCCACATTGTCTTTACTGTTTCCCACTATAATTTCACCCGAATTATCAGGCCTACACTGTTCACTTTTGTTTTCACCACTGAAATATGAGTCCAGTCGAGGTATTTTCTGCAATATTTTACTCTCCCTCTGTCTTTTTTCCTCAGCTTTCTTGCGATATGCAGCACCACTTAACCTAGATCGCCCATCCATACCGTCCCTAAGCTATTATATCTTAACGGAAAAATCTATAGAAATACTGTTTTGTAGAACATTTAAAACTGAATAATTCACTGTCAACAGTTAAAATACTCAGCGTATCGTATAAAATGCCTTGATTTTGAAAGTTAATAACAAGTTGGAACCACGTGGAACGATGAAACGCCAACTTAACTCTGAACTAATAACAACATACACACCAAAGAATATGCACACTACTGCATCTGCATAGGTGTACGAGCCACGAGTGTCTAGCCAGAGTAATTTCAATATAGGTGCTGCCATCTCGAAGAGAAGTGGTGCACTAATAGTACCATACTACTTTAATGCCAGAGCCAGAACGCTAATCTACTTCGGGCTTTATAATGATATGAAGCGATGTTTTTTTTTAACCAGCTATATTTGCCGACCTCAAAATTTTACCGTCCTGTGCACCTGCACATGTTGCACATGCCTAAATACGGCCCTGTGCATCCGACATTTTTTTGCTTTTCAGCATATGTTCATTTCCTATGGCAACCTAGCAAAAAAATAATTACTATCAAAATTACTGATTAACTTCAAGATATGTCAAATTTGGGTTATTTAATATACTTTTATGCCTGTAAGACAGTTTTGTATAATTTTTTGCTGTAGTACTTCGTGTGATAATGCACATTTCTTTGCAAAATAGGGCTATTGGTATATAAAAAACGATCAATTTTCAACTATTGTATGAAGTTTCTTGAATTTTTTGGTCTGTGACATGTCCAAGTATTATTAACAACTAAAACATACAATTCTGAAACACAAGGATTTTGGAATAAAATTTAAAAAATTTTCACCTTAGAGCCTTAAATAGTTTTTTTTGGGGGAGGTGGATTCTGTTGTGGAATGTAATGCTTTTATGTGTTCAATAATCCTTTGTTTGAAGCTGTGTCCTGCCTGGCATATGTAGAATTTATTAAATTCTGAGCAGTTTAATTTGTAAATGCCAGGTAAATCAATTTTGCAAATCCACCACAGAATCCACCTTTACAACCATCTCACTGTTGCAGACCACACATACACAAACATCAACAACATGGAAATTCTTTAAGTATACATGACAGGCCAGAAGTCAGACACACTCAAACAACTAGAAATATATAAACGCACAAAAACACATGGAAACAGCATCCTAAATGAACAGACACAATTTAAATCATATATATTATCTGAACACTTTACACAACAATGAACTTTCAGTCTACTGCACCATCACCAAATCAAACTGGACAGTGCTTGTAGCAGCAGCCTCTGATGAAGCTCACAATAAGCAAAAACTAGTTGAGGAAATAAGATAAACATTTTTACCCAAAATACTTGTGTTTTCCTTTGGAATTATGTATTTTAGTTGTCTATAAATTTTGTTACCTCCAAGTCAACTATTAGTCTCTCCAATATTTCAATTAAATTTTAAGATGTTAGCGTGTGCTAATTTATACTGAATATTAAGATTTTCGTCACCTTAAAACACAACTCACAACCCACTGCTCATAAAGTGGAAAGTTATACATGATTATAGCCACACTTTAACACAGATTTATACTTTACACTAAAACTTACATTTTTACTTATAAGTGCACTCTTATTGTACACTATTAACTTAAGCACTAGAAACCAATTAATTTCAAAAATAGGGTAGGCCTAATACAAAAATTTATCATAATTATAAACACAAGACAAATTGCCTACACAGAATCAGAATAAGCAGCTAATCAGGTCTGAGCATATAAATCGATAGTGTTACGTAATGTGGAACATTCTCATGCGTTTCTACAAGCTTCTCATCTAGCCCTGCCGGTTTGTGTTTCTGACAAGGCCACGCTGAAATATCCTCTAGAATTGTCGAGTGCTTGTTAATGGTTTTGAAAAAAAAAATAACAGAAAAGACAATTTTATCACATTTGTGTTTTAATTTTACCACTTAACAAATACAAAAATCACACAAATATCATAAACTCAAATCATCAATAAAGTGGCCAATACATAGTCCTATATAATAAAATTACACATACTTATAATAATGTTCCCTTTTCCTTCAAAACTTATTTTTCTGGTTTTCCTCTTGTGAACGTGCTTAGGATCATCCCTTTTCAGTATCCAGCAATAATCCACTGTCATGTTAGTGGTCCATCTTCCTTGATACTGCCTTTCCATTTCCTTTTGGTATATCTTGGCGAAATCTTTCACTTTGCTCCTTGCTGACTACCCCAAGATTTTCAGGAAAATAGTCAAGATGTGTATATAGAAAATTGACTTTTAGGCTCATTCTACATTCTGTGATCTTGAATTTTTTAAACATATCTTCTACAATATGTTTGTAGTCTGAGTCCTTTTGTTTCCCAGAAAACTGTTTGAAAGCTTTACAGGCTTGTTTTTCATTTTCCTTCACTTCTGTCTCAAAAATTTCATCCTCCATAATCTTTTTCTGACATTGGGCCTAACAAAAATTACCCTCCTTCAACTTTGCTTCAGATAAACCAAGAAATTGATTGCAAAGATATTTAAAACATTCCCCCCTTCTTTTCGCAATGCTTTAACAAATTCTTTTATCAGGCTTGATTTTGTATGAAGTGGTGGAAGTAAAACCTTTTGTGGCTCAACCAAACTTTCCCCTTCAGTGTTTTTGATTCTAGCCTCTAATGTTTTTCAAATCAGCCATTATTTCTTTGTATAATGTTGTTTTCTGTCAAGGCTATCACATTCACACAGGAAACAAGAATTTGGTGTAGCCACTCTGTTGACTGAGTAACAGAAATTACTTGTAAGTATCACAAATTGCCCATCCATAATCTGGATAGAAAAGTTTAGTAAGGATCAAATCAAGATTTTCATAGCATTCTTTTAAATGAACTGAATATCCAACAGCCATAGAAGCGTACTTACTTCCATTATATAAGAGTACTGCTTTGAGACTTCTTTTCAATGAATCAAAAAACGTCTCCAATCAACAACTTTGTATTTGATGTTGAGACTTATCATGAGTCTGGGCACATTTTTGCAGTAAACAAG
Organism: Magicicada septendecula; assembly: GCA_034769895.1. Classification (NCBI taxonomy): domain Eukaryota; kingdom Metazoa; phylum Arthropoda; class Insecta; order Hemiptera; family Cicadidae; genus Magicicada; species Magicicada septendecula. The sequence goes on from CM068368.1 coordinate 548,814,111, forward strand.
TTCATCCTCTTGAGAAAAAATGTAACAAACTCCTTTTCCCTGCTCTGAAACCAGTAAAAGGAGGTACCAGGAGGCAAACATTTTTTTTTTCCTTCAATCTGGAAAATAATACTTCCGCTGAATTATCCTACTTCTGCTTATCTAAGTCTCTAACTCAATCATTCAACTCTGACTGTTTGAAAAGTTATAGGTCATTGCTGCCATGTTCGTAGGTATCACTCCCAATACTGTCATCACTACCATTGTGTCATCTTTGGGGCACTGTTTCCAAATCTTCACAAGTATTGTCTAATGAATCTGGAGGGCAAGGAACAGGGTGTATGGTTGACTTAATGCTTTTGATCTTCACCTTGAAACCTTGTACATTACATGAACAAAGTAGTAGTCATCACAATGGTTCTTAAGTTAACTCCAAATCATTGGTATACCAAAACAAAAAGAATGTTTTTTGGGTTGTTTTATGGAACCAATGTCTCAGATCTTCCACACAAACTGAACAAACTTTGTGAGGGCCCCAAGGCGTGTCTTGATCCTCATCTTGATACCCAACTTCATACCAAAATAAGTGAAATACGCTTTTTTTTCACAAGTATAAAAAGTACAAAATATGAAAAGTTTCTTTGTTGTTTCCTTACTTATAATTGTCACAAATTTAGAAAAAAGACTGGTGAATTAACACAGCCTCTGGAAGCCACTGTCCTTAAAATTAACCCAATAACACATAAACTGTAATGGCAATAACTATGGGTAATAATGGCAAAGGAAAGGGATCCCACAACATCTAATTAGAGCTATACAGAATCTTTATGTGGAGAATAAAATCTTAATTGAAGCAAGGAATCCTAGAACAGTTCCTAGAGTTGGTCTGATCAATTGCGGAGTACAACAAGGATGTCCATTATCACCTTCTCTTTTTAATTTATATATTGACAATGTCATACAAAACTGGCAGATGTATCTTCCAAAGCATTTTATGATTGGCCACTCCACAATTGACACTTTCTTGTTTGCAGATGATCAGGCTAGTCTGTTGGCAAATCTGTATAATATTTACCATATTTCTTCTGTCGGGTGACTTCGTGTTGCATTCGATTGATTTACATGTTTCGAAACATATGTTTCGTCTTTAGAAATAAAAAATCACTCCTAGCGAGGTCATTAAATATTAAAATTGCAAATATTGAAAAACAATTCCACACATATCAGCATTACATGAGTGCGCACTCGAATCGGACTGATGCTGTATCCTGCTTCTTTAAATTTGTGGGCTATGTTTTCAGTTTGGTTATTGATACATGTTAATGTTATGAATTTGTTTTCTGTCTATGTCTTTTGTTTGTTTTTTGCAGAACTTTATTAATTATTGTTCTATTGTATCCATTGGCTTCTTCTAAACATTTGATTGTGTTTAATTGTATCAATTAAGGAATTGATAGTCTTTTTCTTATAGTGGGATGTTGTTTAGTCTGTGTATCATGGTTCTGTTGGCAGATAGTTTGTGTTGCATTGGGTGTTTGGAGGAGTCATGTATCAGTGTGTCAGTTGTAGTTGGTTTTCTATATATACTGAATTTGTGTATGTGTTCTGAAAAACAATAGGGTTCTGTGTGGTTCCATGACAAGGGTTGATGTCTTCAAAAGTTATAGTGAGAGATATCCCCAAATATATACATTGGCAGATAGACAGACAATTGCCAATGTTCGAGTTAAAACTGAGAACTACAATCAACCCATTTCTATAAAATACATTAACAAATTCAAGACATGTTTTTATATTCTTCTCTACCTGTATTAATGCCTATTAGATGGTGAATCCTTATATACCAAAGATACCATTTCTTTCTACCTGGAAAGCTTTATTGGACTGACAGCAAGTCAACTTAAATTTTAACTTTTTAAGACTTTGCCTGAAATATTCTCTTTCAGACTCGATAATTTTCCTTCAAAGGTCTTATTAAATTATTTTCAGATAGTCGGACTTTTCAATGCATAAATTTCATACTTCCCTATTCCTTGTTCCTTATTACTTATTGAACTGTCTGTAAAGGAGTCTACATTTTTAATGGGCTGTTTTTCTTTTGAAGCAGATTCTTTTCACATTCAGAACTAGATGATTATTTCTTTTAAATTTGTGTACACAGAAGATTCAGACATTCCTGTAGCTTTACTTATACTGGCAGCTACATTACAACTTAATTTGTATTCCTTTTTTTTTTATTCTACCATGATAAAAATAAACAATTTTCTGGCTTGAGATGTTAGAGATTTCCTAGAAGCTAACCTAGTGCTTGAAAATGATATAATTTATAAAACAACATTACTAGTACATTATGGCAACAATGAAATACTGTAGTAATAAATTATTCAAAACCACTTAAAGTACACAACACATAATAAGTACCTAATATTTAACAAAAATATCTCTTGTAAATGCTCTATATAACTTTCTATATAATCTATAATGATACTATATTCTATAATATTCTCCAACAACTGTCTATAGTGGTTCTATATATAACCATAAATCATTAATACAAATAATTAGTGGATCTGATTTTTTATGTATTTTGTAGCAGTTACTTCTTCTTTCACAATCTGCAGGTTGTTTTTGGATAAATGCCTATAGGTTAATTTAAAAAGATTATTTTTAGGACCTGCCTGGAAAAAAAAAGGAATTTTGTGAAGAAAAAGTTTGGAGAATACCTGACACTATGACATTATGAGTTCATGTTAGCAAGGAAACACTAATGGATATTCAGTTCATTTATTCTTAAAGAATTTATACATAATACATCAAACTACACATATCTATCCTAGGTAATCTGTCTTAAAGCCAGAGTTCGACTGTTCAGGACTATTCTGAAGAATCTGGTTGATTGTTTTGGTATTCTTGGTTTATCTGGATCTTCAAAATCAACATAGTGTAAACCAAAACGCTCACTGAAAATATAGAAATGACCTTCATTTAATATAACAGTAATTTAACTTCAAAAAGGGAGGAAAATGGGACTTTTTTATTTGTACCCCTATTATCTAAACATGCTTCTTAACAAAAAATGAAGTCTGTGTTATAAATATAAGTTTATTAAGTATAAGTTATTAAGTACCAGTATACTAATCAACTATTAAGCAGTTAAAGGTTTAAAGTATTATTACAATTGACATGAAACTTACGTGTACCCTCTGGTCCATTCAAAATTATCTATTAAACTCCAGACTGTGTAACCTATAACATTGCATCCATCTTCATATATAGCCATCAGCATTGCTTCCAAGTAGTCCTGTAAAAGGTAGCAATAATAAAAAATTATTAATATATGTTCAAAATATATTATATTATATTACATATAAAATAACTGAAAATTAATTACTACAGTTATCACTAAAAAGTGCAGTTTTTAAAAATATTGTTGGAAGTAAAAACAATATATGGTATGTAACAACAATTTTGAATGTTTTTCTACTATTTAGTAAAAAATTGACTCTTCATAATGTTAGTATATTACATAATTGATAATTATTTTAATCCTGTATCATTAACCTACATTATTTTCTACGATACAAGTCACATCTGAATCACAAAGTGATACAAGTACTGAATTACAAACCTTCAAAGTGAATTTACTATTAGATGAAGAGGTACGACATCTCTATGACTCAAGATTGAATGGAATTATATTGCAAATGCAGTCTGCCAACATAACACATGGTGGAAAAAAGAACTAAATTTAATGCAGAGACATATATTGCGTTTGTGGACCTCAAAAAAGCATTTGACAGGTAGGGTTGAGCAACATTATGGAGGATAATGCAGAGAAGAGTCTACCCTATTCACTTAATAAAGGTAATTAAAAGTTTGTATAATGGAACGGAGATGCAGGTAAAAACTAACAGATTATCAGAGCCCATTGGATTAACCCAAGGCATTCGGCAGGGTTGCAGTCTTTCTCCTGTTTTATTTAATATCTATATAGACGATGCCATTAGGAAATGGAAATTGGATGCCCCAAAGTATTATACTTGGGAAAAGGATTTTATTTAAATATTTTAATGTATGCATCTTGTATATAAATATCTTGTGATCATCCAAGATAATGAAAATGACCTCCAAAGGTCGTTGTTTTGTCTTATTATCATTTGAACAGATTACCATCAAAGCATTTCTTTATCTAAAACAAAAGTTATGACTTTTTCTGGGGAAAATCATATTAGAACAAAGATTGTTATATAGGACTCGCCAATAGAACAGGTGCCAGATTTCGAGTCTCTAGGGTGCGGCATTACAATCAGGATGATGTGATGGTACAATCATGGTACATTTTATAATTACCTAAAATATGGTAACGAGATCATAAATATTGTATTTTTCTATTTTTTGACATACCCAACCCAACCTCAAACACCCGATATCGAATCTACAGTGAGTGGACTATATCACAATATTTGCCAGGATTTGAACTAATTCGTAGCAGAATCTGTAAAATGTCATAAAAACAGTGTGCAGTTATTGCGATAAGCAAGCCAAGCCTTAATTACGTCAGAGGCTGAGAATGTGTTGACAACGACAAAACAGCGATGTCAACACGTTAGACAAAGAAAATGTGACGTCAGTACACCCCACTTCCGCAGAATTCAACAAGGAATTGTCGTCATTTAGCTGCAGCGACTGATCAGTGCCGGCCGGCCAAACCAATTCACTCCCGGGTGAATTTTAACTTTTTAGACCACTGTAGGTGGTTAATAAACTGTGTAAAACACCGTACAGTGCGTCGACTACAAAAATGTGACCGGTACGGGTACACGTAAAACTCGCGGTACTGGACGCGAAGTTTTACCGCCAGCTATAACAACCAGCAAAACGAAATTGGTGAGAACGTTCCTTTTACATTTTCAATCCTTTAATTATTTCCAAATACCAAATTTTAAATCAATTATTTAAAAAATCATTTAAATTTTTCATTATATTTAAAAGGAGCTCCACTATGCATAAAGTTGTACCATGAGAATGAAAGGGTGAGTGGTTGTGTGCGTGCGTAATTATTTCTAAGTGCTGGGTTGAGCAACACATATAACTATATATCTGTGTTGAATTAATATGAAATTTACTTTGAATTAATAAATGTATGTCTTATCCTATAACATGTATTAATGCAGCGTATATTCTTTGTATAATGTAAATTCATGTGGACAACGCCCATGGCGCAATATATCGATCAGAGATCTATGTCTATGTAATACTTATCAATGTTTAATATTAATAAATACTTTTATATGTTATTTGATGTGTCTTTATTTCAGGTAATTGGTTCCACTCAACTGGTACGTATTAACACGAATTCTGGCCCTAAAAGTAGATTTCGATCATGTTACTTTTACCTTAACAAACATGGCGCCCGAAAATTATTGACGTATAGACAAAATTTACATTTTCACCATAAGTAATAAAACAATAAATGTAATTGATTACATTTGTCGCCCGTAATAACAGGGACTCGACATAAAACTTAATTTTATGTGGAGTAATGCCTACCAGGAAAGTGGAATAGTTACCTGAAGTAATAGCGTAAGTACATGCACACGTGCGTAGAATAGGGTTAAATTCCTAGGTTATAAACATACATGTTTTAGCAAGATAAAATAACAAAATGAGTACAAGTGACGATATTGACATAAAAACCAGTACCACTGACATAACTTTAACTGGTGAAATGGATATGCAAATAAATCCCATTAGTCAGACTGACGGGGCAAATACGCCTGTGTCTGTCGAAATAACGCAAACTGACACATCCATTTCAACTAATTTAGACAGTAAATCAGATGAAAGTAACGCAATGATACAATTGTTATTAAAACTAGATAAAAAACTAGACGAACAGAAAAGAGATTATGATATTCAATTCAAAAATTTGAATGACAAATTTGATAGTTTTAACAGTAATTTCAATGAATTGAAAAATGATGAATGTACTCTAGATAATCTAAATAATACAGGTAGTAAGATTGTGGTGTTGGAAACGGATAAACATGATAATGAAAGTATAATGAATGATAATGAAATATTTGAATTTATGAAGTCAGAAAGAAAGTTGAGAGAAAGTATTTTAGTACAAGGAATGCAGGGGGTAGAATTTTCTTTTAATGTTGTATTAGGGGGTGAAGACAAGTCTTCATGTAATTGTTATAAGGATAAGAATGCCTTTAATTTATATTTGATAGACGATAGTTCTACAAATAAAGTTTCTTTATGTTTTTGTGTACCTAAGAAGAGGTGCAACAATTTTATGATAGGGGCCCCTGCATATCTGGAGAGAGAGAGTGTGACTTGGTGTTATGATGAGGCATATTTTGAGAGAAATAGGTATGGTGATAGTAAGTTAGAGTTGTTTGAAGTTGGGAGAAATTATACAGAATTAAGAGAGAGAGTGAGTAGAGAGAGAATTAATAATTATTGTAAGTACTTACCCTATATTGAAGCTGATATAGCAGCAGCAGGAGAGGATGTTATTAATGATGACTTTATAATTTACCTGGTTGTGACAGATAATACTAAAGGTGACAGGACCATAATCGATCGTGACAAATTATATGAGATAATGATATGGAGTGATCATATTGATTATAATAGTATTATGGAAAATTATAAAAAATTGAATAACCTTTACATTTATAATAATAAGATAAGGTATTTAATCAAAAATGATTTATATAGACCTAAGATTCGTTTGTTGTTTAATGATGGTGGATAGACTGTTATATTGTGAAATGAACATTAAATAATAATATGAAAAGTGGTTTTGAATTGGACTGTTATGGACTGATTTCGATTAATGACACAATAATGAAGTTGGAGTGTATATTTTTATTGTATTTATCCATGTATTTTGATGTGTATTATGTATTACAGGTACCCCAGTGTGTATTATTATATATTTTATATATATAACATGTTTAATAATAATATTTTAATTAATTACTAATGAATAATAATGAATGTTTAAATAAATAATTATATTTGAATTTTGAAAAGAGGTATTGTTATAAGTAGGTAGGAGAGGAATTTTATAAGAGAATTGTCAATGATTACAGTAAGTGTTTAAACAGGGATAGAGACTGGGTATAGATAAAATGCAGGTGAGTTATGCAATTAATGTAAATGGAGTTAGAAAGATAAGAATTTTAAGGAAATACAAAGAGAATTATTAAATAGTTAGGGACACAGTAGTTAGTGATTATTTGTAAAGAAGGTGTTTAAGTAAAGGTATAAACATATATTTATTGTTGATGAATTCTGTAGTGGGGGTGAGGTGATAAGGAGTAGCCAACCAATAGTGTTGTGGCAGGTAATAGATTAGTTTAAGGGAGTGTTTGCCGAATTATTTGGAAGGGCAAAATATTAGAGATGTATATAGCCAGTTAGGGAACACCCAACCCATTGCAAAGACGAGCGGTGCCATATGATTTAAATGAAAATAGTAATGGAGTATATAATTGAGATATTGGTGTCAATGATAGGTAAATTTGATGGTCAGTTAGAAGAAGGTGAGTGAAATTATATAATGAAGTATAGTGAATATAGGAGTTATCCAGACTAAACAATGATAGAAGGTGAAAGGTTAGGTAGTTAGGTAGATAGAAAATTCAGAGTATAGAGAAAGTAAGAAGTGAATTATGAATAATGAAATAATAATGTAATATGAATAGTAACAATAAGTTCAAAATGTATTTTATTATTATAAATAAATAAATTTGATGTTTAATTAATAACTGCAATGGTAAATTTTAATTTAAATACAACTTTTAAGTAAATTATACAAATGTTAATGCATATCTTAGATATGATTAAATATGATTGAGTATTTAAAATGTATTAACTGTATTATTAATATCAGTGTTAATTATTAATGTATTATGTATTTATTTGAAAACTTTTTAACATGATGTTATAATATGTGTAGGAAGAAAAAAAAAAAAAAATTTTTAAATGGCGTTAATAATATTTATCAGCCAAATAATTACCTGTTAATAATAAGAATAATAATAATAATAACAATAATAATAATTTTTTTGTTTTATCATGCACTAAGAGTATTCAATAAATAAATATATAGAGTTATTAATTCTTTTATAATTTGTTTTTCTCCAGATTTGGGAGATTGTAATGTGTAATTTTCTTATTATATTTTTAATTATATTTTATTCAATTTTGGTAACTATATTATACTAAGGTGCTTATGTTACAATTATAGTAATTGTAAAAGAATGAAGATAAATATTATCGATAGGAATCGAAACCATTTTTCAACTCAGGGTAGAAGTATTTGTTAATATGAAGAAGAGATATTCTTTTTAATTCTTGAAGATTATAATATATAATCTTATAATTTTATTAAGCGTATTAAAATATATTAAGCCAACCCAGTGCTTATTGGCACAAACCAGCACTTAGCTAAGGGGAACCAGATCAGTTGAGGATGGAGTGATTTACTAAGCCACTATTTTAATATTTATTATATATTGTTTCAGTGTTTGGTGGTGTGACAGCGGTCCTGAGCTGGCCAACGCGTCAGAGCAGGGGCGTTAAGAGCCTAAGTGGCCTTATGGTGTTGGGATCTCGTAGGAGAAGTCCAGTAAGGTCATCTAGGTACGGTCACCATCACCAGACCAAGGGTGAGTTGTTGTTATTTTTTATGTAAAATTGTAAGGGGGTTGTGGCGACTTGTCCTGGCTGATCCCTTTAGGAAGTATGAAAGGGTCAATGAAAGTTTGTGTGCTTCATCACACCATCTTTCATTGAGGGGGTTTTGTGATGGTACAATCATGGTACATTTTATAATTACCTAAAATATGGTAACGAGATCATAAATATTGTATTTTTCTATTTTTTGACATACCCAACCCAACCTCAAACACCCGATATCGAATCTACAGTGAGTGGACTATATCACAATATTTGCCAGGATTTGAACTAATTCGTAGCAGAATCTGTAAAATGTCATAAAAAAAGTGTGCAGTTATTGCGATAAGCAAGCCAAGCCTTAATTACGTCAGAGGCTGAGAATGTGTTGACAACGACAAAACGGCGATGTCAACACGTTAGACAAAGAAAATGTGACGTCAGTACACCCCACTTCCGCAGAATTCAACAAGGAATTGTCGTCATTTAGCTGCAGCGACTGATCAGTGCCGGCCGGCCAAACCAATTCACTCCCGGGTGAATTTTAACTTTTTAGACCACTGTAGGTGGTTAATAAACTGTGTAAAACACCGTACAGTGCGTCGACTACAAAAATGTGACCGGTACGGGTACACGTAAAACTCGCGGTACTGGACGCGAAGTTTTACCGCCAGCTATAACAACCAGCAAAACGAAATTGGTGAGAACGTTCCTTTTACATTTTCAATCCTTTAATTATTTCCAAATACCAAATTTTAAATCAATTATTTAAAAAATCATTTAAATTTTTCATTATATTTAAAAGGAGCTCCACTATGCATAAAGTTGTACCATGAGAATGAAAGGGTGAGTGGTTGTGTGCGTGCGTAATTATTTCTAAGTGCTGGGTTGAGCAACACATATAACTATATATCTGTGTTGAATTAATATGAAATTTACTTTGAATTAATAAATGTATGTCTTATCCTATAACATGTATTAATGCAGCGTATATTCTTTGTATAATGTAAATTCATGTGGACAACGCCCATGGCGCAATATATCGATCAGAGGTCTATGTCTATGTAATACTTATCAATGTTTAATATTAATAAATACTTTTATATGTTATTTGATGTGTCTTTATTTCAGGTAATTGGTTCCACTCAACTGGTACGTATTAACACGAATTCTGGCCCTAAAAGTAGATTTCGATCATGTTACTTTTACCTTAACAAACATGGCGCCCGAAAATTATTGACGTATAGACAAAATTTACATTTTCACCATAAGTAATAAAACAATAAATGTAATTGATTACAATGATAAGGAGGTTGAAAGCACAATTAGTCTCTTCCAGTTGCTTTGTGGGTGTATCATTAAACACTTAAAGAAGAAAACAAAAAAATAGATACAATTTAAGTGTTATAATGTAATGGCCATACCTCAACTACTGTATGGTAGTGAGACTTGGATTAGAAAAGCCAAAGAGATATCTAGAATATAAGGAGCGGAAATGAGGTTCTTGAGGACTGTAAAGGATTGTACCAGGAGGGATATTATCAGACATGATCAAATTAGAATTGAGCTAGGCATAGCTGAAAGCTTAAATGAAAAAATCTCCCGGTACTAAAAGGAGTGGCGGTTACATGTGGAGAGAATGGATCCAACTAGATTTTCAAGAAAAACCCTTTACTATCATCCAAGGGGGAAGAGAAGGTTGGGAAGACCCCATAAATGATGGTTGGATGAATTCCATTGAGACTGGAAGGGGCTGCTAGCCTAACCCATAAAGAATGATGACTACGACGACAAGTCATATCTTTCACAGTATAGACACTTTTTATTTTTAATTGATCTCTGAAAGGAATTACAATTTTGAAGTCCAAAGATGAGATTCATTTTGTCCACTCCTCTGTTAACAAGTTCTCTGCTAGCATTTTCATCATCCTGTGTCAAACCATTTTCCTTTTCTTGATTTCTATGAGGTTTCAAATTAATGTTTGGGGTAGTATTGCATGCACAATGCAAAAATGGTAATCTTAAGAGCTTTTGGTCAATATGATCATTGTGGCATTGAACGGTTACTTTTTTCATAACATGCCATCAGTTATGCTTTCAGTCACCACTTTGCTAAGAAGAAAAATTAAAAGATGTTAAAGGCAAGAAAGAAGAAAATAAGAAGTAGTTACTACATTTTAATCAAGTCATCTCAAAAATAATTCTTTTGTTTAACATGTTTCATTAACTTACACAGAAACAACTGAATGTATGTATATTTTTGAAAAATTCTGTATCACCATAATTGTGCTTTATTGCTTTGTATTTAATCTTAAACTCTTTATATTATTTTTCAACTAAATATTTACTCAAATGTAAAACAGAAAATATAGTAAACATTTAAAAAATGAAAATGCATATACTACAAAAATTAACAAAAATATATACCTTTGACTCTGTATACCATGGTGGTCATTCTTTATGCATGGCATCACCATACTCATGACCAGGTCTATGCTAGCTGGGAGACAGCATAATATAGATTATAGCTGGGAGACAACATGCTGTGTCATCATAATAGCTAACTGAATAGGGGCTTACTATTAACATTAATAAACCAGTGCATATAGTGACATGGAAAAAGCACATAAAGATTGGACCTGACAATATAAAGATTACACACACACACACACACACACGCGCGCACGCGCGCGCACGCAAACAAACAATGAAGTCAGAGCACACACGCAACTTCGATTTTTCAAACAACAGGGCTGTCACAAAGAACAAGACAGACAGCGCTCCTAGTGGCAGCCACTGACAGAGCTTGTAATAAGCAAAAACTGGTTCAGGCTATAAGGTAACCATTTTACATTTTTACCAATAAAAAACTTAGTATGATTAGATAAAACTTCCGGGCTGAGAGGCCGTGGTCGATTGCTTGATGTATTGGAGCTATACGTTTCGGCCGCACCACCGGTGGCCATCTTCAGTAGCTAAATTGTGTTCGAATAGATGACACGCCGAACACGTCCCCAATGAACTGGGAACAAGCAACAGTGAGTTACGGCTACGATGCCTCTATTTATAACTTTTTGGCCGCTTAAGGTGTATCACGCGGACCAATGAGAAGCCAGCTCGTCATTCTTGATTCTGATTGGCCATGGAAAATAAACCATGCCAGACACTATTTAAGGAGATGCTTTCCCCTCGGCGGTTCATAGTGACGGACGCATTCTTATGAATATGGAATGCGTCCATGAATATTTCCATCTCAAAAACGGTACATCTGAAATACAAGTTATGAAAGTGAACTACCGGTGTAGACGCTAAACCATCGGATGCAAGAGTTTGATGTGGTTTGAATATGTGCAAAGGACAGACGACGAGAGGTGGTCTAAACAAATAATCGAATGGACTCCTCTACACAGAAGACATTTACAAGCTGCCATGACTGTAGCAAGTCTCCAACACTGGCTAATATCTATATTGTTGACATAGTATAGAGTGGAAATTACGAGTGGATCCGGGAATAAAAATAAATAGTAGAACATACGAGCTGTATGTACATTGATGCTGTTTGCGTATGATCAAGTAATCAACACGCACTGTGCAGAACAATGACTGCGAGCTCTAAAGATCGATATTCCAGTTACAGCAAGTCTGTTCAAATTACAAAATTAGAATGTTTGCGCAGAAGACAAGAATTACGGCATTTGTGAGCAAATACCCCTTGCGATTGTATTTGATAACAATAGAGTAGATGTCACATTTCCGCTATCTTGGCTGTGACAAGACTTATTATGTGGATTATGATGTTGGATAATCATTATCATATGTGACACAATTCGTCGAATGTTATCGAGGAAAACAAAGAAACTTTTGTAATTGACTAAAATTTTGTAAGGTAATGGCTGTGTGAATATTGTTGCATGGTTCTGAAACTTGAGTTCCGGCAAAAAAACATCCGAGTAGGATACAAGCATCGGAGACGAGATTCTTGTGATCTGTTAAAGCCTGAGCACGAAGAAAAATACTCTACAATGAAGTAATGAAGACTTTGCAAAGAGTTGAACATTTTTAATATCCAAGATCGTATTGTAAAAAAAAACTCTCGTTGTAGAAAACATGTCTCGATAGATTGCTCATCTCAATAGGATTATGCAAAAAATACAAATATGGACCATTTTGTGGAAAGGAAATAAAGAATATAAAACTATAAAGAGACAACATGATTTGAAAACTTCTGTAAAGAACAGAATGTAAAATATAAAATTAAAAATAGATCAACAAATTTGTATATCGTGCTGCAGAAACTGAAACCCCCCCTTTTATTTTTCTAAGTTTTGTAATTTTTTTGAATTTTATTTAATTTTATTTTTATTAAGTTTATTTTATTTTTATTTTCCTTAGTGACTTTTCACATTTATGTAGGATATCTAAATTATCACCAATACTCTTTATGTTATGGTCATGTAAGCTTAAATGTTCTGCAAATGTAGATCTTCTTACAGTTGACTTGAAGCTTGGGATATGTTCTTTATAACGTAATTTGAAGGAACGATCCGTTTGTCCTATGTAGAACTGTGTGCAATCCGAACAATTAAGTCTTGTAATGGGGCGAATTAGAAGGTTTTTTTTATTTTTTATTAATTTTGGCTCTGATCTAAGTAAAATTGTACAATTTACTTCATATATGCGTCCAGTCCTTGGTTGAATCTAACTCGCAGTCTAAACAATGGAGCAGTACGCAATAGCTGTTATGAAATATTAATAAAGGAATGTCATGTTGTCGACTGTCACGATTCTAAGAACTTTGCGTCTGTGTGACATCAACTGCACAAACACCAACATCTGCGGAGCGCATAACTTTACATAAATGAAAGTAAAGGCAGTGAAAATATCGTCGACATACAGCACACGTAAATCCTGTGTGCCAGGACAGCCACTAAAAACTTCATCAGCAAAGGCTGTGAACGGCGATGAAATTTGTTAGTAGGCAAGGCAGTGATGCCTGACCACCTGTAACATCGTCACAAAAAAGTGCATCCCAGTCGACTAACAATATCGGCCACGCGTGGTCAAACTAAATTTATCTGTCCGGACAATTTTAAAAGTCGGCCGACCATAACAGTATGTATAAATAAATAGTGTAAAATCAAAGTAAAGTAGTCTCAATCAGTAACTAAGTGCGGTTTCCGAAATCAGTGGAACAATATTTTTTATCAAGAAGGGAATAGTGTGTGCGACGCGCCATGCAGTCAACGGGGACGCTACGGTAAACTGTAAAATGTATCTAAATCAAAATTGTTATGATCACATATAAAAGGGGGACTTAAAGTAATTATATAAAAGGGGGTTTTTGTGTGAATGAGTGGATGGGCAAGCTGGGTCGCTTTATTATGGTCATAAATATATATTAGTATAAGTTACAATGGTAAACTGAAATTTTATGTTACATCTATTTTTTTTTTTAAAGAAAGAAAGAGTTGCAATAATATGTGAATTAAAGTAGAAGGAGGAGTGAGTGGTGTATTTAAAGAAAGTAAAAAATGCAATTAAATTAGATTTGTTTCAATTGAGAAGCGAGTTGAGTACGTTATTCAGATAACCTGAAGGTCATATTTGTATTTCCCAGTTTCGTGCAACGGACCTTGGCGTAAGAGGTAAGATATAAAATTAATAAAAATTTAATAATTAAAGGTAATAAAAATATGATAATACAATTGGCGCTGCGAACAGAGACTCGCTTTGTAAAATAATTATAAATCGGCACCTAAAAGCGAATACAAGTATGGTTGAAGGTTGAATAACGATACGGAAAAATTACGTAAAGTATGCAAGACAATGAGTTAAGATTAGAGTAAATATAAGATGTTGTAGAAATAAGTCTAAGAGCAGTATAGGTAAATAAAGAAAAGTAGTAAATTTACAATATAGATATGGCAGGTAATAATGAGAATGTCAGCGTAACTGATATCGAAAGCGAAAGCCAAATAAATATCGAATTAAGCGAAACAGAATCAAAAATTATGGATGAAGGAATTCATTCAATGCCAATTCAGAATAAAAAACCTGATGATAATGATATGATGAAATACTTATGTAGCATGGTGTGTAGCATGAAAGAGAGTTCAGAAAAGCAACATGCAATGTTAGAGATAAAATTTAACGAAATAAAGAGTGATTCTGACGCTAAATTCAATATCCAGAATAACAAATTTAACGAATTAAATAATCGTTTAGACAGTAACGACATAACATTGAATTAAATGAAAAGTGACTTTAACTGTAAATTAGAAGTACAGAATAACAAATTGAATGAAATTAAGACCGAAATTAAAAGTGAATTTAATTGTAAATTTGATGTACTTAAATTTGACATTGATGAAGTAAAAATAAAATGCGAAAATAGTTGTAACGAACTGAAACAAGATATTGAGAGAATAGTAGAGTCAGTAGGAGAACAGAGTAAAAGTAAGAATAATAATGATAATAAAAAATTAACAAATGATGACAATAATGTCGAAAATGAGAATATAATTAAAAATGTGGTAGTAGAGAGTAAGATAACAAATGTTAACAATGATATTGAAAGTGGTAATGTAATTGAAAAGGTGGTATCAGAGAGTGAAACGTTGAAAATAGATAGTGAAACAGTGAGTGAGAGAGAGAAAGTGATATGTTGTAACGAGGTAGTAATTAGTGTTGATGAATTAGAAAAAGAATGGAAAGAAAGAGTACCTGAATGTGTAGGGCAGAGGGTAAATTTTCCCCTTATTTGTGATGAACCAAGGTGTTCAAAAATTTAATGAAAGGTAATTAAATAAATTAAAAAGATAATTTTTGATAATGACTTTAAATCTATGTTGATCTGAATTTTGATTGTAATGATAAAATAAATAATTGATAAAAAACATAATGATTAAAATATTCATTTAAAATTGAAAACTGAAGGAAATTTTGTATGGAAATAATAAAAAATGTTCAGGCTAAGATAATGTATGGGAAAATAAGATATTCATATAACTATTCATGTAAACTTTTACAATGGACAATTTATATTTTATGTTTTAACTGTAGATTCCCCACCTAAGTGCGGTCATGACCTCACCGGATCATGGCCGTGAAAGTAGTTAATTGTGGCAAATCATGAATTTTACTTGATATAACCGGCTTGTGGTTTGTTTTATTTTGCTAACCCGGTGGTTTGTTAGATTTAGTAGGGGGGTTGTTTTTTGGGGGAATCTACCAAATTTTGGAACAGGGCTATTTTCACCCAGATAGGGGTGGTAGTCCATTAGGGGTGTATAAATCAAGAATAGTAGGTATAATGCTGAATTTTATTGTAACGCTGAAGCAAGGATGGGGGTGGAATGAAAGAAAAAATGTCCACCCCTTCCGCATCAGTCCTTGTGAAAGCAACTAGATGCTACAGTCTAGGGGGGGTAATAGTGAGTGTGGATGGGCGGTGACCCAGTTACAGGTCATGAGGGAGATGTGGTTTACGGCTATGATGAGGCTGGAAAAGGCCAAGAAGCCTAGTGCAGAACACATTAATATGTAACGGGTATCAGGGGTTAAGGGATTAAAAGGGGGGTAGAAGAAGAAAAAAAAAAAAAAAAAAAAGTTTTTAGTGCCTGCCATCAAATTGATGTTTTTATTAATTCTGATTGTATTATTGTTTATGCGTATTAATAGTGCTATTGAATTATATTGTTCAGGATATATGTATAATCAAATGTTAGGATAAGGCAGTTCATGTTTTAATTAAATATTCAATTTATTTGTTTTTCTAATTAGTAATAATAACAAAGAGATTTAATCCATTCAGATAAGAGATTTTGTTTTGTTTTGATACAATCTGATTTTGAACTTAAATTTTAAAGGATGAGTTTGTTTAGAAAATATTATAGGTGTATGTATGCGCCCAGTATTTACCAAAGGCGACCCAGTTTGCATGTAAGGGGGAACATATCGGTGGAGGATCTGGCATGATCTAAGCCAGGGATTGAGGAGTTTTGGGATAGCATGATAGAAGGTGAGGTGCGCTGTGGTGCGTGTCTGTTCGATTTTTCGGTGTTGGGATCTCTTACAGAGAAGTCCAGTGATCTCGTTCAGATGCGTCCATAGTCGCCGAACCAGGGGGGTAGTTTACCCATGATGTATAAGAACAAATGGGGGGTTGTTGGCACCATATCCTCACCAGTCCTCTTAGGGGTTAGCAATGAGATTTCTTCTGTTTCGACAGAAGATTTCTCATTGGGGGGGGTATTGTAATGGGGCGAATTAGAAGGTTTTTTTATTTTTTATTAATTTTGGCTCTGATCTAAGTAAAATTGTTCAATTTACTTCATATATGCGTCCAGTCCTTGGTTGAATCTAACTCGCAGTCTAAACAATGGAGCAGTACGCAATAGCTGTTATGAAATATTAATAAAGGAATGTCATGTTGTCGACTGTCACGATTCTAAGAACTTTGCGTCTGTGTGACGTCCACTCACAAATGCACAAACACCAACATCTGCGGAGCGCATAACTTTACATAAACGGAAGTAAAGGCAGTGAAAATATCGTCGACATACAGCACACGTAAATCCTGTGTGCCAGGTACAGCCACTAAAAACTTCATCAGCAAAGGCTGTGAACGGCGATGAAATTTGTTAGTAGGCAAGGCAAAGTGACCGACGATTTAGCTTTTCAGAAGATAATTTTGAAAAATACATTATTGTTAATTTTAACAAAGTGTTAAGCTAAACTTTTTATTATTAATATTAACAAAATGTTAAGCTAAAAAGCCTGAATATAAACTTAATAGTAAGTTAAAACGTAAATTCGTATTTATTAAAAATAGTTTTAGTAACTTTATTTGGACTTTTGGACAAACGAAGTTTAGTAAACTTTAATTCAACAGCCATCTATTATAAACAGGAATAAAAGTAAAATCTGAGAATATATACCTAAGAACGTGGCAAGTGGTAACGATTGGTATTTGTTGTTTTTTACACAAAATTATTCTCCTCTTACTATGGTCTGAATCAGTAAGTTTCAAGATGAAAACTATTATTTACATATTTTTAAGGACGTGGGACCAATGTCATGTTAGTTTAACTCAATTTTATGATTTGCATTGTATTTTGGACAATCTACAATTTTTACTGCACGATTTTGCACGATTTCAAGTTTTTATTGCACGAAAATCCGGGCTTTAATAATGGCAATTGGAGATGCTTAAAAAATATATGAATACTATTACAAATAATTTGCAATTCACATTAGAGATGGAAATGAATAATAAAATTAATTTTTTAGATTTAACTTTAACAAAAATAAATAATAAAATTAACTATAATATTTACAGAAAACCAACAATCACAGATCATGCTATTCACGCCTCATTTTATCACCCTATTTCACATAAAATGGCATTTTTTAATTGTAGGATTCATAGATTGCTGGCATTGCCCCTACCTACGGAAGATTATAAAAATGAACTAGACATTATCAAACACATAGCGATAGCCAATGGGTACAAAAGTCATATAGTAGATAGAGTAATTAATAAAAAACAAAATAAACCAATAAATATTTGTGTATCCAAAGAAAAAGTAAACAAATATATTGCAATAGAATATGGTGAAATTCTACATCATATTTTAAAAAACCAATTAAAAAAGCAAAATATTACTTTGGCTTCAAAGACGAATAATAAGCTTGAGAAAAAACTTACATTTACAAACAAAAATATACCCTCCGATATATTTGACGGTACTGGTGTATATAGACTTAATTGTTCGGATTGCACACAGTTCTACATAGGACAAATGGGTCGTTCCTTCAAATTACGTTATAAAGAACACATCCCAAGCTCCAAGTCAAATGTAAGAAGATCTACATTTGCAGAACATTTACGCTTACATGACCATAACATAAAGAGTATTGGTGATAATTTAGATATCCTACATAAATGTAAAAAGTCACTAAGGCTAGACACCCTCGAACGGTTCGAAATATATAAAGCTAAAAAGGAGGATCACAATCGTGTCCTAAACGAAAAAGCAATACATACAAATAATATTTTGTTTAATAGAATCGATCATATAGAACGAGAAATCGGCTACATCAGATCGATAAAATTGAACGAAGGTCAAGCCGGTATTGATTAGTTTTACCGTGGGAGCGTTCCTGTGCAGGTTCGTTACGGCCGCATGTTGCTTTTATTTCGTTGTTATTTTGTTTTAATATGTGTTATTTATTATTTTTGTACAATGTATATGTTGTTTTTTAATATTTGACGAGATGAATATACATCGATTAATGTTTTAACCTTAATCATATTGGATCTGATGATGACACCATTGGTGTCGAAACTCGAGTAATCCCGTACAGGCAGTCCCCGTTATACGCGGTCCCCCTTTACGCGATTTCGCTTTTACGTGGTTTAAAAAAAAAAATTTTTTTTCTTGAAGGGTTTTGTATTTGAGTTGAGTTGCGCCAAAGCGGTGATTGTTTGAAGTGTACAGTTAGTAATGGAGGGGCGGTGACGCGCTGTTCTCTCTCCTCAAGGTCAGTGGTCTCTTACCGTTTGCCTCTCCTCACCCCTACTTTCTCTGTCATTGTCTGTGTTTGTCTATTTTTACAACGTAGTCAGTCACCTCTCGCTATCGATCGCTGTCAGTAGCACTGCGCTGTGTACCTCGTCTAGCAATTATTTCCTGTTCACATTTCATTGAGTGGTGAGTGTGACATTTCATTCAGTGTTGTAGAGTTATTGAAAATGTCACAAAAACGCAAGGAACATTCAAGTGCGAGTACTAAAAAACGTGCGAGAAATTCTCTTTCATTGGAGATTAAACTGGAAGTTTCAAAACGTATCGATAAAGGCGAACGTGTTGTCGATATTCAGCGAGTAATGGGTCTTTCAGAGTCGTCTATAAGGACGATCCGATTAAACGCAGACGCAATTCGTAAAAGTGTTGAATCTTGTACGAATTTAAGTGTCGCAAGAGTAGCTACATCGAGATCAGATGCAATGGAAAAAATGGAAAAGCTTTTGCCTACCTGGATTGAATACCACAACCAGCGGAATGCACCTATTTCTATGGCAATCATTCAAGAAAAAGCTAAAAGTCTTTATGCAGAATTAACACAAGACAATGAAAATCCACCAACATTTAATGCTAGTAGAGGTTGGTTCAACCGTTTTAAGGCTCGCAACGCTTTTCACAGATTAAAAGTTACGGGCGAGGTTGCTTCTGCTGATAATGAAGGAGCTGATGAATTCAGAGAAACTACATTTAAAAATATTATTGCAGAAGGTGGTTATATGGCAAAGCAAGTTTTCAATTTAGATGAGACTGGCCTATATTGGAAAAGAATGCCAAGCAGAACTTTTATTTCTATTGAAGAAAAAACTGCACCTGGTTTCAAAGGTGCTAAAGACCGTTGCACATTGCTTTTTGGGGGCAACGCCTTTGGCGATTGCAATTTAAAACCATTGATGATTTATCAATCAGAAACACCCAGAGCACTTAAAGGTTATGATAAAAGTAAACTGCCTGTGGTTTGGAAATCTAGTAAGAAAGGTTGGATGACAGGAAAAATATTTTATGATTATGTTTCACAAGAGCTTCAAGAGGAACTAAAACGCAACTGTGAAAAGGAAAACATTTGAGTTTAAGGTTTTGATTCTTTTGGATAATGTGTCGAGCCATCCCTCAGAAATATGTGAGGTGAATGAAAGCATCAAGGTTGTGTTTCTCCCCCCTAACACTACTTCCATATTGCAGCCTATGGACCAAGGCGTAATTTCAGCGTTCAAAGCCAACTACCTTAAGGAGACACTCTCACAACTCATAAACTCATGTGATGCTAATGACCAGCTTTCAATTAATGAATTCTGGAAACAGTTCAATATTAAGATGGCTATTGAAATCATAGATAAATGTTGGAAAGGACTGACACTTCACTGTATGAACAGGGTGTGGAAAAAACTATGGCCTCAGGTTACGGTGGAATCAATCAACAACAGTGAAGAAATTGATGGTGTCTCTCAAACGACCAAAGACATAGTGAACTTGACTCACCAAGTTGGATTCACTGATGTTGACGAGGAAGATGTTTCTGCGCTTCTACAAGAAGAATATGATCTGAGCAACGAGGACCTGCTGTCCATGGAAGACGAAAATTGTGTGGAAGTGTCCGAGGAAGATGAAGAACCTGAATGTGTTAAAGTGTTAACCGGTAAAGGAATGTCAGAGGCTTTCCAAATGATCAATAATGCTTTAAGCTACTTTGAGAACAATGATCCCGATGAAACAAGAAGTGGAAAAGTTAAAAGAGAAGTTGAACATGTTATAAAGTGCTACCGTGAACTGTATAACTCGAAGTTAAAATCCTCAACTCAACTGTCCATAAAAAACTTTTTTTCACAAAGCAGTGTTGTGTCAAATGAACAGGAAACAAGCTCTTCTGAGTCTACAGAAAATGTTGGTCACGAGTAATAATCTTAAATGTAAGTAAAAAACTGAATTTGTTTCAAAATAATTTACAGTAATTTTAATTTGGTAAAAGCTATTGTACTGTATAACTTTTTTATTTTTATAACCTCTTACTGTATCTTTATTTAACATAATTTACTCAATTTATATGTGTGATACAGTACTATACAAATTTTTCATTTGCTGTATTGTTTATACTGATTTTGTTGTGTATTTCGTCAATAAATAAAATTAATTTCAATAACAAAACCGTTTGTTTTAATTACTAAAATCCTTTTTAACGTAAGCCTACTTGATCAATATCAATAGTAAGCTGTATGACATTTATTTGCCGCTATCGAGTCAGTCTATAAATAGTCCCCGTTATACACGGTTTTGCTTTACACGGCACTTTGCCGGAACGCATCCACCACATATAACGGGGACTACCTGTATAGGATTCTGAGAAACGTTGACAGAAGGTAATTAACCTATTTTATAGTTTATGTATAACGGTTTTTAGTTAACAGGTTGTGTGAGTTAGACGTGTGAGAAAATACAAGTAAGTTCACAGTGAAAGTACCAACAATACTAATAAATATTATATTATAGTAGTGAACAAAGAAGTGATGAACATTCAAAATAGTATAAATTCTGAAGTTTGTTTAGAATATATTTTGCTTGTCTTTAGTGTTCAGTTAATAAGATATTTTCAAAACTGATTTATTAATACTATCTGTAACGTCTTCTCTATACATATAAGGATGGTGGGTTAAATAACTACACTATATGAATTGTATATACGGACCGTGGTCGTTGTAGTATTATCCTGGGTCTCTATTACAACTCGGAAACCCACTGAAATTAAGACTGTTCAAAATAACATGAGAGTATTAGGTTGGTCCTGATTGGTTGAGATTAATACTACTGCGAGCCACGGCCATGCTTTATTGTATCATAGATCATCATTAATACATATACAATATTATTATAGACAACACAAATATAGAATACATATATATATATATATATATATATAATATTATTATATATAACACCTTCCTACCAAATTTAGAACAAATTGAAAATTACATTGAGTTAAGTTAATGTTCAATTCCAAGTAGGATACATACTGAATGAAATAACCCTTAGCACAATAAAGTAATAAACAACATAATTATTCACCACGACAATAACATGATAGCAATAGCACAAAATGATAACAATAAGTAATTACAGATCCAGTCTGTCAATTGGCTTACGAGCTCTGTGTGAGCGTCTAACAACAAAAGGTGAAGGAGCTTTGCTTACATTGTTAGCTGATCGGTTGATAGGTCGAGTTGGAGAGGGGTTAGGAGAGCGAACAGCTGTGAGCGAATGTCGTAAGGGACGAGGAGTGACGTCAGCGGATCTATGATTGGTAGGTGTGCGGGGTGAGGCTGCATGAGCAGAAGGACCATCAGCTGACTGACTAGGATAGTCAATTTCCAGCTGCTCGCCGACATCCCTTGTCTAATTATTTACAACTAAGCCTACTCCACCCGTATCTGTAGCAACTATTTGGTCTATGTGCCTTTTCCACAATATACCAATACTTATTTTTACTATGTACATGACATCGCTAAGTTGTTTTATCACAATGCCTTCAACCCATTTATTTTTTGAACGATAATCCCTTACTAAAACAGATTGGTTTAAGTACAAATACCTAGTTTTATTACCTCTAAAGTAAGATTTCTGTTTTTCTTGTTTTTGTGCTACAGTATTGCTGAGACTGGGTCTCAACAAATCAAACCTGGTTCTTAAATTTCTGCCAAACATTAATTTAGCCGGCGTCTCGTTAGTGGTTACATGAATTGAGTTGCGATAATCGAATAGAATTCGACTTAGCGCTACTGATACATTTACACTATCTCTAAATGCACCTCGTAATTTGTATTTAATATATTTCACTGAGTTCTCAGCCTGCCCGTTTGACTGTGGATGATACGGTGCAGACGTTTTGTGTTTTATACCATTGTTTCCCAGGAACCTTTGAAATTCAGCAGAATTAAATGGCGGGCCATTATCACTGACAACCACCAGGGGCAAACCAAACCTTGCAAATAATGACCTTAAATTGTCAATTGCCAGATGGGCCGCAGTTGAGGCCGTTTCGAAAACCTCAAGCCACTTAGAATGAGCATCAATTATTATTAAATACATTTTTCCTTTGATTGGACCGAGAAAATCTAAATGTAGACGCTCCCATGGTTTTCTGGGATAATGCCATACATGTAATTCTGCTTTTGCTGGTCTGGGTCATTCCATAAGGCAAGAAGAGCAACTGTTTGCAATACTCTCAATGTCTGAATCAATATTTGGCCAATAAACATAACTACGGGCAACACCCTTCATCTTAACAATACCCATGTGAGAGACATGAAGCTCTTTTAAAATTAATTCCTGAAGGGATTTAGGCACTACAACCCGATATCCCCACATAATTACACCCATTTCCACAGTTAGCTCGTCTCGTCTTTGATAGAACGCCTGAAGATCCCTATCTTCCCCTGACAGGAAGTTAGGCCAACCATACATAACAAAGTTGTACACTTTTTTTAACAGTTTGTCTTTTTGTGTCTCTACTTTTACTTGCTCACAATCGATAGGAACTGAACTTTCTTTAATACAATGCAAATACGTCCCTACCCAAGCTAACTCGTCATTTGTTACATCTTTGTGCTTTACATTTAAAGGTAGGCGCGACAGTGCATCGGCGCTATTTTCCTCGGACTTGACATATTTTATGTCAAAGGTATACCCTGATAAAAACAAAGCATAGCGCTGTAGTCTGCCTGCTGCAAACACTGGAATACCCTTTCTAGACCCAAAAATACTTAGTAACGGCTTGTGATCACATTTGATAGTAAAATGTCTACCATACAAGTATTGATGATACTTTGTGACACCAAAAACTATGGCTGTTGCCTCCTTGTCAATTTGAGAATAGTTGCGCTCAGCGAGTGAGAGCGTACGAGAAGCAAATGAAACAGGACACTCAGCGCCCTCAGAATCTATGATACTTAATACACAACCTAGCCCTGTTGAGCTTGCATCCACCGTTAGTACGGCTGGCGCATTGGGGTCATAATGAGCCAATATTGGTGCTGTTGTGAGCAACTCTTTGACTTTATTAAAGGCTTTCATACAATTTTCATCGAAAACAAAAGGTACGCCCTTCCTCAAAAGATTGTACATAGGACTCATAATACCGCTTAAATTTTGTACAAATTTACCATAATATTGCACTAGCCCTGCGAAGGCTTTTACTTGAGTTACATTTTGAGGAACAGGCGCTTCAATGATTGCTTTAACCTTAGACTTGCAAGCATGTAAACCATTTTTATCTATAATGAACCCGAGATACTCTAATTGTTTTGCAAAAAAGTCACACTTTTCTTCCTTAACTGTAAAACCGTTTGAGGAAAGTCGCTTACATACTTCTCTAAGTCTCCTAACATGAGTTTCCTTGTCAGGTGCGGAAATCAAGATATCATCTAAAAAAGATACTACCCCTGGCAAACCTTGCAAAGTTTGGTCAATTTTTTTTTTTAAAATACTAGGCCCACTATTTATACCATATGGCAACCGCTTATAGGAGAACAACCCCTTATGAGTAGATATAGTACATAGTTTTTGTGACTCTTGATCTAACTTAAGTTGCATGTAGGCTTGGCTTAAATCTATTTTGCTAAATCTATTACCCTTTTGCAATTCCGTAAATAACTCCTCGATTCTAGGTAACGGATAACGTTCTATTTCTAGATTCTTGTTTAAGCCTCTATAATCACCACAAATACGAATGGATCCACATTTTTTTAAAACAGCTACAATAGGAGTTGCATACTCGCTACTAGTTATTGGACACAAAACATCAGCATCAACTAAGCGTTGAAGTTCAGTCTCTACCTTGGCCTTCAGAGTAAAAGGCAAAGGCCTTGGTTTACAATATTTTGGTATTGCGTTTTCTTTTAGTTTAAGTTTAATTGGGTCACCCTTGTATTCGCCCAGTTGATCGGCAAAAACCTCAGGAAAGTCTTGAATTAATTTTTTTACACTGGTTTCAATGAATGTTTTGTCATTTTCCGCAGTTGACTTAGGGTTAGTTAGCCCAAACAAGTTAGGTTGAAATGAAATTTCGACCCCTAACGCTTGAAGCCAATCACGCCCCATGAGAGGGTGAGCACCCTTTTCAATGACATACAAATCTAGTTTAGTTTGAACATTTTTGTAGGCTACTGAGACACCTAACCTACCTATAGGCACAATGGGGTCGTTAGTATACGAGCTAAGGGACAGATTAGTTGGTAACAATTTCAGTGAATTTAAATTAGTGTTATAAAAGTCCTGGTTACATACACTTACACTAGCCCCAGTATCTACTTCCATAGCTATATTTTTCCCTTCAATGTTCACTTCTACTTTAATAGGGTCAACTCTTAAGGAGTTTAGGCTAGTTAACTTAGGCTTATCACTAGGCCTATCCCTGAAAACAATTGTTTTAATTTCATATAGGTTAGCAACACCGTCTAGGTTTTCATCAGTACCTTCGAATGTCTCTACAGGTTGAGAATCCACCCCTACATAGTTATGTTTGTTGCCCTTCTTATAACTACTATGAAATGTTATGGATTTACCTTCAGACTGGTGGGATCTACATACAGAAGCAATATGATTTTTCTTTCCACAATTGTTGCACACACAACCGCGTAAATGGCACTCTTTAGAGACATGCCTACTTTACCACAACAAAAACACTTTACTTGTTGCTTGTTGTAACTGCTGCCACTCGGTCACTGGTTGTTGTGACCACTGCCCTTTTTTCGTGGTTTCCTCTGCTGTGGACTGCCCCCGGCATTCCGACGTTGAAATGCTGCCATCTGCTGCAACTGGCCGCTGCCCCCGGCGTTGTCACTGGCCACCAGAACAGATGCATTCCTCTCCGCCGTTTCCACCGATAGGATGATTCCAACCGCCTCGTCGTAGGTTAAAGAAGCTTCCGCCAACAGTCTCTGCTTGGTCGACTCACTGCGTATGCCACTTACCAGTCGATCTCGTAAGTAGTCACTGAGAGATGTTCCAAACTCGCAATGGATCGACAATTGCTTAAGACTTGCAATATATTCTGAAACAGTCTCGTTTTCCAACTGATTTCTCTTGCTAAATTTGTATCGCTCAGCTATAAATGAAGGTTTTGGATACAAATGTTCTTGTATGATCTTGACAATGTCCTCAAATTTCTTTGTAGCCAGTTTGTCAGGTGTACATAAATGCCTTACTAAAGCATATGTCTTTACACCCATTACTGTCAATAGCGCGCTGACTTTCTTCTCACTCTCTACTTTATTACAGTCACAAAATAATTCAAACCGTTCGATATAAGACAACCACGTTTCCTGACTTGCGTCAAACTCACCGATACTCCCGAACATTATATTCGATCTTGGTACCACACCCACCTTATCTAAAAATAGTGAAGAAACGTCCTACGGGTCACAAACACAATCTCACACAATTACGGCACAATTGAACACGTGTATTGGCACCTATGGATTCTTGTTATAACCTCGTCGCCACTGTAATGTCTTCTCTATACATATAAGGATGGTGGGTTAAATAACTACACTATATGAATTGTATATACGGACCGTGGTCGTTGGAGTATTATCCTGGGTCTCTATTACAACTCGGAAACCCACTGAAATTAAGACTGTACAAAATAACATGAGAGTATCAGGTCGGTCCTGATTGGTTGAGGTTAATACTACTGCGAGCCACGGCCATGCTTTATTGTATCATAGATCATCATTAATACATATACAATATTATTATAGACAACACAAATATAGAATACATATATATAATATTATTATATATAACACTATCTAGTTTGAACGATATTACAGTATTTGTATAACAGTATGTTAGGTATTTTATTTCCCTTTGTTGATTAATTAGTGTTTTTTAACAAATTAAGTATAAGATCATTTTCAAAATATGCCATAAAGTACATTATGTGATATATAGTTCATTAAGAGTTATACCAACATAATGGATTAGTATAAGAAAGGAAAGAAAGAAGCTGTTTACACCAATTACCTGAAAATATTCAATTCTGTCATAGTCCTTCAGGCCACTGTTACAGCTCATTCCATTTTCTGTAACCAGAACAGGAGGATTGTTATAATTCTTTTTAATCCAGTTAAGAATGCTTCTGAATCCCCATGGAACAACCTGCAAATCAATAAAATCATAAAATCATTAGATTATTTAGTTTAATTTGTGATATTCATAATGTTAATCATGATCTATTAAATGCAGGTATGAAGATGAATAATAATATGATTAGTATACACTATTTGCTTAGTGTATATCAGCAGCATAGCCAGGATTTTTCCATGAGAAGGGTTACTGACCAAGATTTGTCAATTGGAAAGAGGTAAGAAGACCATGATTTTTACATGGTGGCAGATGATTCATAATATACAGAGGGAGTGGTCTTTATGGTAGCAAGAGATTGGCCAGACATTGCCTCCTGTGTAGTACCACTAGTGAGCTAGTACTACCTACCTGTAGATTTCACCTAGAAGATTCCATTAGCAAACTATGTAATACTGCAGGACTATAACCCCTCCTTGGCTACACCACTGGCATATAAATAATTAGAACAAAGAAAATAAAACAATTATAGCAGTGAAAAATTACATATATGTAGTTGTAATAACTGTAGCACAAACTTTTTGGATTACCAGAACATGGCAACTCAAAATAAACAATAAATTAATTCTGAACATTATTACTTAAGCCTTCTTCATGAATTAGATTGTTAGTGGAGCCAATAAAGAATTTTAACTTGGAATTCTCTGTAATAGAAAGAATCAACACAAACCCTTCCTATTATCTTCTACATAGTGTCTAGATAAAAGTTAAAAAATTATATTCTGAGTTATCTCCCTAGAGGATGGTTCTCACCTCTTCTCAGTTGGTAGGAAACATAAAAATAAATAACACCTGTAATAGATTTTCTCACCCTAAAACTGTTACCGTGTAACAATTTTTATTATGTAACTTAAAAAATATTAAATTTATAAACAAATTGTAAAGATTCAAAAAAAAGGTCATTTTACTTGAAACAATTTGACATTTTTCTTATTCATGTAGGTCCAATACTTGGGAGGTATAATTGTTTAAAAATAGCGCTTCAATATCTTTACCACCAAAAACAGTTTTTGACTCTCAATAACTCAAAAACTATAATGTTGAAGAAAAAGTCCTTATGACCTAAATTGAAAGTCATGAAATTATCTTTAACATTAATTTTGATTTATCATTTTATCACCACAAATAACAACATTATGAAAAACAATTGTTTCTGTGTTTAATTTTTTCCAAAAAAATTTGGATATTCTTCTGTTGTAATTTGCAAATAAGTAACATTTTTAAAACCCATATTAGGTATCATAGTGATCTCTAATTATATTCATAATTATAATATATATACACAATGATACATTACTTTCAATAAGTTCAAATTTTTTATGATTTTTTTAAGCTGTTTGTTTTCATACTAATAGACATTAAATGTTAGCTCAATTTAATTACATCATAAAAGAGAAAAATATATTATTAAATCCCTCAGGGAATGTTATATTTATAAAAGTAAATAAAGACATAAAAAACAAAGCTTCTTTTATGACAAGCAACTTGTTTATCTTTTTATGTATCGTACCTAGGATGAGCATTCCATGGTGTATGGCTGTTTTAAAATGGCGGATCAATTCTTTTACTCTCCAAAATACAATTTTTGACTTTGAGTAGCTTAAAAACTATACTTCTAACAAAAACATCACTCATAATAATCTTTAAATTGCCATCGAATTGAATACTATTTATCCTAATGTTAGTAAAAATAACAAAGGTATGATCAAGAAAGTGTGTACATTCTTCATACTTTTTTTGGAAAATTTGAAATTTTCCTGCTGTTATTTTCTATTAAATAAAAATTAAGAAAAATTCTTAATAGGTGTCATTATTGTACATTATTATTTGGACCATGTTTAAGATTTTTAAGCTTTTGCTGTTTTAAATATTAGACTTTGAATATTAGTTTTACGATGTAATTGAAAGTTTTTTCCTTAAATAACCAAAAACATAATAAATTTAGAAAAAAAAGGTAAACATGCTAAATAAAGTTTATTAATAAATGAGTTTTTTTTTTAATTTTCTAAGATGAATACTTTGAGAGATATGATTGCTAAATATGGTGATAAGCTTAACAGAATTTCTAACTACAAATGTAAGCAGTGAAACTATATATGAAAAGGTGTTGTACCTTAGATTACTTATAAAATAATAAAATTTTATATAAATAAACACATTAATTATTTAGTTAATTGATTAAATTTTCTTTTCCTTTATATTGGTCTTTGCATTTAACTATCATAGTGAATTAATAAAAGATGAATTTTCATTTTATATGTTTTACCCCTTTTTAAATTGGCCATTTTGACTTTCCCATGTTTTACAATATTTTTGACCTTAAGTTCTTAATCAGCAGCCTCACAAACATAAGTATATATATTTTCAAAAATGTATTCTAAATAGTTTACTATAAAAGGCATTTAAGGTGTTTAGGGATGATTTCAGCTCTGTAGTGTGTAATGTAGTAGTGAGATTTTGATCACCATGCTTCTTACTTATGTTTTCAATGAAAGTTAATTGTAAGAAGAAAAAAAATTTGATATTTTATGCATTTCACACCTTAAAATTGTTCTTTTTGCCTCCCTACATGCTGTACAACAAATTTTACTTTAAATTCTTAATCAGCAACCTCATAAACAAAGTTGTATGTAGTTTCAATTATTTATTCCTAATAGTTTACTAAAAAATAATTTTTCAGGATTCAAGGATTTAAGTTGTTTTCACTGTTTAGCGGGTGAGAATACCCAAAACTTGTTTTTAACTTTTAATAATTTATACTGGAGGCCTTTACTTGATGAAAATCCATTATATTAAAGAATTAAAGAAAACTAAAAACTTGTTTTCGTGATTTTCACTCGTCAAAATAGTTTTCTTTAATTCTTTAATTTTTTTAACTTTTATCTAGACAACATTAAAAAAGGTTTCATTGCAGATTCTATTGCAGAAAATTCTGAGGTTTTCATTGAATTAACTATGTAGCCTATTCTAATTTTACATATTATTGGGATATTGCTCTTGGCTGACACATATCACTGTCAACACCTTGTTTATTTGTCATTACCACAAATAATTTTTACGATTAAAAATATAACACAGAAAATACAAACTTTGAAACTGTGATATCAATTATTGACACAATTGTAATTTATACAAACAACAACCTAAATATAATACTGATCCACAGATGTGGTACCAAATACACCCATTAATTCTGTAACTTAACGCTAACCAGACTCTCAATAAAGACTTGAGTCCAATACTGTCACCACTGTTTACATATAGTATGCCAAAGACACTCATCAACATGCATAATTTACTACCACCGCCCAGAATATTCCAGGGCCATAAACTAGAATTTTGTAGAATAAACTAGATTAACTATAAATGTAAAAGTACATTATTGTTACAGAACATTATACTGTATTCTATATTCTATAAATTGTGTGGATCAATATTGTTACAACACAAAAAGCCGCCCCAATACCAGAGAAAAAACTAAAATGAATTAACTATATTAAACTAATGAAAATAAAATGACTATGACGAGACAAATGACTATGACCCAACCCAAGTGATTGACCCAATAAAGAAAATAAAATGAGAAGGTATAAACTCAAATAATGATGAAAAAGGCATAAACATATAACAAATGTAAATAACAAGTATTAAAATTAAACAAAATAATCTCAATTAAAGTACACTAACCAGAGTAATAGATATTATATGTTATTAATAACTCTATGATGATAAGCAAATATTCACTGAACCAGACAAAATTAATTAACTATCACTTAGGAGAAAAAGTCTTAATAAAAAATCGTAAGCTACCTAGTACATTCAAAGGTATAGCCAAGAAACTATTATTGTTATACGTAGGACCTTATATCATAACAAAAGACAATGGCAACAATACGTATGAAGTAAGCAATCCAATAACAAAAAAGACCAAGGAAGTATATAACCAAGTTTCCATCAAGAAGTTCTACGAGGAAGGATGAACAATCATAAAAATAATAAATTACAAAATTCAAAACAATAAGTAAGATCAACTTACACTACCATTTAGGAAACATATGAGATAAGAGATAAAATAAAGGAATAAACTACAAAATTCCTAAATAGTAAGTACAACCAACTTACACTAATATTTAGAAAATATGTGAGATAAAACAAAATAAACAAACGAAGTGAAAACAAGAATTAATAATACAAGAGAATTAGAAAGGAGATCAATTAAAATAAACAAATATAGAACCAAGCAAGACCTGCCAAGACAAATGCATAAAATTGTAAAGAATATAGAATATTCAGAGTAAAAAAAAAAAAACTGGTACAAGAAAAAATATAAAGCAATAAAGCAAATATACAGTAAGTGGCTAAAGAAAAATAAGGGTAATCAACAAAGAAGAAGAAGAAAAGAAAAAATGTCTAAAATAATTTAAATGATCACAAGAAGAAAAGAAAAACAAACTATTTAAAAGTTATAAATAATGAAATTAACAAATAAATAAATAAAAACAATCAACTGTGTGAGTATATAACAGAATATAGCAAAGGTATAGCGGAAGGAAG
The DNA here is from genome assembly GCA_034769895.1 of Magicicada septendecula. NCBI lineage: Eukaryota > Metazoa > Arthropoda > Insecta > Hemiptera > Cicadidae > Magicicada > Magicicada septendecula. The sequence continues at coordinate 548,846,060 of CM068368.1, forward strand.
AAAGAGTAGAAAAAAGTTAAAATGATCTAAAGAACCATGAAGTGGACAATCCCCAAAATATTATTATTATTAATGAAAGTCACAAGATGACAAAAGGGTATTTAAGATTGACTGAGAATAGGTCCAGCAATCAATTAACTGAGCAGAGATGACATTCCTCTGGTCTCAGAATAAAAGGTAGTAATGGATGAAACCAGCTACCGGTACTAAAAGTTAGGGAAATTATATTAAAGGGAGAACGCACTAATGGAAATAAGTAAAAACAGATCTAAAAAATAACTAAATAAAAAGAAGTGGAACAAGTAAGAAGAGAAACAAGAAGGAAGAAATAAACAAGAAGAAAAAGGAAAAAATTATATATAACTGATAATTTCATAAAAAACTATGCTAGTGTTTTACCAAAATGATCAATTTTGATGGAGAGGCATTATGTTACAACACAAAAAGCCGCCCCAATACCAGAGAAAAAACTAAAATGAATTAACTATATTAAACTAATGAAAATAAAATGACTATGACGAGACAAATGACTATGACCCAACCCAAGTGATTGAACCAATAAAGAAAATAAAATGAGAAGGTATAAACTCAAATAATGATGAAAAAGGCACAAACAAATAACAAGTATTAAAATTAAACAAAATAATCTCAATTAAAGTACACTAACCAGAGTAATAGATATTATATGTTATTAATAACTCTATGATGATAAGTAAATCAAAACATGAAATTTGTTAACATACTAACTAACAATTGTGTATAAAACAATAAAAAACCCAGAAGTGAGAGATAAGTAGGAAGTGAAAGTGACTAAGTGAGTAAAAGAAATCAATATTAGGGAATAACCACTATTGACACTAAAGTACAGTAAAAAAGATACAAAGTGCCAGTGTAACCCAAAATAAATATAAAACACAACATATAGGTAAAGACACCAAAACCAGTGATTAACACTATAGTTTAAGGGTGAAAGATACCAAAAAATAAGAATAACCAGAATATTGTTATTATAGTTAGAAGTAATAGTAGATTAGTAATACAGTTGTATTCAGGATAAAAAATCCCATAATGGATAAGGATGTTATTGTTACAATGTTTAAGTAGTAAAAAATATATAGTAAATGTTAAAAGATGGATAGACAACCAATCTAATAGTGTGAAATAAGAATAAACTAAATAATATGAGTGCAAAATAAATAAAACATCCTATGTTAATAAAAATGTTCAAAGGGATGATTAGCAAGATAAAATAAATGGTGTTATAATGTTATTCACCAAGATAGTTATTTGTTCAATTAAGTTTATAAGAAGGAATATGGCTGAAAAAAGTAAACAGACCATAAACCTAATTTTTGTGATATGTTTTATAAGTAATATTAAATGATAAACAAGTTATAAGAAATGGCAATAGATATGAGTAAGGAGATAAAATGTTACAAAACATAATAATAATCATTAGAGTATAATCATTAGAGTAAAGACAGAAAAAGAAATAAGAGAATAACAGACAAGCAATGATTTTGGTAAAGTAATGAGAACATTCAATTATTGTAAAACAGCCCAAATTAATTCAAAATGTAAACAAGTCATAAGTGACACCAAGCAAAACATATGTAAATGAAAAATAGTATTTAATTTGTGTAAAATAAGAAAATATAGCCAATTACTACTTAGGCCTATAAAATGCCTAACTGTATAATCCAAAATAAACGAATTGTAAGAAATTAACTATTGTATGAGAAAATTCAGGGCAAGTTACTCATTAAGTACAATTAGTGAACCATATTAAGAAGAAAGAAATGTAATAACATAATATTAACATTATGGTCAAAACTTTAATACATGAACAAACCCAGCTTTGTGGGATGTCAAAATGATCTTTGAAAGAAAATATAAACAGTTGTGATAATATCTAATACATAGATTAAGAAGACAGAAGAATAATAGCCATCAGAAAATATTTATTCATTTTGAATTAAAATTCAAATATTATAACAATAGGCATAAATGAAATCAACCAATGAGAGTATAGACAGTTGCCATAACAACGGAATGTTATTTAATATAATTCCGTTATATAAAACATTAGTCCATTATTGACGCTCAAGACATACAGAAGCCAAACCATATTCGACTCAATTTTCAATTAAAATAATAATAAATACTTAAAAAATTAATGAGATGAGGATGCAAGAAGTCTAATGAAGAATTAGTCAAACCAACAGAGATAATAGACTAGACTTTAATCTTCAAAATTAATTATTTAATCCAAATTATTTGAAAAAGAAGCCAGGTGTAATCCAAATTATAAATGATGGAAGATTGATGATTGTATCGACCCAACCTAACTAAGAACTAAGTGACTCTTCACCCGAATTCAACAAGATTTGTTAAGTATATCTGAAATACCTGAATTTACAAAATAAATTCTAATTAACTTTTCTCGCAACACAAATAACTCTCACTCCGAACTGATAACTAAATTTTCTTTCAAGGATTAATTGGGAATAAAAACTAAACTTGTATGTAAACAGAAAATAACCTGTGTACAAATTACGAATTATTAACACACACTTTTTAACATTTAAAAAACGAATTGTATTTAACTTTAATAGTATATAAGTACCATTGATGTAAGGTAGTGTACTTTATTATCATCTTATTAATATTTTTTCATAATCAAAAGAACTCATGATTAAATGAACAGTAGAAAATAAAACATTGACGACAGCCATGCCGATTTAGAATCGTTTCAATCAACTTAGCCAACCTGAGAATATTGTCTATTTATTGCCGGAGCAACATTATTTAATAACAGTATATAATTTTGTATCTAACTGAATAACGATTAACTATTTCACGTTAATAAACTAGTACTGAGTAGTAATAACCGTCCTTTATTTCATTATAAATTGCACTATAAAGTTTGTGTACTTTAGCGACGAGCAAAATTGTCTGCCAGCATTAGACGTCGGCAGCACGACGAACTACAAGCGAGATTCAAATGCCTGCCAGTTGCGAGGGTAATTTGAATTAGTCAACACCGCATAGAATGACCGCTCAGTTTCACATTTTTAATTTTTTTCATAAACAATTTGGCGCTGCCCGGGAAATAAATTTACTCATTGAAGGACAGGTAAGGATTACACTCGTGAAACTATTGGTACTGGTAATTCGTGAGTTCGCGACGGACATCGTCAGCGTGAAAAGTTAGAAAAAGTAAGTAAACATAAAGTAACGACTACAACGAGTGGGCTAACACACGACAAAACACACTTTTGCAGAGAACGCACAGAGCTACTCGTTACAATATACATAAGTTATACATAAATTGTGAATAATGTACATACACATGAGTAACATAACCTATGTACTCAACCTAGTAAGATAACCTACATATTATTTTAATAGTTTGAATAATATTAATCACTTTATATATATATACAATATTGATAATATTACTTTTAATATGAGTTAGGGGTTCTCAGTATACAACATATCTCAAATTCTTTATGAAATTTCTAGGACACCATCAAATTTCTAAGGCAACTGCTTAAGCTACCATCTCTTTACAGATCTTAAGTCTTATTTTAGACTCCTATATTTTTTAAATAACTTCTCAAGAAGTCAAGAAGACCAGTGAGACAGCCGGCAGCCATGACTTTATAACTTCAGCTGCGTCCCTTTCTGAATCTTACTTTTTAATAGCCCCTTAACTGTCTCACAAGTACAATTTTCTAACTTCTGTTTAACATATGGATATAACATTCTAAAATCTAAAAAAGTTAAAATTTGTTACTTGTTTTAGAATATGAGGTGACAAAAAAGAATAAAGAAAAATTGGCAATAGATGAAATGGATTGTCTAGACAATGATGTGTGACAAGATTGAGAAGATCTTGTCACACATCCTGGCTGCACCATGTAAGAAATTAAGTAATAAGGGAATGAGCAAATGTTAAAGAAAATATTAATTGGATTGTATACAAGGTCTGACAATTGAGTTCACAAACTCACCACCGTTTAGCACTGAGTGCAGCACTATACAAGCAGCTCTGTAAGATTTCATAACCTGGTATTTCAGTGTCTCCAGCAGTGTTCGTGTTGACACGCAGGGGCGGATTAACCATTAGTCTGACTAGCCTGTAGCCTAGGGCATGGCACTTTGGGGGCAAAAAATTTTAGCTAAAAAATAATAAAATTTTACAGCTAAATGTAAAATTGGTAATAAATTACAAGGATAAAAATTTGAGTACATTTTCAACACAGGTGCCTGTTTGCGAGAAATTATGGTAAAACTGTACATAAATAATAGAAGTGCTTTCCAAACTGTTTTCTCTGGTTATGAGTCAGCAGGTGCTCATAGAACTATGCCGCCACCCGACTTTCGTGGAATTGCTGACCACGTTATCTATTCCATACACCTCCACCCTACCCATTCACCTTCACCGCCATCCATTTTCATTGCAGACAAGTTCGGTATCGCTCATATTTGCGCATTCAAAACAAACATTTTGGTTGTGGTTATGGTTATGTCAATGTCGTTATGTCGTAGTCACGGTCGTATATACAGGTCTGGAAACTCGCGGTGGGGGGGAAGGGTCGCTTACGAAGTCCAAAAACATTTTATTTATTACCTGCTGGAGGGCGCGTCAATGTAGAAGGCTTTTGTAGTGCGCATGCGTTAGGTATATCAACAAATGAGTGTAACAAAGACTTGGAACATATGCTGTTGACTTGGATCAGACATTTCCTGATGAGTGTGTGCATTTAGCTCAGTTTTTAAAAGACTATGGACCTGTCAAACCAGAACAAGAAAGAGAAGAAAAGCGATCTGAAGCAAAACCACTGTTGAGTTTTTTGAAAACGCTTAATTTAGAATCAATGTTTCCTAATGTTGAGATAGCTTTGCGCATTTTCCTTACTTTGCCCATCACTAACTGCAGTGGCAAAAGATATTTTTCAGCTTTGAAGAGGGTGAAGAATTATTTATGCTCAAATTTGTGCCAGGATAAACTGACCAACATAGCCTTCTTGTTCACTGAAAGTGACTTTCTGCAAGGACTTGATTTCTGTGAGGTGATTAAAACGTTTTCTCAATCTAAAGCAAGAAAAAAGAATCTACCTTGAACTTTACATGAGTCTTAACAAATCCACAAGATATTTAACTGATTGTCTTCTTTGTGTAAATGATGTTAAATGTACCCTTATTAACACTGTTATAATTCTGTAACTACTTAGTTCATTTTTTCCTTATAAAAACCACGCAAACTACAAATGGTTGAAGGTGTAACTCCAAAACAATCTCTGAAAAATAGACTTAGTTTTCAATTCTTGAGACTATTTCCAAAAACAGTAGGGTATTTAAAATATTCCTAACTAAGAAATATATTACAAATAAATAATTGCTTACAGAATCCGTTGAGTGACTTACTTGTAATTTCGCTAACTTGACGCGTTTTGAGGCATATTCCCCATCTTCAGAATAATTTCTCTTTAAAGAACGTCAGACATTAAGATCACAATATAATAAATTAAAATTAAAATCAATAGTTAAAACATTAAAGTATCAAAAATATTAAAATACACTAAAAACACAGAGGAGCACGCACTGTCACAACACGATGTGTTTGCGTTGCGTTTATAGCTGGTGTACACCGTCGTGATGTTACTTGCGAACTGACTGTCCGAGTAAACTGTTATCTGTGCAACGCATCTTGTATCCCAATGGCCGTGTCGTACAAGGGATTTGACTTGAAGTTGAGTTGATCGTTTAATATGAATCCGCCGTCCTGTGAGTTGTTCGTCTTTTTAGACTGTTTGAAGGCCTTGTAAATTTCGATTCTTCTAATGTGTCCATATATCTGCCTTTTTTGCAAATATGTAATGGTTTAAAGTTGGTGTCAAAATCGGTGTAGTTATGATTGTTATTCACGAGGTGACGTGCAAAGTTGGATTTGATATTATGGATGTCGTTTTTTGGTAAATGTTCTTGGAAGCGTTTTTTGAACTCTCTGCCGGTTTGTCCGATATAAAAGCTGTTGCAATCGCCGCACTTGATTTTATAGACACCTGTCCTCTGTTTTATTAGTTTGGCAGATTTATGGTGAAGAATTTTCTTAATGTTGTTATCAGTCCGGAAAGTTAAAGTTATATTCATTTTTCTAAAAATGTTGGTTAATGTATGGGGTAAAGTTCGGCCGTAAATAGAAGTCACGTATGTGTTGTCTCGGTTACTACTCGGTTTTGTTATCTTGTTATGTAACTTTTTCCAGTGTTTTTTGATTAAAGTATCGATCATAGAGCATGTATATCCATTGGCCTTTGCTATGTGTTTAATGGTGTTCATTTCCTCATGAAAGTCACTGGTTTCTAATGGTATGGTGAGTAATCTATGTATGAAACTGTTATAGGCGGCCATTTTTTGCGGAAGAGGGTGATGGGAATCCGGGTGTATTGTGGCGTCGGTGGTGGTAGGTTTTCTATATATTTGGTATTGAAAACTATTGTCCAACCTTGTTATTGTTAGATCGAGAAAATTAAGTTTATTTTCTATTTCAACCTCAAGGGTAAATTGTATGTTCTTGTTTATGTTATTCAAATAGTTTTTTAAATTATTGATCTGTCTTATGGTACTGTTAAAAATGATGAAGGTGTCATCTACATAACGTGTGTATGATACTATCTTGTTATGCCATTTGTTTGCGCTGCTGAACATATGTATGTTTTCATAGTGGTTCAGGTATATATCCGCCAATAATCCAGAGAGTGGGAGATTAATACCTAACTATGCCTCTATCAAAATAGACAGTAACTCCAAGACGGCCACAAAAATCAAAGAGCATGCACAAGTGATGTGGTTAAAGGAGGAGTTGAGATATTTATATAAGAAAAAAATTGAATTGAACAAAGAATTATATTTGGCCCATTTGAAGCTGCTTAACAGTGTTCATGCATCACAATTAAACAATATATTACATGATATCAATAAATACATTAACGATATAATACAACGTGTATATGCAAAACACGATAAGAAACTTAGAACTCTCAAAAGTAAACAAAAACCAAACGAAGATAACGTCACCTGTAAACACGAATTCTATGTGCGCGTATCTAATCTAACATCTATAAACTTTAATAAGAATGAAATCGACGTACTTAACAAGGGTCTAAATTACAACATACCCCACATCAATAAAAACCACATAGTCCATGAAATAATTTGCGCTGAGACGGCTATAAAGTCAATACCTAACATAAACCTACAAAATGAGGCTCGTGTTTTGATTAACAACAAACTCAATAAATATCTGAACAAAATAGCCCCAAACTAAACTATAAATATATGAACGAAATTAAAACTTTAAAACAAAACGAAAAATTATCCAACAATGATGCACTCATTACAAAGGCGGACAAGGGAAACACTATCGTCATAATGGACAAAAACCAATATTCGCAAAAGGTTAATCAAAGCATTAAAAACAATAATATTGCAATGGTAAATACCGACCCGTCAGCCGATTTCGTTAAAGCCCTGAATAACACAATTAATCATTGTACGCACTTGTTCAATAGAGCCACACGTCACTCATTGAAACCTATTAATGCAAAGGCTCCCCAGTTTACTGGTTTGCCTAAGATTCATAAACCCAATGTACCAATTAGGCTGCTTGTGAACTTCACCACTGCTCTGAGTTACAAAATCAGTAAAAAACTTGTACAAATAATAAAGAACAGTATAAGCTTAAAGAATAACCATAGCACAAAAAGTTGCACTGAATTTATCAACAAACTGAAAAACATCCAAATTAAACCTAATTACAGAATCGCATCTTTCAACATAGTGGACCTTTATACAAATATACCCGTCCATGATACATAACTATTCTCAAGTCTAATCTTAGTGAAGCTAACATACGCAGTCCTGAGGAAATTAATGAGATAACCGCTCTATTGGAAGTTGTTTTAAATCAAAACTATTTTATATATGATGGAAACTACTATATTCAAAAGAAAGGTTTAGCGATGGGATCCCCACTCTCTGGATTATTGGCGGATATATACCTGAACCACTATGAAAACATACATATGTTCAACAGCGCAAACAAATGGCATAACAAGATAGTATCATACACACTTTATGTAGATGACACCTTCATCATTTTTAACAGTACCATAAGACAGATCAATAATTTAAAAAACTATTTGAATAACATAAACAAGAACATACAATTTACCCTTGAGGTTGAAATAGAAAATAAACTTAATTTTCTCGATCTAACAATAACAAGGTTGGACAATAGTTTTCAATACCAAATATATAGAAAACCTACCACCACTGACGCCACAATACACGCAGATTCCCATCACCCTCTTCCGCAAAAAATAGCCTCCTATAACAGTTTCATACATAGATTACTAACCATACCGTTAGAAACCAGTGACTTTCATGAGGAAATGAACACCATTAAACACATAGCAAAGGCCAATGGATATACATGCTCTATGATCGATACTTTAATCAAAAAACACTGGAAAAAGTTACATAACAAGATAACAAAACCGAGTAGTAACCGAGACAGCACATACATGACTTCTATTTATGGCCGAACTTTACCCCATACATTAACCAACATTTTTAGAAAAATGAATATAACTTTAACTTTCCGGACTGATAACAACATTAAGAAAATTCTTCACCATAAATCTGCCAAACTAATAAAACAGAGGACAGGTGTCTATAAAATCAAGTGCGGCGATTGCAACAGCTTTTATATCGGACAAACCGGCAGAGAGTTCAAAAAACGCTTCCAAGAACATTTACCAAAAAACGACATCCATAATATCAAATCCAACTTTGCACGTCACCTCGTGAATAACAATCATAACTGCACCGATTTTGACACCAACTTTAAACCATTACACATTTGCAAAAAAGGCAGATATATGGACACATTAGAAGAATTCGAAATTTACTAGGCCTTCAAACAGTCTAAAAAGACGAACAACTCACAAGACGGCGGATTCATATTAAACGATCAACTCAACTTCAAGTCAAATCTCTTGTACGACACGGCCATTGAGATACAAGATGTGTTGCACAGATAACAGTTTACTCGGACAGTCAGTGCACAAGTAACATCGCGACGGTGTACACCGGCTTAAAACGCAACGCGAACACATCGTGGTGTGACAGTGCGTGCTCCTCTGTGTTTTTAGTGTATTTTAATATTTTTGATACTTTAATGTTTTAACTATTGATTTTAATTTTAATTTATTATATTTTGATCTTAATGTCTGACGTTCATTAAAGAGAAATTATTCTGAAGATGGGGCATATGCCTAGAAACGCGTCAAGTTAAGCGAAATTACAAGTAAATCACTCGACGGATTCGGTAAGCAATTATTTATTTAATACAAGTGACTTGGATACTTTAAATATGAATATTAAATATATTACAACGTTAAGTATTTATGAAGCCCCCAACTACTTGTGAGCCATTTATTTTGCACATTACTTATACTATAAAATTATGACAGGTGTAATCGTAATAATAATAACACAACGTGAAATGGTTTAGAATCTTTTAAAAATTTATTCATTAAAAATTTTTTATTTGGTTGCGATTTAAAAGTATCATTATTATTCGCATGTGTGTAGCCATAGCACACATCTAGTTATTAGATGATAAGTAATAATCTCTTATTACACATAGAACATAATATACACTCTTATACTACAATAAACATTTGTAATTATATAATATTGCTCTCGACTTGCTCATTACTGTGATAACTATTAGATTATCTAATCTCTTTTTAATGATCTATTTTCTTTGATTATATTGCATATGCATTGCTTTATTTTCTAATAATAATTTACTATTTACTTTCATATTAATTTAAATATCACTGACTAAATTATTTATTCAAAATTATAGTTTCATACTTTTAAACATTACTGTAACTACTATACAAATAAATATTTACATTTTCAAAAATTATTAATTCATCTTTGAATTATATTGTCTTTCTTTTTTTTTATCGCTAATTGTCTTTACGTGAGTCTTTTTTTTACAAATACATGGTTTTGTTTCACCTCATTTGCCGTGGTAATACTCAGCGTATCCTCTTCAGTCCTCGATCCTGGATGCTCCTCTGTAGTCGCGCAGTCCTGGAGTCCTTGATCCTCGTCCTTCAGATCCTCTCCGCAGTCCGTTGCCTCGTCCCATATGCTGGACTCTATTTCATGTACTTGGCTGCTCCCTCATATCCCGTCGTGGCCTCAGGTTGCAGTTGCTTTCACGAAAGTGATGAGTAGTCATGAAGAACCTCTGGCTGCTGCTGTGGTTGATAGACAAAGAGTTGTTGTCGTTGGGCAGAGTCTCCGGCTGCCACGGTAGCTGATCGAGAAAGAGTAAATAAGTTAGCGCATATCGAGTATTTATACCCTAGGGAGCAAAAATCATGTTTCGACAATATTCTGCAGGTCTCAGTCTGTCGTTGGCATCCCTTTCTAAACACGATTATTTTCACACTTATTTCACTTGTCTTCGCAACATCCGAAGTCTTTTGCAAATTACCCGTTATTCATCTTGTCGGTAATTTTTATGTGTTCACTGTGTATAAACCGTTTTTCCCTATCTTAATTAATATAAGTTTTATTTATATTTATTTTCACTATAATCGCACTTTTTATTATTTTCGCACTATTTTTTGTACACATGTGGCGTATTTGGTTTTGTGATATTATGCACACACTCTTTACAATTTAAATAATTCATGTAATTAATAGCGTTCATTTAGGGGTGACGCTTTACAGGCATCAACTGGTCTCACACACACATGTAAAATACACGTGTACACACAGACACAGCTGCGTGGCGTGATCAACCTGTCCAAGCATGAATTTTGGTTGTTACTTTTACAGTTCAGATTGAAAGCTGAATTATTGTTACTAACAATATAAATTATTTATTTAATTTAATTAATTATCTACATTAATTTGTGCAATGCACAGTACCCTATACATTTGTACTGTTGCTATATTGTAGGGTGTTTAAAGCTTCATTCAGACCCCTGGAAATAAACATAAGAGTAGCCTATGGGTGGTGAGGGGGCACTAAAATATAATTAGCCTAGGGCGCCAAGATACCTTAATCCGGCCCTGTTGACATGTGGTGGTTTTGTGCTGAGTGGCTTACATTGTTGCTTGTGCTTGTGCTTGTGTGTGTGTGTGTGTGTGTGTGTGTGTGTGCACTGTTGTGAAAATGTCTGAGCTGTAATTAGAGCAACGAACAAACATCAAATTTCTGGTGAAACTGGGCAACAGTGGGAGTGAAATACGGGAAATGTTAGTGCAGGTGTATAGTGAGAATGCCATGAAGAAAACAGCGGTGTACAAATGGATTAAATGGTTTTCTGAGAGGAGGAACAAGTCACTGATGAAGAAAGCATAGGGTAGCCAGTAATAAGCTGAACGGACAAAAACACTGCCAAAATTCATCAAACTGTGTGTGCAAATCGGCGACTGACCATGAGATCCATAGCAGACCAAATGAACATTGACAGGGAAACTGTGCGGAAAGATTTAACTGAAGACCTTGGCATGTGCAAGGTGTGTGTCAAAATGGTCCCAAAGGAGCTCACTGATGAATAAAAGTAAAAGAGGGTTGAACTGTGCACAGACCTGTTGGGCAGGCTAGAAGATGTTTTGGGCTGAATAATCACAGGTGATGAAACCTGGATCTTCACATATGACCCTGGAACAAAGCGACAAAGTGCCCAGTGGAAGTTACCTGATTCTCCATAACCAAAAACGTTCCGTCAATCACAATCAAAAATAAAAACATTGTTGATAACCATTTTTGATATCCAAGGGATTGTTTACTATGAATTTGTACCATGAGTACAAACAGTGAACCAAGTGTACTATTTGGGAGTGCTGCAAAGGTTGTGTGAATAAGTGAGACACAAACGACCATAACTTTTTGCCAAAAACTTATGGCTCATGCATGACAACAATACATATGCGCACACAGCATTGTCTGTACGGGAGTTTTTGGCCAGGAAACAAATAACTTTGGTAGACCACCTGCCATACTCATCTCACTTTGCCCCTAATGACTTCTTTCTTTACCTGAAGATAAAAAAAGTTTTGAAATGGCGACAATTTGTTGACATTGAGGATATTAAGGCTAATTTGATGTCAGAGTTTGGCTAATTCCAGAAAAAGAGTTCCAAAATTGCTTCGAAGGGTGGCGTAGGTGCTGGCATCGATGTAAGCTTTCCAAGGGGAGTACTTTGAAGGTGACCACAGCAGTATTCAGCAATAAGGTATGTAGCAAATATTCTAGGATGAGTTCATGAACTTAATTGTCAGACCTTGTATATTAGAATTTGATTGCCATGAAATTTTTGGCCATGAAGGATTTTTTTCAGGAAAGTTATTATTTGTTTACATTTTGAACATATTAATGTCAGTTCTGACATATTATATTCAATCTGCAAGTAAAGTTTTTTAATTCATTATCATTTTATTCCAGTTATTTTATGATTTGTGATAGTATGAAACAGTGAAAGAAATCAATTTCTTTCATGAATACATGAGATAACTAACACACCTTCCTTTTTGATCTAAGGAACTGGGAAACTAACACACACACACACACACACACACATGATGATTCTTAATTTTTGTGTGATATATATTCACTTTTTTTCAGTTAAGCTCCATGTTGAATTTTGCTGTTTTTCCTCAAAGGGTGTCCTGCAACATTTTAGCAGATACATCTTCTGCCATCTTTAAATCTATTTTTTCTTTGATGTCTTTGGCTAGAATTATTTTTACCAATAATGTCCATATATTTATTATACTGTTATAATTCTGAAGGAGTTGAATGACATGTCTCTCTCTATTTTACAGCAGTCAGATTGACCATTCTTCTATTCTTGGATTTTGTTGTCCATGACGTGTCCGTTTCTTAACTAAATACCACTATTATATTAACGACTCGGAACACAAAGCTTTTTATAAGTAAAAACATAAAGTTTTACCTTACAGCCTGAACCGGTTTTCGCCTTTAAAAGGCTTCTTCAGACGCTGCCGCTGGTAGCGCTGTCCGTCATGTTGTGGGCAACAGAATCGAATTTCGAAAGATCTATGCTGTGTGTGTGGGGTAAGATATGTTCGAATAATGCGTGCGATTTGAATTGTATCTGTTCGTTTAGGATGTCGTTTTTATTTTCGTGTGTTTGTATATTTCCAATTGTTCTAGAGTGTCTAGTTTTCGGCCTTTTGTGTGTACATGTAGAATTTTCATGTTATTGTCGATGTTTTTATATGTGTGGTTTGCAAAGGTGGATTCTGTAGTGGAGTAGAGTGCCTTTGTGTGTTCAATGTATCTCTGTTTGAAGCTACATCAGGCTGTAAGGTAAAACTTTATGTTTTTACTTATAAAAAACTTTGTGTTCCGAGTCGTTAATATAATAGTGATATTTACATTCTTCTAGTGATGTCTGCCCGCGATGTTGTAAGAATGAAGCACCAGTTTCCACACTGGAAGGTGCAGGCTGCCATTCTATTTTCTTCTGTTTTTAGCATCCAATCTTTTTCAGTCTCTGTAACTTCTCTTAATATATGTTTGGTAACACTTCCATGATAATTAGTAGTTTATTGCACTGAAACTGAGTGTTACACTGATGTTGTGTTTTCACAGATTTTGCTAATTTTATGTGTAGTGTCTTACACTTATGTCTTTTAGTCTAAGTTGAACTATTTGACCGTGCTGCCTTGTGAGTCTAAGCCATCTCTAAGTTTGTCCACTTTCTGTGTCTTGTGCTGGGTGTCTTAACTACAGTAACACCAATACTGTAGTGTGAACCAATACACTATCCAACTCAACCACACTTTGTCATAAAATCTCTGGTTCACTGGCAGACTTCCATTAGTTATCCTTTCATTCCACTCCTAATCATAATAAATAGACAAAACTAGTGCAGATTAGATAATAAAATAAATATACAATAATGAAACAATTCTGTAAAAATGTAAATCGTAGTCCTTGCATAATATTTTTTAGACTGAGTTCACATGTAAAAGTGGACAAAGTTGCGGATGAGTGACTCTCAAACGACCAGTCAGAACTGGAAAACTAAAACTTTAATGCTTTCAGCTACCGGTTGGAGGCATTTCATAATTTAAATACTGCATGGGTACAAAGCTGTAACATTTACAACTATGGTAAAGGAATGGGAGAAATGTTTCCTCACTAATATTATCCTATGCATTGAAAGTTATTTAATGCAGATATGAGAGTAATATTCAAGATTACAGACTTGTCATTTACCTAAGGAAAAATGTAGTGAAATACTGATTGATTATATCAATTGATAACGATTGTTATCAATTTATATTGAATTTTTTTAGGCATATGTACCTTCTACACTTTGCAAAATCCACAGTGCAAATTTCAAATACACTGAATAGACAATAATATGAAAGAGATAATATTTGTTAAAAAATTTTTTATTTGCATACTTTATATGAACATTTGTTTCCTGTATACTGTAAACATTAAATAAAACTCATAAATTGGAATTGCCTATAAATACCAATTTGGATGTTTATTCCTTAGTATTTAATACCATTACAGCCTTCCATAATTTAGAACTCACCTGTTATTATCCGTTTCAATCTAAAAAATAGATTGGGTTCAGGCTATAAGGTAAAACTTTTACGTTTTTACCCATAAAAAACTTTGTGTTCCGAGTCGGTAGTGATTTAATTATATTTATTAAAAAAATAGAGTTTCTAACAAATTGTATGTTACTTGCAATTGCCGAATTTGTCCACTACCCAAATTTTGTAGCCACAACGTGATGTAATTTGATAACCATTACATGTACAGGGTATTTATTTCGGCCACTGGGCATACGAAAATACTCACAATGTGTTGTGGGTATTTCAGTTTACTCACTTGCTGAAAACAATTATTTTTTGCTTTGTGGGCACTAAGAAATACCAAAAAGTGTTGTGAGTACTGCAGTTTTACCCACTACGCATTCTGAGTATTTTGCATATACCCACAACACACTGTGTTACAATTTATTTATTTATTTTTTTTTTTTAATAATTTTTATGAACTATATTTATAATATTTAAAAATATATTTTATAAAATGTGTATTACTAGATTGTTTTATTATGATAACAGAGTTTATCCTACAAAAACTAGAAGATACATTTCCCCACAAAAGCAATACAGATGTACAGAATTAAAAAAAATAATAAACAACAGTAAAAAAAAACTATCAATATTTATTTAGTCTTACATGCTCTACTATTGTGGCATTTAGAACTACATTTCATATTTTTTTTGGAACAAGAACAATATTTATTATTATATAATTTAGAACAAACACATCTCACAAAAGCTTGCTTTGATCTTTATTTAATCATAGTTTTCTGTCGCACAGTCACTTTTTCATTGTGACATCACTAATTTTAGATGTTTGTCAGGTGCTAACTGAAATTCATTCCTTAAGTATAACTTTTCGAGCTTGCCATGTTTCATTTCAATTGAAAATAAATGTGGCACAACTTCTTTCATTACAACAGCCAGTATGTTGCAGGGAGCTAGTTGTCAACAATCCACATCTGGAATATTTACCAAAATATTATCACCAGAATGGACCGGTGGAAACTTCTTCTGAGTGAGATATCTGAATCATTTTCTGCAACTGTTCTTGTAATTCAGAGCATTTTTTTTTTTTTGTTACAAAGATAAAGATAACCTAAAGGAATTTTGAACTCTGGTATGGAGTTAAATGTCGAATGAAAGTATTCACCATGTTCGAAGCAGGATTTTTCTTCATTATATTTCTCATTGCACACATCACAAAATCTATCTTTCCTCATTGTCCATAAGCAGTGAAATGTTTTGGTTATTAATTTCATTGGTGTTTACATCATCTACATTTTGGACATCTGTTTTGCCAAAATGCTGCCTAATATTAGACAGATGTTCTGCATGCTCTTCTTAAGACTTTATCTTTTGAGCTGTATCAAGTGGCAAGCAAGATTCAAGTATACTGCTCTTCTGTGGGACACTGCTCTTTAGGAGCTTCATAAGGAGTGCTCTTTATTCAGCATGGCAACTGCAATTTTTTGAGCTTTTATGTAATTGGAGACCAGAAGTCCAATTTGATGATTACTGTCTTTCAGACAAGCTATTAAATGGCTCAGAAGTCTTGATTGGCTTGTTCGATGAACGCTTGGCTTTTGGAATGACATGGTTTTCTGTGAACAATCTAGGATCCCATTCCATAAAACAGCCAGTTGTTGATGAATTGCACAAAGATGATACTTCATCAATAGAGATTCTTCAGAATCTATTAAAAGACAGAAGTGAAATAAAAGAGCTGGCATATATTTCTGCTAATTTGAGTTTCTTATGTGATTTGATAAAAAAAAACTTGAAAAAACAACAAACCTCTTAACAGAATCTGATAATGCTATTCATTTCAGTTAATGATAAAGTAAAATCAGTTCTCTCACAGAATCAAAAATGGAAACCTTAAAATATAAATTCAAAATTGTGTTTGGAAAAAACTGGATTTGAAATTGTAAGTAAAGTAGCCCAAGTTCTCTAGAAGGCCATCAAGCTGACATTGCAAATGTAATTTTAAGTGATGTTCCACTTTTTAAGTATGCTAGACTGACTTCATGTGACACAGAATGGTCCTTTTCCCAACATTGAGCTTTGTTTCATTATAATTGGCAAATATTTGTAATAAAGAATTTAGAGATGGGATTTGTTATGCACTGCTACTCCAATTACATTTTGAAGAAGGAAGTAACAAGTTGACCAGCAAGTTTGCAAGTTTGGTGACTACTTATAAACATTTTTCCTGTTACGACCTGTTTGATTATGTTAAACTAAAAGAAAATATTGTTAACTTTTTAACAAATATGTTTTAGTTTTTTAACACACCAAAAAAATAAATATTTTCAGTTTTTTAGCACCTCAAAATCTGTTATCACCTCTAGTGATACCTAACATTAAATGTAATAATAGATTAAGTAGAATATGTAGTAGGCCTACTTACTTAACACTGTAAATTCAGCTCGGACATGATCATTAGTTTTACAACTTCTTTTTCTTTTGCCTTCTTCTTCAAAGCACATGACTGACAAAGTTTTAAATATGCATTGATTACTTCCCCTATTATATTGCAATATTTTTTAATTTTTATTAAAAAAAAGGCCTTTTTAATTCTATTCTCAATTTTTTATGGCCTAATTTGTGATGTGTCATTTTTATGATGTCTGATGTCAACCTTCTCTCCGATTCAGCAACAATGTTTTATTTCTGAGTTAGATTCTTCCTTTGCATGAATCAACTTCTTATTGTCCCCAATAAAAATAACGTCAAAGCATTTAAAATGACAACAGTCTTTAGCTGATAATCACATTCCTTTTCTTGTCTCTTGCCTTGTTTGTTTCTTTCACTACTGGTATGTCACTGTACCAATCATCATTTCATTAAAAGAGTTCTATCAGCCTTATCACATATAATTAATGTATTGTACATTCAAACTCTTCCCTCACCATACTAATGGCTTCCATGGCTGCTTGAAATAAACTGAATGACAACAGGAAAAAATATGGGAGAAGACTGTCAACTGCTCGTGTCATATCAGTGATAACTGGTGTAAGCAAAATACATTGAACATAATACTTCATAAGGTAGTGAGTAGATCACAATACTCACTTTGTGTTGTGGGTATTTCGTAGTGCTGACAAAGCAAAAAATAATTTTTGTCTGCAACTGAGTAAACTGAAACACCCACAAGAGATTTTGGGTGTTTTCCTATGCCCAGTGGCCAAAATAAATACCCAGAATGTGTAATAGTATTTAAGCCTACCCACATCGCATTGTGGTTAAAAAAGTTTGGCAATGGGCAAATTTGGCATTTGCAAGTAACATAATATATAACACCATTAATCAAATTTAAGATTACCTACGAAATACTGTTTAATACCAAGCTACATTCATGTTGAATGCTTAGCTTGGTTGATTGTTGAATAACAATTTTAAATTAAGTACATAATTAAAACATTAGAATTCAGGGGATAGCACAGTCTAAACACTTGGGGGGGGGGGAGGTTGAGACACACTGACACAACTAAAGGAATCTTGACTATATGATAGACATGGCAACCAAACATGTTACTGCCACTCCTCACACCTACAAAGTAACCAACTCTGCAGTGCAAGTCCAGTGTCTTAGTCTACACTGTTCAAAGTTCTATCTCTCTCTCTCTTTGCATTTCTGTTACAGTATATGATTATATGGTGTGTATATAAAATGAATGTATGTATATGGGTTCCCTTTAATGTCCATTTTGTGCGCACGTGCATGTGTGTGTATGTTAGAGTAGTAGCTATTTGGGTTCTTTATCGTTGAGTCACTACTTTATATCATGTGTTGTGCATTCACAAAATTACGGTGTAATTTTAATTTACGATAATTTTTGCGCGTGAAGTGTCTTGTCTCTATTCCCTTGCAGAATAACGGTCACCATACAAAATTCTTTTCACCTTTAATAGCTTTGGGCGTCCAGGTTTCGTTCTGTTCATTTGCCTTTGTTTTCTCTATGCGTCTTCATTAGGTCAAATTTTTCGCCCAGTGTATATTACAGTTACTCTTTGTGTTATAGGCACTATGCTGCTTCAGTTATTTCCATCTTTGAGGCAATGAACGTAATGATGATACACACTGGACCTATTGCAGACGCATAGAGAAAATAGGTACATTAACAGAAGGAAACTTGGAACCCAAAAGCTATTTAACGTGAAAAGAAGTTTTTTTTTTTAATTTTAAGGATTGGTTGACATAAATGGAAGTACTTGGTTCGTTGTGGACATCTGGTTCAGGTGTTTCTTAATTTATTTAAAAATGTTGCGTGTTGAATTAACGTTATTTTGTGTTGCATCATAAAGCATGTACACTTGAATTATGATTATGTAACTAAACTTGAGACTGTAAAATATAGTAAACAGTAACATGTAGATTGGCACCCAAACGAGAAAACCTGTAGTCTAAATATTAATAATTATTATAAACAGAGCTTGTTTCTATTGCGGAGAGAATTTAAAAAAAATAAATAAAACGAATGTAACAGAAATTGTTTTATTTTATACAGAACATATTCTGGAGAGGTTTTTTAATATACTATATAAATAAAAATATTTATATACATACATGCATACATACATAAAATTTAATATATTATATTAAAATAAAATTCTATATCACTTCATTATGCAAGTGACTCTGCAAATAAAATGAATCACTGTAAAGCTGCCACTGCTGTTATTTCAGATCTAATCATGAATACAGGCAAAGAAACTACGAAGTGAATATTTTTAAAGCAATGGTCAACAAAAGTGATTCTAAAAAGAGAAATCAAGCCTATAATTTGTAAACATATTATGTCCTTATAGGAATTTTGCGAATATTTTATTGTAATGAGTAGCTTTTTCCCACCAAATCAACAAGTACCTCCTTAGGGATACCTTTCTTCTGCCAATAAAAATGTATTCACAGAAGAGAGGTATCACTGAGTGTTACATTACCGGTACCTTACATATATGTCACCAGTGTTCATTCTACCTTAAGCCAATCTGAAGCTGTAGAAAACCAAGCTGGGTCAACGTGCCATACAGCACCAATATCAGAATGCAATGATGGATCTTCTGGTACTGAAGTGCTTGTTTCTGCATAACGTGAAGTGTAGTGATTGAGGCCAAAAAAGTCAAATGTTCCTGCAAGAACAAGTTTTATATTCCTTTTGTGTAATTAATGGAAACAGACAGATCTTTAATTAATTAATGTAGAGTGTCTATTTAATTAACATTCATACCTTAGAAAACATTTAAAAAATTTAAGGTGTTTTCATTAATGAGAGACTTTTTCAATAAAACACACAATTATTTTTTATTATCTAATTTCACTGTATATACTGTAGCATAACAGAATTATCACCTTAAAATTTAACTTAATACAACATGAATAAAGAAGAAATGTCAATAGTGAGTGAAAAAAAATAAATGGTTAAAAAATAAACTAAAGAAGCTGATCATTAAGTCGATAAAATGTTAATAAAATTAAACTGAATAACAAAGAAAACTCTTGGCCATATATAAATAACCAACTAATAAAACCCCAATAAAACAGCAGTATACCCAGTAGGTTGGGGAGCAGTAAAAGAAAAGACAAAGGTAAAAAGGTAAACAAAATATTAATAAGGGAAAATTTATTAATTTAAGAAGCAGAAAACCCCAAGACACAAAACCAATAACAAATTAATAAGGAGCTGTAAATGAGAAAAGGACATGATGTAATGGGTCAAATTAGAAGGTTTTTTTATTTTTTATTAATCTTGGTTTTGATTTTGTTAAAAGTGTACAATTCACTTCATATATGGGAGCTACCACAGTTTAATTTTATATTAACATAGATCACCCATTCAATCACTTTTAAATTGCCAGACTTCACCTGTAAGGAGCCTCCAGTACAGCAATGCAACATACACGCAGTCAGTCAAAACAATTGCCAGACGCATTGCGCAATCATATAGCAGCAGCCTTGTGACACAGTCTCCAGTGTGCAGTTTGGTATCAGAGAGTAAGCAGCACCAGACAATAGAATTGTGAATTTAAAACAGGGGCCTCGGGTTTACAAGATAGGCCGTTAAAACAAATTTGGCCTATCTTAGAAAGTGTGAAAACAGTCATTAAAAAGTAACAGTGTACAAACAAAAGGTTCCAGCCAGTCGACAAGCAAAAGTTCCCGTTATCGGGTTGGCCTCTGTAGGCTCGTCACACATATTTAAATATTTTAAAGTTGTAGTACAGCAAAACTGTTAAGTGACCGCGGTCAATACGACTAGGGAGTCGGATCAAGTTTTTTCTTCAGAACAGTGAAACGGTGTAACCGAACAATGCGTGTGCGGGAAGACCGAGTGGCCGGCGAAGGGGGCTTCTGATTTGCATAAAATGTTAAGGGGTTTTTAATTTAGTATAAATTTGAGTGTGGCAAAGCTGGGCGGCTTTCTGTTTATATTTGTGTTTGCATTTTATGTTTGTGTCCTAGAAAAAAATAAGGTAAGCCGTAGATTGTAAGTCATATTACAACAGAGTCACGTGTTGCACAACACCTGAAACATGTATTTACTAAATGTATGTTCTTAATTTCACTAAAGTAACAGTAAAACATTAAAATGGAAATTCTCTTCTTAAACTTGTGTTATGTAAATTATTTACGCAACCTTCAAAATTGTGCTTGTATCTTGGTGTTCGTATGAGACCCTGGACCCAAAAGAGCATGTCTGGATGGTAAGTGAAAGTCATTCTAGGTATTTCTATGTGTATGGTACTCAAAATAATTGTGATAAATAAATAGCTTCACATTTGGCGCCCGAACAGGGACGAATTGCAAAAAAAAAATGAAATTCCATACCTACAAATGGGATACAAGCACAGTTGAGAGGTTAAGTAAAAAAAAAAAAATACGTAAAAGGTACTTATGTAAAGTTATGCAAAAGAAGTAAAGAATAGTTGTTCACATAAGAAACAGAGTAAATACCAAAAAATAATAATAATGGAAAATACAGCAGAGAACGGAGTCGATTTGTCCGACTCGACTGTGATAAGTGAAACAGCTGAAGTTGACGAATCAGCTGTGATGAGTAGTCCTGAAATACATTCAACACCGAATGTAGGTCAAGACGATAAAAACATGAATGTGCATAACACAAATGAAAAAGATAATACAGAGGATTCAGGGATTCAAGCAACCCCGACCTCAACAAAATACAATAAGGGGAATGACGATCTAATGAGTATTATACTTAATCAATTAGAAAAAATGAATAATAAATTTGATAGTCGTTTTGACAATAATGACATAAAATTAGACAGACAAAGTAGCGAATTAAATAATCGCTTTGATGAAATTAAGACCGAATTCAATTGCAAATTTGATGCACTCAAATTTGATATTGATGAGGTAAAAATAAAATGCGAAAATAGTTGTAATGAATTGAAACGAGATATTGAGAGAATAGTAGAGTCAGTAGAACAGAGTAAAAGTAAAAATAATAATGATAGTATACAAGTAACTAGTGAGAAAAATAATGTTGAAAATGAGAATATAATTAAAAATGTGGTAGTAGAGAGTAAGATAACAAATAGTAACAATGATATTGAAAATGGTATTGTAATTGAAAAGGTGGTATCAGAAAGTGATACGTTGAAAATAGATAGTGAAACAGTGAGTGAGAGAGAGAAAGTTATATGTAGTAACGAAGTTGTAATCAGTGTTGTTGAATTAGAAAAAGAATGGAAAGAAAGAGTAGATGAATGTGTAGAGCAGAGGGTAGATTTTCCCCTTATTTGTGATGAACCAGAGTGTTCAAAAGTGTTATTTTTGGGCAAGAGACCCTTATTAGTGAAAGATTTGAGTTGTTTAATTTTGCTGAATAATTTTGTACCCCCTGCGTGGAATGATAAAAGTGTGATATGGTGCTATGAAGAAAGAGAGTTGTGTATTGAGAGAGAGATCGAATTATATATATTAAAAAGAAATTATGATGAATTGAGAGAAAGAGTAGTACGGGTGGATTATTTTGAGAATATTTTTGTAGATGATAATGACTTACTTGATGAGAAAACAAATTACCTGACATTAAACAATATTACTGATGGAGACTTAACCGATGTACTTAATGTTGACCTGTTTTATGATTATTTTGGTAAGATGAATGAATTTGGTTTTTATGGTGACGACACACAAGATTGTAATTTGTGTGTTAATGAAACTGAACAATGCTATATAAAACAAAGACTTATCTATGACGATGGAGGCTGAGCCTGAAATTCATAAATGAACAATTTTAAATATGTTAATTTATGGTAATGACCTAGCTGATTTTAGATATTGAAGTGCGATATAACTGAATAATTATTGATGAAGAATTGTAAATACATGTGTAGTGAAATTAATTGTATGCATTATAAAATGTTAGATAAACAAGGTATGTATGTAGCCGAAATTGTGATGACAAAAATAATATTAATATTTTGCATCTTAAAACAAAATAATACATTGAATCCTGTAATTAAATATAACTAAACCACTATAATAAACCTATAGTTAAATAATTATAAATAACTATGAATAATATAAAACAGTAAGTGGTAGCGAATAGGTGTTCCCCACTTATCCCAGTGGGGTTCGTCTATTTCAGGGACGCGCCCCTGCCCACGCGAGCCTTGGTTTTCTCCAGGTACCTTTATTTTCGGAGGAAGCTTTGTCCCTACCTTTAGTCCTAGTTCTTGAACCTGTAATAATCCTTATCCCTTTTACTTTCCCGATTTCCCTAACCATCCCCTTAGAGTAAACACATAAACAATAGTTACACAAATTGGCACACTTTTTTGAACCATTTGATTGCCTTAATTCAAAATAATACATTAGGGTGATCCTCAAAATTAAATAAACTGGCGTTATTTATGACTTGTAAGCTCGTCCCTTAATTAGGTAGGTAGTGAAGAGGTTTTGTGGCTGAGTAGACAAACTAAATAATAAATTTTGTATAGTTTAACCGCATTATGGTATATCGAGATGGGGTTGTAGATTAGTGGTTGTGGTCGGTTTTGTAATTTGAAAGAAATAAAAAGGAGGGTAGTTCATCATATGAGTAGGGGTTCTGTTCGTCTTCCATCGCATCTCTATATACGATAATACGGTACATGTAACATATAACCTATTTACAGGTAATTAAGAAAAAATAATAAGTATAAATATTATAATAAGTATAATATTAAGTAAGTAAATAATTTTGGAAAATATTCTAAAGTAAACTTATGTAACCAAAGGGTTTAATTATTATTTTGTGGTACCTGCTATGTTAGGTTATGAGTACGGTATATTGGTAGTTGGAATGTGATTATGGAGGAATTTAAAGAGAGATTAGAACTAATGATGTAATGTTTGTAAAATTTATTGAATTATTAAGAAAAACTGAAACATTTAATCACGCAGAATCATTTTGAAACTGTAATCAAAGTCATGGAAATTGTTTTAAATAAATAAATAATTTAAAAGGGTCAATTTTATTAATGAATTAAAAATACATCTGATCCGAATTGGAATAAAAATGTGAGAGACAAATATGTTATCTAAAAGATTTATAAAATTTGAAAAGCGTAGTAAGCAGATATGTCAGTATATGATGTAACCAGAGTGTTTAGTCTATGAAAGCTGAAACGGAGAATGTTTATAACTGTTGTTTATGAAAGCAAGTCTGGCACACAAATGTAAACAGAAATGTTGTAGTCTGCTGAATCAGTATCTTGAGCGAAACCCTATTGTGACATAAAAGAATTGAAATTAAATTTTTTGCAGACCAAATAATAATGAGGTAATTATTGTAACTTAGAGTTTAAGACATTAAAAAACCATTAAACCATTAAATTAATCAAACTAATAGAAACAATGATTTTTAACAATGAACTTAAATTGTTTGAATTTTAATTTTTTTGGGAAAAAAAAAATCTAGAATTAAGTGACCAAAAACAATTGTCAAGAGTTAGTATCAGTGAGCATGGGAACGTTTTGAAACGATGCGTAACAAAATATAAACTTGTTGTCAATACAAGAAGTGGGGATGATTTTGGGGGGTAGATTGGTGCTAAATGAAGTGATAGAACAATGGAGTGTTGAACTGTATTTGTAGAAAGTTTAATTTTCAATTGTTAAGTAATTAATTAGCTATTAAGTGGCTATTGAGGGGGTGGCCTGTGCTCTCTTAGATAGCGAAATGGTTGGGGGTAACAGTGAGTGTTACCTCCATCGGAGGCCAAAATGGCGATAAATGTGCGGCACACCTTATCAGTGTAAATTAAAGTGTACACACTGCCAAACTACCGTGTCGCACATAGTAGTGATGTGTAACAGGCAATTAAATTAAAGTTAGATTTCCTCGACTTTTCGGGCGGTTACTGTCTTACCAGCACTAACTGTGGTTTTGGCTAGCGGCCAGCTATGATCATATCAAGTCCCTTGACCATAGCTGACTTGAAATTGGTATATATTTGAAATTCAATGGGGGGTGACAATTAGAGGAAATCTTACCGGAACTATGGAACAGCGGCTACCACTCTGCCCGCCTTGGGGTAGCAAGACCGGTGGTAGAACCTTTTTAAGGGTGTATCATTTTATAACGAGAACATGATGATGTTCAATACTTTAAAACTTAATAGCGGAAGCAGAGACACGGAGAGGTAAAACCCTGCTCCAAAATATACAGTCTCTGTGGAAGCGAAAAGGCGCCACAGTCTTACATAATTTGAAATAGTGTGTGTGGCTGGGAGGTGACGCAAAGGAGTCACGAATGTAAAGTTTAATAACATAACATTTTTTTTTTCTCAAAGTTGGATCCAATAAAACTGCTTATGCTCTGTTCAATTAACTAGCTGGTCAGATATGTAATATAAGGTGTTCATTACATGCTATGATTTTAAATGTATTATTTTATTGTTGTATGTTAGGTATAGGCATTGATCAGAATATGTGTTTTCATGATATGTGTATGCTTCAAATTAAGCCAATAATTAGACGCCTGGCAGGCAATCAACGTAATAGAAGTAAGCATTGATAATGTATTTCATATAATTTATTAAATGGTGAGATGTATTTTTATTGTGTCAGTAGGATCAGCTGATCAGCAATACCATGTCACTGGTATATTGGTTTGTAAATGTTACAAATAATTAATGTCCAAAGTAATGTTTTAATGTATCACAGATGTTCTAAAGTAATGAGGAAGATAATTTGATAAAATGAGAAATAAAGTAACGATTTGTGAAAGTTAATAAGAGATAGTTTTTGGGTGATGAATATTTTGCGGGACATATAGATCTGTCCCAATGGAATTCAAAGTTGAATTTGAAATAGTAGAGATGAATATGATGTAATGTTGTTTTTGAGTTAATGTAATGTGACAGAATGTTGTGAAGTACTGATGTTGACACAGGAGTAATGGAGAAGAATTGTAGAGTTGTGAATGATATATTGTTGTTTATAATTAATGATGTTATTTTGTTGTATTGGTAGTAAGGTAATGAGATTGAGATTTTGGGGATGGCAATTTTGTAGTAGGGGGTAGTGTCATGTAGGAGTCCGCAACAAGGGTTGGGACGGGATAAGAATAGATTTTAGTGAGGAGGGGCCGCCTTAGGTAGAATCCGGGCCGCCAAATAAGGGAATTGAGTTTTGGGTAGGGCAAACATATATCCTATGTACAAAGGGTTAGAGAGTATTTTTTATATATGTAGAGAAGGTAGCGATTTGTGTTAAATGATAAGTGGGGCTTAGAGTGTCTTGATTAGTAGATATTTTGATAGAGATGGGTGTCATGGGAGTTGAAGTTGTTAGAAGTTAGAGTCAAAGGGAGAAAGATTATATATGTATACAGATCTAATACAGTAAATGAGAATAAATAATTTACATCACCCACAGTAAAGTTTAGCGAGATTGTTAAATGAAGAGTAAGACTGTTAAGTAAAAAGAGAGATTTATGATAAAGAATATAAAATTTTCATTATTTTAAACCAGTGACAGAATTTTGATAAAATTTGAAAATAATGTAAAATTAAGAATTGTTTATTTTAAATAATTTAAATGTCAAGTTGATGATTATTTATATTAATATTTTGTTTGTTTTAAATATTTTGTTTCATTACGTTTTGTATTTCAAGTTAGGATATTACAGATGTTCAATGTGTTTTCAGAATTTATATATAACATATGTAGGTCAAGGGGTTTGGGACTTGACCTAGTTTCGATCAGCTGATGAGGTCATACACCTACTAAGCCTGTATAGTAGGGAATCAATTTTAATTTGTTAATTTATTGATTTAGACCAATTTTTAAATAATTTTGCATATGAAGAAACATTTAAATAAATTTAAATTCTTTTGAATTTTAAAATTTTTGAAATTTTTTTGTGAAAAAAAAAAAAAGATTTTTCGCCTGCCAGCGAATGCATATTTTAGGCAGTGATTGTTTTATTATGTGTGTATTTACCATGTTTTGTTGTTTTGTTAATTGTTTAGTTTACTGATTTCTTGTATTGAACTGTATTGTTAGACTAAGACATGTTAGGTTAAGGATTTGTTCAAGTAGAGAAAACTCTTAATTCAAGTCATTTTAAAGGAAACAAAAAATAATGAAGAGAATTTTTTTGAGCATATCATTTTTTTTGAACTTTGAATTTTTTAAAAAACTTTTGTCAATTTTAAAGAATTTTGTAATTTTTCAATTTCACAATGTATCATGTAATGTGAGTATGTGTGAGCCCAGTATTTGCTAAAGGCAGCCCAGCTTGCAAAAAAGGGGAACATATCGGCGGAGGAGCTGGAATAATTTTAGCCAGGGATTGAGGATTTTTGGGGGTAGCATGTTAAAAGGCGAGGCGCGCTGTGGTGCGAGGCTATTCGATTTCTCGGTGTTGGGATCTCTTACGGAGAAGTCCAGTGATCTCGTCCAGATGAGTCCATGGTCGCTGAGCCAGGGGGGTAGTGTACCCATAAGTAGTAAGAACCAGGGGGTTGTTGGCACCAGTTCCTCACCGGTCCTTTTCGGGGTTTATCGATGAGATTTCTTCTGTTGTGAACAGCAGAATTCTCATCGAGGGGGTATTGTAATGGGTCAAATTAGAAGGTTTTTTTATTTTTTATTAATCTTGGTTTTGATTTTGTTAAAAGTGTACAATTCACTTCATATATGGGAGCTACCACAGTTTAATTTTATATTAACATAGATCACCCATTCAATCACTTTTAAATTGCCAGACTTCACCTGTAAGGAGCCTCCAGTACAGCAATGCAACATACACGCAGTCAGTCAAAACAATTGCCAGACGCATTGCGCAATCACATAGCAGCAGCCTTGTGACACAGTCTCCAGTGTGCAGTTTGGTATCAGAGAGTAAGCAGCACCAGACAATAGAATTGTGAATTTAAAACAGGGGCCTCGGGTTTACAAGATAGGCCGTTAAAACAAATTTGGCCTATCTTAGAAAGTGTGAAAACAGTCATTAAAAAGTAACAGTGTACAAACAAAAGGTTCCAGCCAGTCGACAAGCAAAAGTTCCCATTATCGGGTTGGCCTCTGTAGGCTCGTCACACATATTTAAATATTTTAAAGTTGTAGTACAGCAAAACTGTTAAGTGACCGCGGTCAATACGACTAGGGAGTCGGATCAAGTTTTTTCTTCAGAACAGTGAAACGGTGTAACCGAACAATGCGTGTGCGGGAAGACCGAGTGGCCGGCGAAGGGGGCTTCTGATTTGCATAAAATGTTAAGGGGTTTTTAATTTAGTATAAATGTGAGTGTGGCAAAGCTGGGCGGCTTTCTGTTTATATTTGTGTTTGCATTTTATGTTTGTGTCCTAGAAAAAAATAAGGTAAGCCGTAGATTGTAAGTCATATTACAACAGAGTCACGTGTTGCACAACACCTGAAACATGTATTTACTAAATGTATGTTCTTAATTTCACTAAAGTAACAGTAAAACATTAAAATGGAAATTCTCTTCTTAAACTTGTGTTATGTAAATTATTTACGCAACCTTCAAAATTGTGCTTGTATCTTGGTGTTCGTATGAGACCCTGGACCCAAAAGAGCATGTCTGGATGGTAAGTGAAAGTCATTCTAGGTATTTCTATGTGTATGGTACTCAAAATAATTGTGATAAATAAATAGCTTCACAATGAAACCACAAGATAAGGAAATACTAATATAATAAGAAGGAAGAGACAAAATATGTCAAGGTTCCTAAAAGGGATATAGAAACAAGAAAAGGCAGAGAAGGCAAGTAGGTAATAGGAATATTGTATTTTTATTAAACTGTAAACCATATAAAGAGTAATAAGGCAAATTAACTAACACACCACAATAGAAAAACAAAACAGCATTGTAAACCAAAATCAACTATCATAGAGTCAAACCCAAATAAATAAATTCAATCAAACTGTATATAATGAATAGAAACTAGTCCATACAAAACAAAGATATGAAAATGTAATCAGTACAGAAACAAATATTAGCAAATATAATGACAAAAGAATAAAATTAACTTTATTAGGAAATAAGTAATACTAGGCCTAAGGGGTACTCAACTCAGATAAAAAGTAAATTAATCAATATTGGAGTATTATAACAACAAATTATTAACAACAAGCAATAATCATGGAGTGAGTAAGATTATTTAAGGGAAATATTAACATAAAATCACTTGTAAACCATTTAAATACTAAAATTGTAAAAAATACAAGGCCTATAATAAATAGCAAAAATTGTAAATTTTAGGCTAATCTGAACTTAAAACAGACCCAGTTATATATCAAATTATGTAAAATTAGCTTAAGAATATTGCTGAATAGTTAGATTTTCGTAAAATTAATAAATAATTAAGTTACAGCAATAAATAGGAAACTTGTCATGTATGTTTATGAGTTGAAATCAAATCCAAGACATGTAAATTTGTAAAAAACAATGGGAAGAGGAAAAAGACATTTTATAAATTACCACAAAACGACGACTTTAACCCTCCGGTGGGCGCGCCCGCGGCAGAAAGCCGCAAATTTTAGTTTCTGAACTGTCTCCTAGGTACCGGTAGTGTTTATTGTCTGTTCTGCCTAGTATGCAATTTTCATGATAGATGGCAGTATTTCCGACATGCGGATAAATCATGTGCATAACGCTTCAGTAGCTGTTGTGCTTTGAAAAGAGAGTGACGTGTCTGCGGCTATTTTGCCGCCTGCGCGCCCAGTCATGTAAGTGTTAATTTTTTTTAATTTTGTGTTGTTTTTTTTTATTTTCCATGCATATTTTGACCATTACCATAGAATCAAACGTCTTCTTAGAGCTTGGTTAGGTTTTGTTTTGAATCTTTTGGTTTTCGCCTATTCTATATACCGGTGCCTGTTTTTCCTATGTTATCTGAGTTTGTGTTTACATCAGGTCTCGTCAATTTGTGCGCCCTGAAGACTTTGAGAAAGTACTCATGGAATTATCAGAATTGTCGGAAGGAGAAAATGAAGAGGATGTGAGTCAGATGACCCAGATATGGAGGATGAAATGATACAAGCTGACAACCACAGCAGTGACTCAGAGCAATCAGCGGATGAAGCGGATGCCGATCAACTAACTGTGCCAGAAGTCGCTGACGATGTTACCATTTTTACATCGGGAAAGATGGAGATACGCTTTGGATGAGTAACCCTCTATCTTCAACTAAACAGAAGGCCAAAAATATTATGAAAATAATGCCAGGTCCAAAAATGAATGCTACAACTGTGCAGAAAGAAGTAGACACGTTTCACCTGTTCATTACTGATGCCATGATAGATGATATTGTAACTCACACTAACAGATACATTCAGAAAAAAAGAAATGATGTCAATTATGGTAGAGATAGAGACTGTAGAGAAACTACAAAAGTGGAGGTCAAGGCTCTCTTTGGTGCGTTATACTTGATAGGCATAAAAAAGGGATCACATACAAATTGTGCTGAACTGTGGAATTCCAATGGCACAGGAATGATAATTTTACGCGGGCTCTTCAGTTATAAGCATTTCCGATTTCTGCTTCGAGCCCTTAGGTTCGACAATTTAGATACACGGAACGAGCGAAGAGCTATGGACAAACTTGCACCTATTCGTGATTTTCACCAAAATTTTGTGAATAACTGTTTGACTCACTACAATGCCAGCGAGTTTGTGACTATTGACGAGATGCTACATGCTTTTAGGGGGCGATGTGGCTTCATACAATATATACCAAACAAGCCAGCCAAGTATGGACTGAAAATATACGCACTCTGTGACGCAAAAACTTTTTATACTCTCAACTTAGAAATATATTGTGGCAAGCAGATGCCTGGTCCCTATCTCAAATCGAACAAACCAGATGACATTGTGAAAAGACTGGTTGAACCAATAAAGGGTTCCAAACGAAATATCACAACTGACAACTACTATACAAGCTACACTCTGGCTAAAGATCTTCTTGAGAAGGGGCTGACCTTACTCGGAACTATGAAAAAAAATAAAAGAGAAATACCACCAGAATTCCAAGCCAACAAAACAAGAGAAATCAAGTCGACGCTCTCTGGTTTTCAGTATGATTTCTGTTTGTCTTCTTCGGCGCCTAAAAAAAATAAGGCGGTGATATTTCTCTCATCGATGCATGATACAAATGAGATAGACGAAGCAACCAGCAAATCCACAATAAACCTGGATTACAATGCCACAAAGGGAGGAGTTGATACGGTTGACCAGATGTGCGCATCCTACACAACTTCTAGAATAAGTAGAAGATGGCCTCTCACGCTGTTTTATCGGCATCTTGATATCGCGGGAATCAACGCCAACATAATTTTAAAATACAACAATCCTGATAACCGAGAAAGAAGAAGACTGTTTTTGAAGAATCTGGCACTTAGCCTTATGGAAACTCATCTGGAAGAAAGATCTAGACTACGTAACCTACCAAAAGATATCACAGCATTTTTAGCTAAATATAAAAAAGAGGAGGAGGTTCAAGAAGCACCAAAACCAGGAATCTGTCATGTTTGCGGACGGCATAAGAATAACAGATCAAAAATTGTGTGCCAGAGATGCAGAAATAATGTCTGTAAGAGGCATTCGCGTCAAGAGACAACATGTGTCAGGTGCGACGGCGACCAGGGCCAAGATACGGAAGTCGATGTCTAAGCATTATGTTTTTGTGTTTAATAATGTATTTTTGTATTTAATAATAATGTTTTATATTAATAATAATAAATAAAAGTTAAAACACCTTAACCAATCTATTTACTTCTCATACTACCTTGTCTTAGAGTAAAAAAGTGCAATTTACAATTGCGGTAAAAAAGCCGCAGTGCGCCCACTATTGAGTGCGAATTTTGCGCGCCCACCGGAGGGTTAAGTCATCAGTCTATTGTTAATCGTGAATGTGTACAGATCAGAATTCATGGACGGAAGATCTGAAAAATATAATAGTGCAAAAACATTGACGTGCAACCTTCAAAAAAATGTTACAGAGGTTACCAAATGGAAATTAACACCACTACACCATAAATAACACCAAAACTGAAACAGAACAACAGTAATAGTAATACCCATTCCTAGCACGAGAAATCAACCGCCATTTTGGGCAAAATTCAACAAATATTATCTGGACATGAACTCAACAGTTTTGAACATAGAACACTGCACCAACAAAATATCACAGAACGACATCACCGAGGAGGGAAGAACACTTCACACAATTTTCCAGGGATACTACAACCTCGCAGAGGAAGGAATTCGCATTTATTTCTGAGGGAGAAGAACATAGCGTCAGCGTTGTGTAGCAGAAATCCACGAGGTGAACGGCAGCCATTTTCATTGCAGAGCGACCAGCACATCGACACAGCCTCCACGAGCCAGTGACGTCATTCTACGAAATGGCTCGAACTTTACTTAATAATTGACAATTTTCATAATCCTGTTATTTTTCAGCAAATAATAATTTATTTTAAGATAATTGTGAGTATTGTATCTTGTTCCTTGCCCTCTCTGACCATTTCGACAGTTAAAAGAACTCGAAAGAATTAATTTTTGTAACATTATAATTTGTCATTTTGTTCACAATAGAGCTGAGCGAATCTCTACCAATGCCTGGTCCATGCGCGTAAGATTGGCGCACAATTTCAAATTTTAAGAAATAAACATCATAATTACTCAATTACATGTGTTCATAATTATTTGTACGATAAATATTAGCTTTTTCTTTCTTCTAAAAAAAATAATTTAGAATTATTAGAGAAATATACCAAGAAGAAGAAGAAGAAGAGGAGCGAAGTTAGAAAAGAGAATATTTGATCGGACTACATAACAAGATTATCTATAGAGAACAAATATTTTAAAAAACACAATATCTCATTTACTCAATTGAAAGTAATTAAAAGATTTACAATTAATTAATTAATAAAAAACAGAAAAAATAAAAGATTCTCTAATAAACATCAATAAAAATTTTTTTTATTAAATTTATAACTAACAACAAAATTTTTTCTTATCAACATAATACATTATTTATCTTCTATTTATTTGTATTATTACAAATTGACGCTCACAACAGTGGGGCATCATCATCTGCTATTTGCACATTTTACTACAAATTGGCGAACTCAACAGCGGGACTTCATCGTCATTTATTTGTAGTAAATCATCAACAACAATTATTTATTATTTGTAATTTGGTTATAATACAATACTCACATCATAAGCAAAATGCCATTATCCAAAGTGGCATTGGATTTGACACATTTGTTGTCCAGTTATATTTAACTATACAATGGATACTGGATATGTTGATTTGGTCTCTTATTTAAGTCCAGACAGAGCTACTTTTTTACTCTAGGCAACCTACTAATAGTTTTCAACTCATTGTCATCTACTTCAATGTCACACACAAAACTGTGTTAATATTTTGCTAAAACAAGAATGCTCCAGGCATATAGCAAACTAATTAACTGCTCTAATTTATATTGTATTATCTAAAGGTGCACGGTGCTATTTACAAATAAATGCTGTAAATTCCATGTGATGGCATCATGGATCATCCACATATGCTTTGCATGGATCATTCTGCTGTGCTAAACATGTGCAGTAAGTACTTAATAGTTTATACTTCAGAATTACAGAGTGCTTTTTGTTTGGTTTTTAAGTAATTTTATTATAATTCTAATCTTTTATTTAAGTACATGCATACATTACAGATTACATTTTATTGTCTACAAGAGCAATATTATTATCATGTCTTTCTTGTTTACAAGATTGTGACAGGCACTTGGGCATATGTAATTTATTTTTTTTTATTGTATGGTGCTGGAGAAATCTGTTTCTCTTACTATAAATATTTAGGTTTCAATTTTTCTCTAGAAGACTTATGATTTTACAATTTATTGATAAATTAGTATTTAATATTATTTATAATGGTGGAAGTTTTTTTAAAAGATACCTGCTTTTTAGAGAAGTTGTATACAACTTGTTACGTTGAATTATATTATAGGTTCTATTAGGTTATTATTGTTTTATTATGTTAATAAAATATTTAATATTATTTTTTTGGTATTATGTACTTCATATCTATTTAGTCTAAATCAATTGTTTACACAATTAATTATTGGTATAATTAAATTCCACTAAAAAAAACTACAAAATGTTCATTAGTTTGTAAGCTTCATTATAAAAATAATTTCTATTGGAAGTTAACAAATAATTCCTTTCGGTATTAGTAGTCTTCTTTGTAATTAAACACAGTTTTTTTCTTCTTACGCACCATAATTTTACTTACCCTGATTCTGTTACACTTACCTTTTTGATAAAAACTCCCCAGAAGATTCCAAACTCGTTCAAAGGGTCGCCACAATGTTTTGAGGATATACATTGAAACCATGATACTTACCCTTAATTAATTTAGATCATTTAATGCCCTGAACTCAGAAAATTCACAGGTTTCGTTTTAGACGAATTCTTGATGCAGAACTCATGTTATGGGTGTGACATAATAATTAGTTTTAACACATTTTTACGCTATTTAAACGAACTCTTTTATTGCAATCACTTTTAAAATAAAATACTTTCTTTCTTTCTCTTTTCTTTATGAAATGTTATTTACTCTTATCTCTATCATATAACATTTTCTTATACTACTCTACATAAACAAACCAGTACTTTTATTTCTTAATATTATCCCTTCTTCCCCCCCCCCCACACACACACACGCTAGTTACCAATTTTCTTCTACCCCCTGTTTATTTAATGAGCTTTTTTTACCAATAGTTTTAATTTCATTTCAATCTAACATAATTACTTTCCTGTTTTACTCATCCGCACGTGCTGTTCGCCATTGTTCGTCCATACTTTCACTTTCACACTGTATTGTCCAACTCTCTTCTTTATTCCACTATTTACATTCAAACAAAAACTGTTATTATTGCTGAATCACGGTTTACTGTTACTATTAAATACTTTTGGGCAGGCCGTGCATGCTTACACGCACGGCCTCCCATCCCTAATTCACTGAGGCTGTTGTACTATCGACTATGCTGTTTGATGAGTGGTGATGAACTGGCCAGTGTCACCTGCTTCTGTATACCATACAACGCTCAGGGTGTCACCCACATGGTCGTAAACTCGTTCACTGATTGGCTGTTTTTAGCGAAAATGTTCTAGAAGCTTGACTATAAAAATTCTTTTACTTCGCCACGTGGTGAGTTCTCAGTATTATGTGCCAACCATACAGTCTCTGCTCATGATTCACTCATGACGTTGGGCTGTCTACAATCCCAGACTATTTCACAATAGATTTGCACAATTCGTACCTTGTACTGCCAGACACGGCTACAGATTGTTACCACAAGTGTTACATAATATGGTTGGTTATAAATTAATAAAAAATATTCAATATAAAAAAATTAATCTACCCTTTTTTGTACCGTCACAATACCCCCCCCCCCAATGAGAGGTTTTATGCCGAAGCATAAAAACTCTCATTGCTAAACTCTAAGAGGACCAGCAAGGATATGGTGCCACGACCCCTCTTAATTTCTTACTAAAATCATGGGTAACCTACCTCCCTAGTCTGGTGATTGTGGCCACTGTATCACCAGACTCTGAAACAATTCATAAAAACATCATTAACTGGCCTTTCACAATACCATATCCCCAACTGATTTGGTTTCCTCTTAGCCCGTACTGGTTTGTCTTTAGCAAAGTACTGGTTTCTTATTTAACTTGTTAATATACAAATACATTTGTTCTACATTTATACACAATTACCTAATACTCAATTCAACACTTTATGTTTCACCAATAAACATGATACAACCTAATAAACATTACCATTATTACATTGAAATAAATCTTTCACATTTGAATTTGCATAAAAATTA
Source organism: Magicicada septendecula (assembly GCA_034769895.1). Taxonomy (NCBI): domain Eukaryota; kingdom Metazoa; phylum Arthropoda; class Insecta; order Hemiptera; family Cicadidae; genus Magicicada; species Magicicada septendecula. The sequence continues at coordinate 548,882,146 of CM068368.1, forward strand.
CAAACAAAACATTACCACCTTAGTATTCAATGGTTACACTATGACTTCAACTCTGAATTTCTATTAAACATTTCAATCATTTAATTTTACTTGTCTACCATTTATTATCTACTTCAAATCAAAAAATAAATTATTCAAATTTATTACACATTTTTCCATCTTTTAAATTAATTACTTTAATTGCATTATTTAAAACCTTTCCAATTAATTTAATCTTCTTACATTGATTTAATTTTATAATAACATTCATTTACCATTTATTATAACCCTCAAATCAAAAACTTTCAAATTGATTACCAAGATTTCTATCTTTTAAATGAATTTAATTTACATTATAAACATTCATAATTACATACTGACAATTATTCAAATAAAAAATTTATTACTATCATAAAATCAATTGCACCTATAAATTGGTTACACAAAATATAATATACACATAACACCATGTATCAGCTGATATCTTATCATAACAGCGTAACCTTATACCGAGAACATGAAAACATAATGCAACTTTAATTTTGAATTTCTATTGAATCTTCCCATTGTTACATTATAATTTCTACTCAGAATTTTTTTATTTTATTTCATATTCTATTTATCAATAAACGGGTGACTCCCTTTCAGCAATAATAATCTGTTTTATTCTACGGGTATTTAAACTTAACCCCACTCTCACCTTCTTCTTTATACCAACAACTAACGGATTTGAAATAGAGTGACATCGCTCTCTCAATAATATTTCCTTACACTATTTTCTCTAACTCTACTTGAACCTCTTATTTTAGAATAGGGCTCCGAATAATTTCTTTGTACAAAAGGTGTGTGTTCGCGTGCTTTCCGCTACACTCCTAGTTCCTGGCCCTTCCAGGTAATTCCGCCAACACCTCTTTAAAACGGTCCAAATCTGCCCTCAACTCCTCACGTTGGGGTCCCCCAACAGCTCCACCCTCATTTAAAAAAAATGATGTGCTCTATTCTCCCATATTCGCTGTTTACTTTCGTCTCTCCCTTTCTCCCTGCCTACATCCACTCTCACTTCTGTGTCCCCCCTACTGACCCGTGTTTATCTCACTTTACCTCCAGAAATTCTTATGATGTCTAATACCCGTGCAAAACTAACTCTGACCGGTTTAATTTCATTGTCTAACTCTAACACCCGTTTACTGAAATCAATTACTGTTTTATTAAAAAATCGTTACACAAAATCCAACTTTTACCACATTTTAAATTCATTTGAATCCATCTTTTCAATTAATTTAAATTAATTACCTCAAATTAATTTAATTACATTATTTGCAATAATTTAAATTACTTCAATTACATTATAAAATTTTAATAATGTCAATTAGTTTATCAAAATAAAATATTATTGTTGTTATGAACTCACTCAAAACTGTAAACATTGCGTACACAAACTGCCATGTATGCACACAACACTGTAATTACTTTGATTGTAATATCTTTACCATTTATTATACAATTCAATTCAAAATTAATTTCTCAAATTTATTACCAAAGTTTCACATCTTTTAAATTAATTAATCCATCTCAAATTAATTCAATGTAAGTTACTGTAAGTTATTATATCTCAAAACACTGTAAGTTACTTTAATTACATTATTCAAAACAATTTCAATTCATCTAATTTCCTCATAAAATTCACAATTGCAACCTGTTAATTATTTAGTCAAATGAAATATTATTATTATTATAAAATCAATTTTTACTACAATCATTTGTTACATAAAATACTGTGTACAAAATAACCTATTACACAAATACATTTAATACCAGTACACATTTATATACAATCTGTTTTACATTAATAGGCATTGCTTATCAAAAAATCATTCCTTTATTCAGCCAATATTTAAACCCACTACTTTCACATAATTAAATTTTCATCAATAATAAATGTCTAACCACCATCATCAAAATTTAGTCTGATATTATTCCAACATTTTTCATTTTTGTTTATATTTATTATATTATCTTTTTTAATATAATACCCATTTATACCCAGGTAAGTGCTTATTCTCAAAATACTCATCATTTGCTACTGTGCTGTTTACTTTATAAGGTAAGTCTTTATTTTATTAACTCTCTCTCTATTTATACTCTGTCTTAACTCTTCATAATCTCTATTCACCTTAAATATTCCCCCCCTCGCTCTCTCTCTCTCTCTCTCGCTTTCATATTATTAGATAGTTTTGCCATATTATTAATTATTTGTTTTTGTATATTAATTAACCTACTAAAACCCTTATATCCCATGATGGACCTACTTCGTTTTCCCAAAATACCCCACACATAAAATCGTTATCAATACGTAAAAGCAAACACACAATAATTTCACAGGCACGTTACACTACCCATACATAACCATAAAAAAAATTTAACATATCCAATAATTTCACAAATACGCCATTACCCAAAACCTATGTTCTGCATCTCAAATAGGTCTACCTCGTATAAAATTTATACCAGGATCCTGGCATGGGTCGCTGATTGTAATTAAGCATTTTATTTGCCTCCAAAAGCGTTTTTGTAATTAAACAAACTTTTTTTCTTCTTATGCACCATAATTTTACTTACCCCTGATTCCGTTACACTTACCTTTTTGATAAAAACTCCCCAGAAGATTCCAAACTTGTTCAAAGGGTCGCCACGATGTTTTGAGAATATACATTGAAACCATGATACTTACCCTTAATTAATTTAGATCATTTAATGCCCTTAACTCAGAAATTCACAGGTTTCGTTTTAGACGAATTCTTGATGCAGAACTCATGTTATGGGTGTGACGTAATAATTAGTTTAACACATTTTTATACTATTTAAACGAACTCTTTTATTGCAATCACTTTTAAAATACTTTCTTTCTTTCTCTTTTCTTTATGAAATGTTATTTACTCTTATCTCTATCATATAAAATTTTCTTATACTACTCTACATAAACAAACCAGTACTTTTATTTCTTAATATTATCCCTTCTTCCCACACACACACACACACACACACACACACACACACACACACACACACACACACACACACACACACACACACACACACACACACACACTAGTTACAGATTTTCTTCTACCCCCCCTTTTATTTAATGAGCTCTTTTTACCAATAGTTTTAATCCGCATGTGCTGTTCACCATTGTTCATCCATACTTTCACTTTCGCACTCCAACTCTCTTCTTTATTCCACTATTTACATTCAATCGAAAACTGTTATTATTGCTCAATCACGGTTTACTGTTACTTTTAAATACTTTTGGGCAGGCCATGCATGCTTACACGCATGGCCTCCTGTCCCTAATTCACTGAGGCTGTTGTACTATCGACTATGCTGTTTGATGAGTGGTGATGAACTGGCCGGCATCACCTGCTTCCGTATACCATACGACACTCAGGGCGTCACCCACATGGTCGTAAACTCGTTCACTGATTGGCTGTTTCTATCGAAAATGTTCTAGAAGCTTGACTATGGAAATTCTTTACTTCGCCACATGGTCGGTTCTCGGTATTATGTGTCAACCATACAGTCTCTGCTCATGATTCACTCGCGATGTTGGGCTGTCTATGATCCCAGACTATTTCACAATAGATTTGCACAATTCGTACCTTGTACTGCCAGACACGGCTACAGATTGTTACCACAAGTGTTACATAACATGGTTGGTTATAAATTAATAAAAAATATTCAGTATAAAAAAACAAAATCTACCCTTTTTTGTACCAGCATGGACCGTGTCAAATATATCTTGTTAGACTGTCATGTTGTAATGTGATTAACAGTTTATTAGTGATTTAAAAGGAAAGGACAGAAGGGAAAAAACCTTCATTTTTATTATTATCATAATTTTGTCACATGTAAATAATTATTGAGCCTCATCCCTAGAAATGTAATGTGTAATGTGTCTATAAAACATGTTAAAGTGAACATTTTGTCTGTGAGGTAATTTTAATTAACAAAAAATCACTTAGAAATATCATATAAAAATCAATGTACACCTACCATGTATTTTTTCTTAGTGTGACATATTATAAACATTTTTATTACATACTTTTGTTGTTTACTTTTGGATACATCCAAAATTTGCATCCAAGGTTAATCAATAATCAAGTAGTTGTAAGATGATATAACCATGTCCCAAATTTCTCTTATTTGAGTAAGATGGTCTTTTTTTACTCTTTCTTCGCTAGTTAATGATCATTAAATTATAACACCGCCTTGATAAAGTCAAATCAGTTACAACTCACACTAGCTTTGTACCTGCCATCACACAATTTGAAGTTAATCATTTCTTTATGTGGTTATCTTTCTGTACTAATAATATTGTCTTTCTGCTAATAAAATTAACACCCATAAGCATAAGATCTTTTGTACAGATTTTCAAAATAGTTGTGCTTTGAATCTTACACTTTTTTCTGTTGTGGCTAGCATATTAAATATCTTTTTCCTTATTTCATCACTAAAAGAGAGAGAGAATATGTCTGATAGGCAATTTCGTCTTTTGCACGATCCTCTAGTCCTTAATGGATGTGAACAATATTTCTAACTGCAGTATGAATGGTGGTATTCTCTATAAGTTTACTTGACCAAAGGCGTTTCAAGCTTACCTTGCCAAAGACAAAAATGTATAACCAGTCAAGGAATATCTTTTTATCACCAAAGACAAACTACTTGTGCTCAATTGAGAAATGTTAGGGTGGATAGTGATGGGTATCCTAATTATCTGAGCAGTTATATGTTTAAAAGCCTGTGGAACAGTTCCTTCTTGATGTTAAATAGTCAAAATATTAGTGTCTTCTTTGGTAGTAGTGAAATTCCCTCACTGTTCATCTTCCTTGAATCCTGCATTAAGATATTGCAGAATATCTTTCAGTGAGATATTACAAAATTTTCTGTTCCCTTTTCTGCACGTCCTCAGCCATTATAAACTAAATAACTTATATTAAACATAAATTTTAAAAATATTTACAGACATTTGTACTATAATTCTCCCATTACAATATATAAAGTAAAGATCAAAATAAATGATAAAACAAGCATTTTTTGTTAGTAAGTTGCACTACTTAGGAGTGAAAAATTAATGTACAAGCTAATGTTTGTCTGTAAGACGACATTAAATTATGTCACATGTAAGACACACAAATATAATTCCAATGTATTCTTGGGTCTCATTTGTGGTTAACTGAAGTTACTGAGAGGATAAGCATGACCTCCCTACTAGGAATATTGGGGGACAATACCAATTAGTTGCACCATCTGGTAGACAAAGCTGTGACATTCTAGGGTTAATATTTAAGTTTTCAAGGTGTGGTGTGCAGAATCTTCATGCTACTCTAAACTAATAATATTGCATACATTGTAAAAAGTTTAAACAAATCATTAGAAATGTGTTCTTAGCAGTTAGGATATGGCACAAACTTAGTTGCTGGATAAAGGAATTCATCTCTGTCTGAGAATTGGAGGAAAGATATTTATTCTGAACCAAACCAGGCAGATCCTCCCAAATAACTATTTGGGTATCATTGACAACTCAAGGCCTGATTCTTTGCTCATTTTATACTAGAAATTATCTCACCTCTTACTTCCTTTAATTCCTGTTTAGTAAAAAATGGTAGACGTGAGTGATTTCTTTTCTCCTCAGCACTATGCTTGTCTACCTTTTGTCGTACAATTGAAGGATAACCACCTTTTTTACTGTATATTGGGTGAGCAAACAATCCAAGCTGAAATTATACAACAAAATCCATTACAGCTATAAGATGGTTATTATAAACTACATTGCAAATAATAACTACTTTCATAATCATATTCCATTATATATAAAAAAAAAAAAACTATCCACAGGCAAACAACAAATTGATAAATATAAAATAAAACACTTAAAATGTGTTATACATACATGTTATGACAATTTTATTTATTTTTTTTTTTAATAAATTAAACGATCTCCAAACATGCATAAGCACATAAGAAATTGAGAAGATGATATGGCAGACAGAAACAAAAATATATTGCTATTATTAAACAAATGCATTTAAAAAACTCATGTTAATATAACATGTGTCTTTAATTTATGTGTGGCATCTTAATAAGTACAGTATTTATTTCATTTTTATTATAATCTTAGCTATCAGATAATTCTAACTAGTATAGCTTCTTTATAAACCATTTGTCATATAGTAGCACAGCCAAGGGGATTATGGGGATTACAATCCCCTATGTTGCGTTGGTTGCTAATGAAATCTTATAGCTAAAATCTGTAGATAAAGTACACCCTGCTAGTAGCCAGATTATTTGGCACACTATATTATTTTAATTATTAAGAGTGGAATGTATCCACATATTTTCTAAGCATTTTCAGTATCTACTATAAGAGAGTGCAGTATGTTGTAAAGGTTGGAAAGGAAGTATTTGAGAAATGTAGGGTCACAAAGGGCTTACAACAAGGATTCTGTCATTCTCCTACACTGTTTAAAATTTATATTAATCTAATGATTGGAGCAGGAAATCCTCACAAATAGGAATAGAAATATAGAATATGGATCAGGGTGTCTCTGTACGAGCCTTTTTGCAGTTGATCAGGTTGTCAGTATTAATGATAAATGTGATGCCATCATTAATGGCGAGAAAGCTAAGGATCTATACAAACTAGGATCTTAAAATTACAGTAGAGTCTCGCTTATCCAACATAAACAGGCCGGCAGAATGTCGGATAAGCGAAAATGTTGGATAATAGGGAGGTGTTAAGAAAAAGCCTATTAAACGTCAAACTATGTTATAATTTCAAACTATGTTACAATTTTACACATTACGAACCTAATAATCATGTTTTACAACAAAACAACAGAAAAAATTAACTGAAAAAATGAACTTACAGTTACAGAATTGTCTGAAGTTAAATACACTTAAAAAGTTCAGTCCTGTGATGATTTAAAGAAATTTTTGATCATAGTCTGCTTTCCTGACGAGTGCCGTTTCTTCGCTGCCAAGTCTCACCATCTTTGCAGCATCATTATGTCGATTCCTGTAGCTTCTTCTTGTTGCTCAATGTATTTAATTGCAGTTTCTAGAGCCTTAACTCCGTCGTTATGTGAAATTATGAGAGGCTCAACAGTTGGTGCTTGATGTTGATCTTCAATTTCGTTGTCATCGCAATTGACAAGAGTGACAATTTCTCCATCAGTTACATACTGATCATCATCCTTCATCCAACTTTCGATTTCTTGCAAAGATGCATCCTCACATCCAGGGATACGTTGCACTAAAGGTAGAATGGTTTCTTCGGTTTCATCTGTGCTTTCCGTTTCCATACTTTCATCATCGCCTAGCAGCTTCTTCCATGATTTGGCAATTGTAGGAGCCCTTACATCACCCCAGGCCCTTGCAACCCAATAAGAAACATCCTTCACATTGATGCGTTTCAATTTTTCAATCATGTCGTGTCCTCTTCAATTTCTTCTATCACTGTGGACAGTAGCTTCCTGCAATAGTTCCTTTTTATCGTTTCCAAAACGCCCTGATCCATAGGTTGGCATATGGCGGTTACATTGGGGGGCAGGAACATTGCCTTAATGTCACCATCTTGAAGCTTCTCTGCATCAGGGTGCGTTGAAGCATTATCTACCAACAAAACTGCTTTTCTGGGTAAATTATTTTCTTTCAAAAACTTCTCTGTTGAAGAAATGAATTCCTTAAAAAACCAGTCTTTGAAAATTTGACTACTCATCCATGCACTTTTCTGACTGTAGTATTTTACAGGAAGAGCGTTTTTTGAAACCGTTTTAAAGGCTCTAGGATTTTTGGACTTTCCAATCATTGCAAGGTCCATTTTGAGGTTTGCTGTAGCATTGCTGCATGCTAAAATTGTCAGCCTTTCCTTACTACGCTTGTAGCTAGGGGCTGCTGCTTCAGTTCTGGCTGCAAGACTTTTATTAGGTAACATTTTGTAATTAAGGCCTGACTCATCACAGTTAAATATCTGATCACCCATTAGGCTTTCAGTTTCAATAAATTCCTGAAATCTTTTCTTGTATGCTTCCATTTCTTCAAAATTCGATGATAGTTTTTCACCACAAACACTTAACTGACGGATACCATAGTTTTTCTTCCATTGGTTGAGCCAACCGACACTTGCTGTGAAATCTGGGTCCCCTTCATTGAATTCATTACGAAAATGCAACGCCTTTTGCTGTAAAACAGGCCCTGAAATAGGCACACCTTTGTCCCTGAACTGTGTAAACCAAACATACAAAGCTTCACTAACTTTTTCATACTCACATTTTTTCATAGTTTTTCTTTCTTTTAATGCACCCTCCATAACTCTTGATGCACACCATTTTTCTATTTCTATTCATTTTTTTCCAGTCTCCTACTGTTACCTGTCCAACACCAAAGTCAGCTACCTTCTGCATTGTCTCTCCCTTGTCCAGTCTCTTGATTGCCTCAAGTTTTTGTTCCATTGATACAACAACTTTCTTTCTTTTCATCGCCATACTTGCATAAATTTCAACTTTTAAACAACACAACATTTGTCAAATTAACACACACAAACACATACGCATGTAACAGACGATAAACCGATCCGCATACAATCATAAACTGCACGCACTGAGTAGTGAGTTGTGACAGTGAGTGAGTGAGGGTGGGGTGAATGACAGGCACATGAGTCATAATATAGACTGTACAGTCGGGGTAACTAATTAGCTGCGGTAGAGTCGGGAGCAACAAAAATAGACTATGCTCACGCTCGCAACTTGCAGTTCTTGTTGCCGATTAATGCGTTTTTTTGTTGTTTTTTTTTTGCGGTGGGACATCGGATAATACGGAATGTTGGATAAGCAAAGGTCGGATAAATGAGACTCTACTGTAATTTAAAGAAAACAGAATATTTACATGTAGGGGAAAAGTGAATGACAGTGCCATGAATATAAATATCTGGGCAGTGTAGTTTACCAAGAGCGAACTTGTGGTAAAGATATTATCACTCAAGACTCACTCAAGGATGAATAGCTAACCAAAGCTAAACTCTTTGATCTGGTCATCAAGAATTAGAATGAATGTTAAAATGAATGTATATAGAACAACGTGCAATCAATTACAACATATGCATCAGTATTGGCAGATGACAAAAAGGTATAAAGAAAAATTGGCAATAGCTGAAATGGATAATTTGAGAAGATCTTGTTGAATGTCCTGGCTGCACAATATAAGAAAAGAAGTAATAAAGTAGTGAGGAAATTTTAAAGAAAGTGTTAACGGAATGGTTGAACAACATAGGCTAATGTGCTGTAGACACATACAATGAGCAACAGGAGATGCCCTAGAAGGGTACTTAAATATTATCTGCTCACTCGCAGGGCAAAGGTAGGCTTTGGGGAGCTTGTTGACAGGAATAGAGGAGAATATGAGGAGCAGGAACTTACAGGAGACTGATTGGAAAAACATAAATTACTGGAAGTTGAGGTGTGGGATGTGACGAACAGTATAAGCTGTCCACAATATATAGTAGTTCATGCATATATTGTGCTATTATTGGTACTACTGTTGATTGAAATCAAACAAAATGTTCAATGTGAATTAGATTTTATTTTAAAGCATAAACATGTAGATTCTCAACCTCAGGGCATGTAGTATATATAATACAGTAAGAAGATTTACAAACATATAATACAATTCAACTAATTTTATTTATCAAAAAAAATTAAAAAATTACTATAGTAATTTATTAATGTTCAGTTTATTTTAAATATTTCAAAAGTTTCCAGGTAGAGCCACCATCTTGTCAGCTCTAAACACCCACCTATATAATGGCTGATGCCAAAAAGAACGCTAAACCAACAATTCTTTTCAAATTACAGTTTAAGCTTTTTTTTTTTTTTTTTTTTTTTTTTTTTTTTTTTTTTTTTTTTTCCAGCACTATTAATGTCACACAATAACACACAGTGCTTGAACACTTGGTTTGGTTTCTCAGTTATACAGATTAATTATTAGTGTCCCAAGTTTTGGTTTTGCCATGCAGTGAAGTTTATCTCGAATGTGTTTTAAATGTGATGTTATTTGCGTGACACATATTCTTCGAAACATCACTTAGCTTACTTCTCACTAGGCTTTACTTTGTGCATGGTTAATTTTACTTGCCTAGTCAAATATTTCCTTAGTATTCTTGGATTTCGTTGTCCATGACGTGTCCGTTAATTAACTAAATATAATTATTTCACTACGACACGAACACAAAACTTTTTATGGGTAAAAACGTAAAAGTTTTACCTTATAACCTGAACCGGTTTTCACTTTTAAAAAGCTTCTTCAGAGGTTGCTGCTGGTAGTACTGCCCGTCTTGTTGTTGGCGACAAAATCAATTTTTGAAAGATCGATGTTGTGTGTGTGGGGTGTGATTTGAATTGTGTCTGTTCATTTAGGATTTTGTTTTTATTTGTTTTCATGTGTTTGTATATTTCCAGTTGTTCTAGAGTATCTAGTTTTCGGCCTTTTGTGTGTACGTGTAGAATGTTCATGTTATTGTCGATGTTTTTGTATGTGTGGTTTGCTTCAATGAGGTGGTTTGCAAAGGTGGATTCTGTAGTGGAGTGGAGTGCCTTTGTGTGTTCAATGTATCTTTGTTTGAAGCTACGTCCTGTCTGGCCTATGTAGAATTTGTTGCAATCTGAGCAATTTAGTTTGTAAACACCAGGTAGATCGAATTTGTTTGTGCTTTGTGTGTGTGTTTTGATAGTGTGTGTTCTGTTTTGTTAGTAGTTTTGTAAGCGATTCTGTATCCTGCTTTTTGAATTTGTGGGCTATTTTTTCAGTTTGTTTGTTGATGTATGTTAGTGTTAAGAATTTGTTGTTTTCTGTCTTTGTCTGTTGTTTGTTTTGTGTAGGAGTTTATTGACTATTGTTCTGTCGTATCCGTTGGATTCTGCTAGATATTTTATCGTGTTTAGTTCGTCTTTGTAGTCTTTTTCATCTAGGAGGATGTTGTTAAGTCTATGTATGATGGTTCTGAAGGCAGATAGTTTGTGTTGTATTGGGTGATTGGAGGAGTTGTGTATTAGTGTGTTGGTTGTAGTCGGTTTTCTGTATATACTGAATTTGTGCCTGTGTTCAAGTTTTGTGATGGAGAGGTCTAAGAAGTTTATGGTATTGTTGTGTTATGGTATTCGGCAGTAAATGTTATGTTTTTATGTATTTTGTTTATGTGCATTAGTAATTGTTTACATTGTCATTTGTTTCCCCTGTATAGTATTAGAATGTCATTAACGTATCTGTGACAATATAGTATTTTATGTGAGTGTCTGTCATTGTTTGTGAGGATTTTTGTTTTTTCTAAGTGTTGGAGGAAAACTTCTGCTAGAATGCTGGATATGGGTGAGCCCATGGGTAGACCATCATTCTGTGTGTAGAATTTATTGTTATATCTAAAGTAGTTTTGTTTGTGATAATGTTCAGAGTTTCTGTTATTTCTTTGATAAGTTCGTCTGGTGTGTTGTTCTGTTTGAGTTTGTTTTGTAGGATGGTGATTGTTTCAAAGATGGGGATGTTTGTGTACAGGTTTTTAATGTCAAAGGAGGCTAATGTGGCATTATGGGGGATGTGTATGTTTTTTATTTTTGTTACTAGGCCTGTGTTGTTTTTTACTGCAATGTTGTTGTCTAGTTGTGTGTGCTGTCTGATAATTTTGTCTAGATGTTTTGCGAGTTTGTATGCAGGGGCATTTAGGTAATTGATAATGGGGCGAATTGGAATTTCTTCTTTATGGATTTTGGGAAGCCCTTGGAGGGTAGGGGCTGATGGTCGGATTTGTCTCATGTGGGGCTTTGTAACAGTACAGATTTACCTGTACCAGAATAATGGCATTAGGGCATATTTTCATTGTAAATTTTATTATGATCAGACATATTAACAAGGGCAAAGTTAGTTTGCACAAGTCCCAGTAGATACGCAAATCCACCAGAGGGGAGACCAGCCAAGGTCATTGGAGTACGAGTGAAATTAACCACATGTAATGGCGGTTTAGGCGCAACAAATTGACAATACGAACTTTTCATTGGTCCACTGAAACAAATCGTCATAACCAAACAATGACGACATAAAACAATTACGTGTTATACCAGGCGTTGGCTAAAAGAATAATGCACCATGACGTCAGACCCCACCAATTTGCATAATAATTGGGTCTGCTTCCGCCCAGTTCATCTAAAGCATTCAGCGAGCACATACGCTTGCCATTTACAGTGGGCAGTTTCATGCCAAAAATGTAATATTTACTTCATAAAATGAAATAGTCATCCTAAAAAGTTAACAGTAACTATAAGTAGAATCAGTGAATAAACAGAAATGAATTTCAATTAGAGTCAGTAGGAAACAACAACACGAAAATCGGCTGAACACCTGCCGACCGCCATGGACAACAAAGGAGGAGTCTACGCCACATCAGTTTTCAGGAAAGCCCTTTATTAATTATTGTCTAAATTCAAAATTTACTTAATGAGCTCAAATCAGATATTTCACAAACATGTGTAAAGTTAAAGTAAGTGAGAGAGAGAGAAAGTGAGACTGTATGCTTATGTTGATCAACTTAATATAGCCTGAGGCGTTGGTTTGTGAAGGGTATTAATTATTATTATTATTAAAATATAAGGAGAACCAGAATTTTTTAAATGATTGTAGTAACAAGGCTAAAAGAATTAATTTCCATCAAATCAGACAGTACATGTACGTAACCTTGAACAGAGGTCAAGTGCGGAATGACATCGCCGCCATTTTGAATTTCTAACAATTATTATTGGCTATTCATGTATCAATTTACAACACAATTAACTAAATAAAATCAAGTTCGTTAGCCTAATGTTGTGTACCTTGTTATTTCTATACCCAACAACCTCTGCCTCTTTCTGCTTAACGCAACTCTGGACCCGAAAAGCCTAATGTATGTAAATGAACCGAGCACATGTTTCCACCGAGGGTGTGGTTTAGATTATGCAAATACAATAAAAACATACATAATTCTCAGATATATGCATTTATTAATTATTAACTTTATTAAAAACTTAACAGATGTGCCCAGAACAGGGACTTTATTCGAAACATAACAGATTGCGCCCAGAACTAGGGACTTTATTATTTTAATTTATTAGAAACTTAACAGATGGTGCCCGAACAGGGACTTTATATAAAATCGAAATTATATAAATAAGCAGAAAAGCAGAGGTGGAAGGGTAGAGAAACAAGCATAACAAGAGAGGTTATCTATGGAAGTTACGTATAGTATAAAGAGACGTGCATAGCAACTAAGACAAAATTTAGTACCATCAGTACGACAAAATGGCAGATAATAACGAAAGCATTAATGTAGAAAATACAAATACAGAATCATTGGTGTTGAACTCAACGCCTATTATGAATAAAGTTTCACTGGAAGATCTCTTTCAGTTAATGAAAATACAGAATGGTCAATTGAATAGTAAATTAAACCAATTTTATGAACAGTTTAACGACATCAAAAAAGAAATTAAGAACCAAAGCTGCCATTATGATCAAAAGTTAAGTGAAATAAAAACACGGTTAGACAAAAAAATAGAATCAGAAAATAAGAAATTAGAATTAGACAGATTAGAATTGAACAAAGATGACAAGGTAAGTAGTAGTGGAAATGACGATAAAATAAATAAAAATATGGTAATAGGAGATAATAGTGTGGATGTTAGTAGTAATAGTGAGATTTTAATGAGAATAGAGGTTAATGGTGAGGTGACAGTTGTAGATGAGAGTGAAAGTGGGGGTAAGGAGAGTTTAAGTGAGTATAGTGAGCAGAGGGCAAATTTTCCCAGTGGTATAGTTGGAGTAAAGACTCCGAAATTGTTATTTGAGGAGGAAGGTTCCTCTAGAGTTTATGTGGGAGACGTGTGGTCTCCAAATGATCCCTTAGTTTTTCGTGTTAGTGTACCTGGTGAGGCCAGGAGGTGTTTTTGTGAAATAGTAGTGCGCTATGCAAATATGGAGAGAGAGAATGTAGCTTGGTGTGATAGAGAGAGATGTTTTAAAAGTGAGAGGTATTGTGAGAGAAAGAGGGAGGTAGAAATTTTTAAGATATGTAGAGATTATGAAGAGTTGATGGAAAGGTTAGGAGTAGGAGATAATGAGAATAATGACTTGATAAAATACCTAATTATGACTTATTATACAGGAGGTGACAGGACAATGATCAATCATGACATGTTAAATGAGTTTGAGAATAATGATAAAAATTCGAATGGTATATATATGTATAATAATAAGATGAAATATCTAATATTAAACCATGTATATAGTTTTAAGGTTCGATTGTTATTTGACGATGGAGGTTAGTTGTTCTTATTGTGTTTATGAACATTTAATTATGTGACCAGTGTTTTTCAGGATGGACTACCTATAAACTGATTTATGGTAAATGATATAATGATAATGTGGACTGTATATTTTTGTGTACATTAATGTCAATGTAGTTGTGTATTTTTGCTGTTGTGTATTTTATGTATTTTTATGTAAACATGTATTGTAGAATTTTAAATAATTGAAGGAAGTTTAATAATGATTTTGAAATGATATTATGGAATTTAGATTCTAAAGGGTTAGTAAATGATTACGCATATATATTTGGATATTGAGAGGTATGGTTGTTAGTAGATAAGTGATGAATTTTCTAATGGTATATTGAAGTGAAATGTTGTAAAGAGGTTTGGGGATAGTGATAAATAAGGGCATTGGAGTTAGTTAAATAGAGTTAATGGGAGTTAGATAAATAGAATGTTGGGATGCTAATAATATATAAAGAGGTGTTAGATATTTTAGGGACACAGTGGTTAGTGATTATATGTAGAGGTGAGTAATGTGAATGGTAATTTTATAGTTGTTGTTGATGATATTTTGTAATAAGGATCCGGTGTAGGGAGTCCGCAACGAAAGGTGTTGGGACAGGAAGGGACCGTTGTGTGCCGGAAAGGGTTGCCTTAGGTAGAATCCAGGAACCAACATAAGGGAATGAGCATAGGTAGGTAACATACATCCTTATAAAAAAAAAATGAGCGGTGCCAGAGGTTTTAAATGGGATTAGTGAAGGGGGTTATTATAGAGATATTGGTGTCATATTATATTAATGGTTAGAAGCGGTTGTTAGTAGTAGAGAAAAGAGGGGTAGTAAGGTTAGGTTGACAATGCCAAAATAAGATATAGAAAATAGTGAATAATAGAGGGTCACCCAAACTAATAAGGATTGAGGAAAGGTTAGAAAAAGGAGAATTCATGGTAGGAAGGTGAGGTAAATGAAAGGTAAATGATAAATTTGAAATTGTTTTATAGAATCTGATATAATGAATGTTCACTAATTTAAAAGTTAATAGAAAGTTGAAACCGTAATGTCTTATTAAAGTTTTGCTACAAGTTATGTAAATATGAATTAAGTAATGTGAATTGTTCAATGTTAGTGTTTAATGTTTAATATACAATGTTTTATTATGTTTTATTATGTTGATGGTAAAATAGGTCAGGAGGTTACTACAGGGGTAGTGGCGGTAATAATGTTAAATTTTATATTGGGTTAACAAATCTCTGGAAATGATTCTGTTATAAAAAGGAAAATTACCGTAAAGAAAACGAGTAACGAAGTTTAGATAGTTTTGAAGTGCTGCCATGATAATTAAATACGCTGATGTTATTTGAAGTAAAGGAATAAAAATAGTAGTTGTTGTTTGAGAGTTAAATTTGTTTTGTGTTTAGTATAAGAGTATAATTTCTTATGATGAGAGAAGTAAATTCATATTGACTGGAGTCAGAGAAATGGATATAAATATGTAGGAGTGTTGAAAAGTAGAAGGATTGTCTATCTTAAATCTTGTTATATTTTATGGTGTTATTTGAAATTTTATTAGTAAAGAAACCAACACCTCAAATCACAAACCAATGCATCTAAGGGGAAACATATCAGTTGCGGATATGTATATAAATAAGGCCACTATTTTAAAATTTTGTATTGAATGTTTCAGAGTTTTGTGGTGTTGTGACCGCGGTCCTGCGCTGGCCGGAGCGTCAGAACAGGAGCGTGCAGTGCCTCATGGCCTTATGGTGTAGGGATCTCTCAGGAGAAGTCCAGTAAGGTCAGACAGGTACGATCGACACTATAGGACCAAGGGTAAGTGATTGAGATTTTTTTTTATATTAACACTACAGGGGGTTGTGGCACATATCTGAACTGATCCTTTAGAACGTATGAATGAGTCAATGAAAGTTTTTGTGTCTCGACACAAAGCCTTTCATTGAGGGGGTTTTGTAACAGTACAGATTTACCTGTACCAGAATAATGGCATTAGGGCATATTTTCATTGTAAATTTTATTATGATCAGACATATTAACAAGGGCAAAGTTAGTTTGCACAAGTCCCAGTAGATACGCAAATCCACCAGAGGGGAGACCAGCCAAGGTCATTGGAGTACGAGTGAAATTAACCACATGTAATGGCAGTTTAGGCGCAACAAACTGACAATACGAACTTTTCATTGGTCCACTGAAACAAATCGTCATAACCAAACAATGACGACATAAAACAATTACGTGTTATACCGGGCGTTGGCTAAAAGAACAATGCACCATGACGTCAGACCCCACCAATTTGCATAATAATTGGGTCTGCTTCCGCCCAGTTCATCTAAAGCATTCAGCGAGCACATACGCTTGCCATTTACAGTGGGCAGTTTCATGCCAAAAATGTAATATTTACTTCATAAAATGAAATAGTCATCCTAAAAAGTTAACAGTAACTATAAGTAGAATCAGTGAATAAACAGAAATGAATTTCAATTAGAGTCAGTGGGAAACAACAACACGAAAATCGGCTGAACACCTGCCGACCGCCATGGACAACAAAGGAGGAGTCTACGCCACATCAGTTTTCAGGAAAGCCCTTTATTAATTATTGTCTAAATTCAAAATTTACTTAATGAGCTCAAATCAGATATTTCACAAACATGTGTAAAGTTAAAGTAAGTGAGAGAGAGAGAAAGTGAGAGTGTATGCTTATGTTGATCAACTTAATATAGCCTGAGGCGTTGGTTTGTGAAGGGTATTAATTATTATTATTATTAAAATATAAGGAGAACCAGAATTTTTTAAATGATTGTAGTAACAAGGCTAAAAGAATTAATTTCCATCAAATCAGACAGTACATGTACGTAACCTTGAACAGAGGTCAAGTGTGGAATGACATCGCCGCCATTTTGAATTTCTAACAATTATTATTGGCTATTCATGTATCAATTTACAACACAATTAACTAAATAAAATCAAGTTCGTTAGCCTAATGTTGTGTACCTTGTTATTTCTATACCCAACAACCTCTGCCTCTTTCTGCTTAACGCAACTCTGGACCCGAAAAGCCTAATGTATGTAAATGAACCGAACACATGTTTCCACTGAGGGTGTGGTTTAGATTATGCAAATACAATAAAAACATACATAATTATCAGATATATGCATTTATTAATTATTAACTTTACTAGAAACTTAACAGATGCGCCCAGAACAGGGACTTTATTCGAAACATAACAGATTGCGCCCAGAACTAGGGACTTTATTATTTTAATTTATTAGAAACTTAACTGCTTCTGTTTGTGTGTCATTATGTGTTTGGCTTTGTTGATTAGTTGTTTTACTGTGTTTTGGTATCTGTCGGTGGGGTCGTGTTTTAGTTCTGTGATGTTGTCTCATCCTCCCTATAGCTCAGTGCCTGGTGACTGTCATGCCAAAACAGTGCTCTGACAATGTAAAAACAGCTGTACAACATTGTGCATTTTTTCAGGTAGCTTCATTCTAATGGTGAAGTTGATGTCTAGATGATAGATGCCTTTATGTTAATAGTAGAAACTTTGTTGAAAACTAGGTTGAGGTATTGCCTTCATTAGAAAAACAGAATTAAATATAATTAAATCACTACCTACTCGGAACACAAAGTTGTTATATTTAGTTAATCAATGAACACGTATGGATAACAAAATCCAAGAAAAAATAATTGTTTTAAAACATAACATCTGCATTTTTTAATAACTAACTGACGCTTGTTTTCTGAACCGTTGTGTGTGTGTGTGTGTGTGTGTGTGTGTGTGTGTGTGTGTGTGTGTGTGTGTGTGTGTGTGTGTGTGTAAAATCTTGAGAATTTTTAGTTAGATATGTAAGGCATGTTTTGTAGTGCTCTGTGTAAAGGATGTATGTTAACAAGCATCAAGATACATTAAAGAAAAATAGAAAAAATAAACTTATTTGCATCGAGATTGAAAGTACATGTAAATAGAGATCGCTGATCCCATACACATTCTACTGTATTCAAAATTCCAGACTAAACTTAACTTTTTACAACAAATATTTTATACATCATGCACACACTCAGTTGTAAATTTTTTTTTTGTCAATTTCCAGTGAAATTTCCTGTTTCTTTAAGAATGCACTGTACATAGTGGTTAACTGAGTAAGAAGGCTCTCACACAGTGGGTAATGATAATACGCTGATGCTCATTACATACATACAAGTAATACATTTCCTATGAACATTTCGTGTATAAACTTTCCGATACACTGAAGTTTTCCATAATCCATTTTCTAAAAACTGTGTGTAGATAGATTACCATGGTTACTAGAATTTCAACAAGTTATTAGTAAATGTGCAAAAACTTAACATAACAAATTATAAAATTTTACCAATAAATTTAATTTTACTAATTTTAGGAGAGCATATTTATACATTTAAAAATAAAATATTTTAGATATAGGATATGTATAAAACTCACAGTAAACTGCATGCTACTCTCAGCTGCATCTTCGTCTTCTTGAAAAGTTGAGTATGGTTTGAAAAAAAAAGAATGTAGTGATATACCAATCTTGCCTGAAAGAAAAAGTTGTATATTGTTAAACAACAATAGTTATATTGTACAAACTACAATAGTATGAGTTTACTACGAGTTTTATTTTATAAACTACTAGCATTCTGACTTTAGTTCAGCTTCAGTTCTGTTGAATTACTGTGTATAAATTATATGTATAAATCTGTGTACAGGCGTGTATTATAAACAAAAGCAAAAGAATTTCTTTATGTGCTGGACAACTCTGATATAATCTGAATTAGAATTTTGCCCTTTACCTCTCAACATAACAATCAACTCAACTCTAACAAACTAAGTAATTGTAAAAATTACTCAAATCCGTGTTTATATCACAATTTGTGTTTATTGTTTTACTGATTTCAAAGTTACTGAAACCCACATAAAAAATTATTTTATCTGACAACTGTTGGTAAGCCATTTTCTTTCATATTTAATGCTTATTATTTATTTGTGCACATGTATATATAATCATCATATATATTGTACTGCTGTAAAATACACCAGTACATACTGAAGGCTAAATCTGAGTAAAATTGAAAAATGTATAATTTACAAAATAATATTGTCAGCCATACTGGATGCATGTTAAAAGCCTAGGGCTAAGCTTTGGCTGGGAATAAACATTTGATGTGTAAGAAATTAATTAAAACCACAAAATTGTTGTAATTATTTATAAAACTCATTAATAAGTTGAAATAAATCAGAAATTGTTTTAAAGGAATTAGTTTAGTTACAGATTGTGTTTTGATAGAATGTCATAGAACAAATGGTTTGTGAATAACTAATCAAGTTTACCTACAGTTTATGAACAAATTTTGTATTAGGCCTACAACAAATTGGTAAATCACTTAATATGTGAAAACTAAAAGTAAAACGACTATAACTATGTAAAATTCAGTAAGATTAAAGTATATTTAGTGAATCCAGGACCATAATAAGAGCCAAATGTGCGAAATTATAAAAGTGATTGTTGGTAAGAAAAACGTAAAGCTTTCTGTTTCCGGGACGCTGAATTAGATGCGTTTATGTAGAACACAGAGTACAAATATATATTGTGCTGTTATTATTTGCCGATATAATATTTATTATATGCACCACGTTGGATGTGTCATTATCTGTGCTGTTATTTTTTTTTGCAGATATTTTAATTATGTATGCCACACGTTGGTGACCTCATTAATGTACTGTAATTATTTAATAATATAATTAAGAAATGTAATTACAGTTATTATGTTTTTTTGTTTATCAGCACATGAAGAGAAACTCTATCTCAGGGTTAATGATTATTAGACTGCTGATCTTATTTACGATTGTATATGATATCTTCTTTTCTTTAAACCAAACCAAATAAAGTTAGTATGTAATATTTTGATAAACAACAATGTAAAAAATAGCTACCATACAAATGTAACTAGACTGATTCTGAATTCTTCCAGCTGCCACGGGTTCACTTCTGGTTAATGGTTATTATTTTCAAAGGCAATATTAGTCTTAATGATCCGTTCCTCCATGCGAATTTCTTATTGGTTTTACTGCTGAATGTTGTTTTCTTCGACGACTGCAAAACAGATATCTCCTCAGAATATTTAATTATTTTTTATGGCCACTCAAACTATTCTTCAGTACAGGATTTCTCTTTTCTATTGGCGTTCTATTAAAGATATGTTTAGATTTCTTGTAATATTATTTATTTATTGAGTTGTATTTTATTTTATTAAACTCAATATTAATGTTGAATCTCTTCTCCTGATTGATTATTTTATTAAATTGACAATCAAACTCTGGTATAACAAATTAAACTCTTTTACTGTTTATCCTTTTACATACAACATTAAACTTTGTGATGTACAAATTTTGATTTATTTAAATGATTCCAAATATTAATTTACATATTACTCTCTATGATCTTTACAGGATTGAAGATAAAATTAGACTGTGCATAAACTCCGAAATAGTTCACTTTTAAAAAGGTTTACACTTGCGTCTACAGGGAGGTTCTCGGAGCTGTTAACCGACTAATCTGGCGACGTGGTGGGGGCACTGGAGGGGCAAGTGCCTGACCGACCGTGACACCGACACACCATGCCACCTGGTGGGCTCAGCTGATACTTGTCTCAGCTGATTTTGGTAAGTTTTTACCGCGCGCGCTTTTGTATATATTTTGGATGCATGTTTGAGTAACACACACACACTTTTTATTTGTTTATAAGTTATGTAACTTTTTATTTTTTCGACTTTGACACATATGTCATTAATCTTTAATAAACATTCTTCGTGCTACACAAACTTACGCCAGAATAGGTTTAGAGTAAATATATAAAATGTAAAATATGACTTCTGTAAAAATTAACATATTAAAATAAATATATATAAAATTTCTAGCCCATCACTTAACTTAGCCATTAAAAGGGGGATTTACATACACAAATACCGAATTTAACTTGTTAGTCCAACATATACTGGTAACCCAGAATTTTGTGTGCCTCTTAATTTGTACTTAATTGTTAAGAAAAGTGTATTATGATCTATTTATTATTATATTAAGAAATTTATAAGTTAACGGGTTGGTGCTGAAATGTTGAAAATAAACTGCTTGTTATGTAGAAGATATAAACAAAGTTGTTTTGTAAGTGAATGTACAGTATAAATAAAGAATATACATGGTTTTAAATAACACATAATGTTTGAGTATTCATTCATTCTGTTATCCCTTGACAAGGTCCTTTAGTTAGTGAAACAGATTGATCTTTTATTTAGTTTTGCTAAAACTATTAAAAAAATAATGCAAGAAATTAAGACAATTATTACGACTAATTTCAAACTAAATATTAATGATTTTTACTTCGATGTTCCTTAAGGAAATGGAAGTTTGGTGATGGCAAAAAAAATCGTGCTCGAGATTTTTGCAGATTTTGATTGTACTACGTTCAAAACGTGAAAAAGTCATTTTTTCGAAAAGTGTGTGTGTGTGTGTGTGTGTGTGTGAAGATTGTTTTCTATGGCAAACAATAAAAGCCGTACATTCAAACAGAATCAAATAATTTTTTGCATGCAGCCTGATTTGCAGAGTAGTCGCGAATTATTGTTTTTCGTGAAGATCAGTTAAGGGAAAGGGGTAGTTTACCTGCAACGTTTCATGTTTTTATATGTGTAGTACGTTATCGGCAACAAAGAAGTAGTTTAGTGTGAAAATTTCTTCACGGGCTGTTTGGGCACAGTAGGCCTACAATGTTTTCTGCAAAACCAGACGTTTTGGCAGTGCCATCGACTGTCATCATCAGTGAAAATTGAGTGCGATAATGTGAGGTGGTATACGTTAGTGACCACATGCACAGTACTGTGCTTAAGGCTGAATCAATAAGTAGAAAGAAGTAGTTTCTATGGGAATATTTTATTTCCATTATGATTTTAAATATAAATCTTAGAACATGGAAGTAATGTATGGTTCTCCATACCGATATTTAAAAAATGTTACAAATATAAATTTAAATTAAGAAAATAATTATTTTCCCACCTTTTGGAGAGTCTAATTGGCTGTCAATGGGTGCAATTATTGTCTTAGAAAATATTTTGCTTTTTCAGGATAGTTGATATCCAGGATGTAATATCATGATACTTGATATCCAGGATTTAATGTCAGGATACCTGACAGTTTTTAATCATTTTATAACATGCGAGTTAGAAAAAATACTGTTTTGTAAAATTGTTCGCAATTTTTATAAACAGTTGTTAAGTGTGACAGCAGGAATACTGAATTTATCTGCTATAACTCTAATTCAAAATGGAAAATCATAAAAATTTTAAATTTCAGTTGCAGTTATAGACAAGTATAAAAGTAAACAAAAAAAAATGTAATACAAACACTTTTGATAACAGTTACCACATGTAACACTGCTTAGTTATATGACAATAAAAATGCTGGACTTAGAAACCACGTCATTCAACAGCAGACATCAAAACATATTTGTGTAACTTCTAGGATGAAAACCTTCAAGCTTTAATGTGTTTCTAAATTTGCTGTCGTGTATAGCACACCATAAGTCTGAAATAAGTGGTTTCAGAAATCACTATGCTGTCTATACTTAGAGCACAATTATTTTACAATTTAGTTACAGACAGCAGAGTGCTGAATGTGTCAAACTGAAATATCACCACTGTTCCATAACTGTGAAGTGTGTGTGTGTGTGGTACTCTCTCTTATTTAAAACAAATAATTATTCGCTATCCGTACTAATAATTGTAATAGCAATTGAACAGAGCTTAATTAAGTACAATCCAACCATGGCCAGATTCTGTGTGATTAATTTAACTTGTGATTTAGATAAGTGTGTAATTTGGAACAGATGTGTGAAGACAGTTAATTAGTAATCCTCAAACTTCAAGTAACACGCTGTTACTGAGGTTATGTCAGACAAAAGTATGAAACATTCGCATTCTGTAGCGCTGAACGATTACATAAAATATTGTAAGTATTTCTGCTTACGAGAGAACACACATAGGAACACCGCACACAGCTAAACAAACCAAAAATAAGTTACAGGTTTATCGTCAAGTCTACAAAGACTCTGATAGAGAGCAGCCGCATCCCATCCCATCTATTAATCGTACGGGCAGACGCTTGTCAGCCCAGATGCGAATGTATCACACAAGCAGCGTCTGCCCGTATGATTAATAGATGTGATGGGACGCACCTTCGCTCGCCCCTCCAGTGCCCCCACCACGTCGCCAGATTAGTCGGTTAACAGCTCCGAGAACCTCCCCGTAGACGCAAGTAAGGTTTACTCGACTTTGATTTTGAACTGGACTAACCTCACTCTTGGTTGTAGGTTAAGTTTAACAGCTGTTCCAATTTACTCATCTGCTCGCGAATCTGGCGTGACTTCCCTGTTGATAGGTATAAAACGAATGCGTTCACTCCGGGTTCCGAACTGACAATTAAAATGTAATTATCACCTGTGATTGGCTAATTTTTTACAATGCGTTACTTTTTGGAATACATCGGCGAAATTGCGGGCCTTCGCCTCATTTTCCAATTGTTTAATTCCATTCAAGTGGTCAACAAATGTATGCCCATGGGCTGTAAAGACATAAAATGCTTATAATTAATGTAACTTTCTTAATCTTATTTCAATTCACAATTCATTATGCTCATCGTCCAGGCTTCCTGTGACGCATAATTTGAGTCCTTACATGATATGTTTTGCTTATGCATTAGCCGGATTCGGTTTCTTGAACTTATGTCTAATACAATTTTTCCCTTACGAATTAACTTTTATTCATTATTTTCCTTAAAACTAATACATGGCTCTTGCATTTCATACAGATAGTGCTTCCCAAGTCCTGTTTATTTCTTTTACCCACTGTCTGTTCACATAGTCACTTGATAAGTACATAATTTAGGCTTAGGCATTGCTAGGCCTATAACACTTTTAATTATCTCCACCTTTTACAATTTTATGTCTACTTTCTACAATTGTTACTATATTACAATTATTATAACTGAATTCCGATAACTAGTGTCTGCCATAGTTATACTTGGTACACATCTTTAGGTTTGTTTTAGCTGTTTTACAATGAATCATATTCCTTCACTAATGGTTGTAGCATGAACCATTGTTTTAGAATTTACATATTTGTTTTCTGAGTCTTTATTTCTTTACAATTATGCTTATCATTGTCTATTATTAATTGTTACACTTCTAGTGTGCACTGGGAGATTCCCTTTTGCTGTCAATTTCGGAATATCTCTTACATCTGGTGTCACATGACAGATGTATTTAATTATGATAATCATGACTTAAATTAGTGATAATAATTATCATAACACATAATGTTCCATCTTTCTTGCTATACAGGTATCACCCTTTTTGTTTCTGATTAACTTTACAACATGTTTTAGCTCAAAGTTACATGGTAATTCCCATTTTGTCTGTTTTTGGTCAATTTGTTTACATCAATTACAATATAAATACTACTCTAGGTAGTTCATCTTGGTATTGGTATAACCCTCATAATATCTACTTGAGATTTAGTCCAATAGATTTTAGTTTAACAATGTTTTCGTTGTTAATTCTTATTAATCTAAGTGGGAAAGTACATGTAGTTAGGTTATGTGTCTCCCCACTCTTATGCAACAATGGGCTGACTGAGTTTATGTTCCTTTACAATTTTTACTTCATTTTTAACTGTATTGGTGTTATTATTTATCACCTATAATTTGTCAATTGGTTTTTCTTTTCTCTACTATCATTTTTCATAACTTTATTGGTAATTACTATTGTTATCTGACAACCTTGGATCTCTATTAACTTACATTAATACTAGACATAATATATCGTCATACTGTTGTTTACAGCTTCTTATTATACTAACCTACTCATTATTCTCACTATCCTGACTATTATTGGATGCCCTACACATTTACTAGATTAGTGGTCATAGTCAGGTCATCTAATGTAGTCAGTTAGTGTTTTGGCTACCTGTCATTGTCTCTCACTCTGTACTTCACTTGTCATTGGTAATTTATTTCACAGCTGGACTTCTTATCTGATAGATAGTGTAAGTTATCTTGTTTCTTCTTGTTGCACTATATTTATCGACATTATTATGATTTCATTTTCTTCTTTATAGTAGGTGATTCTCAGTGTTTCTTGGTTTTCTCACTGAACGAATCTATTGGGTTATTGGATCTATTGGGTAAATCACTATTTAATACATTTTCTTTCTTGTTTTATTATTACCATTACTGTTTTAATTCTTTATTTGTGAGTCCATTCTTCAATTATTATTTATTTATGTTGTTTTAATGCTTGGTACACTCATTGTGAATACTTAATAAATTTTGTTCCTCTCAATTATTATGACATCTTGTGTTTGCTGTGGTGTACAAAGTATCGTGGTTATATGTCTCGTTACAATATATATTGTAACAGTACATATCTTCACCATACATTTAACAACAACAACAACAACAAAAATAAAGAATGAAACACTCATTAACTAACACAAGAACACCTAAGACAGGAATGATAAATGAATAACTGTGTATTAAATGTTGTATCCGGTCCACGAACTAATTAAAATAATTAAATCAGCAAACGAAGAATAATAAATAGTGATGAAGAAGAAAACATAGAAGGCAACATAATAATGTGATTAACCAAATGACCCAATAGATATGGTAAGTGAGAGGACAAACAACAAATTATAATGACAACCAGCCCTAACAAAAACCTGAAGAGAATATAAATAAACACAAGTAAGGTGATAAGCAAAGAAGAATTAACAAATATATCATACAATGTGCCAATAATATGTATCAATAGAGAATGAAACAAAACAAGGAATCTACAGAAGTAAGAAACAGTAAAGAGACACAGACATAGACAAACTATTACTAAAGACAAACCACGACAAAAACTCTTTATTCTGAGATAAGAATGTAATTAATAAACAAATAAACACAATGAAATAAGATAATGAAAGATAAGAATGAATTAGTTATCACAGTAAGAACAGAATACCATGCATGCTTTTAATACAGGCAAATCGAATTAAAATAAATAAAAGAGAACCTAGTAAACACCAGTAGACATGTAAAAATAACAAAAAAAGAATAAATAATGGGTAACCAGAGTAAAAGTGTGAAATAATAACCTTTAAAACATTGAGAGTAGGGAGAAAAGCATAGACCATTGTTGTCAGACAAGGGGATCCCAAGTAACCTCAATTCTGGTACAAATCAACTTGTAATTAGCATAAATTAAGAATAAAACAATGTAAAACTAGTGTAAGATATACAATAATGAAAACAGACATTATAAAGACAAACCTAGTGATACGAGTTATTAATTAAAAGTGGCATGTGTGGTGTTTAATGCAATTACACAGACTGAAATTGGACAGAAAGATGTACCCATTAAACACACTCAGAATTCCCATAATATTGTGAACCAGAAAAGAACAGTGACATAAATGTGTAACACAATATGTAATACTAATATTATAGTATAAAATAATTATAATGAAATGTTAATTTAACCAGAATTAAGAAAAATTAAGGTAACTGTCTGACTATACTAGATGCAAGAAGTATTAGTGAATTATGCTCAATAACACATATAATAATAGGAGGCCAACCATTATAAAACAATCTTTAGATTATAAAGACCACTTGTACACAAAAGAACCACTGAAAATTAAGTATATCATTAATCATGAACCAAACCATAATGACAAATGGCATACTCAGACTATGAATAACATAAGACTAAAAACAAGAAACTAATTATATTTGAAGAAAAACTGAGATGTACAAAAGTTGTAATGGACATTTCAGAATGACTGTACCACTGTAAAAAAGTGAACAGAACAAATTATGTCAATAAATAGAGTGAATCAAATTAACCATGCTCTAGGCCAAAGAAAGCATATATCAAATATTATTATATACATACCACCAAATCAGTAAAATTCCATTTTTTAAAATAATGGATAAGGCCTTTTCGAAATATTAAAATTTCATCATCAGTTCATACACTGTAATGTTCCAGTTATGATGTTTTCCTTTAAATGTATAACTGTTGTTAACTGTGTCTATTACCTCTTACTGTACTTCATTTTGAACTTTCCACTGCCATCATTATTGGGTGAAACCAAGCCAGATATGTATTGAAATAATTGATCATTTTCAAATATTGTCTGTTGATTTATCAATTTGTCATATTTTTTATGAAGGTATATGTATATATAATTTTTCTAACTGTATAATGTCATTTTTATTATTGTTTATTTCCACTATTTCCATATTGTTGGTTATATTTGTTATACTATGATTGATACTAATAAGGTGATCTGCTATGTTGGAGATTCCCGTTTTTTATTATTAAAAGCTCTGAAATGTTCCATAAATCTCTGTTTGAAATTTCTATGTGTTCTTCCGATGTATATGTAGTCACAGTTATTACATTTTATTCTGTATATTCCACTTAATTTGTATATATCACAGTCCTTTCTATTTATTATTATATTATATATACTTTTATTTGGTTTGTATGTATATTTATATTTATGTTTATCCAATTTTGTATTCTTTATAAATTATAATGTATTGGAGATCTTGATATGTGTATTTGTAAGTTAGGTATGTTACGTTTTCTTCTTTTTTGCATGCATTTATACTGCCTAATGTTGTTCTGTTGTTTAATATTGTTTTTTCTTTATATTTTTTATTTAATTTGTTTATAAATTTGCTGTCATATCCATTTTCTATTGCTATTTATTTTATGATGTTCAGTTCCTGATGTAATTTCTCTTTGTTATTTATGTATTTGTATGCTCTATTAATCATATTGTTATATGTATTAACCTTGTGTATCCGAGGATGTGATAAATCTTTGTGTATTGTTGTATTATTATTTGTTTCCTTTCTGTATACATTAGTAGTTATTTCGTTATCTTTTCCAATTTGAATATCAATGTCCAAAAAATTGATTCTTCTATTTACTTCTTCTTCAAATGTAAACTTCACATTATCATTGTATGTATTTAATTTATTTAGTATTATTAAATGTTCATTTTTTATGCTAGGATTATATATGACCAATATATCATCTACATATCTGTTCCATAATAACACTTTATGCACATTTATGATACCTAAAATAATTTTGTTTTCCAAATCCTGTATATAAATTTCTGACATAATTGATGAAATGGGTGAACCCATTGCCAATCCCTTGGTTTGTGTATAATATTTGTTATTGAAAGTAAAATAATTTTGGTTACATATGTTTCTTATTATGATAATCAAGTTATTTATGAAACTGTTGTTTTAATTATTGTTTTTTAATTTTTTCTTTATGATTTCCAGTGTTTCATTTATTGGTATGTTATTATACATATTTGATATATCAAATGATATTAATTTTGTTTCTTCTGTAGTGTGTATTTTCTTTAGGTTTTCTATAACTGTATATCCATTCTTTACTTTGTACCTATTTTCCAATATTATTTTCTCTCTGAGTATTTTATCTATTGTTTTTGCTATTATATATGCCGGTGCAGTCTTGAAATTTATTAATGGTCTTATTGGTATATCTATTTTATGAATTTTAGGTAAACCATTAAGTTGTGGAGCACTTGTATTGTGCGATGTAAGTTTTGTGTATTTTTTTCCCTTATATTAATTTTAACTAAATTTTCTTTTATCATATTTTCAATGATTTTCTTATATTTATTTGTTGGGTCTATTATTTCTATATATTATATTATTATTATATTATTTCTGAGTTGTATATTCTTGTACTTTCCTGTTGTAATCATCTATGAACATTATAACTGGTGTATATGTTTTATCTGATTCCAAAATTGTGGCATTATTATTATTTAATTTGTTTTTTAATTCCAATATGTTTTTGATATTAAATGTTTTATTTTTATTACCTTTGCATTTTATATCCTTATTTTCTAATTTTCTTTGAATATTATCTTTAATTGTGTTCCTTATGTTAGTTTTGTCATCTTCATTCTCTATTTTATAAATATTGTTTTCAGTATCCGTTATAATGTTCTTTATACATAATTCCAAATTTATTGTTATTGGAAAAATTATATTTAAAAATATATGTGTGATGATTTCTTTTTCAGTATTATTGAAATTTATGTCAGTAAGGTTTTTTATTTTGTTGTTGTCATATATAATATTGTTCCTTATTTTATTATATGTATTTACTGCTCTTTTATCTTCTTTCTTTGCATATAAAAGATTATGTAATTTCTTATTATGTTTTCCTTTAATTTTGTGATTTATGTTGTAGATCTTATGGAAAATTATTTTTTTTATTTTCTCATGTATAACATAATGAACTATGATGAAATTTTAATATTTCGAAAAGGTCTTCTTCATTATTTTAAAAAATTGAATTTTACTGATTTTGGTGGTATGTATATAATAATATTATAACAAGTCAGTGGCATAATGTTTGGCAAAATCATATATCAAATATTGTGATTTTATTTATTTAATACAATTGTTGTATTAGAAATTATCATAAAAGGACTTGAGAGAAACCTTATGATTGAAATGTAATCACCATTTGTTCAATTTCAATAATTAATCATGTAAAATAATAATATAAAACACAGATGTCTTGTGAGGACTTATTTTAAAGAACAAATCAATTGTAATAATATGGTGTGGCTATATTAAGTATGACTCATATAACAAGGACGTTAAACCAATTTTAAAGATATTCTATTCATTTTGGACAAAAACGAGAGCGTAACAATGATACTCTCCACCCCAAAGTCGTTAACAATTTTCTGCAAATTAATTAATCCGTGAAGGGAGTGACCTCGCTATAAGGAACAGCAGCCTTTTTAAACCAATGGAATCGATCAAAATCGACCAGGGGGTATGTGATCCCAAAATTGGAACAGCAAAGAAGAACGAATTTACACACACTTCATCTCAGACTAGTGAAGCGAGACGATGGCCATTTTTCTGTACGCGAAAAAGTCGTATTCAACCCAAATCAGCAGTGCAAGTCTAAAAGTAAACAGATGTGGTCAACCTAACCCACAAAATTTTAAATGGCGAGTGCATCGAAAAAACGCTTATATCAGAGCGAATTATAATTGCAGAGTGCACAATAAACTGCAATAAAGTAAAACAACAGGAAGTATGCTGTTTAATTATAATTATTGAATATTAACTGAAAACAGCAATTTTTACGATTTTACATTGAAACATGGAAGTTACCATGATATCTCATAGAGGTCAAAAGTGAATGAACAAATTAAATAACCTTCATTCACAAACATTAATGAACCTTACATGAATATTTTTATAGAAACAATAAATAATTTTTGATCGATAGTACAAAAGTTAAAAAACTTAGAGAAGTAAACAATGAATAGTATGAGCTAGAATAGAGGTTATTTAAACTTCTGATTTCGATTGTCACCATACTTAAACAATCAACGAATATTGTGATGAACACTATTTAAGTAACAGATCATAATTGTTACCTGCCTAGAGTGCCACATACAATGGACATGATAATTATTAACGAATATTAAATGAACTTATAATTTTAATCACTTATGTATTTTATGATGTATAGATTAAGTAATGACCCGATATTTTGAATAGTTAAGACTTTATATCAATTCAGAGTCCCTGAAGTTGTTTTCATGTTGACAACAGTCAATTTAATAACCATATGTTAATAATGGTAAAAACGTTTAACGTTATTTTGTTTCTAAATATTTATGTCAGTATGCTTGAAGTTAATTTAAGGCTGATGACAATCAAATTCATAACCATAAATTTAATAAATAATTAATAACCATAAAGTTAATAATTTTAAAAAACTTTTCATCTCATTTTGTTTCAATATATTAATTCAGTATGCTTGAAGTAAATGTAATGTTGACAATGGTCGACGGTATAATTTCATGTTAATGATTTGAGAAAACTTTTAGTATAATTGTTGTTTATAATAATTAATTCCGACTACTCATGTTAAACAGTAGCGTAGACATTTTTCTGTTTTGTATCTTGCAAGCTCAAAGAAACCACTGAGAATTTGTAAACATAATGAACCAAAGTTCAAAGTTCTATTTTAAATTTATGTTAAAATCTAAATATGTTAATTACACTGAGATTAAGAGCTAATAAGTAATAAAGTCAATGACTAACAAGGCAAACAGCCAGTACTAAATATAAAGCAATAATGTCCAACATTCTTTAAAAAATGTTAATAAATTCAAATTGATAACAGAAAAGAGTTGACAACTTTTATTGAATAGACAGTACAGTTACGAGTTAGATTATCAGTAGTACTTCCACAGGTGGCACCGTGTAACTCTGACATATGAGAATCGAGTTACCTATTCGCTCACTAACGAGTTTGTTAACCAACTAGAACGTCAAATTCAGTAAGTACATAACTTGTGTTTATTTCAGCAACATTAGAATCTGTGGCGAACTACGCCTATCCACGTGCGCCTGCGAGGAACGACTCGAATAATTCGTCGTCAGACTTTTCGTTACACTTTAACAAAACAATTTTCCAAAATTTAACTAACCTAATAAATTAACTACGAACGAGCATCGTAACAACACCGGTAAGAAACATTTACATTACAATATATATATATATTACAACGATACAATGTTCTTAAATGTAAGCATGTTGTGCCACACGTCAAGGGCGACAAAAAATGTATCAAGTTACATATTCTGTGCAATTTAATTGGTACATTAATTGAACTCATACACTTTATATAACATTACTAACAACATGTACGTGTATTTGGGGTTCAGGTGTAAATATAATAAGAGTATTTTTATTATTAATATTAAAAACTCATAGTTATTATTTTTTCATTATTAAAATTATTCATAAACATCATTAATTTGTCGGTCACGATATTGCTCATTATTTAATGTTTATATCTTACGATATGCAATATTACACATATTTAAAAAATTCTTATATCTAAACATGTTAAATAATTTTTATTAATTTATTATAAAATTAAAAAATTCTTATATTGAAATAAATTGTCTTATCTCAGATCTGACCTCTACTCACTCAGTCTATACCAATGTTTTGACTTCAATTTAACTTTATATTAATTTCTTGTAGACTGGCTTTTGTTTTACTATTCAACTTTAAATTAATCTTTCTATACTTCAAGTATCTAATTACTTTAATATTTATTTTGATAATAAACTCTACTCTCTTTACTTTAAATTCTCTTTTATGTATTACTGCTTTTATGTATATGCGATCGCTCATTCTTACGACTAAACATTTATTTACATTTTAACATATTATTACTAAATATAAACTTTCTTTGTTTCAATTTACTGTCTTTTGAAATCGTCTTTATGAGCTCTTTTGTTTTTATAAATCATTTCAAAATGCATTAAGCATGTCACCTCGATTTCTGATGATCTTACGACTGTTGTCCGGGGTCCAGCGTTGTCTAGAGTTAATTTTCCATTCCTCTTGTCCTGGCGTGGTCCTGGATACGTCTAGGGTCCAGCGTCGATCTACGGCAGCTTCCCTGGATACGTCTAGATGTCCAGCGTCGATCTACGGCAGCTTCCCTGGATACGTCTAGATGTCCAGCGTTGATCCACAGCGTATTTCCTGGATATACTCTTAATAGACTAACTACTGCTATAATTACTTTTCCCATAATATTGTCGTGACTTTAATAAACGTCATTTTGTTTGTTACTGCGACTTGTAATAGGATAAAAAATATAAACTGTTTTGCCGACGGACAGCATGTCCGGCTGCAACTGAGTCTTGAAATGAAGAGAAGGGTTTTTGGTCGAACCCTTAATTTATACCCTCTCGAGATTCTGCGCTGGTCGGCTCCAAAATCGTCCTGTCGATACCTGCGTATCTCGTGACAGCCCCCACTACCGAACCTTTTCATCTATTTGCAATTATTAGCAAATAGCACTGTTTTGCACAGAATCGAGATAGCACAAATCGAAGCTACTTCGATTACTCACTCACTATATTAATTTGAGCGTCTTAGGGTAATTGGCGTATTTTTTAGCACGTTTATTTTGCACTGTCTTCGCATAATGTGTTCTATTAACGTCATCTTTTCACTGGGGATAACTATAATTTTTACCCACACTTTGGTGCCTTTGGTTTGATCATACATTAATTAGTTTTCTCACAGTGAATTAAAACAATTATTTTATTAATTACTTGGGGCGGGTTGCTGAGTTTCCTGTCTATGCCTGATTCACTCACACACACAAGATACACGTGTAACACACATACAATTGAGCAGGTGTTCACTGCGTGTCGGAACAGGTTAATTGCTACCCTAATCTAACAATGAAATATTTCTGCAATCTCAGACTTGTCCATTTACCCGTAACTTATACAAATTATACAAAATTTACATTTATTTAAATTAATGCCTAATACAGCTATGGCTGTATCGTTGCTATATATATATATATATATATATTATAACAATTATTACAAATTCAATTGTTTAATATAATTTAATTTTGTGGAGCCCCACATTCTTTAGGATGCCAAAATTATACAACGGTACACGTTGCTGTATTTAATGTAATTTAACTTGGTGCTGTGTTTATACTCACCTAACATTTATATATAACATTACTAGTAAAAGTAAGCTTTTAGTATAAAGTATAATTTCAATCACTTTCTGCTACAGTCCGTTTCTTGATGTATATAATACTTTAATATTTATAACTAAATTTACCTCAAGATATACTTTTTTTCCTATTAGGAACATGTTTCGAGAGTTCCTGTACTCTCATCTTCAGCCTTGGCCATCTTGTTTCTGGTGAAGTATTTGTGTGTTGGCTTCTGGATGTTATTAAGGTAGTTTGTTGGTCTTTGGTCTTTTAAAGTTGCATTATTGTGTGTGGTTGTGGTATCTGTTTTTGTATTTTGTGTATTTTCGATGTTGAGTGCTTTGAATATTGTGTCATGTTTTGTATTGATTTGTATTTGTTCTGGTATTAGTTTGTTTTGTGTTTTATGTTTGTAAATCTGTAAATTTTCCCAAATGTTCATTATACCTAACCATTCTGACCACCCACCACAACATAAAATGGCAGCATTTTATTCGTTATTTAACAGAATGTACAAAATACCCCTAAACAAACAAGAAACTGACAAAGAAAGAAATATAATATACCAAATTGGTTATGCAAATGGATACAATAAAAATACTATGATCAAAATAGAAAATAAAATCAAATACAAAATAAAAACTGAACAATTAAGAATTAATCAAACTGAACAACACATAAATAATAACAACAACAAAAAATGGGCCACATTCACATATATAAATAATAAAATGACAAAACTAACAAAACTATTTAAAAACACAGATATAAAAATAGCATACAAAACTAATAAAAATAAATTACAAAATCTAAATAGCTCACACAACAAAGATAATACAACAACCAACGGTATATACAAAATTGAATGCCAAGACTGCAATAAATGTTATATAGGACAAACAAAAAAACAGCTGAAAAAACGTTATTTTGAACACCTAAATGCATACAAAAAACCAAATATATATAAATCCAATTTAGCCACACATGCAATAAACACAGGACATGAATTCCCAGACATAACCAATGTAACACTAATAAAACATATACCACACAAAGGCACCATAATGAACATTTGGGAAAATTTACAGATTTACAAACATAAAACACAAAACAAACTAATACCAGAACAAATACAAATCAATACAAAACATGACACAATATTCAAAGCACTCAACATCGAAAATACACAAAATACAAAAACAGATACCACAACCACACACAATAATGCAACTTTAAAAGACCAAAGACCAACAAACTACCTTAATAACGTCCAGAAGCCAACACACAAATACTTCACCAGAAACAAGATGGCGAAGGCTGAAGATGAGAGTACAGGAACTCTCGAAACATGTTCCTAATAGGAAAAAAAGTATATCTTGAGGTAAATTTAGTTATAAATATTAAAGTATAATTGTATAATTTTTATAACATTTTTTTTAGAAAAATAATTTTAATTATATAAATAAATGAAACTTCCAAAGTCGTGCTTAATCATGTAAAATAAACGTTGATGATTGCTAGAACATACTTAAAGTTGTTCCTTTGTGCAAAATTGGACAAAGTAAAGCACGCAATTTGCCTTTCTTCTTCAACGTTTTAACCTCTACATGATTGTTCGTTTCAGTTCTTATGTTTAAAAAAAAAAAACAATAATGTAAGCTCACATTTGTGTTTTAATGATCACCTGAGATCATCTTATAACTAAGCAAATGAACAATGAACTGTTAAATAGAAAAAATAGTTTAAGTGGTTGCTTTAATTAATACTGCAACGCTTCTTCGTCATTCGCATATTAGGAATAATCATGAGTCAATATTTGACTCTGACTGTTGTATAGCTAGATACATCTCGTGTATAATAAAAAGCTGATAATTGTGGGTTTTGGAACGGAATAATTGGTAGGGCTAAACTTGCACTTATGGATTTTATTCTAGCAATTATTTGAGAGCAAGGATAGGTTACACCGTTATAAGCCCCAAAACCTCCCCTGGTTAGGCTCATGAGTGAAACTGACTACAGGAAGTTGGTTATTTTATTAATTGAAAAATATAACTCATGCTTTTATGTACTCATAATGATAAATCATACATTAGCGAGAAATGGGACTTTCCAGGACATTTAGGAGTTTCCGAGACGGTTGTGGATTCTCTTTTACGTAAAACGTGACTATTCCGGAGCCACGTCCCGATTTGTCCACAACAAAATTCGGTTAAAAAGCAAATTTTTCGCAAAACCACCGTTTAGGTTAGGTTAGGATAGTTTTAAAATACACATACCAGTGAAAAAAAAAACTAGAAAAAGGGTGAAAAAGTACTTTGAGCGAAAATTATAGGGTTGAAAAATCAATGTCCAGGATAATACCGTTTCCGTTTTATACATTTAAATATATATGTAAATTGTAATATTGGTTATTTTGCCCACATGCCCAATTTTTTTGCCTAAATAACACATACAAGTGTAGATAAGCAAATAAAAGTCCTTACTTACCACAAAATTTTCTAATATCTATTTATCTTTCAGTGTATGGCTTCTTCCTGTAGTAAAAATTGTGGTAATTGACTTCTTAATGTCGTAAAAATTGTTACTTGCGAAAGTAACTTTGCCGCACTCACTCTAACGAACGATAAGTACTGTAAGAGGTGTGTTCTAATAAGAAAAAGAGGTTGTAGTTCTTATCACTTCTCACTTCACAGAGATGGCGTCATGGCATGTAACAGTAAGAGTTGCGAGTTACATAAGCTAATCTTATGAGAAATTGTAAGGTTATAGTTCTTATAACTTCTCATAGATGACGCGAGTGTCTATTTCGTAATTAGTTTCTTTCATTTTGAAATATCAACAACCAGTCTGTTAATAAATTATTTACAAATTGGTTTTTTAAATTTTTTTCCAGTTTGTTGGAAGGGGGGCAGCTGCCCTCCCTTGCCCCCCCCCCCGGATACGCCCATGATCAGCAATATTATTTTTCATTTAAAAATTAATTCTTCATTCCAATAGAGCATTGAGTTCGGTGTGTTGTTTGATTTTACACCCCTCTTAGTTTAACATTGTATGTCATACACAGGAAATTCATTGTTCTCGCCCTCGTGGCGACATTCCATTGTGTTACTCCCTCGTTAAATTTCCATTGTATTGCTGTGACGTTAGTTTTGATCGTGGAAGTCACCTGTTCATAGGATAACGATTTCATCTTACCTGTTGGCCACACAGAATTTCCCCTCTTTCTCTCTTTACAAACGCTTTGCTCTTTCTCATTAGTTTGGTTGAGTGAATCTACCTGAACAGCTGTCAACGGTTTTTTCATTTGTCGTTTATGATAATACTCACCGTAGTTTTTATAATTACAGTTATAATTATCGTTTGCTTTATACTTCTCGTGTGTATACTTAACATTATACCTACAGTGATATTTATCTCCATAAGTGTGGTGCCTCAAGTGTTTCACAGGTGTTATCTTATTGTGTGTGTAACTTGCGATCTGGATATTTCGATCAATAAGGTACGACTTCTTAATTTTCATTTTGCTCTCTTATAGTTATATAAGTAATACTTTATAGTTACGATTAAAAAAGTCTTACTGATGTTAGACATAGCATCTAACTCTGTCCAAAGTAATTAAAAATTCGCATCTCAGATGGACAGCATACCGCCACGACTGAAGACTGTTTGAAGAGTTTAAAAATTCGCGTCGCTGACGGACATAGCATACCGCCACGACTGAAGACTGTTAGAAGAAAGAGTTTGTCTCTCCTGGGCTCGTATTTATACCCACCAAGAAAACCACAACTGTCGGCTCAGGAATAAGCCTGTCGAAAACTGAACCATGGTGTGAGTGACCCCACTCTCATCTCATTTCACATATTTGCACTTTTTTGCCAATCACACTGTTTAATGCGGATTTCAAGGTGATCTAATATTGTCTAATTTAATTACACATATGATATGTAATTATCATAATGATCGCATCATTAGTGTAATTAAACTGCTTTAAAAATCGCACAGAATTCGCACTGATTGTCCGAATTATGTAGTATTCGCACTGCACATGTGTCTGATTTTTACACATTTTTAGAAGTTTTTACATTCCTTCTAACATTTATGGTTTGCTTAAAATTAAATATATTCTTAATTTAGCATTTACTTGGGGTGAGGTTGCAAACTTTCAGGTTCAAACAGGCTTCACGCACACACACTATTTACTTGTGTACACGCTTACAGCGTAACAATGTTTTATTATTTATAAGGCTTGATAATACAATAAATATGAATTTTTAAATACTCATAAATCTTATACTCTTATTATAGTTACACCTGGTATTGTTATAATTAATTACAACCTGCATATATAATTGTGTTGTTATATAATTTTGTTGCCTGTTAACTTGGGGCTCGACACGCTTACATTTAATAATATGTATCATTGTACCAAATGTCGCCCATGAACGTGGAGCACGAAACGCCTACATTTAATAATTAATGTATGCTCTATGATTACCAGTGTTTGACAATTTATCTGTTATAACTAATATTATATTTTAATTATGTTTGTATGTTAGTTATTTTTAAATTGTTGTGTATTGTATTGTAATAATGCAACTGGTGCCCACCCAATAAACAGGTGTAATTGTAACATCAGTAAATAAAAATAAATAAATAATAATAATTAAACAATAAATAAATAAAAGCTCGCATACGGTTCACTAATAATAAATTATTAATAAATATTTTAATAATAATTCGACATGGCAGCACCAGGAAACTTAGATATGGAGGCATTGCAGACAATGATGCGTGCTTGGGTATATGAGATAAGCACAAAACAAACAGAAAATCTAAATGCAAATTTAAATGAGCTAAGACAAGACAATGTCCAGCTGGAGGATGAAATAAATAATAGATTAGAACAACAGTTCAAAAATTTTAAACAGGACACTATAAAAATCCGGAAATCTAGAAGAGTTAACAGTAAAAATTGTTGACACCAACATACGTATTGATACTTTAGAGAATAATTTTAAACAAGCCTTACATGAGCAAGCCATAAGGATTGAAAATAAACAAAAAGAATTATGTCTCGAGTGGAGAAGAGATATAAAAGAAGCGCATAAACAAATAAATGATAATTTAAATTATACTTTAACGCGAGAACAGGATGATAAAATTCAAACTGTTAATAATATGTCGCAAGCAAATACCAGTAAACTTAGAAAAATAGAAACACGTACAGTAGTTATTGAAAATAGAATTGAAGAAACTACGAAGGACCGTTCAGGAGATGTATCACATATGAAAGAGGAAATCCAAGAGGAAATGAACCAGCTACGAAGTGAGTTGAGAAGACGACAGAATCAAATGACAATGTTTCCTACACTGATGGACGAAAGGAGCAGACTAAAGTTCTCATGTGGTAAATGGGAGAACAGCATGGAATTCCTAGCTAGAGTGGAGAAGGAAATAGAGAAGATTGGCAGTGCAATAAATGACGACGAGAAGATAGATTTCGTCACGCGATATCTTAAAGATTCAGTCAGTCAATGGTACTCTATTATTATTAGAGATAATGTCAGTACATATCAGCAGTTTCGTGAGGCATTATGAGAACAGATACTGGAACATACATACCCAACGACAGGTAAGGGATCAACTCGAGTATGGAAAGTTCAACGCACAAGGACAACAGAGTATCAAACAGTACGTAATTGCGCAAATCGAATGCGTAAAACATTTAAAACCAAAATTTTCTGAGTATGAGATAGTGTCTTACCATTTCCACAGAGATATCCAGATAGCTGTATATATGCAGGGTGTCAAAATGATCGAACAATTCTTAATACTTGTCACTCAATCACAAAATATTAACAAGAGTAACACTTCACAACACAATCAACAAACACGGATTAATTATCATGCTAGTTACGACCGTAGTGATAAAGCACGAGAACAACGTGACGATACGCAAAACCGTGATAATTATAGGCGAAATTTCATGCCGCCAGCGCACAGTGTAAAGCAAAACACAGCTGTGAATAACGCACGCGATGTACAGAAAGAACAACACTCTGAGAGAAACGTGCGTAATACAAATTGGAAGAAAAGGTATAGTAAAACATATGACCGCTCCGTATACACAATGCAGAGCAAGAGAGAGAGCGCAGATGAAGAAATAAAAGGGAGACTGCAACAAGGCTCAGTCCAACCATCCTGTTCCCGTGACACAAAACAATGACCAAAAAATAGGACGTACGGCTACACAATAAACAATATATATCCGTGCGACGTGAGAAATGAGTTATTAGACACCGACAGGAAGGTGACACCAAATCAACCAGAAATCAATTGTCCTATAATTAATGTACGAATTAATGGATGTAGAATTAAAATGTTAATCGATACAGGTAGCCAATTAACTGTACTAAGCAATAAGTGGGTACAACAAAATAAAAAATATTTTAAACAAATGGCTATTTTACCTGTCAATAATATAAATGTTATTACAGCCATGAATAAGAGAGAAAAGGTTAGACAGCAAGCTTACGTAACTTTAAATTGTAAGGACTTAGAACCACGTATACGATATGCACCTACTCAGCATGCTAATTCAGCCGAAGAAGGAATGTCATCTCAGGAAGAAGCGAAGTTATTTAAATTAATAGAAGAGTATAATAAAGTATTCAGCGATATACCGACGCAGACCACAGTTTACGAACACGCTATTATGGTATCATACCCTACAAAATTTGTCAGACGAACGTATCCAATACCCATGCAGTATGAGGGAGAAGTTGAGCTGGAAATATGACGGAT
The DNA here is from genome assembly GCA_034769895.1 of Magicicada septendecula. Classification (NCBI taxonomy): domain Eukaryota; kingdom Metazoa; phylum Arthropoda; class Insecta; order Hemiptera; family Cicadidae; genus Magicicada; species Magicicada septendecula. Next base: position 548,923,033 of record CM068368.1, read on the forward strand.
GATAGAAAATGACATCACTAAGCGGTCGAACAGCAACTTTCTTAATCCTCTAGTTGCAGTAAAGAAAAAGAGTGGAGAAGTAGAAGAGAAGTCCTTATGCCTGGACATGAGGAGTTTGAATAGCGTCGTTCTACGTGAATTCGATTGTGCCCCACCTGCAGACGAGTTATTTGCAAAGTGTGAAGGAGCACATTATTTGACTAAGTTAGATTTACGGTCAAGTTTTTGGCAAATTCCAATTAGAAGAGAAGATAGAAAATACACCGCCTTCCTATACAAAAATAAATGCTACCAACAAAAGGTAGTTCCCTTTGGTTTGAGAATGAGTTTGGCTGCAATTGTAAAATGTCCACAGGGAAATCTTGCGGAAAGAGTAAATAAAAAGTTAGGTAAATATTGTAACAAGACATATGAGCCCAATATTTCAGTAACCCAAAATATTAACACATGTCAATAATTGAGTCAAAGAGACACAACAAGTGATTAATCCAAAATGCCAAGAATAAAACTACATGAGCAACTCATCAAGAAGGATAAACTCACAACAATAAGAGTTAATAAAACTAATGGTAACTAACAAGTGAAATAACATTATAAGAAAAGAAGATGCAACAAACAATGATTGTACCACAGGAACCAACAACCCAATAGTTTTTGGTTAGTAAGGAACCAATGAAGACAAGGAAGAAACATACTACGAGAAAGACACCTAACAACCATGGCATAAAATATAGATTCCAAGAGCCAGTCAACTATAGATCAACATCTTACCCGTATATGCAATAACTGAACAACTTACAGATTGAAGAGATGGACAAGAACTGACTAACTGAGATGACCACTATACGACTGATAATATTATAAATGTATATGACAAGATATGTTATAAAAAGAATGAAAGTAACAATACTGTTAATTGAAACGATGCTGTAAATAAAAGTATAATAACATGTTATGCACAGCACCCATGTAATATAAAGGAGTATTAAAATTGTCTCATAATAATAACAAATATTAGTCAAATAATCAAACAATCATGTAAGATAAGAAAAGGAAATAACTAAGGAGTTACCAGTTATCATTAATAAAACCAGACTTGAGAAAATGGGCCTAACACACCCATTGTTGGTACAAATAATGAAACCACATAACCTAAGATACAGGTACTGTTCACCTGAATTCATATTTATCAGTAGGGAAAACCTACCTAAACTGAAATGTTTTGTACCTTAAACCAAGTAGAAATAATAAGCTTTCTACACATACCAATATAAGATACCAAAAATGAATTTAAAATAAGAATTTAAGTAAATAAAGTGAACCAAAACCAACCAAAATGGGATTCACTATGTAAAACCTGAACAAAACCACATTGTAGTGCCAAATAGAAACAAAAGGCTAATGTCTATACCACAAGTAAGGTATAATCCACTATTGTAATAGTATAAGAGTATTATAAGCAAGGACATAATGTATTATAAGAGTAATTAAGAACACCTGTCAAGTGACACCAGGTGTATTGATGTTGTCCAATGCTATACGCTTAGGGACAGACTAGTGTATAAAAAACACAATACCAATTATAAAGATACTACTATTGTTAAACTATTCTAACTAAATGATAGTAGGAAAAGACAAAAGAATACCAAATAAGAGTGAAAATAAGTGTACACCTCATAGTGCAAAATAGAGGTCACTTTAATAACAGAAATGACAAAGAATAACCATATATTCCAACTAACAGAGACTCGCAGTAGTTGAAACCACTTATTGTTTACAACTGGGGTCATACAGAAGGTACACAAATACTTTCTATTATTAATAATATGTAAATACAAGTATAGGGACATAGGCTAAGGCAACGTTAACTTAAGTAATATATTTTGTCATTAGATTTAAGTTACCAGTAAGTAAGAAGTGTAAGAGAACTTGGAAGGCATGCCCACCAGTGGGTATGAGTGTCATTAAATAGTTTTAATCTAAAAATAAATATAAATAATAGTGAATAGTGAATTGTGATAATCTCAAACATTAACTCCCTTAATAATGGACCAAAGCACACCATGAGTGGACTCAAAATAAAGAGCCAAGTGTTACCAATACAGTGATATGCTTGGATTTCAAATCTAAGCCATAATAAAAAAGCTATTACAATTATAAGATATTTGGGTCAAATCGAGCAAATATTTATAATCTCGACATCAGCCACCCCACGCCAAAAACAACAATTAAAATAATTCGTGGAGGGGGTATGTGCATCGAATTAAAGATCGTCAACCAATCAGATCCAAGAAATTAACAAAATTTTCAACGATCACAAGATGGAACGGCAGAATGAGATGCGTGTTCCCGACACTTGGTAATCAACTTCAGAGGAAGACAGACGGCTACTATTCAGCGCAAAGAAACAGCTGTTCATATGATTTGTGCGCATCACCATTGTAAACAGAGCAACCTAACCTCAGTTTGTGATAACATAAATACTTTAGTATTGAAGGTGTTAAGTGTAACAGTGCATAACAAGGGTTGCTCAGTGTATAATCCAGAGCAATTCCGGGATTTAAATTATAAATAAAAAGGGAGTACAGTGATTTTTACATTATTACTTAAGAATTTGAGAAATGATATAATCGAAACATATTCAAATAATGTTCATAAATAAAGAACTTAGATTAAGGTGTATTCACAATATTATTTAATCAACAGTAATAATGGCAATCTTCAGATTATTTTGAATATTCAATTTTAAGAATTTTCCAAACATTCAATCAATTATTATGTATGAATACTTAGTGTCACATAACCACACATAATGACAGTTGTCATTTATTAAATATAAATCAAACCAACCAGCATTCATCAATGACTGAGAATTGTCAACTGGATGAACAATTAACGAAAGTTAATGGAAAATTTCAATGTTATTTATGTCTTGTAATTTAGGAAGAGTCTACTACTATAACTATTTAAATTTAATGAAGAAATTTGTGTTAGTGGTTGAAATCACAATCAAAATGATCAATATTGCACACCACTATATAAAAATTATTCCGATTAGCGCTTTCAAGCTTCACAGCTCATCGTCAGATCAGGAATAGGCAGAAAATATGTAATACCCAACCCTTCACCCCTCGCCCCCACCCTGCTCACCCACAACAAACTAAAAATTAATGACCCTTCCCCACCCCCTAAACTCTGTCTCGCCATCTGTAAGTTACATATTTTTCTAGTAAATTCCTTGTGTTTCAGTGTGTGTGTGTGTGTGTGCATCCCTTTAAATTACCCTCTTCCTCTTCACACACGTGGGTCAGTCACACACCCTTATTTTAAAACAACCAATTAGTACTATGAAATATAATTCTTAATCTTATCTATCTGCCCTCTCTCATTTACTTCTTAATCATGTTATAAAATATTTCTTCATTATCAAATTTAATTTTAATATTAATTAAATTGTCTAACCCTTTTTCTCTTTCTTTCAATATTTCTAACTCCTCTCTAAGCTTCCTTTCAACTGTGTTATTTACTACTTTTACAATTTCGTATTCTTCCAAAGGATTAACAAACTTGTGGTTGTCTTCTATGAAATGTCTTGCATATAACGAATTGGTTGTTCTATTACCTTCTCCACGTTTGTGGTCAGACAACCTGCATGCGAATTTTCGTCCTGTCTCCCCTAGGTACACTTTGTTGCAGTCTTTACATTTTAATTTATAAATTCCGCTTTTCTGTAATACTGGAATTTTTTCTATATTCTTATTCCTTATCTTATCAAATACCGTTTCACATTTTTTAATAGCTATATCTACTCCATATTTATTAAAACATTTTATAATTTTTCTAGTATGTGAACCTATGTATGTCAATGACCCTGCATAATTCTTTTGTTCTGGTTCTATTTTAGCTTTTTGTATGTTGACCCTTTTCATAACTTTATCCACTATGTTGGTGCTATAATTATTATTCCTTACAATTCCCTTTATCGTTTTTAACTCCCTATCTTTTGCTTCGGTCTCTTTTAAACACTTCTGAGCTCTGTAACAAAAGGAATTGATTGCCGCCATTTTATAACTGTATGGGTGGTACGACTCTCTTGATATAATTATATCAGAATACGACTCTTTCCTAAATATCCCAAACTGTAGTTTCTCATTATCTTTAATTTCTATGTTTAAATCTAAGTAATTTATTTGCTTACCTCCTATCTCTTCCTTAAATTGTAAGTTTTTATCCTTATTATTTACCTCCTTTATAAACTCGTGCACTTCTTCTATGCTTCCTTCCCAAACTACTAATACATCATCAACGTATCTAGACCATAATTTTATATTGTCTTTATACTTAGTGGAAGTTATTAATTGCTTTCCAAATCATTCATGTATATTTCAGCAAGAATAGGGGATAATGAAGACCCCATAGATAAACCTTTTTTCTGTATATAAAACTTGTTATTAAACCTAAAATAGTTCTGATTTACACATTCTTTAATTACTTTCATCAACTGCTTTTTATACCTGTATTCTCCCATATTATTATCGTTTATTAACTTAATAACTTTATTTACTGTGATATTAGTAAACATGTCCTTAACATCCAGTGATATCAATTTTGTATTTACATTAATGCTAATATTTTCTAATTTTTCTATCAATTTTATATTATTCTCTATGTTGTATTTTGTCCCAAATTCATATTTCTCTTTCAGTACTCTGCTAACTTCCTTTGATAGTTTATAAATAGGTGCATTAATAAAAGAAACAATCGGTCTAATTGGTTTTCCTTCTTTATGTATCTTAACCTGACTTTTAAAAGTTGGTGCTGTTGGATTACTTTCCAATAAATACTTTTTCTTATTTTCTTCTATAAATGTTATCTGTTTCATCATTTGTTTTATCCTTGACTGGTACTTACTTGTATAATCATACTTTATTTCCTCGTATGGTTCTTCCCTTATAAATTCTTCCGTTTTCTTTATGTATTCTTCCTTTCTCATTAGTACCATTGTATTTCCTTTATCCGCCTTCGTAACTATAATATCATTCTTCTTTATTTTATTCTTTAGTTTAGTTACAGTTGCTTTGATTTTTTGTTCATTCTTTGAATTATACAAACTTTTCTTAAATATTTTATCTACTACATTCCCTACTTCCCACCTTATTATTTTTTTATCATTTTCATTTCCTAGTTTTTGTATTATGCTTTCGCATTCAATAATCGTTTTTTCTTGATTTAATTCTGGTGGCGGTGCGTATTTTAAGCCTTTCGCTAACATTTCTTTTTCTTCCGTATTGAAATTTACCTCTGTAAGGTTTATTACTCTTTTTTCATAGTTATTCTTAGAGAGGTGTTCCTTTTTTACTTAGTTCTTTCTTATTAATTTATTTAACTTATCTACCATTTTTTTATTTTTCTTTTCCAATTTCTTTTCTATGTACCCCAAACCAAAATTATATAATATTTCTTCTAACTCTACATACGAGTATATTCTTAATAATTCTATGTGTCTGTCATATAATTCCCTATTATATCTATTGATTAAGCCGTAGAGTGACCTTATTTCCAGTTTTATCCACAACTTCTCGCTTTGTTCTTTTACTTTTTTGGCTACACTGTTCTTATTTTTAATTTTAACTTGAGCGTACTTTGGGATGACATTATTATCCAGACATTGTTTATTAAACCATATTTTACTTAAAACCCTCTTCAATTTAACTTTTAACTTAAGATATTTAAAAACTTTACTTACCTTATTGTTGTCGTTTATTACCTCATTGTTGTTGTCCATTACCTGTAGTCGATTGCACATCTTAACAGACGTTTAATGAAGAAATTTGTGTTAGTGGTTGAAATCACAATCAAAATGATCAATATTGCACACCACTATATAAAAATTATTCCTATTAGCGCTTTCAAGCTTCACAGCTCATCGTCAGATCAGGAATAGGCAGAAAATATGTAATACCCAACCCTTCACCCCTCTCCCCCACCCTGCTCACCCACAACAAACTAAAAATTAATGACCCTTCCCCACCCCCTAAACTCTGTCTCACCATCTGTAAGTTACATATTTTTCTAGTAAATTCCTTGTGTTTCAGTGTGTGTGTGTGTGTGTGCGCGTGTGTGTGTGCATCCCACACACACAAGGAAGGAAGCTTAGAGAGGAGTTAGAAATATTGAAAGAAAGAGAAAAAGGGTTAGACAATTTAATTAATATTAAAATTAAATTTGATAATGAAGAAATATTTTATAACATGATTAAGAAGTAAATGAGAGAGGGCAGATAGATAAGATTAAGAATTATATTTCATAGTACTAATTGGTTGTTTTAAAATAAGGGTGTGTGACTGACCCACGTGTGTGGAGAGGAGAGGGTAATTTAAAGGGATGCACACACACACACACACACACACACTGCAACACAAGGAATTTACTAGAAAAATATGTAACTTACAGATGGTGAGACAGAGTTTAGGGGGTGGGGAAGGGTCATTAATTTTTAGTTTGTTGTGGGTGAGCAGGGTGGGGGAGAGGGGTGAAGGGTTGGGTATTACATATTTTCTGCCTATTCCTGATCTGACGATGAGCTGTGAAGCTTGAAAGCGCTAATCGGAATAATTTTTATATAGTGGTGTGCAATATTGATCATTTTGATTATAACTATTTAAATGTTTATGTTTGCTGTGAATAAGAACTAAGGTTGTCAAGCTACATAATTACTTAAAACTATGCAATTACCTTTTTGTAGAGTCAAACCATGAATCAGATGTTTCATTCAATAACACTGTTTCAACATATTATTTTCTTGTTCACTTTTTAAATGTTTATCAAGAATTATTTTAATGTTAACCAACGTTCTTTAAACCATTTGTTGTCAATTGAGTTTAATAATTTTGTTAACCTGAAATGTCCAGAGCAGACATGGTTATTATTTTGAATGTTAATTATTAAGTGATGATTGAATTGTAATCATCCTCAAACTGCCTAATAACGGTAGAGTAAGAGTTCTATTCAATAATTTGGTATTCTGTCAGCTAAAAGAACCCACACACACACATGTGAATTAAATTATTTTAACCAAAAAAGCATTTAGATACACTGATATTGTAAATCAGTTCTACCACCCTGAGACAAATTTTATAAGACCAATAACTCATGTCACTTATTTTGAATTGAAATAATAAATGATACTTCAGATCATTTAAAAAGAGCATATTAAACTGAATAAAAATATTATTTCACATAAGAAAACGGAGTCAGTTAGTTTATTTCAACAGACTAAAAATTTGAAAACAGGTGAACGACTTTCATTGGGTAGCTCGACAAGCAGCGGTGAACTTAAATACGGTAAGTCAATCTACAGATTAGATTGTTACATCGACGCTGCAAGATCGACAAGACTCACCACAAGTAAGTGATTGTTCATGCAAAAATATTTATGCTTTCAGTGAGGAACCTACAGCACCATTTCATCTAGTCGACAGAAGAACAACCGTATAAAATAAATTAACCGAAGTTGAAAACTACTTCGCTAACTAATCTCCAGTGCATTAATCGGATTTATTTACGTTGGATTCTATGCTAGATTGAATTGAAATAAATAAATCAATAATAATAAAATACTAAACTAAAAGTTATTGCAATTTTAAACAAAAATAAATGGGCAGTTCGCACCCTAGAACCCCTATAAACAGTTCGTATACAATATCTACGAATCTACTGTCATGATCAACACAACAAATGGGCAGAGTATTTACCTTTCTTTGAGAAAGCAATAAATGAAAATTATAGCGAAGCAACAAGTTATACGCCAATCGAGCTAGATGAATACAAAAAACCTATTACATTCTGGACCAAATATGTAAGCAAGCCAGAGAATCAAAACGTACCTATTCCATTAAGTGTAAAGGTGGAGTACGCTAAACAACGCAATTATTTAATCAACAGTAATAATGACAATCCTCAGATTATTTTGAATATTCAATTTTAAGAATTTTCCAAACATTCAATCAATTATTATGTATGAATACTTAGTGTGACATAACCACACATAATGACAGTTGTCATTTATTAAATATAAATCAAACCAACCAGCATTCATCAATGACTGAGAATTGTCAACTGGATGAACAATTAACGAAAGTTAATAGAAAATTTCAATGTTATTTATGTCTTGTAATTTAGGAAGAGTCTACTACTATAACTATTTAAATGTTTATGTTTACAGTGAATAAGAACTAAGGTTGTCAAGCTACATAATTACTTAAAACTATGCAATTACCTTTTTGTAGAGTCAAACCATGAATCAGATGTTTCATTCAATAACACTGTTTCAACATATTATTTTCTTGTTCACTTTTTAAATGTTTTATCAAGAATTATTTTAATGTTAACCAACGTTCTTTAAACCATTTGTTGTCAATTGAGTTTAATAATTTTGTTAACCTGAAATGTCCAGAGCAGACATGGTTATTATTTTGAATGTTAATTATTAAGTGATGATTGAATTGTAATCATCCTCAAACTGCCTAATAACGGTAGAGTAAGAGTTCTATTCAATAATTTGGTATTCTGTCAGCTAAAAGAACCCACACACACACACATGTGAATTAAATTATTTTAACCAAAAAAGCATTTAGATATACTGATATTGTAAATCAGTTCTACCACCCTGAGACAAATTTTATAAGACCAATAACTCATGTCACTTATTTTGAATTGAAATAATAAATGATACTTCAGATCATTTAAAAAGAGCATATTAAACTGAATAAAAATATTATTTCACACAAGAAAACGGAGTCAGTTAGTTTATTTCAACAGACTAAAGATTTGAAAACAGGTGAACGACTTTCACTGGATAGCTTGACAAGCAGCGGTGAATTTAAATACGGTAAGTCAATCTACAGATTAGATTGTTACATCGACGCTGCAAGATCGACAAGACTCACCACAAGTAAGTGATTGTTCATGCAAAAATATTTATGCTTTCAGTGAGGAACCTACAGCACCATTTCATCTAGTCGACAGAAGAACAACCGTATAAAATAAATAACCGAAGTTGAAAACTACTTCGCTAACTAATCTCCAGTGCATTAATCGGATTTATTTACATTGGATTCAATGCTAGATTGAATTGAAATAAATAAATCAATAATAATAAAATACTAAACTAAAATGTTTTAGTGGATAGTTAGTGAGGATCGGTCAATAATACAACTTTTAGTTATTTTGCGTCGACGTTTCGACAATATTTATTGTCATCTTCAGGACCTGTGTATGAAATACAATAGAAATATCAAACATAACGAAACAATTAAATATTTGGGTGAACGTGTTGGTGATGTGAGTGTGTGCGTGTGTATGTATGTATCATTTTTTATGTGAAGACTGTAACGAAACAAATGCTACAAAAGAATAGTAAATAATAGTGAAATCCGATCCAGAGAAGAAACAAGAAATAATAATTGAAAGCAAATTAAAGGAAAACTATTTGGTTTGATTTATTTAATATTATCAAGAAACCCAGAAATAACCCAGTAGAATAGGGCAGTAAACAGAAAAAAGTTAAATAAATAAACCTAGTAGGACTAATCAACTTACCCTGAATAATAATCCAAACCCAATAAAGAGTACCTAATCCATATAATAAAATTGTATTAATTATAATCATATAGGCCTATAATCAAGGAAAGAAAAAGGGACACAAACCTTTAAAGTAATGAGTGTGATCATAAGAAATAGCGACACAGACTACCGTTAAACAGTGTAATTATTTTTGATGAAAGTGTTTTGTTATTATTAGACAGAATTTTAGTTTATCATACAGACAATAGTTTAGCAGTATAAATAAACTAAAACTGTCAAAAACAATTATTATTATTAAGAGTTTTGTTATATGTTATAAGATTTTATGTCACCAGTTAATTTATGTAAATATATTTATCTCAGGTAGTCAAAGTAGAAATTACAATCAATCATAACAAATTGTTCTACCACATATCATAGAAATTCAAATTAATAAGGTTTTACAGTTATAAACTGAGGCATGTTTAGTATCAAATTGTTTATAATTATCTAATTAATAATTGTATAAACATTGCATATATAATTAGAGTATAATAATAAAATTATCTATTAAAGGTAATTTATAAAATATAATGTAGGTAATGGGTGTTGATCCTATAACATTTAAACTGTACATAAATGACCAATCAAAATTTAAGAAATTTGTATGAGTTAGGTAACTAAAAGAAAGAAGAAATAACACTTAATTGTTAATTGTGATGGAAAGCAGTTGAATAGTGCGTGTCTAGAGGTAATTAAAAATATATAAAAATAGATAACCCGTTTGTGAAAGAAGATCTGAAGGACCATCATCGAAGATAATAATCCTTCCACTACAATTTTCATGAACAAATAATACACACAATCAAGAAAAATATTCAGAATAGACCAGGAACCCTTCAGCAATATCGTCTAGATGTGTAAAGTATAATTTGACAATTTTTTTTTTCAACAAGGAACAACCACTAGACAATATAACAATTTACACTAACACTAATCACTAGTCAACATTTTAAAGTGCAACCAAATTCAATATATAAGCTAACAGTGATTACAAGGAAAACATTTATTGTACACATTAATAAACTACATTATTTTCTGAGACGGACAAATTGAATATCGTCAAAACTTGTATGTAACTTAATATATAATTTGTGTAAATTTTTTAGATTATAAGTAATATATTGTTTGTAAAGGTACTCTCTATTATTAATCAACATGCAAAGGAACTTTTCGTAGCAGCCACAAGAATTCCCACGAAATATATTAAAATTATTTAATTATAAATCCTGAGATAAATATCGACCCTGTGACAACCTTATGTATCGAATGGAATTTTCCAATAATTTGAATTTATGTTACACAGATTAAATCATTATGTTATTAAATCATATCCATGAGTTATTATTCCATTAAGATAGTGTTATAAGACTTATGATAGTTTGTTTACATCTTCAAATTATCTTTAAGAAAGCGAGCAAATTATAGTATGAGAGAACTTAATTTATACAGTATTACAATTTAAATTACTAAATATAATGTTATTTTAATTAATTAAACAAAACAAACAAATAAACAAACAATTTTAATTAATTAAAATAACATTATATTTAGTAATTTAAATTGTAATACTGTATAAATTAAGTTCTCTCATACTATAATTTGCTCGCTTTCTTAAAGATAATTTGAAGATGTAAACAAACTATCATAAGTCTTCACATAAAAAATGATACATACATACACACGCACACACTCACATCACCAACACGTTCACCCAAATATTTAATTGTTTCGTTATGTTTGATATTTCTATTGTATTTCATACACAGGTCCTGAAGATGACAATAAATATTGTCGAAACGTCGACGCAAAATAACTAAAAGTTGTATTATTGACCGATCCTCACTAACTATCCACTAAAACATTCACTGATTGATGGTCACTAAAAAAATTAAGGATTTAACTAAACTAAAAGTTATTGCAATTTTAAACAAAAATAAACAGGCAGTTAGCACCCTAGAACCCCTATAAACAGTTCGTATACAATATCTACGAATCTACTGTCATGATCAACACAACAAATGGGCAGAGTATTTACCTTTCTTTGAGAATGCAATAAATGAAAATTATAGCGAAGCAACAAGTTATACGCCAATCGAGCTAGATGAAGACAAAAAACCTATTACATTCTGGACCAAATATGTAAGCAAGCCAGAGAATCAAAACGTACCTATTCCATTAAGTGTAAAGGTGGAGTACGCTAAACAACGCATCATAGAACAAGGTAACAAGAGGAGAGAAAAGTTCAATAGAACGCATAAATTACAACAATTCGGCGTAGGGAACAAATTCTGTTGAAAGCTAATCCCATAGGAAAACGCATTGACAACACAGCGAAGAAATTCTTCTGGCTGTACAACGGACCTTATACGTTGAAACAACAAGTGGGAAGACACACGTTCATCGTAAACGATGAGAGGAAGGAAAAAGACATCAGCAAATATCATGCGACGTTATTCAAGAAATTCTACGTATGAATAATGAGAAGAGGGAATGAGAAGAGGACAATGACACTGAGCCGTCCAAGGTCAACGCACCGATGTATAATTGGGGGTGAAAAATATGCATTCCACCACCAGTGAGAGTTATACTGACCTACTCATTATTATGTGTTGTTTAACTGATGTAAACTAAAGTTAAGCGAATATAAAATTATTTTTATTTGTCTAGAACAAACAGACAAAAATTTAATAAATAAATATTTATTAATTTTTTTTTTCAAGCAGAGGAATAATGCAACGATACAGCCATATGCTGATTGGGCATTGATTTAAATAAATATAATATTTGTAGAATTATTATAAGTTAGGGGTAAATGGACAGGCCTGAGATTGTAAAAATATTTCATTGTTATATTAGGGGAGAAATTAACCTGTTTTGACAGGCAAGGAACACCTGCTCGATTGTGTGTGTGTTACACGTGTATCTTTTGTGTGTTACTGATGCATGTACAGACAGGAATCTCAGCTACCCTCCCCAAGTAATTAATAAAATAAATATTTTAATTCACTGCGTGAAAACTAATTAGCGTATAAACAAACCAAAGGCACCAAAGTGTGTGTAAAATTTATAGTTATCCACAGTGAGAAAATGACGTTAATAGGACACATTACGCGGAGACAGTGCGAAATAAATGTGCCAAAAATACGCAAATTACCCTAGGACGCTCAAATTAATACAGTGAGTGCTTAATCAAATTAGCTATGATTTGTGCTATCTCGATTCCATATAAAACATTGCCATTTGCTAAAAATTGCAAATATATGGAAAATATATGAAAGGTTCGGGAGTGGGGGCTAGCATGTGATCTGCAGGTCTCGACAAGATGATTTCGGAGCCAACAGGTGCAGAATCTCAAGAGGGTATAAATTAAGGGTTCGACTGGAAGCCCTTCTCTGCATTTCAAGACACAGTTGCAGTCGGACATGCTGTCCGTCGACAGAGCAGTTTTATTTTATTATAAGTCTCATTGATGAACGAATAAAGACGTTCAGTAATTATGTTGACAATATTTTGGGAAGCGTAAAGTACCGGGACCGTTTAAGTGTACAAAGAGTATCTACGGAGAAGCTACAAGAGCAACGAGGGATGCTGGATGTTAGGAGATGTTTTTTTGAGGCCTAACCAACGACTGAAATCCACCTTGGAGCAGATAGCAATTCTCTGAGACGGACCACACACTGCTGGAGAATGACGCTGGACTCTGGACATACTCAGGACCACGCCAAGCCAGGAGTAACGGAAAACCCAACTCTGAACAACGCTGCACCCCGTCAATAAGTCCTAAGATCATCAAAACTCGAGGTGACATGCATAATGCATTTATAAATAATTTTTTAAAAGAGCTCATACAGACTATATAAAAAGACAACAAATTAAAACAAAAAATAGTTTATAATTAGAAATAATATATTAGAATCTTAGATAAATGTTTAGTCGTAAGAATGAGCGATTGCATATAAAGAAATAAAAAAAAGAGTTTAAATTTGAGATAGTATATTTTTGTTTATCAAAGTAAATAATTGAATTGATTTGATATTTGCATTTGTACAGTAGAAAAGAATAATTTAAATTTCAATATAAAACAAATGCCAGTCTAAAAGTAATTAATATAATTTTAAATTTAATTTTTAAACATTGGTATAGACGGAGCAAGCTGAGGTCAGATCTGAATTAAAAGAATTCAATTCAAATTACATTTTAATTTTATTTGTTTTAGTAAATCAAATTGAATAAATGTCTAGATTAAGATTATTAACATGTCTAGATGTAAGAGTGTTTTAAATGTGTGTAACACCGTATAGTTTAAGAGATAAACACTTAATAATGAGTGATATCTTGATCGAAGATTATTAACAATGTTTTATTATTTATAAGGCTTGATAAAACAATAAATATGAATTTTTAAATACTCATAAATCTAATACTCTTATTATAGTTACACCTGGTATTGTTATAATTACTTACAACCTGCATATATAATTGTGTTGTTATATAATTTTGTTGCCCGTTAACTTGGGGCTCGACACGCTTACATTTAATAATATGTATCGTTGTAATATATTACGATACATATTATAAAATGTAAGTTGTAGTAATTATAACGATACCAGGTGTAACTATAATAAGTGTAGTAGATTTATGAGTAATTAAAAATTCATATTTATTATTTTATCAAGCATTATAAATAATAAAACATTGTTAATAATCTCCGATCAAGATATCACTCCTTACTAAGCGTTTATCTCTTACGCTATACGGTGTTACACACATTTAAAACACTCTTACATCTAGACATGTTAATCATCTTAATCTAGACATTTATTCTATTTGATTTACTAAAACAAAATAAAATTTAAACGTAATTTTAATTAAATTCTTTTAATTCAGATCTGACCTCAGCTTGCTCAGTCTATACCAATGTTACAAAAAAATAAATTTAAAATTATATTCATTACTCTTAGACTGGCATTTGTTTCATATTCAAAATTTAAATTATTCTTTTCTACAAAATGCAAATATCAAATCATTTCAATTATTCACTTTGATAAACAAAAATATACTATCTCAAATTTAAACTCGTTTTTTTTCTATATTTCTCTATATGCGATCGCTCATTCTTATGACTAAAACATTTATCTAAGATTCTAATACATTATTTCTAATTATAAACTATTTTTTGTTATAATTCATTGTCTTTTTATATAGTCTTTATGAGCTCTTTAAAAAATCATTTATAAATGCATTATGCATGTCACCTTGAGTCTTGATGACCTTACGACTTATTGACGGGGTCCAGAGTTGTCCAGAGTTGGGTTTCCGTTACTCCTGGCTTGGCATGGTCCTGGATATGTCCAGAGTCCAGCGTCGTTCTCCAGCAGGTGTGGTCCGTCCCAGAGAATTACTATCTGCTGCAAGGTGGATCACAGTCGTCGGTTAGGCGTCTAAAAAGCGTCTCCTAACGTCCAGCATCCCGTGTCGCTCTTGTAGCTTCTCCGTAGATACTCTGCTGACTTAAACGGTCCCGGTACTTTATGTTTCCCGAAATATCGTAAACATAATTACTGAACGTCTCTATTCGTTCATAGATGAGACTTATAATAAAATAAAACTGTTCAAATGAAGAGAAGGGCTTCCAGTCGAACCATTAATTTATACCCTCTCGAGATTCCGCACCTGTTGGTTCCGAAATCATCTTGTCGAGACCTGCAGATCACATGCTAGCCCCGACTCCCGAACCTTTTCATATATTTGCTATTTTTAGCAAATGGCAATGTTTTGCACGGAATCAAGATAGCACAAATCATAGCTAATTTGATTAAGCACTCACTGTATTAATTTGAGCGGCTTAGGGTAACTTGTGTATTTTTGGCACATTTATTTCGCACTGTCTTCGCGTAGTGTGACCTATTAACGTCATTTTCTCACTGTGGGTAACTATAAAATTTACACACACTTTGGTGCCTTTTGTTTGTTTATACATTAATTAGTTCCCACACAGTGAATTAAAATAATTATTTTAGTAATTACTTGGGGAGGGTAGCTGAGATGCCTGTCTGTACATGCATCACTAACACACAAGATACACGTGTAACACACATACAATCGAGCAGGCGTTCCTTGCCTGTCGAAACAGGTTAATTTCTCCCCTAGTATAATAATGAAACATTTTTACAATCCCAGTCCTGACCATTTACCCCAAACTGATATTAATTAAACAAATTTTATATTTATTTAAATCAATGCTCAATACAGCATATGGCTGTATCGTTGCATTATTCCTCTGCTTGAAAACAAAAAAATTTTAATAAATATTTATTTATTAAATTTTTGTCTATTTGTTCTAGACAAACACAAATAATATTATATTAGCTTAACTTTAGTTTACATCAGTTAAATGACACATAATAATGAGTAGGTCAGTATAACGCTCGCCGGTGTTGGAATGCAATATTCACCCCCCATTATACAGCTGATCAGTGCGTTGACCTTGGACGGGCTCAGTGGCATTGTTCACTCATACGTAGAATTTCTTGAATGACGTCGCATGATATTTGCCAATGTCCTTTTCCTTCCTCTCATCGTATACGATGAACGTGTGTCTTCTCACGCGTTGTTTCAACGTATAAGATCCGTTGTACAGCCAGAAGAATTTCTTCGCTGTGTTGTCAATGCGTTTTCCTATGGGATTAGCTTTCAGCAGAATTTGTTCTCCTATGTCGAATTATTGTAATTTATGCGTTCTATTGAACTTTTCTCTCCTCTTGTTACCTTGTTCTATGATGCGTTGTTTATCATACTCAACCTTTACACTTAATAGAAGAGGTACATTTTGATTCTCTGGCTTGCTTACATATTTGCTCCAGAATCTAATATTTTGTTGTCTTCATCTAGCTCGATTGGCATATAATTTGTTGGATCGCTATAATTTTCATTTATTGCTTTCTCAAAGAAAGGTAAATACTCTGTCCATTTGTTGTGTTGGTCGTGACAGTAGATTTGTAGATATTTACCTAAATCTTTATTTTCTCTTTCCGCAACATTTCCTTGTGGGTGTCGTACTGATGTGAGTACAGGTTGGATTCCATTTTCACGAAGAGTCTTCTCCCATACCTCGCTTTGGAACTGCACTCCTTAATCGCTAAGCACCTTCTTCATTTTACCATATGCAGGAATGTATTTCTGCAAGAGTATTTTCAAAACAACTTTAGTTGTGGATCGCATAATTGGATACAGATGGACGGCTTTGGAAAATACATCAATACAAACAAGTATGTGTTTCACTCCACGACTTGATCTTGGAAGTGGTCCCAAAAAATTCACTGCAATTAGCTCTCCTTTCTGGTCCTTCTGGATACTCTGCATTTCCACATAGGTATGTAGATTCGGTCCTTTTGCTGTTTGACACTCATAACACTTCTTACTTTTGTTTTTAATCTTCCTAATATTGATGGTGAAATCTTCACGTAGGCTTAAGTAACATTTAAGTGCAGCAGCATGTGCTAAACTTTCTTGTGTTGGTCGAATCAATTTATGCAACATATCATTTGTTAATACCACCTTCCTATCTTGCTTCATTAGTTTATATAAGACTCCATTTTGTACCTTGTAATGGTCTGGTAGGTGATCTCGTAGCTTAAATTCTGTCGTAGCATCATCTAAGTCTTGTTGTTGAGCTAGATTCTTCAGCATGTGTTTAACATCATTATCAGCAGTAAATTTAATAGGTAACAGTTGTACCTCATTATGGTTATTTTCGTAGACCTCTACACACTCTTCTGTGACGTATCTACTTAAAGTATCGGCTATAAAATTATCTTTCCCTTTACAATATTTTATAGTAATACTCACCGATTGCTAGGATACATTGTAATAATCAAGCTTTGCTACTTTACATTTTAATAGGAATGATAACGCATGATGCACCCACGTTTGGCGCCAAAATTATACAACGATACATATTGTAAAATGTAAGTTGTAAGTAATTATAACAATACCAGGTGTAACTATAATAAGTGTAGTAGATTTATGAGTAATTAAAAATTCATATTTATTATTTTATCAAGCATTATAAATAATAAAAAAACATTGTTAATAATCTCCGATCAAGATATCACTCCTTACTAAGCGTTTATCTCTTACGCTATACGGTGTTACACACATTTAAAACACTCTTACATCTAGACATGTTAATCATCTTAATCTAGACATTTATTCTATTTGATTTACTAAAACAAAATAAAATTTAAATGTAATTTTAATTAAATTCTTTTAATTCAGATCTGACCTCAGCTTGCTCAGTCTGTACCAATGTTTCAAAAAAATAAATTTAAAATTATATTCATGACTGGCATTTGTTTCATATTCAAAATTTAAATTATTCTTTTCTACAAAATGCAAATATCAAATCATTTCAATTATTCACTTTGATAAACAAAAATATACTATCTCAAATTTAAACTTTTTTTTCTATATTTCTATATATGCGATCGCTCATTCTTACGACTGAAACATTTATCTAAGATTGTAATACATTATTTCTAATTATAAACTTTTTTGTTATAATTCATTGTCTTTTTATATAGTCTTTATGAGCTCTTTAAAAAAATCATTTATAAATGCATTATGCATGTCACCTTGAGTCTTGATGACCTTACGACTTATTGACGGGGTCCAGAATTGTCCAGAGTTGGGTTTCCGTTACTCCTGGCTTGGCGTGGTCCTGGATATGTCCAGAGTCCAGCGTCGTTCTCCAGCAGTGTGTGGTCCGTCCCAGAGAATTACAATCTGCTGCAAGGTGGATCTCAGTCGTCGGTTAGGCGTCTAAAAAGCATCTCCTAACGTCCAGCATCCCGTGTCGCTCTTGTAGCTTCTACGTAGATACTCTGCTGACTTAAACGGTCCCGGTACTTTATGTTTCCCGAAATATCGTAAACATAATTACTGAACGTCTCTATTCGTTCATAGATGAGACTTATAGTAAAATAAAACTGTTCTGCCGAAGGTCAGCATGTCCGACTGCAACTGTGTCTTGAAATGAAGAGAAGGGCTTCCAGTCAAACCATTAATTTATTTTATACCCTCTCAAGATTCCGTACCTGTTGGTTCCAAAATCATCTTGTCGAGACCTGCAGATCACATGCTAGCCCCCACTCCCGAACCTTTTCATATATTTTCAATTTTTTGCAAATGGCAATGTTTTGCACGGAATCGAGATAGCACAAATCATAGCTAATTTGATTAAGCACTCACTGTATTAATTTGAGCGTCTTAGGGTAATTTGCGTATTTTTGGCACGTTTATTTCGCACTGTCTTCGCGTAGTGTGTCCTATTAACGTCATTTTCTCACTGTGGATAACTATAAAATTTACACACACTTTGGTGCCTTTTGTTTGTTTATACATTAATTAGTTTCCACACAGTGAATTAAAATAATTATTTTAGAAATTACTTGGGGAGGCTAGATGAGATTCCTGTCTGTACATGCATCACTAACACACACAAGATACACGCGTAACATATATACAATCGAGCAGGTGTTCCTTGCCTGTCAAAACAGGTTAATTTCTCTCCTAGTATAACAATGAAACATTTTTACAATCCCAGACCTGTCCATTTACCCCAAACTTATATTAATTAAATTTTATATTTATTTAAATCAATGCTCAATACAGCATATGGCTGTATCGTTGCAATATATTTGCTCACATTATTCTTGTTTATATTTTTATTATTATTATTAATAAATAACACTTTTACTACAAGACGTCTTTTACTACTACTAGGCCTACTACTAATAATTATTATATTGTAGCATAACGGAAATTTTGCCTTATTTTACAATTTAATATCACATAGAAAAAGAAAGGAAGAAGCAATCTGGAATGAATAGAATAAACCTAGATAAAAGTAACATAAAAGAAGTAACCACAATACTAAATAAAATGCCTTAAGAGTACTATAAAAGCTTTCAATCCAAAGAAATTAAGCACCTTCAATTCAGAACAAAAGTATTAAACCATATAGGATGATTATTAGCCCAGTAACATCATCAGTATACCCAGTAAGATAAGGAGCAGTAAGGAAATACAGCCAAGAACAAATTGATTAAAATGAAATTCTCCAAGGTACCAAAACCTATTTTAAAGACAGAACACTCTATCAAAGTAAACCAAAATAAATAAATGAAATTAAACTACAGTTGTTCTACAAATTTAGAAACCCATATGAAAAAGTAAGAGAATACAATACCAGTAGTCTGATCTAATGTAAAGTTAATTATGAATAAAACAGTGTATAATTAAGGGGAAAAGGCCCAAACCAGTGTTGAGAGGCCAGCAAAGACTGTAAATAGGCTAAGACCGTGATTTGTTTATTTGTTTAGTTTTTATAGTTAATTATTATATTGGTATTCAATACATACTATGTTGATATTAGTATATACTAGAAGTTAGAGAATAAGTGTTTATTGTAGTTAAAGAATATTAGATTATGTCAGAATTTTGTTAAGGAAAGAAAGGCAATATATTAATTCAAATGTCTTATAAATAGTGAATCAGAAAAGATAATAATAATAATGTGAAATTATTATAAAATTGATAGGAAAAATGAAAATTTATAATCATGCCAAATTCAACTTTGACCCCATAATCAAATCAGAGGAGATAAATTAATGAAAAACTAGACCAAAGTGATACAAATTATTCCCTTTAGCATACAAATACTTTATTATAATTATCACAACAATCTATAGTAGTAATTAAAAGAGTCAGAGGGTAAAATTGACTTAAATAGTGATTGTACAAGATAATGCCTAAGCAGTAAAGCAAGTACAAGTAAAATATAAATAAATCAGTAAATGTTTAGTATAATGACAAAGCAGTGAAGGCAAATTATAATGATTTAATTAGTGATCTTATTTGAGGACAATGGTAACATGAAACATAGTGTAAACTATTTAATGGGTAATTATGTGAATCATGATAAGGCCTAGAAGTAAATTTCAAGGAAAGTAACTTTTGAGTTTAATTCAAACCAAAGTAGGTCATGTTTAATATTAACTTGTATAAAATCAAAGCAGGAATAAAGCCATGTAATTAAAATTTCATAAAAATACTAAATAACTAAATTATAGCCAGTAAAATATAAAAATGTCATTTATTTCTATAAAATTAAATCAGTAATTAGGCAAACAGCTGATAGTGAACAATGAAAAATGCAACCAAAATCTTACAGAATTTTCTATATGAAGAAACAAATATAATTAGTTGATTGTCAGACTTCAAACAGAACGGACGTGTTAAAGTATTGAGAAGAAATCTGAATTAAAAATTTTAACTAACTCAAACCAAGATGCACTATGGAATTATGAAGGAATGAAGAATATACAGTAAATTAATGAATCCAATTTAAGTAGTCATTGGAATAATAAATAAGCAAAATTAAAAAACACTAAATTTAACTGCTAGAACGTATGGACATGATGGAATTATAAATTTAACCTAATATATGAACAGCAACTGATTCGAAGTAACCTTTCAACACTACACACGTATTACCAGACGAAATCCAGTGGAGGACGAAAATCAAACACCACAACTTGGAAATCTTACAATAACTATATCACAGAAGAGGAATTTATCAACCACTGCACTTTATTGAAGTAAAATCTCAGAGAAAGATCGTTAGCGTGGGACGAAGTATGGAGGCGGCCATCTTTTAATCACAGCTAACAGCGACCAGAATGAGATGAAGAAGGCATGACATCAGTACACTCAGACTGCGGTTTGAATATCTTTTTACTATATACTATATTTTTTTATTATTATCTGTTAATGAATAAGTTTTTCTAATTGTAAGTATTGAATTCTCTCACTTGCCTTTCCTGACTATTTCGACAGTTCAAAAAATCCATGTTAAATAATAATTTAATTTAAAATAATTTTGGAATATGTATTAATCAACCTGAGATCCAGTTGACTCCGACTCGAATTAGTCGACGCAAGTCGAATAATTGTATTAATCATAATAAACCAATTTATTTGTTTTAAATTATCGTTTTATTGATTAGTTAAGAACTAAATTAAAATACATTAATTCTCAATTCATAAACGAGGACTTCTGAGGAAAAAAAGACGAGCAGAAGAAGAAATAAAGACACAGAATTGACCACGACCTCCATTCGATTTGGCTACGACAATCTATTTAACGCGGTGAAACAAATATTTCTACAAGGAGTCATACACAGTTACTAATTATTATTTTAATTCATTGAATAATAATAATAAAAATAATAAAACACTTAACATTAATTAAATAATAAAAATTTAATTAATAAATAAATAAATAAAAATTAAAATAAAATTTTTATTAAACAATTAATAAAACAAAACCAGATTTTATTTGTTTTATTATAAAGTGACGCATCCAACGTGTGGCCATAAATTCAATTTAATTTGTTTTATTACTATATATATATTATAACGATTCATATTAGCGTCCTAACTGAGCGTTATATGAAGTGTCTGACGGAGGGAGTAGAGCAGCGTAAGCAAGAGAGAGAGCGTAAAATCGCAGCCATCTCACTCTAACCTCGTCATAGCGACATCGGATACTGGTACAAACATGAAATTTTACTCAATACAAATTATCAGTTCAACCTGTGATAACTTAAAAACTAATAAATATACGGCAATTCTGAAAACAGCATTGTATTCAGCAAGTGAAGCTTTATAAGTAGCCGCAATCTCAGTTAATATAATTAACAATTGAAGAAGTTATACGGAAGACGTACGCCAAAAGGAATAATGAGAGAATTATGCTACGTAGGAATTATGTGTTTTCACACACACACAGATAAAGACCTAAGCAACAATATTCTGTGGTCAGATCTTTGAAAACACGTTTGCAAATGCCTGTAATCAATCGATTTGCAAACACAGGAAGTACGACTTTAACTAGAAATTCTCTGCAGTTTGAAACCTGTCACGGGGTGTTTTGTCGACCTGTTCGAGATTGTCAAAACTGGAAAAACGCATGATTTATTTGAACAGCCAATCAGAACCCAGTATTTAAAACTGACGCCAACTCAAAGCGAGGGGTAGCATCACTCTTCATTCGGATCTTAAATGCGCTAGTCGTGTATAAATAACGTACAGAAATTTTTTCAATAACGCAAAAGTGTAATTAAGATCAAATTCGAGAAGTAGCCCGCAGTGAAGATGAACTAGTGCCGTTCAACAACTCTCGCTGCGTAAAACAACGTTAGTTAATTAAATTATTAATTAATTAATCATCAGCCGTGAAGGACCTGTGCGACAGAAGGCTACAGCATCTGTAATTGCCAGGGCATCTTCTACAGCATTGATCAACATCAATTCTTCTGTGCAAAACCATCAAAAGGAGGACCTCTACGGATTCCTATCTTCGGTCAACGCATCAAACAGTAAGAAATAGATTCACTGATCAATGAAATAAGCACTAAACAAATAATAAAAGTAATAAACAATTTTTAAAAGACACTAAGCATTTCACACTTTGTATTTTAATTATAAGATTAGCTCTAACATAGTATAGGAGTGTTGAATGGAAAGTGGGGTGTAGTATTGGACGTGCAAATTATTGTAGACCTGTTCTTTAGCACTGGTTTGGGAGATAGTAATCTCTTAATTAAACCAGATAAGAGCCATAGGTCGTTTGAACGTCTTAATCGTTACTTTTCACACTCACTCAGTAATTATAAGTGTTAGGGTAGAAATAAGTCCTACCATTAGCCTAATCAAGTTTAAAAATAATTGATTAAAATGTTAATTAAAATAATCAAGCAAATATTAAAGTGTTATTTGTAACGATTCCCTTGAAAACCACAATCACTGAATGAATCCTGAGAAAGAGTGTCTCCATGCGCTGAGCTAAGCTGAAACCTGTAACGTGTCAAAATTTGGGTTATTTTATTCATTACAGTATGGGGTATTGGCATTTTTTATTTATTTCATTTTGTGTGGGATTTTGTAAATTTAGTGTGAAAGTTTTATTTCCCGACGAATGTTATTTTCATTATCACAGAACACATGGCAAGTAAAACAGTGTTGGAACAAAGCAGAGACGCAGTTAGTGTTGAGTAACTCTGTAAGGAATTCGCGCCACCCTAAAAATTCGCAGAACTCTGTATATGTGTGGCGACGCCCGTATGTAACATTTCAGGACGGCGCGCTGGTAGTGACGCCGTGAAAAATCCAACGAAGCTGTAAAACATGGCGATGGAACGAACAGTTTGTAGCAGCAACCAGCCAGCTACAGGAAATGTCGTTAAGCCACGCCTACTACTAGTGACATCAGTAAAGCAGAGGCCAATATCGTCACCTGTTACCACACATATACCAGCTATATTCCATGCATAAAAGGAATACGTCACAACAAATTAAGCATGAACGGCGACTAAAACCTGGTGGCTGTGAATGCGCATTTCCTGCCGCTCAACGAAGCACGCTTCCCAGTTCCACTATAGTTGCCGGCCGGCACGGAGCGAAGTAGGCTCCATCCAAAGTTTTTCATTATTTCACCAGTAAAGAGTGCAATTACAGGGAAAAAAGTTTGTGACCGCGGTCAATCCAAACGATAGAAGCAAATCCAGTATTTTTTCGGACACCTAGAAATCAAACATTAATTAAGACGATGAGTGCGCGCGCGAACACGTGGCCGGCGGTTCAAATGTAAGGGCTGGGGATTTTATTATAAAATGTTAAGGGGTGTGTTTGAGTGAGTGTTTAAAATATGCAGGCTGGGCTCTGTCTGTATGTCTATATGAATATAAGGTAAGCCAGTAGAATAAGATAGAATAGGAGTGGTACTAATGTAACAAATAACAAGATAAAGAAGAAATTATTACGAAGATACTTTATATGCGAAAGTATGGTAAAATTTGTTGAAATTTAAATGATTTAAAAAATAAAATTCAAATGTTAATTCTCTTCATTCAAAATGTGTCAGAATAATTATTTCGTAACCTCACACTGTTTCTGATCTCGCTTATAAAGAACCTTGGGACCCGAGAAAGATCGAAATATGGGTAAGTACGAACAAGTGAAATAAATTGAAATAAATGTATAAATAAGTTGGTTTTTATACAAACCGTGTCATTTGTATCTGGGATTTGTTCTGGCGCCCAGGTAAAGTAATATCACGGGTAAGTAACATTTTATCTAACATCATAAATATTAGATAATTGTGTTAGATGAAAGGGAGCGTCGTAATATATATATATATATATATATATATATATATATATATATATATATATATATTGTGATGGTACAATTCTGGTACAATCATACTTTTATAAAAATATGGTCCAAAAAACCATAATTATTGTATTTTATTCCCTAATTATTTATTTGGTAATAAATTTTGTAATATTTCATAATCCCTATAAAGTTTTGGTGAATAAACTCTACATATTTTATACAACGCATATTGGAATTGACAGGATTTCGATCGAGTTCATTGCAAAACTGCGAATATAGCAAAAAACCGTGTGTCACAGA
Source organism: Magicicada septendecula (assembly GCA_034769895.1). Classification (NCBI taxonomy): domain Eukaryota; kingdom Metazoa; phylum Arthropoda; class Insecta; order Hemiptera; family Cicadidae; genus Magicicada; species Magicicada septendecula. The sequence goes on from CM068368.1 coordinate 548,948,200, forward strand.
TAGCGGTAAACATGCCTAGCCCATGGTGACGTCAGCCGAAGGAATGTATACTTTTGTAAACAACCAGGGCTTGGCCGTACAGACAAAAGACTGGTGACGTAGTTTTGCCCCACCTACGCAATGTTTAACAAAGACTCTGCGTAATTTTCGCCTGGACAGTGAACAGAGCCAGTCGGCAGATTCACTGAGTGTGAATATTTAACTTTTACACCACTAAAAATGGTTTAAGAACTATTGTCAAAATATCGAAAATGTTGGTGCGGTAACCGAACTTGAGCAGGTGTCATCGGCCAAGGGATCGGCAATTACGTGCGGCTAAATCTGCCAAAGTGTTTTTCGAGGGGGGACACTACGGTGTGGGCCCTAAGACGATGTAAAAAGAAACCAGATTGTGCACGGTACGAGGATCCAAGCAGTACGGTGAGACCTACCCAAAAAAATTGGCGAGACCGGTCCAATATTTATATCATTCAATTTCATAACTAAATTTAAATGACCAATTCAAAATTTCAAAAATTCATTAAATAAACAAAGTTATTAAGTTAAAAAATGAGCTCATGAAACAACAAAAAATTTGTACCAGAGAATGAGTGAGAGAGAGAGAGAGAGAGAGAGAGAGAGAGAGAGAGAGAGAGAGAGAGAGAGAGAGAGAGAGAGAGAGAGAGAGAGAGAGAGAGAGAGAGAGAGAGAGAGGGCGTGAATTAAATAATTTTTACAAGTGCTGGGTTGTGCAAATTGTATCCATTGTTTATCATGTTTATTATACAGTAGTTGTAACAAATGTTTATTTTGGAGGGTCAAAAAATGTAATTATTATTAATGTTTATGTTCAGATAAATGGGACTACGCCCCGAGGCGTAAAACGTGCATGTTTGGCACACATTTTTATGAATGTATGAGAATATGTCTTTTAAAATATGTGAGTAGTGTTTTATATGAATAAAGGGTAATGTCATTGGTAAAAAATACAAGCACGAGTGAGTTATTTCAGGTAATACATTTCGCAATTACTGGTTCATTAACACGAAATCTGGACCGCAAGGTAAGCGTAATATTTTTGTTGCACAGTCTTGCATCATGGCGCCCGATAATTATTCAGTATTGTAATTGTTAAGTAAGTTTTATTGGCAGTAATTTGTATAATCACATTTGTCGCCCGTAATAACAGGGACTCTACATAAAAATTTTATGTGGAGTATACCTACCAGGAAAGCGGAATATTTACCTGAAGTAATTGCAAAAGTATGCAAACACATGCGTAAGATAGGGTTATTGCGTTTACTTGTACTGTTGACAATGAGTGTGTTAGGTGTTTTGATTTTATGTGTGTAATTATAGGATAATAGTAGTTTTTTATATATAAAGGGTATATTATAAATATAATTTGTTTAACATGGCTGAGGCAGAAGAAACGTTTGCGGAGAAATGGGAGAAATTCCGTGACAGTTTCGAGAGGTATTTGGAAGAAAGGACTGATGATGATCGGTGTAAATTTAATGAGAGGGTTAAATGAATTCCGGAATTATACAAATTGTTAAGAGAGAATAGTGGTGGCACTATTAGTGATGACACTAGTAAACGAAGTAACGAGGTAAGTGAGGTGAATACAAGTGAAAATCAGGAAGAGGTTAGTTTAAGTGCAAAAAAGGTGATAATCAATAAGGTGAGTAACAATGATAATTTGAATAATGAGTTCACAGGTAATAATAACGATGTAATTAAGAACATGGTGTTAGAAAAAGATGATGAGAGTATTATGAGTGAAAATGAGGTGTTTGAGTGTATTGAGTCAGAGAGCGAGCTGAGAGAAAGTACATTTGTTAAAGGGGTGCAGGGGTTAGAATTTTCCTTTGATGTTGTGTTAGGGAGTGAAGTCAAGTCTTCACGTATTTTTAATAAGTACGAGAGTTCCTTAAATTTATATTTGGGAGACGATAGGTCTACAAATAGCGTTCCTTGGTGTTTTTGTGTACCTCATAGGTGGTACGGTAATTATGAGTTAGTGACCCCAGTATATTTGGAGAGAGAGAGTGTAACTTGGTGTTATGGTGAGAAATATATTAAGAGAGAAAGTGTAGAGAGGTATTGTGAGAGATATGGTGAGAGAAAGAGAATAATAGAAATTTTTAAAGTAAATAGAAAGTACAGAAAATTTGTAGAAAGGTTAGGAGTAGAGATGGTGGATGAAAATAATGAATACTTACCTTATAGTAAGATTGAAATTAAAATAATAATAGATGATGATAATAACGGTATCAAACACTTACCTTGGGAAGTAACAGGTGTAGTAGTAGAAAATTATGATAATAATTCTGATGACTATATGACTAATACGATTATAACATATCATACTGATGTAGACAGAACTATACCCGATCGTGACCTGGCATATGATAAATTAATAGGAAATACATCTATTAATGTAAACGAAATTGTGAATGAATATAAAATGTTTGATGAATATTATAATGAGTATAATTATATAATTCATTTACTAAACAATAAGATAAATAGACCTAAGATTAGAATGTTATTTAACGATGGAGGGTAGATTGTTTTAATTGAGTAATGAACCTTTAATATATGTGAAAAGTGGTTTTGAATTGGACTGCATATGGACTGATTTTGATCAATGATATAATAATGAGTTTGGATTGTATATTTTCCATTGTTTTATATGTATTAATATCAATGTATTTATGTATTTTTATGTTGTGTATTACAGGTAAATTTTATGTACACCGTGTATGTTTTAGTAATTGTTTTAATAATTAACAATTAACATGTTTTTGTTTAACTAAACAAGTTTAAATAATTGAATAATAATTAGTATTATTATTCACCTAAAGAGTAATCACTGAATTAATATGGTACAAAAGAAAGTTGTACTAACTTTGTAATGAAGGTAATTCCTAATGAATAATAATAAATGATTAAGTAAGAATATATATTTGAGAGGTACTGTTATGAGTAGGCGAGAGATATATTTTATAATGCAATTGTCAATGATTATAGTAAGGTAGAATGTTTAAAAGGGGATAGAGCTTGGGTGTAGATAAAGGCAGGTGAGTTATTTAATTAATGTAAATGGAGTTAGATAGCTAAGAATTTTTAAGAAAATAATACAAAGAGAGTATTAGATATTTAGGGACACAGTAGTTAGTGATTATTTGTAGAGGTGAGTAAAGTAAAGGTTAAACATATTTGTTGATGATGATATTTTGTAGTGGGGGTGAGGTGATAAGGAGTAGCCAACGTATAGCGTTGTGGCAGGTAATAGTATAGTTTAAGGGAGTGTTTGCCAATATTTTGGAAGGGCAAAATATTATGAATGTATATAGCCAGGTAGGGAACACCCATCTCTGTACAAAGACGCGCGGTGCTATAGGATTTATCGTCGGAATGAAATTAGTGAAAGGTGTTTATAATTGAGAAATTGATGTCATGATAGGTAAATATGGTTGTTAGTTAGAAGAAAGGTGAGTAAGAGTAATAATAAGTCAAAGCATAGTGAATACAGGAGTCACCCAGACTAAACAACAATAAAAATGTGAAAGGTTAGGTAGAAAATTCAGAGTAGAAAGGTAATAAGAAATGAATAATGAAATAATAATAATATTATAATAACGTAATATGAATATTAATAATAAATTTGAAATAAATTTTATAATTATAATAAACAATTGATGACTAATTAATGAAAGTTTAGAATTATTAATTAATTAATTGAAATTGTAATTTTTATAATTTAAATGCAAGTTTAAATAGGTAGAATGTGTAAATTTTAATCAAGATTAAATATGAATTGACTATTTCAATGTATTAACTGTATTAAGGTATCAATGTTGATTATGATGTATTATGTATTATGTTTTATGTACTAACATAGAAATTTTAACATGATGTATAGGAAATAGTGTGTGTGGAGGAGAAAGAGGGGTAAATATAATTAACAGCGCCAGTTATTAACTGTTAATAATAATAATAATAATAATATTAATTTCAATAAGATTTTATTAATTATTTTTTTTCTATAAAATGTTTTTCTCCATGTTTGAGTAATATTTGGGAGATTTAGGTAATATTTGGGATTTATATGTGGATTTCCATATGTTTTATTTAAATACTTGTTTCTTTTATAATTACATTAATTATGAAACAGAAAGAGTTAATTATTATCGATGGGAATCGAAACGATTTTTACAATTAAAGGGTAGTCCATGAAGAGAATGGCAATTCTATATAATTCTTGTATTTTATAATTTTTGTATTTGTATTTCTTGTATTTCAAGCAAACCCAGTGCTTATTAACGCAAACCAGCACATAGCTAAGGGGAAACAGATCAGTTAAGGATAGAGTAATATACCAAGCCACTATTTTGATATTTTTAATTTATTGTTTCAGTGTTTGGTGATGTTATGACGGCGGTCCTGAGCTGGCCAGCGCGTCAGAGCAGGAACGTTACGCGCCTGATTGGCCTTATGGTGTTGGGATCTCGAAGGAGAAGTCCAGTAAGGTCATGCAGGTACTGTCATCATCATCGGACCACGGGTGAGTTATTGTATTTCTTTTTATATAAATTGTAAGGGGGTTGTGGCGACATATCCTGGCTGATCCCTTTAGGAAGTACGAATATGTCAATGAAAGTTTTTATGCTTCGGCACAAAATCTTTCATTGAGGGGGTTTTGTGATGGTACAATTCTGGTACAATCATACTTTTATAAAAATATGGTCCAAAAAACCATAATTATTGTATTTTATTCCCTAATTATTTATTTGGTAATAAATTTTGTAATATTTCATAATCCCTATAAAGTTTTGGTGAATAAACTCTACATATTTTATACAATGCATATTGGAATTGACAGGATTTCGATCGAATTCATTGCAAAACTGCGAATATAGCAAAAAACCGTGTGTCACAGATAGCGGTAAACATGCCTAGCCCATGGTGACGTCAGCCGAAGGAATGTATACTTTTGTAAACAACCAGGGCTTGGCCGTACAGACAAAAGACTGGTGACGTAGTTTTGCCCCACCTACGCAATGTTTAACAAAGACTCTGCGTCATTTTCGCCTGGACAGTGAACGGAGCCGGTCGGCAGATTCACTGAGTGTGAATATTTAACTTTTACACCACCAAAAGTGGTTTAAGAACTATTGTCAAAATATCGAAAATGTTGGTGCGGTAACCGAACTTGAGCAGGTGTCATCGGCCAAGGGATCGGCAATTATGTGCGGCTAAATCTGCCAAAGTGTTTTTCGAGGGGGGACACTATGGTGTGGGCCCTAAGACGATGTAAGAAGAAACCAGATTGTGCACGGTACGAGGATCCAAGCAGTACGGTGAGACCTACCCAAAAAAATTGGTGAGACCGGTCCAATATTTATATCATTCAATTTCATAACTAAATTTAAATGACCAATTCAAAATTTCAAAAATTCATTAAATAAACAAAGTTATTAAGTTAAAAATGAGCTCATGAAACAACAAAAAATTTGTACCAGAGAATGAGTGTGAGAGAGAGAGAGAGAGAGAATGAGTGAGAGAGAGAGAGAGAGAGAGAGAGAGAGAGAGAGAGAGAGAGAGAGAGAGAGAGAGAGAGAGAGAGAGAGAGAGAGTGAGTGAGAGAGAGGGCGTGAATTAAATAATTTTAACAAGTGTTGGGTTGTGCAAATAGTATCCATTGTTTATCATGTTTATTATACAGTAGTTGTAACAAATGTTTATTTTGGAGGGTCAAAAAATGTAATTATTATTAATGTTTATGTTCAGATAAATGGGACTACGCCCCGAGGCGTAAAACGTGCATGTTTGGCACACATTTTTATGAATATATGAGAATATGTCTTTCAAAATATGTGAGTAGTATTTTATATGAATAAAGGGTAATGTCATTGGTAAAAAATACAAGCACGAGTGAGTTATTTCAGGTAATACATTTCGCAATTACTGGTTCGTTAACACGAATTCTGGACCGCAAGGTAAGCCTAATATTTTTGTTGCACAGTCTTGCATCATGGCGCCCGATAATTATTCAGTATTGTAATTGTTAAGTACGTTTTATTGGCAGTAATTTGTATAATCACTATATATATATATTGTAACATTACATAACCCATGCCCAGTACCGATAATAAATAAAGAAGTATTAATATCATCATAAGAGTAATAAAATCAGTAATTACCTATTTAAAAAGTCAGACAACACTTTCTTTATTATTGTTTTATTCATGGTTATTTATATATTTTCTTTACTCATTTGTGTCTCTTAATTTCTGTAAATCTTTTCTCATCTTATTGTCTTTATCTGGCCAATCTCTGGGGTTGGGTCACAGTTATTTATTTGTCAGTCTAGTCTATTCTTTTTTAATGATTACTTTTGTTTACAATTCTTCTTTCTTCTTTCTTAACTTCATTTTATTTATTTTTTCTTCATTATTATTTATTAAATTATCTTACCTTTTAGCATTTCTCTAATACTTATGGATACCCTATATGATCTGATTTCTGCAACGTTATATAATGCCCTTCCACCAAAATTGATCATTTTATAAAACGTGATTCTAAGTTTAATGAAATTATCAATTGTATTGTATCTTCGCCTTCTTAAATTCTACTGCTTCTTGTTCATTTTCCTGTTCAATTCTGTATCTTTACTTCTTTTCATTTTGAGTTTTTCTTCATTATTTTCTCCTACTACGATCTGGCTTATTGATTTTTATTATAAATTATTCCCTGTAAATCTTATTTTCCCTAACTATCCCTATTTTGTAGCTGAAATTGATTCGGATGGGCTCTATTGGCTAACCTAACTCCGTCATTCAAAACTACATTTTTTCTGAGGTCAGGGGAACATCATCCCTGCTCAGTTTGATTGCTGGACCTATTCAACAGTCAATCTTAATTAATGAATCTTCAATACAGTCATCTTGTGACTAATAATAATAATAATAATAATAATATTTGTTGGGAATTTTTTATTTTTTATTTCATTATTGCTCAGTTCGAGTCATATTTATTTTTCACCTCTCTCTGTTCATATCATTTGATAATACTTGAAGCGTTGATATTTATTGATACAATTAACATTTTTATTTCTTTTCAATTCCTCCTTGATTCATCTCATTTTTTATTATACCTTTTAGAATATTTATTTTATTTACTTCATTCTTGATCATTTGGTTTGTTTATTTTATCTCACATATTTTTCTAAATAGTAGTGGAAGTTGATCTTACATATATATATTTCTTCATTTTATCACTTATCTCAGATGTTTCATAACTGGTAGTGTAAGTTGATCTTACATTTTTTCTTTATTATCATTTCGTTTGTTTATTTTTATCTCATATATTTTCTAGATAATGGCGTAAGTTGATCTTACATATTTTTGAATTTTGTAGTTCATTTTGTTTATTTATTTTCATCTACTATTCTTCTTTGATTCACTTTTATTTGTAAACTTACTTATTTGCTTTTTTATATCTTTTTTTTATTTAATTGGCTTTGGTCGTTTAGTCACCTTTGGTTTTTTCAGTCATTGATGATTGTCATAATATTTCTTAATTGATGCCTGATTGTATACACCCTTTATTTTCTTAGTGATGGGGTGAGTAATCTCATATGTGTTGTTGCCCTTGTCTTTTGTAATAGTATAAGGTCCCACGTATAATAATAGTAACTTCTTCGTAATTCCTTCGATTGTGCTGGGTAATTCTCTGTTTTTAATTAAGACCTTTTCTCCTATATTGTACTTAATTGTCTTTTTCTGGTTCTTGGAATATTTATCCTTTTGTTGTTCTATCTTTTCGGCTATTCTGTTATAAAATTTCTTTTCTCGAATTGATATTCTGGGTTTATGGGAAATTCAACCATGTCATTTATCTCTCTAGGCGGTGGTCGCTCGAACATCATAGTGTATGGTGTGGCTTCAATGAAGTTGTGGTATGCTAGGTTTATACATTCCTCTGCAGATTTTAGGTAATTGTGCCATTCTCTTTGTTTATCATGGCATTAGGCCCTTAGGATTCAACCCACCTCTCTAAGTACTCTCTCGGCTGGGTTACTGCTGGGGTGATAAATGGATGTTTTGTATGTTTTGATACCATGTTCCCAGAGTTTATTTTTCAATTGATTTCCCTTAAATTGGGTTCCGTGATCTGTGATTATTACCATAGGTTTCCCTAATTCAGGTATAAATTTGGTTAGGATTATTTCAATAATTTTCTTAGTTGTCGCATGGTTAATTGAGTATAGTTTTGTATATTTTGTGAAGTGATCGAATATGATTACTATGAATTGGAATCTGTGTCTTCCTCCACTGCGGGGAAACAGTCCACATATGTCAAGGAATACTTTTTCTAATTTTTGATTTGATATAATTGGTATCATTGTACCCTCTTTTCTCGCATTGTTACACTTCACCATCTAGCAAATATTACATCTCTGGATTGTTTTACTCACTTTTCTATAAATGTTTTTAATATAAACTTGTTCCTCCAATGCCTTTATCACCTTCATTGCTCCCATATGGCCGTACCTAATGTGGTAGTCCAGTATTAATGGTTCTTCCACTGTAGATGGAATTACCAGTTTCCACTCTCCATGGTTAGGGTTATTTTTAATTAATAATATATTATTATGTATATTATAGAATTGTACAATTGTTTCTTCCTCATTGAGCACTCTCTGTCGGATACTCATTATTTTTGGGTCCAAATTTTGATATCTTCTTATTTCCTGTATGATATTTTCTAAATCACTTCTATTTTTTATAATGTTACATACTTTAACTAATTGCTCCTTCTCTCCTTCGAAAGTTTGTTGTTGAATGTTTATACGGGATAATACGTCAGCGGCTGTGTTTTTCTTCCCTGGTACGTATTCCCAGTTAATATGGTACTCTTGTAGCAATAATATCCATAGAGTTAATCTCCCGTGACTGAGTTTACATTGCTTGAGGAACAAAATGGATTTATGGTCACTTCTCACTGTGATTGTGTATCCTAGAATATAAGTCCTGAATTTGTTGCAGGCGAATACAACAGTAAGCAATTCTTTTTCCGTAACGTGATAGTTTCGTTCACATCCACTTAATATCCTACTAGCGAAACCTATAACCATATGTTGTCCCTTCTCATCTTCCCGGTACAAAACAGCACCTAAACTAACGTCACTCGCATCACAGTTCATGAAGAATGGTTTTTTGAAGTCTGCATGATGTAATATAACTGTATTTAAAAATATCTGATTGAATACCTAATTTTGTTTGGACCCCCATGTCCATTTATCTTTAGTCAATAATTGTTTTTTGAATTTGGCGGTTAAATTAGAATTAATTATCTTGGAATTTCCTATAATAATTGCAGATTCCAAGGAAAGATTGCAGCTGTTTTTTGTTTTTAGGCATGGGAAAGCGTTGTATAGCTTCAACTTTTTCTGATGATGGAGATATGCCTTCCTCCGTTAAATTAAATCCTAAAAATTGTACCTTGCGGGCTATAAATTTCGACTTGTCCAGCTTAAGGGTTATATTGTTATCTGACAATTTTTTTAATACTAGTTCCACTCTAGCACAGTGTTCATTCCAATTTGATGATGTTATCAGCAGGTCATCTACATATATGGTGGTAAAATTCAGTACGTCTTGTCCCAATATTTGGTCCATGCATTTGATAAATACTGCGACCGAATTTATCAGTCCAAATGGTAGTCTCTTGAACTGATAGTTCCTTCCATCGAACAGAAAAGCTAGGTATTTTCTGCTATCTGGGTGTAGCTCCACCTGCCAGTATCCACATACCGTATCCCACGCACTGATGTACTTCATACCGTGGAATTTCTTCAAAATTTCTTCAATTTCACCTGGAGACATTCTGTCATTCACAATCATTTTATTTATCTCTCACATCAAGACATATCCTCACTTTTCCATTCTTTTTTGGTATCGCCACTATTGGACTAGTATATGGTGACTGACTCAATTCAATAATGTTGTCTTCCATCATTTGGTTGATTTCCGCTCTCACTGCATTCTTTTGTGAGTATGCGATAGAATAGGACTTTTTCTTGAAATCTACGGGTTCTCTAAATTTGATTCTACATTGGTAGTCCTTTACTTTACCCAGGGTGTCAGAAAAAATATGTCGATATCGGTTGTAGATATTGATGAGCTCCTCTGCTTGGTGTATACTGATCTGTTGGTCTTGTCCTTCTTGTTGGAATTTTCTTATCTCCTCCAACTTACTTGACCATAATTCTTCATCAACTCCCTCATCTAGTATCCTTCTGTGTGAGTCATGGCAAAAATAGTTTTGAATAATTGGGCAGCTGGTTGTTATTGAAGGTATTTTGCTGCTGTTCACTAGATTGGCTGTCCATATTCCTTCTTCCGTTGTTAGGGATACGTTTCCTCGCTGTAGATTGATTATGCCAGAGTGTTGTCTTAGTATATCACAACCAATAAGTATTGTGAATGGCAGTCCGCTGGCAACAAGAAATGTCATATTGTCAGGGCCGTATTTAGGCATGTGCAACATGTGCAGGTGCACAGGGCGGCAAAATTTTGAGGGCGGCAAAATATAGCTGGTTAAAAAAAAAAATCGCTTCATATCATTATAAAGCCCGAAGTAGATTAGCGTTCTGGCTCTGGCATTAAAGTAGTATGGTACTATTAGTGCACCACTTCTCTTCGAGATGGCAGCACCTATATTGAAATTACTCTGGCTAGACGCTCGTGGCTCGTACACCTATGCAGATGCAGTAGTGTGCATATTCTTTGGTGTGTATGTTGTTATTAGTTCAGAGTTAAGTTGGCGTTTCATCGTTCCACGTGGTTCCAACTTGTTATTAACTTTCAAAATCAAGGCATTTTATACGATACGCCGAGTATTTTAACTGTTGACAGTGAATTATTCAGTTTTAAATGTTCTACAAAACAGTATTTCTATAGATTTTTCCGTTAAGATATAATAGCTTAGGGACGGTATGGATGGGCGATCTAGGTTAAGTGGTGCTGCATATCGCAAGAAAGCTGAGGAAAAAAGACAGAGGGAGAGTAAAATATTGCAGAAAATACCTCGACTGGACTCATATTTCAGTGGTGAAAACAAAAGTGAACAGTGTAGGCCTGAAAATTCGGGTGAAATTATAGTGGGAAACAGTAAAGACAATGTGGAAGTCGAAAATCTCGAAGTACAGGAACAAGCTACGCTCTCTACAGAAGTGGATTTTGCAGTGTCTATTCCTAGTAATGATCCATTCTATTGGGAAAACACTGACCACACTCGGGATTATTTGATAAAAAATGGTATAAATCAAAACAAAGACGCTGACTTTTCACAGTCCTCGCGGCGATATGCTGATGGAACACAACGGTTTTGCAGCAAGAAACTATTCCATAGGATTTTAGTAAATGGGGAAATTATGAACCATGAATATCTTGTTTATTCTCCCAGCCAAGGATCACTGTTCTGTGCCCCATGCAAATTATTCGGTGGTACATCTCAGTTTGCAACATCTGGTTTCAATGATTGGAGCCATGCTGGCATAAGAATAGCCGAACATGAAAATTCTGCTTCTCACAGAGACTGCTTGTTAAAATTGAAAAGTAGAGGAAATGAGATGAACAGAATTGACAAAAGATTGCTCAGCCAGCATGAACATGAAGTTACATATTGGAGAAATGTACTAAAAAGAGTTGTTTCTGTAGTTAAAAAACTAGCTTCTAGGGGTTTAGCATTTCGTGGAGACGAAGAGAAGTTTGGCTCTGTGAAAAATGGAAATTTCATGATGTGTTTGGAATTAATTGCAGAGTACGATTCTTTTCTGGCTGACCATATTGCATGGTTCGGTAATCCTGGAAAAGGATCTACATCATACTTGTCACCAGCAACTTATGAAGAATTAATACATCTTATGGGAAAGTCAGTGATTGAAAAAATAGGCAATGAAGTTATTTCTTCTAAATATTTTTCAGTCATAGTAGATTCTACGCCAGATTTATATCATAATGACCAGTTAAGTGTAGTTGTTAGATATGTAACTGATTGTGGGCTCTCAGTTGAAAGATTTCTGTGTTTTATGAAAAATACAGGCCATACTGCAGAAAAGCTTTTTGAAGCACTAATGAATTCTTTAGAACAACATGGTCTGAAAGTTGATAACTGTAGAGGTCAATCATATGACAATGCGGCCAACATGTCTGGAATATATTCTGGCTTGCAAGCAAGACTCAAGGAAAGAAATCCTCTTGTTTTCTTCATTCCATGTGCAGCTCACTCACTGAATCTAGTTGGTTCACAAGCAGTGAAATGCTGTATTGCTGCAGTACGGTTTTTTGAGTTATTGCAAAGTTTATATAATTACTTCGCAGATTCTACAGGGAGATGGAATATCTTGGAAACATTTTTTGATTCTGTAACCATGACATTGAAATCACTGTCAACAACTCAATGGTGCACGTGAGGATGCTTGCAAGAGCTTGGATGCAGATTGGAAAGCAGTGGTTTCTGCATTAAGAACTATTTCAGAAAATGAAACGGGTAAAGGTAGATGTCAAGCTGAGGGTCTTCTTAGGAAATTAAACAGTACTGAAATCCTTACCTGTCCTTATATTGTTTGTTTATTTCCTGAAAGGCGCCAAATTGTTTTTCAGAAAACAATTAAAAGGTTCAAAATTCGTTTGTCTACTGTACTGCGATGATTAATTTGAATTACTCGCAGACTGGCGGGAACTCGAATTTCGCTTGTCTTTGGACGTGTTGCCAACATAAAATTTGGGCAAAGAATTCTATTCTCCACTACAGAACACAACATACATAATACAATTTAAATAAACACAGTATAGCTAGTAAAGATTCGTACTTATTTATTTGATTTGATAATTCGCAAACTTTTAATAATTGTTGTACAATTGATATTATTATAATAAAGTTTTAGCCTCGGCAATAAATAAATTTTCACTCAGCAGAGAGCAAAGGTGGCAGCGCAGTATTAGATTGACGTCGCAATGGCTGTCATGTGTACTTATTTACACAAGTTAAGTTGCCAATGAGTTCTTTTGATTACGAAAAGAGTTGAAACAAGAAAATATTTGATAAAGTACACCACCTTACAATTGTGGTATTTAAATACTAAGAAGGTTTACATTAAATTCAACTCTGTTGTTTAAAAGTGTGTGTCAGTTTTATTGGTTTCGGACATAGGTTGTCTTACATTTACTTAATGTGTTAATAAATATGATTCATTAATCCTTGAAAGAAATTGGTGTTCAAAGTTCAGAGTGAGAGTTATATATTGTGAAAAAAGTTAAACAGTTTTAGTTCGTAATTATTTATAATTTAATTCGTACTTAACACAACCATGTTGTTAGTGTTATGGATCGTCAAGGTTTCTTCACTGTTGTGTTAGTACATTCATTTAATTTCCAAAATAGTGTTGCTGTCTCCTTTGGCGTCTGTTTCTGTTGTTCAATTTTTTATTTAATTATTAATTTTGAAATTTCGTTTTATTGTTCCTTCTTGAGTTGCTGGAACTATGGTTGATTTCTGGTATTCAATTTACTTTCATTTCTTTCTGATTTTCTTCGTTATTTGTCTTTAAAAGCTCTGCATCAATATAGCGTCTTCACCTCTGGATAGTTAATAATGGAACTCCCGTTGCATAACAGTCAAAATTATAATAACGTTCTGTTGTTATAGCAACCGACTTGGCTCTGATTGGTTAAGTACATTTGAAACTATTGTTACAAATCCTGGTTTTCTGTACAAAATGAATAAATATTTTATAATGATTATTATTCCTTGGGGATATTTCCTATGCTTGAAATATTAATATAGATGTCACTATTTTCTTTCAAAGATCAATTTGACATCTCACAAGACTTGTCTAGGCCATGTATTAATGTTTTTGGATAAAATTGATAATACTATGTTAGTACATACGTATTTTACTTATTTATACTGTTTATCACAATTCTGACATGTTATTCTTGTTAGTTAATTGTAATTACATAATTTACTTGGTCATATTATTCAAATACAATATTCAATTGTTTATCATTGGTTTTTTGAAGTTAGACAGCTATGTCATTTATAGGCCTAACCTGTAACATCTTAGAATTTCTTATTTTGTTCTATTTAAACATTATTTATTAAGTACATATGGTCTGCTTATTTTCATTTCGCACGTATTGGCTTTTGAATCACTTTGAAACTGTTTGACAATCTATTAGTGTTATTATACTTTTACAAAATCATTTCTTATTTGATATTTTTCTTTCTATTTATATAATAGTGTTACGACAGTCTACTCGATCGTCGTAGGTACAGTGGAAACAAAATAAGTACAAGACAACAATTAAGTCACTAATCACACCTTTAATTGTTACAGTAAAACAGTTCGTAATTAACAACACAGTCTCTACAACAAAACAAATGAAAATTGTTCACACGCAATAAAATGTCCACAAATATTAAAACTCAATTGTATTACAATTAATTATACCGTCTGATTATAAAACACAACACTTCACTAATAACTACTTGAACGTACACAGTAATAACTCGAACCACTCTGGAAATATATCGCACTAATACTCTCGAACCGCACTATCCAATATCTCGCATTGAACTGAAAACTAAGGCCGCTACCCGATGTATTTAAAGTCACGCTCACACACCAGAAGCTTTCAAACTGCGTCTTATCTCTCATGAACTACGTAATTACTACGGCCTTGACACAAACCGGGCGACCGAGCGAAGCCCGGCACAGTCGAGAAGATTCTCGCAAAATGCGTATAGTAGCACGTACGCCACACATGTTACATCAAGATCCTTCTGACACATTCGATAAACGCGTAGATTGTTCTGTGCTGTCGTAGCACTGCCCCCTCCTTAAGCCTGTTCATCCCGAACTGGCAAAGCATCTTCGAAGTAATACTCGACCAGGTGATCTAGGTGGACGTCCTTGCGAAGGATAATTTTCCCGTTCTTCGAATTCAGTCTCGTGTGATCCGAACATCACGTTCCCAGTAAATGCGAGTCTTTCGCGCAACCACTAGTTTTGCTGGAATCGCTCCCATTGCGTCATGTACTGATGACCTAAATACCACTGGCTGATCCAAGTTTGTTTGGTTCTCGTCAACAACCTCTTGCGTAACCTCATCTTCAGCCACTTTACCCTCGAGCGCTTCTATCAGCTCAGGAACAAGCAAGAGTTTTGTCTCGACACCCATAGTTGGCTTTCCAATCACTTCTTTTGTCATTATACTTATTTGTACTTCCTCTGCTAGTTCTTCCTCCATTTCCGCTTGCAACAGGGAGGGTTCCTCTTGACCAGACTTGTTGACTTTTTCTGCGACTAATGCCACTCGCTTAATTGAATGGTTGGTAGACCCTGTCATTTTAGCCATGCAAAGCTTTATCTTCTCTTGGCCAACCTTCAGGACATTGTCTCTCAAGTCCACAACGAATCCGTAGGCATTCATAATGTCCATGCCAAGAATCACTTCATCAACAATGTCTCCAACAAGTATTTGGTGGTTAAACTCAAGAAGACCCAGGCGTACACGTACGTCTACCTTTCCTAGCACCTTGACGGGGCTTCCAGTCACAGTCTGTATTGTACAAGAGCTAATTAGAGGCTGGCGGTTGCTGACTAAGTCAGGGCGCACAATGGACACTGTAGCGCCCGTGTCAACTGTAAATGATCTTCGTTTCCCTTCTGTTTCCTTTTGAATCAGGTTTCCACTAATCTTATGTAGCGTGGAAACTGTGTGCTGTTCTGAGGCTTTACTTCTCTAATTGGTGCGATCACTCCCTTCTCTCGGTATTTTCTTCTCCCAACAGTCTACCTGTAGATGACCACATTTCCCACAGTTGTAACACTTCGGTCTTCTGTTTTTGTCATTTGGTTCGAAAGATCGTTGTGGTGCTGCTGACTTCTTAAACTGTTGTTTCTGAATCGTCTCTTTATGCCGTCCGCTATGACGATACTGTGGTATTGGATCCGTTTGGCTACAACGTGATGGCATACTTTGATTAATGTAGGTCGCCGACTTGGCAGCTTCAAAATGGAGAGCATGAACAAGAGCGTCTGATTTATTATCATGCCGAGCCATTCTTAACACTTGTTGTAACTGACGATCTCTGATACCGTCAATAAACATAATGAGAAAAATCCACTTCCGGAAGTCCTCCGATTTTTCAGGATAAGCCAATCTCGTCAGTCGGTCGACATTCGCTTCAAACTCTTGAAGGCTCTCCCCTGAACGCTGTGGCCTCGCTTTAAGTTGTTCACAGTACACTTCGCACAAATGCTGGTCACCGTACCATAATTCCAGAGCTTTAGTTAATTCGGCATAGATGTTCTGACTGTCAGATGGCACTCTGTGTATTAGCTCTGCGGCAGGTCTTTTTAACGCAAAAATGAGTGAAAGGCTCTTCTCTTCTTCCGTCCAGTTATTGAAGCGAGCGGCAGCTTCAAATTGGCGATGATAAGTTGCCCAGTGGGTGCTTCCATTAAACGATGGGGCCTTTGCAAAAACTGACCTTACTTCAGTTAATAGCGTTCTTTGATTTCTCTGATATTTTGAATCTTCTAAGCTTGACATACTTGTTTTCATAGTTGACACAGATTTTTCAATTTCAGATATTCTGTCAACTTGTTTGTTCAGCTCACCTTGTAACAGGACAAATTTTGCAGTGGTATCCTCTTGTACGAACATCTTAACGTCGTCTGCTTGATGGCTAAATTCTTCTTTTTTTGTCCCTCTGGTATTTCATTTTCACGATTCCGTTTTTCGTCTTGTTGTTTTTCTGCTTCTTCTCTTTCCTGTCTTCGTTCTTCTTTTTCTTGTTTCTGACTTTGCTGTAGCACTGCTCGGAATGCTTCTATCATCTGACTGGTATCCATTTTATTAATTAATTACGAACTACACTCGTCTTGTACAAAGTATCCACTGTTTCCACTGTTAACCGTTCTATCCCACTTCTGACACCACTGTTACGATGGTCTACTCGATCGTCGTAGGTACAGTGGAAACAAAATAAGTACAAGACAACAATTAAGTCACTAATCACACTTTTAATTGTTACAGGAAAACAGTTCGTAATTAACAACACAGTCTCTACAACAAATCAAATGAAAATTGTTCACACGCAATAAAATGTCCACAAATATTAAAACTCAATTGTATTACAATTATACCGTCTGATTATAAAACGCAACACTTCACTAATAACTACTTGAACATACACAGTAATAACTCGAACCGCTCTGGAAATATATCGTACTAATACTCTCGAACCGCACTATCCAATATCTCGCATTGAACTGAAAACTAAGGCCGCTACCCGATGTATTTATAGTCACGCTCACACACCAGAAGCTTCCAAACTGCGTCTTATCTCTTGTGAACTACGTAATTACTACAGCCTTGACACAGGCCAGGCGCCCGAGCGAAGCCCGGCACAGTCGAGAAGATTCTCGCAAAATGCGTATAGTAGCACGTACGCCACACGCGTTATATCGAGATCCTTCTGGCACATTCGATAAACGCGTAGATTGTTCTGTGCTATCGTAGCAATAATTATTAATTTGTTGCTTGTTAAGTTTATGTCATGGCTAGTTTTATTCCTACTCGCATTTCTCACACACCTATTTAACACTTAAATCTATTAACAAAACATAATATAGAAATAACTTGATGGTCTGTATATTGTTCATCCATATTCCATCTTATTAATTATAATTATTATATTGTATGCCATTACTTACAATGATCCTACTACTCATCTTTTCACACCTTCATTACTTGCATAAAAAATACAAACATATTACTGTAAAGTTATGTCTTCTTGGTTTACACTCCTTTAAACACTAAACAGACAAATTAATTTTCTTTAAATTAACAACATAACAATATTGGTGAGTATTGTATCGACACCATCTATTCTATAAAGATAATCATTCTAGTGATTCTTTTAGTAATAGAATATGTTTTTCTATTTCTTTCACCCACAACTACTCTGTTTCTTACAGTCTACAACAATTAACTTATTTGTCTATTCATCATTTGTTTATGGTTCTGGTTTGTTACACTTGGTTACTATTCTTTTTCCTTAAGATTATAAGTTGTTTATTTTAATATTCTCAGCACTTCACTGTTTATTGTTATCACTCCCTACCTATCTCTCACTCTTGGTTTCAATGATATTTTAGATATATATTTATAATTATTCTTTAACATTTTGTACCTTACTTTCTTATTATAATAAGGTTCTTAACAACATACTTTATTTAATAATAATTGTCTTACTTATTTTTTATGGTTAGTGTACTTTCTTTATTATTGTTTTATTCATGGTTATTTATATATTTTCTTTACTCATTTGTGTCTCTTATCATTGTTTGTCTTCTTAATTTCTGTAAATCCTTTCTCATCTTATTGTCTTTATCTGGCCAATCTCTGGGGTTGGGTCACAGTTGTTTATTTGTCAGTCTAGTCTATTCTTTTTTAATGATTACTTTTGTTTACAATTCTTCTTTCTTCTTTCTTAACTTCATTTTATTTATTTTTTCTTCATTATTATTTATTAAATTATCTTACCTTTTAGCATATCTCTAATACTTATGGATACCCTATATGATCTGATTTCTGCAATGTTATAATATTTATTATTTTTATTTTGTCAATTAATTCGTATGTATTTTTTATGTTCTGATGATTATTTGTTAGATGGTTTCTTTTTAGTTTTTGTACTATTATTTTTGCTATTTTGTATGTAGGAGCTTTTTTGAAGTTGATTAATGGACGTATTGGGTTGTTTAATTTGTGTATTTTTATTAGGCTATTCATTTTAGGTGGTTCTGGATTATTATTTATATATACGTCTGTGTTTTTATTGTTGAAAATGTTTTTAGTTGTTTTGATTATTTATTGTTTGTTTAAGATTGTTTTCTGTTGGGTCTTTATTTAGTTGTATGTATTTATTATTGTTGATGAAGTCTTCGTTTTTTTTGATGTAATCTGCTTTTTCAATGATTACTGTTGCTTGACTTTTGTCTGCTTTAGTTAATATTATATTATTGTTCTTTACTTTATTTTTAATTTCTTTTATTGTTTTATTGTCTTTCTTTTGTTTATATTTGTTTTTCATTTCACTAGTGATTATTTTTTTAATTATATGTGTTGCTTCTGTTCTTTTTTCTTCTTGTATATTGTCTTTTATTAGGTTAATAGCAAATTCTGTTTCTACTATTAAATTTTTAGATTTTTGTTTGCATTTTGAGTTAGGCTAGTTTTTGACATATTGTTTAAATATTCTGTTCTTTTTTGTTAAATTCTGTATTGCTAAGGTTTAATGGTTCGAGGGTAAAATGTGTGTTTATTTTTGTTTGTCTGTTCTTGATTTTTGTTTTGTTGTTTTAATGTGTTGAGTTTTTGTTGATTGTAACAGTCTTTTTGAAAGACTTGAAAAAAACAAAGGAGACTGTATTTTACAAGTTTAAAAGTGTTGTTTCGAAAACAGCTTCAATTTCATTGCCATCTGTTCACCAAATAGGTAAAGACTACTAGTGAGAAAATAATAGGTTTAACAGTAAGTCATTAAAAATTTCCCAACTAAATATGAACCTATATTTAGTTTACCATTCGCCTTCTACTTTACCCACAGTTAGTTTAGTGTATATTTTAGTATATACTATAGTGTTTACTTTCTATACTATCCAGGTACTATTTATGACTAATGAAGTTTGTATTGACTGAGAAAATTTATAATCATGTGTGCTAACAAAATTTTGAACAGTCATAACACACACACACACACACACACACACACACACACACACACGCACGCACACATTATAGTAAAAGACACTTATACAAACCATTTTGTTTGTAACGAAAGTTTTTATCATAGAGATGGTACACTTTAGCATGAGCTCTGATCAAATTGTGAGCAATCAAGTAGTCATAAGTGCCATGGTATTTATAGTATGATGTATAAATGCTGTTTCCATGGTCTCTATGCCTGGTAGCATTCAGATAGTTTGTAGTTTTATGGTATGAATAATATGATCCATATCCTGACATGATTTCTCCAGGGTCATTTATTGTTATCCACAATTTTACCTTAAACAAACAAAATGCTGGAATCTTGTAACAACTAACTATGATAAATATTCTAAGCCAACGAATACTACTGATAAAAGTTACATTTACAGTATTATGGAAAATTAAGGTAAATTATATATACTTTCCCTTGTCAGATTATCAGTACTAATTGTAACGATTATATGTTTGATAATCTCATATTTCATATCATCCAGTTTTAGTGAATTATGTATTTCTTATATAAAATGGGTGATGGGTTTCTTATATAACCCTGTGAGAGGGTGATAGTCTTGGGAGTTCAAGAATAAGCAAAATAATTTCATTTGATATTACAGAGGATTTATTATTAATAAATTGATCTAAATTTAATTTTAAATTATAATAATCTCTTTTTATCTAGAAGCTTCTCTTCTGGAATCTTTTCTGGAATTTCAAAAAAAAAATTCCTGTTATTATAAACATTTTAATACAAATTTATACTTTCATTTGGACTAAATACAACACAACTATATCACTACAGCATACCATTATTACTACATAACTAATTATTACAAATATACTGATCCCTTCCAACACAGAACAGTGATAAAGCCTTGGCAGAGCTCACAAGAAGCAAAAGCTGGTTAAGGCAAAGCTACAAATGTTTATAACAATATTAGTGTTTCATGTTGGAAAAGTGTATACATGTCACTACTGATACTTGGACATGTCAAAGACAAAAAATTTCAATAATACAAATATGCACCGTTTGCTCACACAATCAACTTGCTTACTAAATCTTACTAAACTTTGTGTTCTCATAACATTCATATAGGTAACATCAAGGTAGCCAGTGGTATAAAGAACTCAATATCTCTAGAACACCTTTATTCTACAATTTTCTGTATCATACTGTACTATTTATACCAGTTAGTCACTAAACATTACACTATAATTTGTTAAGTCACAATGTTATTATGCAATTAACAGCACCTTTGTTATATATTATTTCTGCCAATAAAATTGGTGGAAATTTTTTTGGAAACACTTGTAGTGTATTAAGTTTGTATTCTGGAAGATTAATGCAGATGTTTGGAGAGATTTCATAAATGCATAAAAATGTAGGGAGTATTTCTAAAGAAGGGTATGTAATCATCATAAAAAAATTGATAGGTCTTGGCATATTATAGAGATAAACTTCATCTGTAAATTTCATCCTATTTAGTTCTTTCTCACAATAAGAACTGAAAAATGTTTTTGTTATCTACATGCCCCCCACACACACTTCATTCTATTTGATAAGTGATAGAATCAGAAATTCAATTCTATCAGACTTAAAAAAAACATGTTTTCTTTGTCAAATTAGTTAATATTTTTGACTTACTATGGTTCTCCAATTTTCTTTGGAAAATAAAAGAAAGCGGATTAGATTAAAAAATAATTGGATTAGATTACAGCATGTAATTGTCAACAATGTTACTGTAGTGATTCAGCTTACATTTATACATTTTATATATCAGATGATATAAAATAATAATCAGTTTGATCAAAGAAAAATTTTAGTGACTTATACCTAGATGTGTAAGTGTAAGATAGGAAATAAGGGTGGAAATAAATTACTAAATTCATCCACCTACATGTTTTGAGTTTTTCTATTTGACTATTATGATGAAGTCAAACTTTTGTTTTGACTAATATTTATATATATTAAAAATTATAAACAAATATATACACACTTTTAATGACATTAATTTTTTATCCTTATGATCTGAGTTTCTCTCATGTTTCAAAACATGTATTTTAATGTTTTGGGTCTATTACAATTTTGTTTTTAAACAGCTCTGAAGATGTACCATACATAAAAGAGAACCTCAAGAACATAACCAAACAATGTCTGTAACAATGGCTACTTGTCAAGAGATTATGTGCATGTAATAACTACTAAAATGTGTACATAAGTTTCAGTCTACCTCCCCATATATTTTATAATGTAATATTGCATTTTTCAATATAATATATGATATTTGTCAGAGCACTGGCACAAATTTGTATATTGTATATTTACATAAAGTTATAACAGCGTTTAGCCACAATTTTTGTGAATAGTACTCTTAATAACAATGTTAATATAATGTTAAAATATTAATGAATTAACATATTAATGAATGTCAAAATAAGTTTTTGAAATAGTCTATTCCCTGAATCATGAACTTTATACACTAAGGAAAAAATTAAACTGCACTATTTAAATAATGGTGCTAAAATCTAGGATAAAAATAATAATGTCAGTTGTGTACATACTCTGTCACCAAACTTGTCGAACAAGATCCTTGCATAATCTTCAAAAAAACTGATTATGTGTGGATTTAACCAACCACCAAGATACTGCAATGGCAATGGTAAGTCCCAGTGGTATATTGTTACCTATTAATGACAAACAAATAAATTGTTGGATTTTGTTGTTCATGATGTCTTGGAACACATGTTGTTCTGACTTGGAACACATGTTGTTCTGACTTGGAACACAAAGTTTTATATTGGTAAAAATATAAAATTTTTACCTTATAGCCTGAACCAGTTTTTGCTTTTTATAAGCTTTGCCTGGCCTCTGATGAAGATTATAATATGCGAAAACTGGTTCAGGTATTGGTAAAAATGTAAAATTTTTACCAATATAAATTGGTAAATCGGTAGTGTTATACTTATAATTAAATAAATAAATGTAACAGCTCTGAAATCAGTAATTATATTGTATTTTACTAGAAATCATTTAAAATAATATGAAATATTCTTTTAAATAAATTTATTTCTTCCAGTGGAAACATTTTGTTTTCATGTTTGTTATCTGTTAGATGATATAAGACAATAATGAATTGTGTTTTTGAACAATTTTAGTAAAATACACTAAAATTATATTTTAGTAAAATATATTTTAGTCTATTTGTGGGAAAGGAAAATAAATACACAGTGTAAAAATGGATTATTCTACAAACATGTAATGAAACTACTTTTGTTTGAAACATTTAGCTTCCCTCAAGATGCATTTTGGAAGCAAAATAAGAATTCAATGCTTTAATTTGGCATAGAACCTTCAAAGAGGGGAGGATAAGTTATTGAAGAAAAGGTCAGCGTAAACATTCTCTGATGCAAAATTATGATCTACACAGCACCCAGTTCCTATCCATGAAGAACATTGTTTAGGAATTATGTAACAAGTTGCTGAATGTCTTATGTAGCAGTGCTTACATTAATCTGACAAAGCATTTAGCAATGTGTTTATTATTAAGAGATCATTATGAGTATCAACTGTATGTCAGTAACTGCAAAACTAAATTATACATGAAGAAGATTTTTTTTTCAAGAAACTGCAGCAACAGTGTGTGTTCCAAAAAACTGATCCAATTGTGGACCAGTGTTTCTGTGCGATGTTCCGTAAGCGCGATGTGTGTGGTGCAATCCCTACATAGTCTTAAATGCTTACAACTTTTTATATACATTTTGAGAGTGTACATATTAACTCAAAGATAAATTATATAAACAACTATGCAAGAAATATATTTAAAAACCTTTTTAAACATTATCACTGGAATAATCGAAGTAGTGTGGTGCCAGCACATGTTGTAATCTAACTACTGAATGTGTGGTAAAATGACCTCACATTGTGTCATTACTGAAAGTGTTGGTAAACAATGAGAAGGACAGTGAGGAAGTGTGGTGGGGATGCTGTCACTCATTGATGGCCTACACGCAGATCTAGTACAGCACAAACTGTGCAGTGGGAAGTCTGTAATTCTTAATGCCGCATATTGTGTTGTTTAAAAAAAAATCATCGCTATATATTTGTTGATGTGTGATTAATTACAGTTATTTAAATAGTGTTTAGGTACTTTAAACATCTTAAGTAGTTGTTTTCTTTTTTAATGTGGAGGATCATATGTGCATTGTAAAAGATCTTTTAACAAAGAAATTCTCAGCAACAAGAAACATTGGAAATTGTTAGGAATGGATGACCTTGCGCCAAGTTACCAAACTTGATGACTGAACACAGAGGGGAAAAAAGTATACGGTACTTGCCATTTTTCTATCTCCCAGTATACATCTATTCCTTGGATTACAGGTTGTGCAATATTAAATACCTGTTCTGCTAGCCCTGTTTATTATTTTCATGTGAAAGTGGAGTATGGACAAAAAGTGGCTTCTCTGATCTTAGTCACTTGTTGTCTGCACAACACAAACACAAATGGTCTTAATCATACATAGATTTGTTTGTAAAATGAAAATTATGCAGACAAAGCGCATTCTTTATTGCAAACAAAGAATTAGTGGTACGATTGACTCTGAACTTAGATCAAACATTAGTCAATACAATGAACAAGTAAAAGGAAACAGAGATACTTTTATTACATTGATCAATGTAATTTACTACTTATCCAATCTGATGATGGATTTCCGATCTTATACCATACTTAGATTTCCGATCTGATGATGAGGTGTGAAGCTTTAAAGTGCTAATCGGAATAATTTTTCTATAGTGGTGTGCAACAGTGTTAATTCTGTTAGTAGTTGGACAGTTAGTTGGACAGAATTACGATGGGACTTCAATGATGAGCAGCCATTAAAACAGGCTTCAGAGTAAAGTTCTAGAAAAATACCCAACGGCTTTGTTTACACACTGTTATGCCCATCTGTTAAGTTTAGTTTATAACAAGGACTGTCAAATATTAAAGAATGCAGAATTTTTTTTTAAATTCATTGAAAAGAAAAGTAGTGTTTCAAGATATTGTCCAGAGAAAATTACCATCCATGGCATGCACCAAATGGAATTTTAGATCTACGTTAGTCCAAATGGTACAAGAATTAATGGGGCAGGCATTCTGCTTTCGGCTGTCGACCTGGAAGGATCTCCTCTGCTCTCTTGATCTGCACCTGCAATCTGGACTTCTCTTCAATGCACGTGGCTTTTGTCGAGTGTCATTCGTAGTCTCTGCTCTCGCTCCAGCTTGCGCCGGTAGAAAGGCTGTTAACTTGTCAGCTGAAGGTGTTAACCTGCCACCTGCACTGCCGGTAACAAAGAATAAGACAAGCTAGCTGGGACTACATGATAGTAGGTCGTGTGACTGCCTCAGACGCCCTTCAAAGGCATATCTTTGGCAGCCTTCTCCGATATGCAGCATCTCGCGTCTTGTATGTTTTGCTTTGGACTGGCCCACCACTAGTGCTGTGCTGTGTGCTGTTCTTTGAGCAAGTGGTGTTCGATTGTCTGTGCCCGGCTGGTGAATTAAGTATTAAGTATGCTGCAGTGTTGTGTGTGTGGTGTTGTGTTTGGGCTTTTGCTGGGACTCCGATGTCTGGTGGACTTGTCTAGCTCATCATTCATTTGTTAGATCACACTGATTGGTAGACCAGTACATTCCTTATTGCTTGCATGCTTGCTTTTGGTGGCATACCCCGCTCAGGTTAGGCTAGGTTTAAGGTCTAGGTTAAGTCCTTGCAGGCCGGCCGTTTCCACTTAAGCGTGGTGCAGCTACCAATTCCGGCTCTGAGCGGGCTTCCCTGCTCTGTAGTAGAGCTCTGGCCCTAATACCTTTGCCCCGACACTATGGGCAACTGTCACGTTGGGGCTGGATAATGGAAAGGTCCTTCTCAGGGCCGACCAATGCTCCATCTTTAGACCCCACTCCTGACAGTGACTCATGGAGCGGTCCTTTGCAGGACCAACCCATGATTTCATCTATGTCTACTGGTTCTGCTAGGGGCAAATATAGTCTGCCCTCAGCCGTGCCTGAGCTCTCGTCTGGGCCCGAGTTCGTTACTTCTAGAAAGGAACTGAAAGGGGAGGAAACTCCACTCCCCAAAACGGAGACACTGGATGCTTTTCAATGGCGTCATGGCCAGATGCCTCTGTCTTGGGGTTCGACTCTTAAAGCCCATCTCCAAGTCTCTTTGCGGGAGGGACATCTTGCGTGTCTGCTGCGGGATGGACGACGAGCACAGAGCTGTCTATTTATTCCTGCAAGCCAAAGGACTCCAATGCAACGAAATGATGGCCCACGTCAGGTTGATTATACGTGGCCTCGATGCGGATACAGATACTGAAGAAATGGCAGAGGAGCTCTGTCAACTTGGTTTTCCAATTACATAATGTATACGCCTGTACATCACCTATAGCCCAGACGTAATTTGTCTCTTCTTCGAGTAATCCTGTTGAAGGAGGAACTAGCTGATAAACTGCTTGGACTAACCAGTCTGTGTGGCTTAAAGATTAAAGTTGAACGCAGCCGTGAGGCTGGGCAGGTCGTACAGTGCCAAAGGTCCCAGCGCTTCAGCCACAGCTCTGGCAG
Organism: Magicicada septendecula; assembly: GCA_034769895.1. Taxonomy (NCBI): domain Eukaryota; kingdom Metazoa; phylum Arthropoda; class Insecta; order Hemiptera; family Cicadidae; genus Magicicada; species Magicicada septendecula. Next base: position 548,974,640 of record CM068368.1, read on the forward strand.
CTGCCACAACCAGCTAGCCTGTGTAAGGTATAGGAATCCACCATAATTCTGTAGAGTGCTGACAATGGGTCATCGAGATTGTGTCAATTGCGGTGGCCCCCACTCGACAAACTACCGAGGATGTGAGATCTTCCAGTCTCACCTGAGGCAGGCTGCGGACGGGATTAACCCTCCTGGCCACAATCGCCTTAGCCAGGTTGTGCTGGAGCGTGCCGTCTTTTCTCCTCTTACGAAGAAGGGGTCCTTCCGCCGTTCACTGGCCAGACCTCTTCCCCAAGCTTCGTCCTCACCTGCTCCTCGGGAGCATGCTACCGAGTAATCGACTCGTGATTCCGAGCCCGTTCCGATGGATGCAGAACTTGCCCCAGAAGAAGTCGTGTCCGTTCCTGAGATTTCAGAAACTCCCCCTCCCCCCGGGTAGCAGGCAAGTTACGTTGTGACTTGCAAGCCTTCCGACAAAGGTGCTGGGGCTTCGCTGTAGCCCATAATGGCTCTGTTTACAGGATACCTTCCGTGTTGGCCAGGAAGAGATGCCGTCCTTCCCTCCTGACCATCAACGGGTCTGGGGGGCATCCCCTTGCCAAGCAGACAAGAAATCTGAGTTCCTGGCCGAGCGTTTGGAGCTACAGTTCGTTGCAAACCCGTCCAGTGACCCAGTCTCCAACCAGAAGATTGAAGACGAGGTTGAGGAGTACCTTGGCAAACCGATCACCGCCGAACCCGAACTCACTTCAGAGGCAGAAGTTATGGACAGTGCTTTGCACTTCGATCCTGGAAGAGCTCTGAATTGGACGGTACCATGAACACCGCTCTACAGAGATTTTTGGACCAGGAGTTCACTTCTGAAGTGGCGCCTGGCGATCATCCCCAAGCCGGGTAAAGACCACAAGTTTGTCGAGATCCTCCGGCTTATCAGCCTGAAGTCATCCGCGTCGAAAGTCTTCGAACGACTGGTCCAGCGGCAACTTCTAGACAACCTAAAATGGTTCGACATTCTGGTCACCGAGCAATTCAGTTTTCAAGCCGGGAATTCCTCGACGGATTAGTTGATGCAATTTGTGGAGACCATAGCCGAAGCCGGTTGCTCGCGAGAACAAACCGTCGCCGTTTTCATTGATGTCGAGAAGGCGTTCGATCGTGTTTGGCATCCAGGCTTATTGTATAAACTCACAGAGATTCTGCTTCCGGATTGCTACATTCACTTGATTGCTAGCTTTCTTCGGAACAGAACCTTCCGTGTGAGACTAGTTAACACCCTTTCTGCGGAAAGGGCTATTACTGCTGGTGTGTCTCAGGGAAGCGTCTTGGGCCCCCTGATTTTCTTTCTGTACATTAACAACGTGCCCAAGTTGCCCGGAGTCACGTTGGCCATGTTCGCTGATGCACGACGGTTTATGCCGTCGATAGTCGGGCCAAGACGGCCGTTATCTGGCTCCAGGAACAGCTTGACTCCTTTGTTGAGTGGGCAGAGAAATGGAGGGTCGCTATCAACGCAGTCAAGAGCACAGCCATAGTCTTCTGCAGACTGTAGGTAGGAGATACTCCCCTGCCCTGGTCTCGCGATGTTACTTCGTGCTCCACATGGATCGTTGTCTCACCTGGTGAACATACTTCGAGCAAGTAGTCTGCAAAACTGCCACTCGTCTCTACAAACACCATCCCTTGCTTTGCAGCAACTCCATGACCCACTGCCTAGGGAAACACATCGTCACCACTTATGCAGGTCACCTACGCGATCCCTGTATGGGGCTACTTGGCTAAGACCCATAAGCAAAAACTTCAGTCACTCCTAGGCCGACGGTTGTACTGAGCATGTAAATCCCATCCCACTACCTGACTTCCAACAAGACCACCAAAGACTCCCTGCGACTCCGTTCCCTGAACCCTACCATACTGACACTTTCCTGAAAGTTTTATCACCTCTGTGCCCGCTTTGAGGGCAATCACCAATTAGCGCCCTTGGTCACAACCCATGTGTCAGGTGAATCTTGGACCCGGCCTTGGCTTACACTCATCTGACCTGCAGCGGGAGCTCTGAAAGAAGCCCAGGACGTGACATATGAGTGGATAACAGACATGCCCTTCGTTCCACACAGCTCCTTCGTCGGGGTAGTAAAGAATACAGTGAGCAACTTATAGTTTTTTCAATTTATAGTTAATAATTCTGATAAATGGGATGTATATTATATTGTGAAGGCAAGAGGTTTTATATAATTTCTTACTAGTTTTGACACTTTTTCTGCTGAAAGTATTTTTAAAGTGTTCCTACTGGATGTACTGTACAACATACTGTAAATGACAATGGTGAATATTGTTTACTGTAATAATAAAGTGAATGACGCTCTTCATCAATTACAAAATGACAGGCAGGATGCATTGAGAACATTTTGGAGCTCAGTAAAATTTCAAAATGAAAATAACACTGACCAGAATAGTAAAAAAAAATCATTATGATAGTGGGATGATGTCTTACAGGCAACTATGTTGTGAAATCGTTGACAATATTTCAGAACAAATACAAATGAGGTATAGTTCGTCATCGAAACTGTTGTTTTTCCATCTCCATGTTACACAATAAATTTGACAGCTACAGGAAAACCTTCCCTGATGAACTTATAAATAGTCTAAAATTAGCTTATTGAACCACACTTGACTAGATTTTACTTGAAAGTGAACTAAGTATTTACTTATGTGAGTCCTAAATTAAATGGCATGTCTACTTACAAATGTGTGAAATTTATGAAAGATAACCTAATATCTGAGGTTAAAGAAGATTAAAAACTATCTGAGCTTCTATTAACAATCTACAGAAAGGTCGTTTTCTGCCTTGAAATCTATCAACACTTACTGCAGGTGCACCTAAAACTGTTTGAGTAGTTTGAGCTTAATTTCAATCAAAAAGGAAATCTTGTTAAAGTTATGACTGAAAGACTCTTTTTAAGACTTAGTAACTGAAAAATTTTAATGAAAGATAGAAGGCGAGAGTTAATATATAAATGAAACAAAATATTCTTTCATGTTAATAATTGTGCTGGAATTGTAATAATAATATTTTTCAGTTGTATTATTTGTTAATTTTTTTATATTAGTTGTGTTGCTTTATTTACTTCTTATTCATATTGTGTCAGTATTATTAAAAATAAATAAAAATAATTGCTTTTATCAAATATGAATTTTTAGTTATTTATATTACATAATTAATTAAATTTCTAGCAGATTATAAATCTATAGGTCGTCAAGGCTCAAATCCCACTTATTTCTATCACATCTGCTGTATTATTAAATACACTGGGATTAGTATTGTACATGAAACAGGTCTCTTAATGTTTTTAAATGAAAAACTGAACAGGTTTGAACCTTTAGTGCTTGAGTCTCTCCTCTGAAATCCAACACTTCAGCCGCTAAACCAAAACCCACCAAAATATGTGTAGCACCTGACAATGACATAGCAACGAAAATGATTAACCAGATTTACAGTCTGCTCTCTAGGGTTTGTCATTACATCATTATTTAATACTATTTTATTGTGTATATACTGGTAAGCACTATAGTATAACTGTGGCCAACGTCACCTGTAGTAAGAATTATTATATATAGAACAGTCTATTGATTTACCTGAGACCAGGGTATGCCACTGTTGTGGATTTCCTGCAATAAATACCAGAGTTGACAACAGCCAAACAGGCTCTCAAACAGTTGTTAAAGTTTTAAAAACTAGAGACTTATGAGGTGTTTACCTACCACTGTGTAGACAAATTTGTTGGCATATTAGAACCAGATGTCTAGAAGTAACTTGGCAGTACTGTATCAAGACTAATGGAAATCTCCAAGCAAAAGACCATAAAGAAATACTGTATAGGCACAAAGCTATGCTTGTAATGGTATCAATATACCAAATCTATAAAAATGAAAAACACAAGATGCTATACCACTTTTTATTTACTAAAACATGCAATGCTTCTGGAAATATTTGCCATAATATTCAACCTCTACAAACATATGCACATAAATTTAGGTTTAACACAGATTAAGAATAATGTTAATATAGTTTAATACAGTATAAATTTACTGTTTAACTGATCTCAAAGTGTTGACACAACACTGCACATAGGGTGGAAGTCAAAGTAAAAGATCCATCTTGGTATGTGGATGATGGAACAGAGTGGTTACTATGTAGCAGGAGAGTTAAAAAGTTTGAGTTTGTAAAATATGTAATTTTACATAATAATTAATCATATAATTTCAAACAAATACTGGAATACTGTTTGCTCATTCACACAAATGGTAAATAATACGATTTTTTTTTTAATAAGCATCACTAGTGTTTTATTCTGGTAATATCACTAAATCAGTTAAAATGTGAAAAAAATTTATGCTAACCATTACTGATTAAAAAAAAATCTTTGGCTACACTATTAGTAATCATCTTCAGCCTAATATTGTAAAACATGACAAACATAAATTATGTAAACATTAAGTTATCACTTCAATCGTACAGCATCACATATGAATAACAACTGAATTCACTTCCCAACTGGCTCTTCAGGAATATGAATTCGCATACTACCATATAGTTCTGAGTAGCTATTATTCACAAGTGACTATACCAGTGAAGTGATACATTAGTGAGTACAACATAGTATGTATAATAAGATCTGCATCCAATCGATGCATATATAAACAAAGGCAGTTCTCACTGTTCACTGATTCCAGCAGTGGCCAATTTATTTCCTGGTCACAACTGTGTGACCAATTTTTGTCTTCTAAGTGCAGATATGTATATTGTTACGCTACAAAATCTACACCAGAATAACAAACGAAACAACGTTAAGGATTAACAACCACTATACAGTTAGTAACACAGAAGATGAGAAAAATACAGTCATTTTAAATAATAAAAAAATAATAAAATATAGTGATGACCAATGACAAGACGATGACAAAGACAAGACCCCACCCCAAGTGATTGGCATGCATAATGACCATCAATATCAAATAACTTCATAGAAAAAAATGAGAACATGTTTGTTTATAACAAACATTGAAAGTACAATACCTACCTTAATTAATATGTAATAAAATAATGTGTGTATAACTTCAATATAATACTGTTAAATAACAAAGAAATAATAAGTGTTAATTATAAAAATAATTCACATAAATCAAATCAATGAAACCAAGTGATAAGTAGGTACACAGTGAGTGAACAAAAACATTGTGATAGGTGGTATACAATAGTGAGTGGTTATAAATATCTATTTGAGAATACTCAATCACAGCGTATGCTAAAAGGACAAAAAGTATTGAACACTAAAGTAAAAGTTAACTCAAATACATGAAATAAACCAAGTGTAAACCAATATCACATGTGAAAACAAAACAAATGTTACATCCTATAAGGGATGAATGATGTTTTATTTATATTTTGTAATTGATGAAGGAAGAGGAGACTCTTAGAGTGAATTAACAATCATTATAAAATATCCACAACTATCTCTATATATATAAGTGGCTTTGTCCCGACTGACAGAGAATCAATGTAGAGCAAAAACTACTGAAGATAATGATCTCAAAATTGGAAGGTATATTCTTATGGGGTCGTAGATGCTCACCAAGAAACGGTTTTAAAAACTTTCACTCCTAAGGGGCAAACCCCCCCCATTTTATGTATGTTCCACATCTCCTCCTAAACCACTGGACCGATTTCAACCAAACTTGGCACAAATATTTTACGCGACGGGAGAACCAACATAGGATAGGTGCTTTTTTCGATGGGGTCCTTTGGGGGGTTCTTTGGGGTCTTCCACATCTCCTCCTAAACCACTGGACCGATTTCAACCAAACTTGGCACAAATATTTTACGCGACAGGAGAACCAACATAGGATAGGTGTTTTTTTCGATGGGGTCCTTTGGGGTCTTCCACATCTCCTCCTAACCACTGGACCCATTTCAACCAAACTTGGCACAAATATTTTACGTGACGGGAGAACCAACATAGGATAGGTGTTTGTTTCGATGGGGGTCCTTTGGGGTCTTCCACATCTCCTCCTAAACCACTGGACCGATTTCAACCAAACTTGGCACAAATATTTTATGCAACGGGAGAACCAACATAGGATAGGTGTTTTCTTCGATGGGGTCCTTTGGGGTCTTCCACATCTCCTCCTAAACCACTGGACCGATTTCAACCAAACTTGCACAAATATTTTACGCAACGGGAGAACCAACATAGATAGGTGTTTTTTTGATATGATCCTTCGGGGGGTCCTTTGGGTCTTAAAAAACTATTAGATCTGGTTACTATGGCAACCCAATAGAATAGATTCTGGTTACCATGGCATCGGTGGAAGTCTCCCGCATAAGAAATAGCGCGGGAGTCGTCCGACGGGCCTTCCCCGGAGTTCATCCACGGAATCCTGGGAGTCTTAGGTTGGATCCCGCGAAAGACGGCGGGGCCAGAGTCGACGGTTTTTATAAATAAAGATATAGGTTATGCTATCAAAGGTGGTATATGCATCTTAAGAAACTTCTTAATAGTGTGTGAATTCAGAGTTGTTTCAGTTTGAATTTAAAAGTGGATAAGTTAAGATCGAAGTAAGTTATAAGCGAGTATAAAAAACAAAGTTTTGATAGCGAATGTATTCAGATCATAGTGTTCAGACAATATAAATGCACTTGCTTCAGTTTGAATTTAAAAATTGATAAGCTGAAATCTATAGAGGTATTGTATTGTTAGAATAAGTTTAGGAGACACTAATTTAACAAATGCCTTATTTCAACATTAACACAATGAATTATAAAACGACAGTTAAATACGCAGCGCGTGCAAGTACTGTAGACATTTTATTGAAAACTAATTTAGCTGTTCGCCCTCTCCCAGAGTTAGAAATCGAGCAGGAGCATCACGCGCAACAGAATTCTTCTCCAGATATAAGAATACAGTTTATGACATGGTCTTAAACAGGTGTGCCACAGAGTATTCCTCCAGTGAGAATACGAACGTAACAATATAAGGAAGATTATACAATATACAAGTAGGCCTAATATAACGTTAGAACAAGAATAGGTGCCTATGAGCTTATGAATAAATTATGAACCCGAGGAACGCTGGGTAAATCGGCTAGATATAGATATCTATATAACCCAAATATCACTGACTGACTCACTGATCACGATATCTCTGAAACCACTGAATGGATATCAATGAAACTTTGAACATAGCTTCATCATAGGTCTTAGGTGCTCACTAAGAAACGGTTTTAAAAACTTTCACTCCTAAGGGGCAAAAAACCAAATACTGAAATTTATCGCAGGAATTGCATACTTTGTAAATGAAGTGGTTGACATCTCAGTTTACTGGAAACCCCGAATACATTTAGTCCTGAGTTTTTAATCATTGTTTTAAATTGAAAAAAACTTTGTTGTTTGCAGGTTCTTATAGTCGAGAAAATTTTGAAGTTCAATTAATTAATAAATGTATGTCCTTTTTATCTTGGAAACACTCTAATGATTTTCTCGAAATAAATAATAAATAGCTGTTGCTATGAATGTAAATAAACAAACTAAGAGTTGAGAATTTGTACAATCTATCTAATCTTATACTATTAAGCGAGCAATAATTGTACAATTACGTACAAAGTGAAACTCCGTACCGAAGCATGGGTATTTTGCTAGTGTGTTATATACGAGGTGTGTTCATAAAAAGACCAAACTTTTTGAGTAACACATCAACCAGCACAAACGACGCGCTGCGACTTTGCGCGCACCTAGCGATAGTTTTTGACAACAAACTGCCACTTATTGTGTTCCGCTATTAGCATTAGTCTTTGAGGTATATCAGGTTGAGTGGGCACATGCGACGCTGGCCGGCGTTTAGTGACAAACTGATTAAGAAAGACCGCAAAGAACAACATGTGTGCATGAAATTTTGCGGCAAAACTAGGTTAAAACTTTTCAGAGACATTCTGGTTTTTAATTAAGCATACGCGGAAGCCTACTTCAGCCGAACGACTATTTTAAGAATTTTTAAAGAGAGCAAAAATCTAATTATCAGTGCAATCAAAGCGATATCGAAGATCATGGGAAGAGAGCTCGCGATGTGGTAATTGTAATTCATTCTTTTAATTGCCGAGACTTTCTGATAGAATGCGCATTCATATAAAATTGTAAAATTAAATTTAGATCGATAAATTTAATTGTATGGTATTACTGCATTTGTATGAAAACAATTCTTACTGTGTTTGTTGACGACAATCAGAAAGAGACCCGATTTGAAATCGATCAACAACTGCATACCAACCCAAATGGTAATGATAACTTTGGAATGCAATGGAAATAGATCAGAAATAGATTTTACGAAGTTAGCACCAAAATTTTATACACACACATTGTATTAAGATCTTCCTTCTCACTTCGTTATAAATCCACCGGACGGTGTGTGCCCGTGCCCACTACAGTGCGTGTAGCTCGGAGACTGAAGATCATGATGGGACGGAGAAAACGGCAGTCAGGCGTCAAAACCTGTCGCTAGCAGCACTTAATTCTGCAGCTCGCTCTATGCGCTAGTTGACATGCTACACAAATAGTTCGGTCTTTTTTTGAACACACCTCGTATACATAAAATATAATGTTTGTCTGACTTTGTAAATGATGGATAAGTAGAAGGCTCATAGAGTGGCAATAATCAGTATAAAACAATAACAATTATTTGGTATTGTATATGATAACTGATGATATATTTGAAAGTTGTAATTGATAAAGGAAGAGGGAGACTCATGGAATGAATTAACATACATTGTAAAAACATTTTCAACAAATGTGTGATAAATTTTAAGACTATAGATAAAAATGAGATGATCATCAAAAGACTTCATACAAACAGTATCATAATATTATTATATGTATAAATATGTTTCAAAAGTTGTGTTAAGAAAAAAATATGTAATTAATATTAATTTCAAGAAGTTCCAAGTTAAAAGATAGTCATTATCAAAGTGATTATGTTAACATGTATGTTCATTTTAGTAAAGTTCAGTATCTAAGTTATATTTATACTATGTGATAAATACATATCACAAACAAATAAACAAAACCCTAAATAACACAAAACACATAGTATCACCTGACAACATCAAATATCTAAAACAAATTAAACCAAACGCCTCTACACTAAATGCACTACCGAAATTACACAAATCAAATATTCCCATCAGGCCACTTATAAACAACACACAAGCACCTGCACACAAAATAGCTATACACTTAGATAAATTAATCAGAAATAGCATAAATTTAACAAACAATACCTCCGTCAAAAATAATTTAGATCTAGTTAATAAAACTCAACATGTCCACATTCCACACAATTCCACACTAGCATCATTCGACATAACAAACCTATACACCAATGTTCCCATAAAAGAAACCATAACTACACTAGAACAATTACTAAAAATAAAAAACACACCTGAAACACACATAAAAGAGATCATCCATCTAAAAAAAATTATCACTGATCAAAATTATTTCGCACACAATAACATGTTTTACACTCAAACAGATGGACTACCCATGGGCTCCCCTATATCAGGTATACTAGCCGAAATATTTATACACACCATAGAACAGGAACACATACTGAACAATAACAAATACACCGATAAAATAATATATTGGCACAGGTATGTTGATGACATTTTACTCCTCTACAACGGCAACAAAAGACAAATAGAAAATTTCCACAAATACATTAACACTATACACCATAAATTAAAATTCACGCTTGAAATAGAACTAAATAATAGCATCAACTTCTTAGACCTTACAATCACCAAAACAAACAACACACACACACACACACACATACAAAATATACAGGAAACCCACCACATCAGACGTGGTCATACATAACTCATCCAACCACCCAACTCAACACAAACATGCAGCTTTCAACTACATGGCCCATAGGCTCACTTCAATACCCCTAAACACACATGACTACCAAGAAGAATTAAACACAATCAAATATATAGCAGTCAAAAATGGATACAACCCCGAATTAATAAATAAACTACACAAACGCATCCTAAACACAAAAAGTAAAACACATCAGACCAACAGCACACAACCCAATAAATACACAACACTTACATACTACAATTCCAATACGAACAAAATTGCTAACACATTTAAGAAACATAATTATAAAGTAGCCTACAGAACCAACAACACCATTAGGAAACACATAAATAATACTAACAAAGATACAGACACATACAACAAAACAGGGGTATATTGTAATGATTGTCACCAATTCTACATCGGCCAGACGGGAAGATCTTTTTCCTCCAGATTTTCAGAACATTTAAAAGCCCTTACCACAAACTACATACATTCCACATTTGCCACACATTTACAAAACGAAAAACACAGTTACACAAACATAGAACACAACATGGAAATATTACACTATTTGCCTAAAAGTAGAAAACTAAACACAGCTGAACAATTTGAAATATACAGATATCACGCACTACAACCAAACAACATATTAAATGAACAATTACATTATAGATCACATACACTATTCGATACACTGATCCAAACACACAATTTGAACCTCAGCGCCAATTCCCTCCCACCATCAACCCCCACCACACACACAAGCCCATAACCGTTATTCTGTTAAATGACATTCAGTATTTACTCCCACTGCAGAAGAGGCACATCACCTCGAAACGTTTGGGGAAGTAATAAAGAAAGTAAGTTCATATTGTGAAAATTTATATATATAATAATATGTGATAAAGAATGTTAACAGTTAAGTAAATTTTGTTCAAATGTTAACTAAGTTTAATTAATAAGAGTCAGTAGATTATATAATGAGTGGGCAGGAATATAAAGTGTTGTAGACAAAAGGTAGCAAAACTAGGTATCAAAATTAAGAAATTGTTAAAAAATAAGAATAGACCTAAAGTAAAATGTTGAAATTCTCATTAAGTATACAATAATAGAGCAATAGTATATAAAATTGAACTACTCAAAGGTGACTAAATTGTATAAATTACTAAAGTTAACCGCATGGAAGTAGTACCGTCAAGGTCACACCGCTTACTTACAGCGTTGCCGCTAAATAACAGTTTCCCTTTCTTCCGAAAAATGCTACACTAGTAAGTAGGCCTACTCAATGTGACGAATATAACAAAGTGATTTTTAAATTAAATATTTACTTTGTTGTTGTCAATGAGGTTTCCATTCAAATCACAATTAAAATATATTTTTTTTTGTACTTTAAACTGTTGAAAATTCTAAAATCGATGACAATAGAAGACTGAAAAAACAACGACACATTTTGAAGGTTCATAGATGCCTACAGCAGACATTTTATAGATAAAATTTAATGTTATTAAAGTAATAAACATGTTAAAACCTTACGAGAATCACACAGTTGTTCTGATTTTGTAAGATAGTGTAATGTAAGATATTTTCGCTGGTTAACTTGCGTCTTACTGTATTTTTTTTTACATAATTTTTACAGTGAGAAAGTTTCTAATACATACATTAGAATACACTGTTACGTTGTTAATAATTGTTAATAATAATTACATCACAATTAATACATTGTTAATAATTAATTAACAATTAATTTCCATAACTTATATATAACATTCAATGCGAAGCATCAGCTATAGTTTGTTTGGACGAATTTTCGTACGCATCCTGTGTCTTAAGCTTGCCCCATTTAATTACCTAATAATCAAGTAAAAAAATCAGCATTATAGTATAAGACGTTACATGCACAAATAGCATAAAAATAATAGTCTGTATAAACGCGAAAACGAATTGAATTTCTTAAGAAAATAAGGATAATTTTATAAAAAACAATACGAATTCCTTATGAAATAAATTATAAATTCCTTATTCATATATTAATATACTATTAATATGGGGTACATATATTGGGTACTATAACTGAAATGGGATTGGCTTTTGCCACAACAGCGACAATTTTGTTTACAGAAGTTGCTCAGTCCTATTTATCTTTGTGCTATGTATCTTTGTGGAAGAACGGTAGTAGCGCGGCCAGTAAACATACACAGTTTTGAGGGGAGTGTAAAAATGACAAAGGCATTAATAAACATGTCAGACAGCAATATTTACCGAAAAGACATGCCGACAGGTTATAAGCAATTTGCATACCAAAAGTGTACTTATAGGCCTACCTAACAGAACTTCCGAACCATATGTGTTGAGAACGACCGTGCAGAGAACAAAAACAAGTTCATTTACAAAAGGGAAAAGACCGTGAGTATGAAAAAATTAAAGTGACAACAGCAGGCGAGGTCAGCGTTCTCAGACAACTGTCGGTCTGTAGGATAACCGCCAGAAGAAAACTTTAAATAAGTAAGTTCACTGTATGGAAAACAGTAAACTGTTTTGCTAAAATGCTACACAATGTAATAGCTGGCAACAACGCTGGGTGAGGGGCGTGGAGAAGACAGGGAGAAGCAGTGAAAGTGAGTGACCTTGACGGAACTACTTCTATGCAGGGTACTTTAATAATTGTAAACATAGGTAAGCCTAGATCAAAGATAAGATTATTGCAAATTGTAACCAGTAAATAGATTTAATTGAAACAAAAGGCATGTAAACATAATATAAATAGATATGGGAATAGTAAAATCACAAATAATACTAACAAAACTCGTTAATAAAAGAAATAAGTATAAAAGGTAAACAAGGCCTATACAGTAAAATGTTAATTCAGTAATTATAGATCACACGCTAAGCATGTTTGGTCTCAAAATAATTTATAGAAAGAAAGGAATCCAAAGATAATCAAAACAAGTTTATTAAATAAACCCAATATTTAAATTAGAAAAATTTTTGACATTTTTATAGAAAATTAAGCCGAATATAACAATGTAATAAGAAAACTAACAACCAATGAGAGGACAGATTTATCGCTTAGTAACGAAAAAATACGTTATAAAACAACGGAAGATTTTTATGGAACTCTGAAGAGAACGTATGAGAAATTAATTGCTCCCGAATAATAATCAGTATAAAACATAAAATAAATGGAAAAAATATAATATAAAGCATTGCAAGTAAAGCATATGTCTACCGAAAGAAGAATGCGACTACATTAAAATCTAAAATTAAAATAAATTATAAATGAAAATTCCAAATTTTCGAAAGGTACAGAATCACGATCCAGAAGGAAGGAAATATGGTAATTATTCGAGATCCGGACTATGCTCAAATTGCGGTGAAATATTTCTTTTCCTATTCTTCTATACTATATAAGCACGAAAAAAATTATTTTAAACGGTGGTCGAACCTATTTACGGAGAAAAAAAATTAAATAATTACTCCCATAAGCGCGCATGTAAAGTGAATGACCGCCATGTTATATAAGAAACGGCGCACAGTTACACAGCGAATGAGTTATGACGTCATTGCGGAGAGTACTCAGCGCTGTACTTCCTAAGTTTACGCGGCAAATAACGTAGCGTTTTTTGGCGCCTTATGGGAGAAATTATTTAATTTTTTTTCTTCGTAAATAGGTTCGACCACCGTTTAAAATTATTTTTCTCGTGTTTATATAGTATAGAAGAATAGAAAAAGAAATATTTCACGGCAATTTGAATATTTCACACACACACACACACACACACACACACACACACACACACACACACACACACACGTAATCCATCCAATTATGAAAAGATGAAAATCTTACCTTAATGTAGCAGGCCATTGTGTATTAAAATGTTACACAATTACACAAACTAAAGGACTGAAAATCACATTACGCGGAGGGTAAATATTTACCTGTGCTACACCATACGCCATATTAACTGAGTAGTTAGTGGGATCACCACTACATTTTGCCTTAACGTAATTCAATTGCCTACAACGCAAAGCATTACATTTCAGACTCGTGGGTGGCCGACTCATCAGTTTCCTACAGTATCCACCGCTGAGAGTGATTTTGGGTAGCCGGCTCACCGCACATGCTTTAGTCTACGGCGCCTTCGGCGCCTCCGAGGTTACTAATAATAAACTCGCGGTGGGCTCAACGCAAAGCTTTAAACCGCCGTTTGGGCTCAACGCAATTTTGAACATGTAAGAATCATGTACATTTTTTTTCTTCGTAAATAGCTTCGTAATTCACTTCAAGATTGTATGGTGGAGCACAGGTAAATATTAACCACGTGGAGTACCCAGCGCTGTACTTCATAAATTTCTAAAGTAATCGGCTCAATATTACAAACGTTATTAATAGTAAATAACCCTAAACAACAGAAATAATTAAACTATAATTAATAACACCGCACAATTACACAAACACAAACTGAAGCACTGAAAATCACAAAATACATTCCCACACACACGACTTCACGGCAGTTTTTTCTCTAAAATCTAAACGGCCAAACCACTCTTTTCCTCTTAACCAATTACAAATCAGAGATTACAAAATTTTGAACTCAGCCAATCAAAAGTCAGCATTACGTCGGCGTTTGGCATTTTTGGCGTTTGGGAATCCAAGTCCAATTTTTGCGGTTCGCCTTAATGTTTGCAAGAATTATCTGGAACAATGAACTATATCCCGCGGCCCTTCGGGCCGCCTATCCGAACCTAACCGGCAGGCATCGGCTCAACTCGCTTTTCATCCAACTCGCTTGTAAATGTTTGGAAAATGGTTCGCCTTAATTTTTTCAAGAATTATCTGGAACAATGAACTATATCCCGCGGCCCTTTGGGCCGCCTATCCGAACCTAACCGGCAGGCATCAGCTCAACTCGCTTGTAAATGTTTGGAAAATTGTTCGCCTTCATTTTTGCAAGAATTATATTCATCCCAAAGGCCAATTTGCAGCGACAGCTGATGTACAAGCGGTGACGTCACGCGTCGTCCTGTACCGGTGTACATATTCACAGTCTGAAAATGGCGTTCACCGGCTATTGCATGCGTTCTTATGCGAGTAATTATTTAATTTTTTTTCTCCGTAAATAGGTTCGACCACCGTTTAAAATAATTTTTTTCGTGCTTATATAGTATAGAAGAATAGGAAAAGAAATATTTCACCGCAATTTGAGCATAGTCCGGATCAACAATAATTACCGGAAATATAACCAAGGACATCCAATATATAAAAATCAACCATACTGAGGAACAGATGAAAAGGAATTTTGTAAAGTATAACTAAAAATATATTTTCACTATAAGACAACATACGTTTGAAATTCACGACACTTTCAAAGACACCTCACTTGGCTTCAACCACAATATTTTCGAACCTTATTAATCACTGAATAACTACAATATCTCACATAAGAATTTCCAGAATTTTAACCACATAACACTTTATTTAAATAAAATTGTTATTATTTAGTAACAAAGACTTATAACCTATCTGTAAGACGTTAAATCTAACCAATTCTAAAGGATTCACAACTGAATTTTGTAAAACTAAAAACTTCAGCAATTAGAAATAAGTATATTGTAAAGGTTTGTACATTCAAAACATCTTGTTATCTTTCCCTGTAATCAAAAGAACTCTGTAATCCAAAATATATATAAAAATCAACATAGCAGCCATAAGAAAATTGGATTAAAACGACCCTGCCAACCGCTGAATCGGTAAAGCTTTATCGCCGAGGCAAATTAATATATTATTATTGTTGTTTTATATAATTTGAATTCGAATCATTAATAAAACTGCCATTAAAGTTACCTGCAGTAAAAATAAAAACGTGTGTATTCATTTCAGAGAATTGTATGCATGTTAATCTTTTTATATAGTTAAGTGGATAGCGCTGACACAAGAACACTGAAGTTGGCAATCCTGACGCTGAGGAGGGTGATTCAAATTCGAATGTCAGGCGGCGGCAAATACGATTGTAGCAAAAAATATTGAAAAATTAAGAGAATCAATTATTTATTCTTTTAATTGTTTTGTATGTAAAACAATTTGGCGCCTAAAGATCGGGATTTTTCTGGATACACACAGTAGGTAAGATAGCGGAAAACACTTACACAAACGATAAGCCGATCATATCTCCAGGATAGGGGTTATTGTTCATAAACTTCATACACTATTTATCGAAGGGAATTACCAGTAGTGTAACAAATTGACACAGCCAACGTGTTGCTTATTAACGATAGGGGTCATAGTGTTAAAAATTGGCCCCAACTTGTGTGGCTAGAGATAGAAGAAGAACTATATTCTAGCGGTGGTTACAGAAAGATTAACAAAGATGAAATGGAGAGAACGTTCACGTAAACAAGCAGCAGAACCTGAAGAAGAGGTGGATATGGAAATTAAAGAGACAACACAAGCAGAAGAGTATACAGAGATGATATTACCTCCTGCGGAACCTAACAAACCCGCTCAACTGGAGAAACAACCAGGAAAACTCACACCAACGGAAAACGAGACAACGCAAGAGATACTCAGACGTATGATGGAGAAAATGGAGGAAAGCGAAAGGAGCAGAAAAGAAGACAGGGAAACTTTAAACAACAAAATGGAATTGTTGATAATTTGTGACATTATCACGTATTACAGTATACCACTGTGCTGCTGAATCCTTGAAATGTCTAGTAACAAAATTTATTTTTTCGTTGTCATCAATAGTAAGCCTACTAACCAATTTTTTCCATTTCTTTTTCACAATTGGTCAAAAATTCCATGCTGTTTTTCCATTTACTTCCTGCAAATGTTAGTTTAACTCTTTCTTCTACTGGTGCCGGATACATCATCATCTGCGCTAGATGTCTACGTAGCTCCTCTTGAAGATGGTCCATTTCAATCTTCACCTCTTCCTTCATATTGGACATCTCTCCAGAATAATCTTTCGCAGTCTTGGATGTTTCTTCTAGCTTATTCTCTACTACCATTGTGCGTGTTTCTATCTCACTCGTTTTACTAGTGGTCGCTTGAAGCAGGTCATGAACATCCTGTATTTTACTGTCCTGTTCATGCTTTATTGTATTTAGTTTCTCATTTACATTTTCATTTATTTGTTTATGAATGTCCTTTAAATCTTTCTTCCATTCTACGCACAACTCTTTACGCTTGTTCTCTAACCTAACAGCTTGTTCATGCAGGGCTTGTTTAACTTTATTTTCTAGTGCATCTATGCGCGTATTCGTGTCTTATAATTTTATCTGCTAACTGTGTAGTACTATCTATTATCTCTTGTTTTAACTCTTGTTTTAGTTGTACATTATCTCGTTTTAATTAATCTATTTATCTTTTAAATTATCTGATGTTTTATATTCTCTTGTTTTAATTCACCTATTTATTATTTAAATTTTCTGCAAGTTTTATATTCTCTTGTTTTATCTCTTCTGTTTATTTTATACTTCATTCGTCCATCATGGCTCGCATCATATTTTGAAGTGCCTCCAGACTGAAACTACCTGGTTCTACCATGTTGAATTATTTTTATTTATATAATATTTTTAAAATAATTATTATTGGTGATCCCGGTTATACTATTCTTTATTTATTATTTTGTTTTGTATTATTATTATTACTGTTATTATTAGTAATGTTACTATTACGATTACACTTTTCATTTACAATAATTACCTGTTGAGCGCCACTTGTGCTATTATAATACACAACAATTAAAATAACATTCAAATAATATTTAATATAATATTAGTATTACATATATATTTTTTCATTTAACACACATTTTTAGAGCATACATTTAACTTTAAAATTTTGTAAATAGTGAAATGGCATGGTCGTGCACCACGTTTTTGGGCACCATTTATTTTATAATGTTAATGGCGTTTATTAGCAACATTACTTATGCTATAAAATTATGACAGGTGTAATTGTAATAATAATAATAACACAACGTGAAATTGTTTAGAACCATTTAAAAATGTATTAATTAAAATTTTTCAAATCTTTTGTGATTTAAACTATCATTATTATTCGCATGTGTGTAGCCGTAGTACACATCTTTTACTAACATATAAGTATTACACATAGAACATAATATACACACTTATATTACAATAAACATTTGTTATTATATAATACTGCTTTCGGCTTGCTCATTTCTTTGATAACTATTAAATTATCTGATTGCTTTTTAATAATCTATTTTCTTTTTTTTTATTATTGCATATGCATTTCTTTGTTTTAAAAAATGTACTATTTACTTTCAGATTAATTCAAATATCATTGATTAAATTACATATTCAAAATTATACTTTCATATGTTTAAACATTACTCTAAACTACTATACAAATAAACATTTACATTTTTAAAAATTATTAATTCCACTTTTGATTTATATTGTCTTTCTTTTTACATGGTTGTCTTTACTTGAGTCTTTTTGTTTTTACAAATACATGGTTTTGTTTCACCTTAGTTATAACGGTAATACTCAGTGTATCCTCTTCGATCCTAGGCCCTCGATCCTGGATGCTCCTCTGTAGTCGTGCAGTCCTGGAGTTCTTGATCCTCGTCCTTCAGATCCTCTCCGTAGTCCATTGCCTCGTTCCGTACGCTGGACTCTATTCCATGTATTTGGCTGCTCCCTTGTCTTCCGTCATAGCCTCTGGCTGCAGCGGTGATCTCACGAAAGTGATGAGTAGTCGGGCAGAGGCTCTGACTGCCGCTGTGGTTGATCGAAAAAGAGTTGTTGTCATTAGGCAGAACCTCCGGCTGCCACGGTAGTTGAACAAGAAAGAGTTGTTGTCGTTGGGCAGAGCCTCCGGCTGCCACGGTAGTTGAATGAGAAAGAGAAATAAGTTGGTGTGTCTTGAGTATTTATACCCTAGGGCGCAAAAATCCTGTTTCGATAATCCTCTGCAGGTATCAGTCTGTCGTTGGTGTCACTTTCTAAACACGATTAATGTCATACATATTTCGCTTGTCTTCGCAACATGCGAAGTCTTTTGCAAATTACCCGATATTCATCTTGTCGGTAATTTTTATGTGTTCACTGTGTGTAAACCGTTTTTTCCTATCTTAATTAATATAAGTTTTATTTATATTTATTTTCACTATATTCGCGCTTTTTATTATTTTCGCACTAATTTTTGTACACACGTGCGTCTTTATATTATACAAACTGTGGCATATTTGGTTTTGTGATATTATGCACACACTCTTTACAATTTAAATAATTCATATAATTAATAGCGTTTATTTAGGGGTGACGCTTTACAGGAATCAACTGGTCTCACACACACACATAAGATACATGTGTACACACAGACACAGCTGAGTGGCGTGATCGACCTGTACAAGCATGAAATTTGGTTGTTCCCTTTACAGTTCAGATTGAAAGCTGAATTATTATTACTAACAATATGG
Source organism: Magicicada septendecula (assembly GCA_034769895.1). Taxonomy (NCBI): domain Eukaryota; kingdom Metazoa; phylum Arthropoda; class Insecta; order Hemiptera; family Cicadidae; genus Magicicada; species Magicicada septendecula. Next base: position 548,993,999 of record CM068368.1, read on the forward strand.
ATTATTTATTTAATTATATTAATTATCTTAACTAATTATGCAATGCACAGTACCCTATACATTTATACTGTTGCATTATTTCCCTGCTTAATAAAAAAAATTTAATAAACTTGTTTATTAAATTTTTGCCTTTTTACATTTGACAAAATTGTACATTACATTTTAAGAATACAATATTTATTTACATTATGCTCATCATAATGAATAAACTATTATTCAATATACCCTTATGTGTGATGGGCTGAACAAAATTATTCCCCTCCCATATATGTTGACTTGCTGCTCGCTTCGCAGTATCCGCTTTAAAGTGTTCTCCTTTAACTGTCACAGTGACCTAGATATTCATTCGTAGAACTTCCTTCAAGGGCTGGCATGGTACTTGCCCAATTGTTTCTGTCTTGTGTCATCATATACGAATGAAAGTTTGTTTGACAATTTGTCTTAGCAAAGTGTAAGGTCCATCATACAATCTGAAGAATTTCTTAGCAGTATTGTCAATACGTTTTCCAACTGGATTTGTTTTTAATAATACTTTCTCTCCCACATTAAATTTCTGCAACATGTGAGTTCTGTTGAATCGTTCTATTCTCTTATTACCTTTTTCCAGTCTTCTTCTTTTAGCATGTTCAATCTTAATGCTTAACAGTACCGGTAAGTTCTGATTAGCAGGTTTGTGAACATACCGCTTCCAAAGTCGGTCGGGCTGACGATCTTGATCAATCTCTGTCGGTGTGTAGCTCATTGCTTCACTATAATTCTCATTAATGGCTTTTTCAAAGAATGGTAAATCTGCCCATTTATTGTGTTGGTTATGGCAGTAAATACATAGGTACTTAACCAATTCTTTATTCACTCTCTCGGCTAAATTTCCCTGTGGATGTCTGATGGATGTGAGTATGGGTTGGATTCCATTTTCTCTTAATATTGTATTCCATACTTTACTTTGAAATTGCACTCCTTGATCACTAAGAATACTCTTCATCTTACCATGTATTGGAATATATTTTTGTAACAGAATTTTTAGGACAGCTTTCGTTGTGGGACGCATAATAATATACAGATGAACTGCCTTAGAAAACACGTCTATACAGACTAGTATGTGTTTAAACCCCCAACTTGATCGTGGTAATGGCCCTAAGAAGTCCACTGCAACTAACTCCCCTTTTGCCTCCTTCTGTATACTTTGTATTTCCACATATGTGTGAAGATTAGGTTGCTTAGCAGTCTGGCAATCATAACATTTCTTCAATTCATTTAAAATTTTTCTAAACATGTTGATAGTAAAATCTTTTCTAAGGGATAAATAACATTTTAATGCCGAGGCATGAGCTAAGCTCTCATTAGTTGGTGTTATCAGTTTAAATAACATCTCGTTAGTCAACACAATTTTCCAATCATGTCTTATTAATTTGAAAAGAATGTTTTTATGTAGCTTATATTGAGCTGGTAGGTGAGATTGACATTTTAAATTTTGTAAGGTAATATCTTGGTCTTGTTCTTCCGCTAGATTTTGTAGCATTCTTCTTACTTCGTTGCTAGCTTCAAATCGTATAGGTAATAGACGTACAGTACTTCTTTTCTTCCTGATTGTAGACTTCCTCACATTCTTCTGGCTAAAATCCATTTCAGTGTATGAGAGTTTGTTACTTTACATTGCAGTAGAAATGATAATGCTTGATGTATTATCATATTATTATTAACATATTATTTCTCATATTATTTATAGGTAAGATCGTTGTATTTTTAAAATAATTTTTATTTACAATAGGGCAATGTGTGATGTTCCACTTGATTCACACCCTCGTCCTCCGTAATGCTTCTCGTCTGTTGACAGGATGTTTATTGTTTATTGTTCCACTGCGGTGTCCGCTTCTCCAGTCATTGTTGTCGAGAAGTCGATTGTACAGCAATTTCTTCGCACCCGCTTTTTGTTATCGTTCGTTTGTACCACGTAGAGTGGGTGATCATATGGTGTTGAGAATTTCTTCTTAGGCGTTGGCCAGACATAGCCTCCTGTCTCACCTCTATTCTCCCTCTCTCTTTCACTGCTCCTGACGATGATTCATTTCTTGACGACCGCATTCCACGCGCTGAGTCGTTGGTGTGTGACCTATATTAACAGCTGATCTATTTTGCGTGTGTTGTGTTTGTTGTTTATAATTATCATGGCTGTGATTATAATTATGGTGATTACCGTGCGGTTGATAATTGTGTTGTGTATTCTTACCGCGAGTGATGTTCTCAGAGTGTGTTACAAGTATTAAATATTCCTCAATTGTTTTAATACCTTGTGTGTAAACAGGAAGTTGGATATTTTTCTGAAAATGGTAAGACAGTTTAGATATTAGATATTATTTCATATTCTGAAAATTTAGGTTTAAGATGTTTCACTCTTTCAATTTGTGCTATTGTATACTGTTCAATACTCTGACGACCATGAATATTAAATTTACCATATTCTAGCCGATCACGTATCTGATGCTGCGTATGGATATTCCAATACCTATTTTCAAATGAGTCACAGAATTGTTGATAATTTGTGACATTATCATGTATTATAGTATACCACTGTGCTGCTGAATCTTTGAAATGTCTAGTAACAAAATTTATTTTTTCGTTGTCATCAATAGTAGGCCTACTAACCAATTTTTTCCATTTCTTTTTCACAATTGGTCAAACATTCCATGCTGTTTTCCCATTTACTTCCTGCAAATGTTAGTTTAACTCTTTCTTCTACTGGTGCCGGATACATCATCATCTGCGCTAGATGTCTACGTAGCTCCTCTCGAAGATGGTCCATTTCAATCTTCACCTCTTCCTTCATATTGGACATCTCTCCAGAATAATCTTTCGCAGTCTTGGATGTTTCTTCTAGCTTATTCTCTATTACCATTGTGCGTGTTTCTATCTCACTCGTTTTACTAGTGGTCGCTTTAAGCAGATCATGAACATCCTGTATTTTACTGTCCTGTTCATGCTTTATTGTATTTAGTTTCTCATTTACATTTTCATTTATTTGTTTATGAATGTCCTTTAAATCTTTCTTCCATTCTACACGCAACTCTTTATGCTTGTTCTCTAACCTAACAGTTTGTTCATGCAGGGCTTATTTAACTTTATTTTCTAGTGCATCTATGCGCGTATTCGTGTCTTATAATTTTATCTGCTAACTGTGTAGTACTATCTATTATCTCTTGTTTTAACTCTTGTTTTAGTTGTACATTATCTCGTTTTAATTCATCTATTTATTTTTTAAATTATCTGATGTTTTATATTCTCTTGTTTTAATTCACCTATTTATTATTTAAATTTTCTGCAAATTTTATATTCTCTTGTTTTATCTCTTCTGTTTATTTTATACTTCATTAGTCCATCATGATTTGCATCATATTTTGAAGTGCCTCCAGACTGAAACTACCTGGTTCTACCATGTTGAATTATTTTTATTTATATAATATTTTTAAAATAATTATTATTGGTGATCCCGGTTATACTATTCTTTATTTATTATTTTATTTTGTATTATTATTATTACTGTTATTATTAGTAATGTTACTATTATGATTACACTTTTCATTTACAATAATTACCTGTTGAGCGCCAGTTGTGCTATTATAATACACAACAATAAAAATAACATTCAAATAATATTTAATATAATATTAGTTATTACATATATATTTTTTCATTTAACACACATTTTTAGAGCATACATTTAACATTAAAATTTTGTAAATAGTGAAATGGCATGGTCGTGCACCACGTTTTTGGGCGCCATTTATTTTATAATGTAAACGCCGTTTATTAGCAACATTACTTATGCTATAAAATTATGACAGGTGTAATCGTAATAATAATAACACAACGTGAAATTGTTTAGAACCATTTAAAAATGTATTAATTAAAATTTTTCAATTCTTTTGTGATTTAAACTATCATTATTATTCACATGTGTGTAGCCGTAGTACACATCTTGTTACTAACATATAAGTATTACACATAGAACATAATATACATACTTATACTACAATAAACATTTGTTATTATATAATATTGCTTTCGGCTTGCTCATTTCTTTGATAACTATTAAATTATCTGATCGCTTTTTAATAATCTATTTTCTTTTTTTTTTATTATTGCATATGCATTTCTTTGTTTTAAAAAATGTACTATTTACTTTCAGATTAATTCAAATATCATTGATTAAATTACATATTCAAAATTATACTTTCATATGTTTAAACATTACTCTAAACTACTATACAAATAAACATTTACATTTTCAAAAATTATTAATTCCACTTTTGAATTATATTGTCTTTCTTTTTACATGGTTGTCTTTACTTGAGTCTTTTTGTTTTTACAAATACATGGTTTTGTTTCACCTTAGTTATAGCGGTAATACTCAGTGTATCCTCTTCGATCCTAGGCCCTCGATCCTGGATGCTCCTCTGTAGTCGTGCAGTCCTGGAGTTCTTGATCCTCGTCCATCAGATCCTCTCCGTAGTCCGTTGCCTCGTTCCGTACGCTGGACTCTATTCCATGTATTTGGCTGCTCCCTCGTCTTCCGTCATAGCCTCTGGCTGCAGCGGTGATCTCACGAAAGTGATGAGTAGCCGGGCAGAGGCTCTGGCTGCCGCTGTGGTTGATCGAAAAAGAGTTGTTGTCATTAGGCAGAGCCTCCGGCTGCCACGGTAGTTGAACGAGAAAGAGTTGTTGTCGTTGGGCAGAGCCTCCGGCTGCCACGGTAGTTGAATGAGAAAGAGAAATAAGTTGGTGTGTCTCGAGTATTTATACCCTAGGGCGCAAAAATCCTGTTTCGATAATCCTCTGCAGGTATCAGTCTGTCGTTGGCGTCCCTTTCTAAACACGATTATTTTCATACATATTTCGCTTGTCTTCGCAACATGCGAAGTCTTTTGCAAATTACCCGATATTCATCTTGTCGGTAATTTTTATATGTTCACTGTGTGTAAACCGTTTTTCCTATCTTAATTAATATAAGTTTTATTTATATTTATTTTCACTATATTTGCACTTCTTATTATTTTCGCACTAATTTTTGTACACACGTGCGTCTTTATATTATACACACTGTGGCGTATTTGGTTTTGTGATATTATGCACACACTCTTTACAATTTAAATAATTCATATAATTAATAGTGTTTATTTAGGGGTGACGCTTTACAGGAATCAACTGGTCTCACACACACACATAAAATACATGTGTACACACAGACACAGCTGAGTGGCGTGATCGACCTGTACAAGCATGAAATTTGGTTGTTCCCTTTACAGTTCAGATTGAAAGCTGAATTATTATTACTAACAATATGGATTATTTATTTAAATATATTAAGTATCTTAACTAATTATGAAATGCACAGTACCCTATAAATTTGTACTGTTGCATTATATAAGAGATAAAAGAGATCTGTATATTTGAATAGAAGAGTATTGATATTTATACATTTGTATATCGATAGAACTATATGAAAGAGATCCAATACATTTGTATATCGATAGAACTATATGAAAGAGATCCAATCTATATAATTTGTTAGCCTGTATTTTGCAAGAAACTGAACACACACACAATCGGGCAAATAGACAGTCAGACAGTAGAGAAGTGGATGGAAGATTATAATACAGAAGTTTTTCAGACAAGCCATACGAAAACTGTAGTAATCTAGGGGGGAAATGAGAAATTATCAAATCAAAATTTTAGTTTTTACCCGAATTTTTTTATATGCTTGTAATTTAAACTAGGTGAATTGAAACTAAAATGAAACTAACTGATTGTTAAAGTGAGCATCAAACTTAACAATCATGTAAATCAAACTTACATCAAACATAATAATTCATGTAAACAATGTAGTAGAGAAAATTTACAAAGTAACATTACTTAATAACAATATTTCCAAATGAACATACCACAGGCTGTATGTTATTTGCAAGAAGTTCATTGATGAGATTGTTGTAATAATCTATACCATCTTGATTGATAATGTTAATTTCTCCAGTTGGCAGGATGCGAGTCCATGAAATAGAAAATCGATAAAAGTCAAACTGCAACAGAATTATATTTTCAGATTAATAATTAATTAACTTTATACTGAAAGTAATAAAACATTAGTTAAATTATAATCAAATTAGTAACAAATGAAAATTAAATAAATCTTCTATTATTCATGGTATTCTTAGACTTATAAATTTACAGAATCATACTGCCAGGAAATCTACAGTGATGGCTTGGACATGTTCGCTTGAGTTTTGTTCTTCCTTTCTGCGGCAATGTCGGCAGTCTTCCGGGCATGGTCTTCATGATAAGCCATCTGCATTACCATGCAGGCACACGCCCGTCGTTGTTGTATCTTGAAGTTGTACTCTTGCAGAGACGGTTTGCCAGTTCAGGACGATCAATCTTAAGGAGGGGGCAGTGTTATGACATCACAGAAACAATCTACGTGTTTATCGAATGTTCCAGAGGGATCCAGAATGTAATGCGGTAGTGTACGTGACTCTTGACGCATTCGCGAGATTTTTCTGGAAGCCGACAGCCACGTGGACTGTGTCAAGGCCGCAATTAATTACATAGTACACACTGGCACTAAGACGTAGTTTGGAACATTCTGGTCTGTGAGCGCAGGTATAAATACATAGCAGCAGCGGCCATAGTTTTCAGTATTAGTTGCGATATATTTACAGTGCGGTCCGAGTTTATTGTCGGACGATTACAAGTGATTATCTGGCGATATTACTGTGCGCATTCAAGTGGTTATTAGTTAAGTGTTGTGTTTTATAATCGGACGGTATATTGTAATAAATTGTGTTTTAATATTAGTTGACATTTATTTGCATGTGAACAATTTTTATTTGATTTGTTATAAGAGACTGTGTTGTTAATTACGAACTGTTTAACTGTGAAAATTAAAGCTGATGATTAGTGACTTAATTGGTGTCTTGTATTTTGTGTCCACTGTACATACAACGGTCAAAAAGACTGTCATAACAATATATAATACACATATCACTGGTTTACAAGAGTGGATCAAATATTAACCAGAATCTTTGTTTTAAATTTTATTCAATCGATAAAAACATGCAAAGTTAATAAAGCATTTTTCTACATAATCTCCTGATTTAGGAACATACATTTATAATGAATAAGCACTTTTTATTCCTTCCTTGAAGAAAGAAGAGAGAGACATGTTTGCAGACAGTTGCTCACTTACTCCCCTACCCCCACATCATCGTTAAATCGCTGTGTCCTCCCAATGCTTCTTTAAGCAGTCCAAACAAATGATAGTCTGAGCATGATAAATCTAAACTGTTAGGATGGTGTTCCAGGAGCATATAGTGAAATTTTTTAGCTTATTGTGTAATAATGCAGTAGTATGGGGTCTTGCGTTGTCATGGAGAAGAATAATATCTTGCATTGGTCACCAATATTGTTTGTTATATCTTCCAGAGCTTGGAATGATATGCAGCATTTATTATTCTTCTTTCGTGTAGAACATCTAACAATAAAATTCCTGTAGAGTCTCCAAAAAACAATTTAAACTATCTTTCCAGCTGACAAGCACGTTTGGTCTTGACTGTGCACATCAGTCTCATAGTTAAAAGGTTGTTGTGTGTTCTTTTTTTATTCAGAAAAGAAAAGGCCATTCCTATCAACTGTTGTTTAATTTTGAAACAAATATTACAGCTAGACCACATAACACCAGAGAATAAAAAATTCCTAGATCTACACAATCTGCTCAGGCCTTACTGTAGTCACTTAGCTAATGATTTGGTTTGCATGAAAATAGTCATATGGACTCGGAGCACTGTCGGCTTGCTCACTACTGGTTGCCTGTAGGTAGCATTGAGGTAGCATAGCCCTAGTCTTGGTGGGAGAAGATAGATTCATAACAGCTACGACTTCGAAGCAATGTCGTATCTATGTCCTGTTGCGGTAGCGTGTCTCTGGTGTGAGAGGAGCCTATGAGATATTAGGCCTATGAGTGGACTGTGTGGGACTGTGTACTTCAATGAGTTAACAGAAAGATTCCAGTTTTGTTTTGGATAGTAACATATTGTGAGATTTACCTTACAACCTGAACCGGTTTTCACAAAAAGTGAAAACCGGTTCAGGTTGTAAGGTAAAACTTTATGTTTTTACTCATAAAAAACTTTGTGTTCCGAGTTGTTAGTGAAATAGTTGTATTTAGCTAAGTAACGGACACGTCATGGACAATGAAATCCAAGATTCTTGTGAGAGGTAGGTATAGGGGAACTTGTCAGCATGATGTGGCAGTTGTATACTGGTTTATTTAACAAAACCACTTAAATTCAATTTAAGTTATTACCAGAACATAAACTTTATTTAAAAATTGTGTTGCTTAATTTGACAACTGCATGCTATTGCGTAACCAGTCAACCACAGGAAGTAGTAAAGAACTGCAACATTTGTCAGCACTGTACTGGTTTAGATTTTCAATTTGGTTTAAATTAGTAGCAACCTGCAAGAAGTATTGAACAATTAGTATAGATGATTTGGCAACCCTGTACTTGATTATTTAACATAATTCTTATTTTTGTTTTAGGTTAGTAGCAACCTGCAAAAGGTGCTCAACATCAAAACTGCACAATTTGACAACCATATGCTTGATACACTAATGTAAAGTCATCGATTTAGATTAAATTAATAGTGACTGGAAAGAGGTCTGCACAAAACTGAATTGCACCAGTGGCACACCCAGGGCAGGTTTTAGGAGTTAGAACCCCCCAAAAATATGGGTAAATTTTGTAATCAACAAATAGTAAGAACATAGTAATTACTGTATTCTCACAAACAAATTAACATTTTAACTATTACTAAATGGTTTAATTATTATTATTTCACTTAACTAAAAATCAGTATAGGTAAGTTTATCAGACATGAATCGGCTATTTTCATGCAAACAGCACATGCATCAGCATATAAACATTGCTAAGTTTCTCTGAGAAACCGTGTAGATTATTGTGTTCATACTTTTTATCAAAAGCGTAGCGTTTAGTTTTTGTGTGTATTTTCCGGTTTTAAAAGTGAAATGGATCAGTCTGCATCAACGTCAATTTCAGTGCAAGGAAAAATCATACATAGTCGAAATTGGAAAATGATTTATAACATGTACAAGTTTATTAAATCATAAGATAGAGAAAATTCAGAAAGTAAGTTACACAAACGTGTAGCTCAGGCAGGTGGTGGTCTCTAAGTAGTGTTTTTAGAGTTATTAAAGAAGCATCAGTGTATACAGGTGATATAAAATATTACAGCATTCACTATGTTCAACAAAAGAAATAAAAACCGATTTAGACAAAGTAGAAAAGTATACTATTCTATTAATTATTCATGAACGTCACTCCATAGAAGGGGAAAGACCAATATTTAAAGTTATTTAAAATGTTTTAATGAACTAATTAATTATAATGGTAGTGAATCTAGTCTGAGACACATTATTCACCAAATACGAAAGCAATAAGAAACTTTTTGTGGAAAAACACTACGTTAGAAAGTTTAGAGTTGATATATATGAAAATTATGGCAATATTGAGGAGAAAGGCAGCCCATCGTGTAGACAGACAAAACTTATTTTCACAGTTCAATGTCAGTTACAAAAATATGGAAAGACAATGAGAAAGATGGCTGAACATTCCAATAAACAAAGGACAGCTGGTGGTTGTAGTTCATGCTGGTGGTAAAAATGGGTTGTACCTAACGCACTCTTAATGTTCAAATCAGGTTACAAAAAAGGCAGTTATCACAATGTCATGAACTATGAGAATTATGAAAAGTGGATTAACTGAAGTGCTTATTTTGGACTTGAATAAGAACAGTGTAGTAGTAATAGAGATGATGCCTCCTACTATAATGTACAAATAAATCCATCTCCAACATCCAAGATGTTAAAAGAAGAAATGCACATCTTTCCATAGACAGTATTACAAACTTAGCAAAACAGGAATCTGAGTGTAGGCTACATATCCCAGAGACTGGAGATCAAAACATGACCAAGTCATGAAAATTGAAAAGCTTACATGATTTTGGATCAAAGAGTGGATGATGTAACAGATCGTTTCAAAATTAATATAGGACAAGATAGCAACAGTGAAGATGATTTGAGTGATAACAGTGAAGGAAATATTAATGCGATGGAAGAACTGAGCTAAATATTTGTAATTGGGTGTAAGTAATTCAACTGGCAAGACTGACAATGATACAGACAACAGCCAAAGTCAAATTGCAAACGGGATTGACAAATCCTTTTAATGTCACAAGAGGGTTAAACAGGGTGATGGGCTGGCACCAACACTGTTCAACTTAGCACTTGAATATGTGATCAGGAAATTGTCAATTGATAGGAATTGAACATTAGAACATAAAGTGGTCCAGATCATAGGGTATGCAGATGATATTAATATTATGTCAAGATCCCAAGGAGGAGCAAAAGAGACCATCCAGGAACTCAAAGATGAAGTGGAAGAGATAGGATTACAGGTTAATACAGATAAAATAAATGTTATGGTCACAACTCAAAAGAAAACCAGGAAACCTGGACAGTTTGAAATCGAACCACTAAACCTGGAAATAGTTAATCAGTTTAAATATTTGGGATGCTGGATGGCAGAAGACAATGAAGAAATAAATGAAATAAGGAAAAGGATACAGGCCGCAAATAGAGCATATGGTTCGTTGACATCTATATTGAAGACAAGGAATATCCACCATCAGTCCAAGGTCACATTATATAAAGTTATGATTAGACTGGTGATAACATATGGCAGCAAGACTTGGACTCTGAACAAACAAGCCGCTAACATAGTCAATACTTTTGAAAGGAGAATTTTGAGAAGAATATATGGACCAATCCAAGTTAATAGGATACAGAGAATGTGTCACAATGAGGAGCTATACAAGCTGTAAAAAGACAATGATCTGACCACCACCATCCAACTGTATTGATGCAATGGGTAGGACACATCATTAGGATGGAAGGCAACCAAATACCTAGGAAGGTACTGTTTAGTCAAATCGAGGGTAGAAGGCCTGTTGGAAGACCCAAGACACACTGGATTGATGCAGTGGCGAGTGATACTGATAATTTACTTAAAATAAAACAATGGACATCGATCACCAAGGACATGGAAAATATCGGTATGGAGAACCATACATGACTTCCATGTTCTAAGATTTATATTTAAAATCATTTTTGAAATGAAATATTTCCATAGAAACTACTTCTTTCTACTTACTGCTTCAGCCTTAACCACAGTACTGTGGTCACTAACGTATACCACCTCACGTTATCGCACTTGATTTTCATTGATGATGGAAGTCGATGGCACTGCTGAAATGTCTAGTTTTGCAGAAAACATTGGATTACGGCCAAACACCCCAGGAAGGAATTTTAACAACAAACTACTTCTTTGTTGCCGATAACATATTACACATATAAAAAATTATCCCTCCCCCTTCAACTATAATTTTCATTTATAGAAAATTACCCCCACCCCATTCAACTAGCCTCTTCATTTATAGATATTTCATCTACGTTTCTACAGTGGATTATTATGATCTTATCAGGATACATTATTTATCAAAATTAAGTACTTTACTGTTGTTAAAACGTAAAAGGTTGCAGGTAAACTACCCCTTCCCCTTAACCGATCTTCACCAAAATCAAAAGGCCTTGATATCACTACAACTCAGGAACGTATGCAAAACATTATTTGATTCTGTTTGAATGTGGGGCAGTTATCATTCGTCAAAGAAAAAATTACCCTTGTTAAAACATAAAACTTGCAGGTAAACAACCCCTTTCTCTTAACCGATCTTCACCAAAATCAAAAATCTTGAGATCTCTACAATTCAGGGATGTATGCAAAAAATTATTTGATTCTGTTTGACTTTACGGCAGTTATATTATTGTGTATTCTGTATTATTATCTCAATAAAATTAGCATCCACTGACTAAGTAACTTAAATTATTCAGTAAGCATATTATATGCAAATTAGTAAGCCTATGCTTCCATGATTTTACTCGTGATTCTTATAAAGACTGGACTCATGTAATGTGTATATGAAGGGCTCTTTTTGGCATTATCGGATGAATGTACATGAGAGAAATTCTGTTCAGGCAAGGATCATTTTTACCTGTTCTTGTGACATTGTCTCCCTATAAGTTGCATATTATTGTTCCTCCAGGAAGAAGTCCTGGTTGTAGAAAAAAGAATGAGGAAAACCAAAATTGTGCAACTTGTTCCTAAGTTGTCCCCCCCAATTCTGCATGGTCCTCTGCAAGTGCATAATTATCATTGTTAATAACACAAAATATTCAGTCTCATTGTGCGCCACTTTTTTTTACACAGAAATTTTTTGTTACAAAATCATTTGTATTTATCATAAATTTTATGATTATTCATAATAAATTTATTTATTGCTTACAAGAGTAGTACAGCCATCCAGTTTACAATTTGGTTGCAATACATGCTAATATAACCAGTACCCTTACTTCAATCATTAAATTCAATGAAATCTGATATATGATGTTAACATAATTTTAAATATGGTGTTTCAGAAATCAATAAGAGCTTCTATCTCATTATCTCAATTTCTTCTATTTTTGTTCATAATTCTCGTGTACTATGCAAGTAATTTCTAAATTAAAAAAAAAAAATTAAATAAGCAATTGTATGTAAATAATAAAAATTAATTAGCTATTAACCTATTATTTATAAATGTATACTTACACCAACATTTTTCAATAGTCGAATATCCTGTTTATACTTATGGTAAGAATCGCATGCAACATCTCCTGTACTGTGGTCTTTGATTAAATCAGGACGTGTATGTGTCAGATGATCCCAGGTATTTTCTCCCTTATCTGGAATAATTTTTAAAATAAGATTAACCAAACTTTTTTATAATTTTGTAGTTTTATTTAATTTGTTGTTGTTTTATATTGCAAAACTCCTGTTGTCCTATAGTTGTTTTGATTGTTCATCATCTTTTTTCACAGCACTAAACTTTATAGAATATTGAAACTTTCAACTTGTGAAACTTTCCTGTTGTCCATTCCACAATGGATTAAACATTCTTGCTGATGAATCCATTTTCTGGGAGCTACATTTGTAAAAAAAAAAAAAAAATGGAAATTTAGGAGATTGGTGAATTATTGAAGCTAAGGAGTTTATGAGAGTAATATCTGTATTATTAAGGGACAAACAAAACAAATCGGATAGCACAAGCAAATATCAGTTGATAATGCCTATCATGATTATAACATCATCAGGATTATAATGTATTATAAAAATTATATGAAAATACAATGCCCATACATCAAAACCAAATACAGGAAAGGAGCTGAAAAACTGCAATAGATTATACAAGAACATAAAAGAATGGCAAACATTTGAGACACTTACTAAGTCAAACACACCATAATTCATCTCCTATAATAAAATGTAATAAAATGCTTTTACTATAAAAGATTCAGTTCAAACACTGTATTGTAATTGGTACATAACATTACACATTAGGTCATGGAACTGCTTCATTGGTAGAAGAAACTGAATCATTATGCCTACCTGTCCGCTTTTCCCATTTTCACCTAACTTGGACCTGTTCATTATGTACTGTATAACACACACACACACACACACACACACACACACACACACACACACACTATGGTGTTACAGGTGAGTATAAGTAAATTAATACAGTCAAGGTGTGTGTGTGTGTGTGCGCGCGCGCGCAAAAGGGTGTCCCATGAGGAACAGGACACACTTTTAAAAATGCTTCACTTTCAATTTATGGCTTGTGAAAAATTTTACCTCGATTTTTGCTCCAAGGCTACAGTTAAGCGCTACAGAAATTCTTGAAACTTATATGGTAAATTTGATGATTCCATATGGTTTCTGACCTGACAAATTGAAAAAAGAGTATCCCCAGAATTGTATCTTGGTTAGTCTTATAGAAACGTTTTGTAAATCTCAAAAAATTGGTGTTAATCACACTTTTTAGGTTTGATGTAAATTTACTTGTTTAAATTGCCAATAAATAAATATAAATTTGTAATACACTTTATACAGAATTAATTGTGAGAAATTTGATGTATGTAAAGTCAATGAAAAATAAATAAGCATTAGAAAAAATGATTAGATTTTACTGAAGAAGATATGCAACAAAAAATGTCAGAAATTTCTCCTTCTGGTAATTGGTAATATACTGCAAACCAATTATTTTGTTGTTAATAATAAAAATTTATTAATAACAATAATTTTTCTGTTTATAGAAAACATTAATTAAGTTAATATTGACAGAATAATTTAAAAACAAAAAATAACTTCAACAACATTAACTAAATTGTTTTTATAAAAACTTGTTTTATAATAAAACTTATAAAAGTTTTAAGCTAGGAATACCATGTTTTTCGGACTCAAAATTGAATTCAGATCAGGAAATTGTGGTTTAACAATTAATTTATAATACGGTAGCTTAATTATTTGCCATAAGTAACCTGTAAGCTGGGATTATGGAATGTGTTCTTTTGAAACATAATTACGAGATGCAATTACACTTTTCAAATCATATAAAAAAGTGTGCAGATATTGTTTTTGTATATGGTTTTAGTAACAAAAATTCCTGGGCTGCAAAAACATGAATACCAATGAAGATTTCCAAACTGCAAAATATCTCACCAGAAAACATTTTTTCTAGTCTTTCATAATTTACAAACTAATAAGTCGTTTCCAACTTGTTCTATTAAATGCCCTGTAGAACAACATGTATCTGAATAAGAAAATGTCATTAAAATGATATAGTGCAGTCCTCAACTCAGCACCAGGACTTCACATCGAACAGGCATACCTAGTATTAAAGTCTGGAGAACACTAAAGAAAGAATTGAACTAGAATTTTTATCCTTATCATTTTCATACTGTTCAACATCTTCAACCAGGTGACTGTAAGTTAAGATTGCAGTTTTGTTAGTAGGTACAAGAAAACTGAAATATTGATAACTGAATCACTAAGTTTATTCATTAAGTTAGACAGCTCTTAAATCTAATTTGATTTTTTGTAATGTTCATTTGTTTTTTATTGACTTTACATACATCAATTTTCTCAGAATTAAATTTTTTATATACTTATTGCAAATTTAAATTTTATTAATGGCAATTTAAACAAGTACGTTTACATCAAACCAGTTTACGTTTACAAAAACAGTGAGTTTTTAATACAAATTGTTTGAGATTTATTACCTTTTCTACAAAACTACTTAGATATAGTTCTGAGATCATAATTTTACAATTTTTCAAGTAAAATACATAATATGAAACCATCAAATTTACCCTTTAATTTAAGTTTCAATAATTTTAGTAGAGCTTCATAATAGCCTTGAAGCAGAAATCAAGGTAAAATTTTTGTAAGCGGTATTCTCAACAGTCCGTAAAGGACTAAGGCATACCACATAGCTTTTGTGTTTAGTGGGACAGTTGCATGGCTAGTAAAACGCATTACCAGCCATTAATTGTGGTATTCACACCCAGGAGGTGGTGCTGTTATCTCAGCAGCTACTCAATTTTGGCCTCACGATACTCAGTTCACACCGCCAAGAATTGAACCCAGGACCACGTGCACATGAATCGCGTGTGCCACTAAACCACCTGGAGGCTACCTATTCTTATTTACTTCTTTGAATAATAAGTGTTTTCGCACTTGAATTGCATTTGTTAAAATAGTTCTTTAAATTTTTGTTTGAAATGTTTGTCATTTTTAAGTGTTTATAATGAATAAGTCAACTTCCTTGGTTTGTAGACGGAAGAACTATTGTCTGTGGTGTTATTTAAGTCATTTTGCTTGGCAAACATGAACTAACCACTTACATGGAGTTCACAGGTTATTGATGTGAGAGTTATATTGGTTTTGATATTTAATGTACAAACTAACCTACCACTCTATTTCTTTTGTACAGAAGACATATCTCTATTATTTTTAAAGTTTCCATCCCAGCTGATTGCTTTTTTTTAAACTTTCTAAACTTTAGTCTTAATTTCCAGAAATAAGATTTTCTGGAGAATGTGTGTGTGTGTGTGTGTGTGTGTGTGTGTGTGTGTGTGTGTGTGTGTGTGTGTGTGCATATTATCTAGACTAATATATAAAACTAGCCGATTTACCCGGCATTGCTCGGGTTCATAATTTATTCATAGGCTCATACATTTCTTTTTCAAAAATTATCACTAACTTTCAGCGACGAAAAATAAACTTTTTTTCCATGCTATTTTAAATTTAAATCTTTCAAATTTAGCTTGAATACTACAATAGTTATTACAATAGTTTGTTATACAACATTGCAACAATTTGAATAGAATATTACAATAGTTTTTGTTTAAATTAAAATGCGTGTAGTTTTAAAAGAAACATGTATTTGAAACTTACACAAAGGTACAAAAACAATAATTTATACAAATATACGATATGCAAACAAATAAATACAATTTTCAAAATACAATACAACAGTAAATTTTAGGGTGCAACCAGTGGCGGATTAGATGCCCTTGGGCCCCTAGGCCCGATTTGCTCTGCGGCCCCCCCCCAAAACCTCATGTACAAGGTTTTTACATTGACCTTTAAAAATAGAAATTTGAAATGAAAACAAAAATAAAAAAATATTTTAAAAAATACAACACCAGATTAAGTTTCAAGGAAATAGTTTACGTGTTAATTGAATAAAATTTGATTAGTATTATGAAATTATGTAAAAAAATCAATTATTTATGAATTTAAGCTATACAAATCGTGAAACTTTCCTTTGAAGCATAGTTTTTGGATTGGATATAAAAAATAGCCTAATCATTGCTAAATAAAAGATATTTTTATTGAAATGTAAAGACAGTTAATTAATAATTCATTATAAGATCAATAAGGAAATCAAAAGTACATAGCAATAGCTGAAGTTAATGTGCTAAAAACAGTTTTATTAAAAAATAATAAACTACAAATCAACTTTCCGTGCTTTCATTAAAGAAAAGTCCTTAATAATATCATCAAAGTTCATTTCTGACAATATTTCTGCATTTGCTGTGAAACTGGTTAAGCTTGAAAGTCTGGAATCTGTGGTTGAGTTACGAAGATATTTTTTTACTCGTTTCAAAATACTCAAAGATCTTTCACCAGATGTATTTGTTGACATCATACACAAAAAAATTCTCAAAGCTGTGTCAATGTTGGGGAAAAGAGTTGTCAACTGTTTTTCACGTATAAACGTCAAGAACTCAGCAGGCAAATGGTGATACTTTACATTTAAGTTAAGAGCCTCGATAAACACCTTAAAATGAACAAATTCTCCACCAAGATCTGAGGTAAGGTCAGCAGGATATTTCTGGGCCAAAACGGAAGCTTTTTCCCGAATTTCTTCATTTTCCAAGGTAAAAAGTTTTTATATGAAACCAAAAACTTCATTCTGATCGAAATCAATTTTCGATCTGATTTTTAGCTCACTGGAAATGTTGTCGATTATGGGATAAAATTTATTTACAATCATGTCTTGTCTCCCGTCAAGTCTGCAGGTATCATTATCATCCTTTGATTCATCATGAAATGTTTTTCTCTTTCTTGTCCTCTTTGAATCTAGATCGTAGTCAGCAACCTCACTTTTGCACAATCCATACCCTTCATCTCGTAATAGTCAAATCGTTCTCGTAATCCTTGTACATATTCTGAAAGGGATTTGTATAGATTGCAAATAATTCCTAAGTCAGTACTAATGCTTTGCATAGTTTTACTTGCCGCATTAAGGCGCTCCAGAATATCATTCCATAATACAAGTAATATCGCTATTTCTATTCTTCCAAAAAAATGACATAATCCTTCTGCTGCAGCTCTGGATTCTGGCTTTCTTGTGGGTTTTCAGAAATTTCTTGAAGTGCTTTATAAAACTCCCAGTAATGAAGTAGTAAAGCTCTTGACGCATGCGATTTGGCTGACCATCTGGTTATATTTAGTCTATTGGGCAAGAGTTTTTTCTTTATGTTACTGTCTTTTATCATGTTTTCAATTATTGCCCATCTTGAAGTTGGTGCGCTGAAAAACACATATAACTCTTGCATAAACATAAATAGTTTGGTTGCTTGAAGGCAGCAGTTAGCTGCGTCCGTGCCCACCAAATTCAGTGAGTGTGCTGAACATGGAATGAATTCTGCAAGAGGGTTGTGACTTTTAATTAGAGCTTGAAGTCCTCAATATTGCCCAGACATGTTTTCGGCATTGTCGTACGATTGACCTCTCATATCATCTAGTGACGATAATAAACTTAAGAACTCTCTGTTGGACATCCATTATTTAAAACATAGCGAACAATAAAAGTTAATTGGTCATGATGAGTTATATCAGGTGCTGAATCAACACTTATAGAGTAGTATTTGCTTGATTTTAACTCCTCGACAATTGTTGAAACAATTTTATTGTACATTGTTTCAATAAATTCATTACAGATTGTTTTTGACAAATAACTTATCTTTCCTTGCCCAGGATTGCATGGCTTTGTATGTGGACAGGGCCCGCTCTAGCGGTTACGTCGCCCCGGACAAAAAGACAAATTGCCGCCCCTTAAGAAAAAATATATATATATATATTTTAAATAAAAGTACATATTTTTTATTTTCAATAAAAATCAAATCATTTTAATTAAATTTTAATAAAAGCATATATTTAGAAAGAGACATGTAACATAACATAATATTGACAATCAAGTAGTACAAAACACTTTTTTTTCTCACTTTCAGTTCTGCAAACTTTTTTATTACATCTTTTAAATTTACTTGATCAGCAATTTCATGCTCAATTGCAAAAATGGCCAAACCATTAAGACGAGTTTGTGTAGTAGTCGAACATAAAAGGTTCTTAATTAATTTTAACTTAGAGAAACTCATTTCGCCACTTGCTACAGTTATTGGTATCGTTAGCAATATTCTTAAAGCAATAGTAAGGGTTGGGGCAAAATTTAACTTTGTAATTAAGCTCAGTACATTGCTTAGGCTTTCTTTTTTGCCCAAAAGCGCAGATACTGCTGAAATTTCCTCTGCTAATTCTACCCCATTTGTGTCAACAGAATCACCATCAGTTAAAATACATTCTAAATTCTTACAGTGTTTTAGTAGCATTTCCTTTGGACATGGTATTTAAATCGTATATATTATATAAGAATTGAAAATAGTTACTATGATTACTAAGTTGTTCAAATCTAGCATCTAGTGCATTTAGTGCTTGATCGATTGTAAAATAAAAAAAAATCTATTTTATATTTTTCTTTTGGATCTTCGATCGGTTCATCTCGTGCTTCGTATGAGAAGTTCCTTTTTATTCTTCTTACGCGGTGTCGTGTTATTTTTGATCCAAAATTAGCCTCCACGTCAATTTCGGTAGCAAGTTATTTTGCATCAATAATAGTTTCATCGAAGGACGAATCCGATCGAAGATTCTTGAAAAATATTTTGCAGTTTTGTAAAAGATCAAGTGCAGAGGCTAGATCAAAATCTTTTGTTTGCATCAACTTGCTTATTGGATTAATGCAATTTAGAATTTTATGCCAAATAACTAATGAACACAAAAACTTAAATTGTTTAATACAATTTAATAAACAAGAGGCCTCGTCTCTTATTAAATTATCAATTTCTTGGTTTTCGTAAATGCTTAGCAAGGCGTCGTATATATCTCCCAAATGGAATCTCAAAGGCTTTAAGGCCATCTAGTGTCACGCAATGGTTTCAAAGTTAAACCTTGAACATGTTTTAAAAGTATTGCCCATCGAAAAGTAGATGCCGAAAAAAATAAATATATTTTTTGGACCATGTTGAAGAAATTAGCGGCTTCCAAGGATGCTTTTGCCATATCATTAACAACAAGATTGAGAGAGTGGCTACTACACGGAACATAGAATGCTCGTGAATTATATTGTTTAATTTTAGATTGCACTCCTGGTTTATCGCCCCTCATATTGGACCCGTTGTCGTATCCCTGCCCTCTGATATCCTGCAACTTTTACCAAGATATGTATCACAATCTCAAGAAATTAAATTAATGCTGGGATTTTCCGTTCTCCCCTGAAACGGAAAAACGGTTATTTAATTAAACATACCGCTCTTTTATGATTGTTTTCTTTAGAATCAAGAATTGTAAATATTTTTAGCTTTTAGACATAAACAATATAAATACGCTACGCACTGTAAATTTTTAGCGAACGAAAAAATCGATATGCGAAATTTTCTATTAATTGGGTATTTAACACATCAATATTTTTCTCACACTTACAGCCAAAATGCCGCCCCCAAATTTTGGCGCCCCGGACAAATGTCCGGGTTTCCCGCCCCTAGAGCGGGCGCTGATGTGGATCTTTAAAAAATCACCGTATTCAGCTATTACCTCAAGAATTCCTAGAAAGTTGCCATTTGATAGAGATCCAAAAACTTAATTTCAGAACCCCGAAAGGCTAGTCCACGAGCACCAAGAAATTTAATTACATGAACAACACGAGTTAAAACCTTGTGCCAATAGTTCACTTCTATTAAATACTTTTGATGAAGAGCAGAATCAATTTTTCCAAGTACATTGCCTCTCATAACGTAAGATTGCATGTTAACTCTGTGTTCAGAACTTTTTTCATGTTGTAAATGTCTAGAACTATTTTTCCAATCGTTAAAACCATGAATAAATGGGTTTTCAGTATCATTTTCATTTGTATGGAAAAGCTTGCACGGTACACAATAAAAACAGCCTTTAGAGTTCGAATACATTAACCACTCTCTTTTTTGTAATTGTCCATTTTGCAAACGAGTAAATAACATAGTTTTGTTGGCATATCTTGTCTTGTCTGGATAAATGCGTTTAGATTTCGAAAAATCACAGTCAGTTATTTTTGACAAGTCCTGTGGTAGGCTTTTAACAATTTTATCTTTTAGCTCATTTGTTAATGGTCCCCAAAAATTTGGGTCCGTTAAATCAAATTCAAGAATTTGTCCTTGCACATGACAGTTAAACTGTGCTCGTGCTTCTGAATCTAACGGAATATCGTTTAAAACAGTATTTTAAGGATCAGTACTTGTATTTTGCAAAACCGTTACAGAATCTGTAACTTCAGATTCGTTAACGCTACAACTAGGCCTATCATTTAAAACAGTATTTTCAGAATAAATACTTTGCAAAATCGTTGAAGTTGTAAAAAACTTATCTAACTTTACTGTTTTTTGCAAAGATTTCAAATGAGCATCGTTCTTAGCTTTTTTTAACTTACGTTTGTAAGCTCCACTTGCGGTGTGTAAATTTTTACTCATGTTTGAGTTTGATTAAGATGCCTACTGTAAGCGTTTAGCCTCACACAGAGTCGCACTTCGCACGTAAAAACATTCAACACTAGTTAATACAATGCACTTGACACTTATAGACTTGTAGAACTAAAACTTTCCCAACTTTCTAGGCTAACCAGTAACAATAACCTCAAAACAAACAGCTGCTTTGTTGTTCAGGCACACAGTTGTACATGGGCGTATCCAGGGGGGGCAAGGGAGGGCAGCTGCCCCCCCTTCCAACAAACTGGAAAAAAATTTAAAAAACCAATTTGTAAATAATTTATTAACAGACTGGTTGTTGATATTTCAAAATGAAAGAAACTAATTACGAAATAGACACTCGCGTCATCTATGAGAAGTTATAAGAACTATAACCTTACGATTTCACAAGCGTCTACGGAACCAACATCCAAGCTGATGGTGACCAATCTGGCGACGTGGTGGGGGCACTGGAGGGGAAAGTGCCTAACCGACCGTGACACCGACACACGTGTCACCTGGCGGGCTCAGCTGATACTTGTCAGCTGATTTTGGTAAGTTTTTACCGCGCGCGCTTTTGTATCTATTTTGGATGCGTGCTTGTGTAACCAAGTTAAAGGTAAGAATTGTCTTCTATCATGTTTTCTAAATAATTATATTACAAATATATTTACTATATAACAAACATTATCATGTTAAATTGCTAAACTCAATATCAGCAGCGATTATTTCTGTCTTGATGCGTTTACATATCAAATGTAAAACTAAAAGCAATTAAAATATCTGTATGGAGAACCATACATTACTTCCATGTTCAAAGGTTTATATTTAAAATCATAATGGAAATGAAATATTTCCACAGAAACTACTTCTTTCTACTTATAGATTCAGCCTGACCACAGTACTGTGTGGTCACTAACGTATACCACCTTACATTATCGCACTCGATTTTCACTCATGATGACAGTCGATGGCACTGCCGAAACGTCTGGTTTTGCAGATAACATTGTACTTTGCTCAAACAGCCCGGGAAGAAATTTTTACACTAAACTACTTCTTTGTTGCCGATAACGTACTACACATATAAAAACATAAAACGTTGCAGGTAAACTACCCCTTCTTCTCCACCGATCTTCACCAAAATCAAAAGACCTTGAGTGCTCTACACATTAGGGACGTATGCAAAAAATTATTTGATTCTGTTTGACTTTACGGCAGTTATCGTTCGTCATAGAAAAAATTACCCTTATTAAAACATTAAATGTTGCAGGTAAACTACCGCTTTCTCTTAACTGATCTTCACCAAAATCAATAGGTCCTGAGAACTCTACAATTCAGGGCTGTGTGCAAAAAATTATTTGATTCTGTTTGAATTTGCGGCTGTTATCGTTGGCCGTAGAAAAAAATCTACACACAGAAACTTTTCGAAAAATTACTTTTTTTCGTGTTTTGAGGGTAGTACATGTATACATGTCCATGTATTTGATGTCATTTTGATCAATTTTGCTGCAATTGTAATCAATGTTATGGAACAAACAAGTAACAAATAAGTACACTGTGTGTGTGTGTGTGTGTGTGTGTGTGTGTGTGTGTGTGTGTGCACAGGTGTTCTCATTACATTCAGTTACTTGATATGTAATGCTTTCACAATTGAAATACATTTCAGTGAGATAACAATTGGATTCGTTCCAGGGAAATGTAAAATTCCTGTTACAACCACACAATTTCTTGTAAAAGTAGTTCTTGACTTTTCCTTATACAGCAAGATGAACAATATAATTCACAAGTCTAACCACTCTTTCCTCCTCAAAACACTATTTAAAAAAAAAAAAGTGACTAACAAAAGATCTGAGTATTCCTTCTTCTAGTTTGTTTGCCAATAGAACTAAAATTAGTGTATACAAATATAGTATTATTTTTTGTACATTTCAAATTTTGGGACACCAGGTTTCAAAAAGTGGGGCAAAAGTTTGACAAAATCACAAATTCCATGTGGGACATCGATTAAAGAGAATTTTAACGAAAATCTGAATATACTGTACAGTTTTAGAAATTTCAAAATTCTTTGACCCCATGGCTCAAAAATGGAATCAATAATTTGAAAAAAGTGTAAAAATCCATCTAGCTGTTAGACTAAAAGAAATTATAACACACATTTAACTGTGTGGAATTTATACTATTTATTGTATGATCGCTCTATAATACTGTTACTTTACTAAACAAAAATTAGTCAGTCTGCCTGCACACCCATATTGCTGAGTAATAATACAGCAGTCTTGTCTGGCGTCTCTGGGCCCCCCCCCCCACACACACAGTTGCTATGTAGCTGATTTCTCTCTGGCAGTGGTGAAATGTCAGTTCTGCCATGGTCAAAAGCATAACAGGCAGCAGGCCTAATGTTTGAAAGAAAAGAGAATAAGAAGAATTATCTTGTAGACATTTGTAATTTTTAGTTATTTTTAGAAACAAAATTTAATGTTTTGTTTAATGGGCAGTTAAGAATACTATGTGTGTATGTGCGTGCGTGTGTGCGCACGCGTGCACAACTTTTAATCTGAACAATAATCTGCTGTTAGAACCCAGCTGCCAGAAGTGGAACATGTGGTAGAATGGCACAATGCAGCAGTACTGTATTCCCAAACTGTCACTTCAGAAAGTATATTAAACAAAATACAGGACCATTATGGGAAGAATAAATAAAGTTTAGTTGTTACCGTTTCATCTGAAATTTGCTTATTAAATTTAAGTTCAATGAAAACAATGCTATGTTTATTTTCAGATGAGTACTACTGCCGTAAAATGTGATTTATGCAGCAAAGAGTTCAGTAAGAGTTCTTATTGTAAACGGCATATTAAAATTGTTCACAAAAGAAATGCCAAAGGGGAGCAAATTGAAACAGCTACATTTACTTGCACTTTGTGTTAACAAACAGTATTCCCAAAAACATCATTTGCAGCGACACATCAAATCAACCCATTCTACTGAGCCAAAACAAATTTATAAATGTGATATGTGCACTTATACAACAATTCACCAGTATAATTTAAAACGTTACATATTAAGTTTAAAAATACATAACAGTGGATCCTTAGCACGATCTTTCATGTGTACTCTATGTAATGCAAAATACAAGCATAAACATCACCTCACAAACCATGAAAGAAAATATCATAACATTGGAAAACCACTTCTGGTTGAAAGACAATGTCCTATTTGTAAATTCATAACAAGGAGACCACGGGGACATAATGAACAGAAAATTTACAGTCATTTTGAAAATGTACATGGCATTTTTATGAAGTTTGAACATCACAGTTTTGATTCTGTCGATGAATTTAATGCGTGGAAACAAGAAATTGAAAAGAAAACAACATGTTTTTTTAAACAAACGTCAAATGGAAATGTATCTGACGTTTACCGATGCCACAGAAGTGGTTTTTACAGGAAACGAGGACTAAACAAACGCCACTTAAAAATTATGGGAAGCTGCAAAATAAATGGGTTTTGTCCAGCAATGATCAAGTGAAAAAATTAAAAAATGGCACTGTACATGTCTCATTTCTTTTAACACATGTTGGCCATAAAAATGAGTTAAAACATATTCACTTGACAAAGAAAGAGAGAAACCAAATTGCAACTCACTTAGCAAGTAAAATATTATTTTACTAATTAATTTAGTAACAAAACAAAACTAATTTTTCTGGTATTACTTTACATATTAATTGACCCCCAAACTAGTGGGACTTAGAACATTTCTACATCAACAAATAAAAATAAATATTACAATATGCAACACATATATTTATACATTCCTTTTATTCCTTATTAATATGTCTCTCCCTGAAGTGGATGAAACTGACTTGATACTTTCTTCACGCTGCTACATTATATGGAATATAATTATCTAATTGTAAATTGTGATTTTTGTTGTTAATTTACTAATTGTGATTTACTAATTAATATGCCTAATTTTATTTTACAGGAAATAATAAAGAATTTTGAAAAACTAGGACATAAAACATCAAGGTACACAGATAGAGGCTCAATAATTTGTGCTCTTGCAACTAAAAACAACAAAATTTATGCAAATGCGGATTACCGAAAGGGAGGCGAAGTATATGGAATCAACTGACAACTAGGAAACATTTTCTTGGCAACATATTTTTCATCAAGATCTCATTAACAATTATGTTTGTGTATATGAGTACTGCAAATACTGAAAGATTAATCAGTATATTTCATTGGTCTAAAGGCAAAATGTACTCATTGTTCCTGTTATGTATGTGTACCAGTTTTAAGAAATTAATTTAAATTTAGGTTTAGTAAATATGATAAACTAGACTGTCAGATGTGCTTGTGAAGTACAAGCAAGTTGTAAAACACTCTTTAGCTTTAGCATTCTTTGTCAGTGCTTGTCATACAAAGATCTTTAATAAATATTATAACCACTTGTTTCTTATCTCACGTTGGATTCGTCAATCTGTAACGTTAAATTCTGGTCGTATCTGTAAAATGTGTACACGTGTTTTTTATGTGTAGAAAGTGTTAGTGTGGTGTGTTCGTCTCACACCTGTCGTTACATTAAAGGTTGTTGCTACCGAAGTCCGTAGCGTGGTCTCAACTATCAGTACAACCTACCTGTTTATTCATAGGGGTTGCGAGTCCCAGGTGGTGCCAAATTCTTTATTTTAAAACAATTAAATTTGTGAATTAACTAGTTAGATTGGTGTTATCAGCGTTGGCAGCTGGAGCGTTCAAATGATTCCCGGCTCTGTACAGCTTATTGTATTGCCCACTTGGCAAGGGCGCTAGTTGTCTGCTCAGTGAAATTGCTAACACACACATATATTATACAACTTCCTATGAAATAAAACAATGGTAATGCTCTGTACTGTGATTTTAATTATGGTTTGGTCATTAATCAATTTGACAAAAATATGTGTCATAGTTTTCTATATTTTATTTATATTTAAACATTTTATTTAGTATGAAGTATATTTACATTAAAAATTATCTTTTTCATCCCTGGTACTGGGGTGGCTTATTTGTGTTGTAACAATATCAATATAAAACAATAAACAATTTTTGAAAGTTCATACTTATATTTATAATTTGGTAAACTCCATCAGTGCAGACAACTGAACTGAGCTATATACACTTTGTAATCACAGTATTATTATCAAACTTGTGCATTAAGAAACAATAGATTTTAGTAAGATTTATTCTACTAACATCTTGTGTACTGGTTAAGTATATGGAAGCAGAAAATATTATATAGGTCATTATAAAAAGTAATTTATTATGTAAAACATGCTGTATTTACCTCTTCCTATTTCTCACCACACACACACACACACACTTTTTATTTGTTTATAAGTTATGTAACTTTTTATTTTTTCGACTTTTTTTACTTGCCAAGACCAGCTATAGGTATTTGAATGTTTAAGAGATGAACATGAATACTACATGAATTCGTTTAATTTTTACTCAGTAAAAGGTAACCTAAAATGTATTATAAAAAATTTAGGTGCTTAAAACGTATAATTGAAAATATTAATATCAAAAGTTTTAAAATATGTTATAAAGAACGATATATATTCATATATTTGATAATTCAGTCTGAGTAAGTACTGGCATTTTCTCCATTCATGTGTAAGTACTGGTATTTTCTGTAAAACCAATAAATTGTACATTTAATACAGTAAAGTATTTTTATCACCTTATGTGCATAATTTGGCCTCCACATTTATTTATTTAAAACAATTATTCGCTATGCGTACTAATAATTGTAATAGCAATTGAACAGAGCTTAATTAAGTACAATCCAACCATGGCCAGATTCTGTGTGATTAATTTAACTTGTGATTTAGATAAGTGTGTAATTTGGAACAGATGTGTGAAGACAGTTAATTAGTAATCCTCAAATTTCAAGTAACACGCTGTTACTGAGGTTATGTCAGACAAAAGTATGAAACATTCGCATTCTGTAGCGCTGAACGATTACATAAAATATTGTAAGTATTTCTGCTTACGAGAGAACACACGTAGGAAGACCGCACACAGCTAAACAAACCGAAAATAAGCTACAGGTTTATCGTCAAGTCTATAAAGACTCGGATAGAAAGCAGCCGCATCCCATCCCATCTATTAATCGTACGGGCAGACGCTTGTCAGCCCAGAATGCAAATGTATCACACAAGCAGCGTCTGCCCGTACAGTTAACAGATGTGATGGGACGCACCTTCGCTCGCCCCTCCAGTGCCCCCACCACGTCGCCAGATTGGTCACCATCAGCTCGGATGTTGGTTCCGTAGCGCTTGTTACGATTTCTCATAAGATTAGCTTATGTAACTCGCAACTCTTACTGTTACACGCCATCTCTGAGAAGTGATAAGAACTACATCTTTTTCTTATTAGAACACAACTCTTACAGTACTTATCGTTAGAGTGAGTGCGGCGAAGTTACTTTCGCAAGTAACAATTTTTACGACATTAAGAAGTCAATTACCACAATTTTTACTACAGGAAGAAGCCATACACTGAAAGATAAATGGATATTAGAAAATTTTGTGGTAAGTAAGGACTTTTATTTGCTTATCTACACTTGTATGTGTTATTTAGGCAAAAAAATTGGGCATGTGGGCAAAATAACCAATTTACATATATATTTAAATGTATAAAACGGAAACGGTATTATCCTGGACATTGATTTTTCAACCCTATAATTTTCGCTGAAAGTACTTTCTCACCCTTTTTCTAGTTTTTTTTTTTCACTGGTATGTGTATTTTAAAACTATCCTAACCTAACCTAAACGGTGGTTTTGCGAAAAATTTGTTTTTTAACCGAATTTCGTTGTGGACAAATCGGGACATGGCTCCGGAATAGTCACGTTCCCCAAAGCAGAATGTTTTTCATCTTTCTGCAACGGATTTTAAGAAAACAAAATACTTTCTGCAAGCATTTCAGTAGTAACGTAGTTAAAATTGTTTGATGCAACGGCTCTCTCCATTCTATATAAGTATTAAAATAATAATCCTTAAAATTTCAGGAGACAAAAATTGAGATATTTTTAGATTTAGGTTTTCGGAAATATAAGGTCTACCACGATTCATATGAATAAATTTGTACATTACATTTAAATATAATGATATTATAGGATATTGATTTTAGGTTGATATAAAAAAATCAGTCCAGAAATACCCAACTTTTTTAATAGGTACTGAAAACATGTAAACTTACACACTTACTTCATTTGAAGTTTTCTTATATTTTAAAACATGGCAAGGATTTATTTAAGTTCTCTTGGATCCTTCTTGTAACTTTGGATGTTACCAATTCAGACATTAATTTGCTTTTTGAAACTGGCTTGAAATGGTTGTAGTACTGAGTCCCATACTTCTTCCAAAGAGCCAATTTTAAAAATTGCAATTGCAACAATTTATTTTTTTTAGAAATTTTACTGCAGCAAATTTTTTACGCGTTTTTCGTTAACGCAGTGGACGATCTTTCTGCAGGCCTCGTTTCCTTTCTGCGACAATGTCGCACTGTCGCCCGTTGTTCTGCTTTGGGGGTCACGTTTTACGTAAAAGAGAATCCACAACCGTCTCGGAAACTCCTAAATGTCCTGGAAAGTCCCATTTCTCGCTAATGTATGATTTATCATTATGAGTACATAAAAGCATGAGTTATATTTTTCAATTAATAAAATAACCAACTTCCTGTAGTCAGTTTCACTCATGAGCCTAACCAGGGGAGGTTTTGGGGCTTATAACGGTGTAACCTATCCTTGCTCTCAAATAATTGCTAGAATAAAATCGGTAAGTGCACGTTTAGCCCTACCAATTATTCCGTTCCAAAACCCACAATTATCAGCTTTTTATTATACACGAGATGTATCTAGGTATACAACAGTCAGAGTCAAATATTGACTCATGATTATTCCTAATATGCGAATGACGAAGAAGCGTTGCAGTATTAATTAAAGCAACCACTTAAACTATTTTTTCTATTTAACAGTTCATTGTTCACTTGCTTAGTTATAAGATGATCTCAGGTGATCATTAAAACACAAATGTGAGCTTACATTTTGCTTTTTTTTTTTTAAAACATAAGAACTGAAACGAACAATCACGTAGAGGTTAAAACGATGAAGAAGTTAAGCTATTGTTGAAGAAGAAAGTCAAATTGCGTGCTTTACTTTGTCCAATTTTGCACAAAGGAACAACTTTAAGTATGTTCTAGCAATCATCAACGTTTATTTTGCATGATTAAGCACGACTTTGGAAGTTTCATTTATTTATATAATTAAAATTATTTTCCTAAAAAAAAGTTATAAAAATTATACAATTATACTTTATACTAAAAGCTTACTTTTAGCTTATGCAAATACAATAGTTAAAAGAAGCTTAGTATAAATTATTCTCCAACATGCTTTCGGTCAGTTACTATGTGTACCATATTTCACCTAGTTAACCTATTAATACCTCTTGGTAATCTTACTAAATTTTGTATAAAGGCATGGACCAAAAAACGCGTCATACCGATCACCTATCATTCAAAATGAAATAATTGATCTCTGTGGTGCTATAATCAGGGAACAAATCATCACAAGGATTAAAGAAGCTTGCGCTTACAGCATTCTAGCTAATGAAACCGCAGATATTTCTGGAAAAGAACAGCTGTCTATTGGATTACGTTTCTTTGATGACAAGGCCAACGAAATCAAAGAGGAATTTTTAGGCTTTGTAGAGATTGAAGGACTTGATGCCAGAAGTATTGCCAAAGCTATTGATGATTTGGTTACAAACTTAAATCTAGACCCTGATAAGTGTGCGGGATTAGGTTTCGACGGATGTTCCACCGTGTCTGGCAAAGAAGGGGGTGTGCAGGCAATCTTGAGGCAAAAGTACAAAAAAGCCTTATACTTCTATTGCTCCTCGCACAAGCTAAACCTGGTCATGAACGACTTAAACCTTATCCCAGAAATTCGAAACTGCGTTGGAACTATCAAGGAGATAATCACATTTTTTCGCGAGTCCGTTTTACGACGCAAGCTTATTGCAAACATTCCTAAATTGTGTGAGACTAGATGGTCAGAAAAGTACAAGAGCATTCATGTTTTTAAGGATAACTTCGTCAATATTGTTGAAGCATTAGAGATATTAGCTGAAGAGGGAAATGTAGCAACCAGAAGTAAAGCATATCAAATGCATGCATCGGCGTGCAGATCTTCATTTATTGTCTCAGTAGCATTAATTGCAAAGTATTCCGCTATACTGCAACCCATAGCAAATACACTTCAATTGAAGACACTTGACATAGTCAAAGCCAACCAGCACATTCAAACTATTCTCGACATGCTAAGAGATCATCGGAAAGATGCAGAGAGCATCACAGATGACGTTTTGAAAGAAGCATATGACATTGCAAAGCATTTGAATATTGATATAACCGCCACTCGCGTTTCTGGCCGACAAAAGCATAGAAGTAATCCTCTTGCTGAAAATCTATCCGAATTTTGGAGAAGGTCTCTAATAATTCCTTACTTGGATTCCATCATATCATCTTTAGAAGTTAGATTTTCTTCAGACAAATCGCTTGCATTTTCATTGACACATTTCCATCCGAGTAACATGAGAGATGCTTCATTGGAGGAATGGAAAGAAAGTACTGCATCTTGTGCAACATTTTACAATTTGGAAGGCATCAACGGGGAAAGGGAATTGTGGTTTAAAATGTGGAATGAGGTACAAGAAGCATCAGACATCACTGAAGTTTTAAAAAAGAGCGAATTGTTTTTCCCGGCCATTAGAAAGGCGCTACTGATATTGCTCTCACAGCCCTGCACAACAAGCAGTATAGAGCGTTCATTCAGTTCTCTTCGCCGAATTAAAATATGGCTAAGAAGTACTATTGGTGAAAATAGATTAAATGGATTAGCCATGCTAAGCATTCACCGTGAATGGGAACTAAGCACTAAGCATTTAGTAAACAAGGAGGATTAATGGAAGCAGTAATTCGAAATTTGCAACTAATCCTCGCAAGCTATTGTTCAAGAATTAATTTCTTTTAATAAATGGTGTTCTTCCTTTTATTATTGTTTATTAAAACATGGTTATGAATAAGTATTGGTAAAAATAAGTTAAATGCTTAGCCATGCTAAGCATTCATCGTCAACGAGTTTTCGCAAAAAAGTAACAAGGAGCTGTAGTTAGAAAATTTGTAACTAATCCTTAAAAACTATTGTTTACAAAATTTTTTTTAATAAATGTTATTGTTTATTATGTATTGTTTATTATATAGTATGGCACTATGGACCCTCCCCCCCGCCATCAAAGAGGTTGATTTTCGAAAACTGCCCCCCTTCCGTTTTGAGCTGGATACGCCCATGCAGTCGTACATGTCGGGACCAGGGTTGGAGAATGATGCCATGCGTCATACTCGATGACTGTTAGCAGCTAGTGGCACCTGGTGACGCAATAGAGAACGTTGTTTAAATGATGGGAAGAATTTGAGACATTTAATTTAGTTTTATATAATTTATAAATTAACATAAGATCGAAATTGTGATTTGCAACTGTAAAACGCTTTTGTTAAACATTATGAAAAATAAAGAATCTATAAAAATAATTTAAGCAAAAAAAAAAAAAAGGCCTGCGGCCCCTAGGCCTGGGCCTACCGGGCCTAATGGATAATCCGCCGCTGGGAGCAACGACAAAGTCTATCGCAATGCTTGCCTGTAAACGACATTTTTCGTCTTACCTCCTGGAGCTCTAATAAAGAGGTTTTTTTGTGAGCCAACTCTGGAGCATGCTACATAGAGCTGTCCGTGAGAAAAACACGGGGATTCTAGGTGAACACCACACCACTTGATTGATTGCCCCTGCGCCTTGTTAATTGTCATGGCAAAAGCAAGTCGCACAGGGAATTGCAATCGCTTGAAACTGAAGGGAATATCAGTTGGGATCAATGGTATTCAAGGAATGAATACGTCCTCACCTTTTTCTTTGCCTGTTAAGATTGTAGCTTCTATGACGTTAGCTAAAAGTCTTTTCATGCTGAGTCTGGTACCGTTGCGAAGTTTTGGTGGATCTAAATTACGTAACAGCAGGATAACAGAACCGATTTTAAGCTGAAGGCGATGTGGTGGCATTCCAGTAGGGTCTAGTGAGTTCAGAAATTTTATGGGAAAATTCACTGCATCATCAGCGTCCACTATTGTATCTATAGATTTGTACTCAGTGACTGGGCCTGGTATCATATTTTGAATATGGCTGTTCAACTCGTGCACGGCATCGTTTTTAGCTGCTCTTTCGCATAACCATTCGTGATTTCTGTAATTTTCAGGAATACCTGGATAAATTTTGTCGATCATTTCTTCAACCATTGCAACCAGAGTGCAAAAATCATGTGGAAAGCTTATTTCGCCATTAGGTGGTCGTTATAAATATCCACGGTTCTTATAAATAAAGATATAGGTTATGATATCGAAGGTGGTGTATGCATCTTAAGAAACTTCTTAATAGTGCATGAATTCAGAGTTGTTTCTGTTTGAATTTAAAAGTGGATAAGTTAAGATCGAAGTAAGTTATAAGTTAGAGAACTTTCTCAAATGTTGAGCATCAGCATGGGAACTGTTCATTCCATCATTCATAGTCTTGGCTATCACAAAGTTGCTGCTCAGCGGATTCCACGACTGCTTACTGATGAGCAGAAAATTTTGCGTTCGGCCTTATCATTACAGCATTTGATGCGCTATCAACAACAAGGTAATGCCTTTCTACATCAAATTGTTGTTGGTGATGAGTCTTGGTGTTATCACTATGAACCAGATTATAAACGTCAGAGTATGCAGTGGAAGCATGCACAATCTCCGAAGGCGAAAAACTTTTGGTCCCAACCTTCGGCAGGAAAAGTAATGGTGACCGTATTTTTTTATTATCAGGGTGTGCTGCTCCTAGATTTTAAAGAACCTGGTATCAACATCAATGCTGAGCGATATGCAAACAGCTTAAAACACTTACGGGTCAGCATCAAGAATAAACATCCCGGGAAGCTCACGAATGGTGCCATTCTTCTGCATGATAATGCTCGACCCCATGTAGCCCAGATGATTCAAAATCTGCTTGGTCGTATGAAGTGGCAAGTCTCCACATTACAGTCCCGACTTGTGATTTGACAAATAAATGATGTTAGGAAAAAATGTAACTCCATTTTGGTCAGTTTTACAGATCAGATTGAAGGTTTGCAGCAATATACTTCTTTTAATAAATGTTATAATGCAATAAAAATCTATGTTTTAATAGTCCATACATAGTATGTATTGTTATTAAAAATAAGATTTGTAATTGCTCCTTTACGTAGAAGAAAAACAAAATAATTTTGATTGCGCACTTCATCCAATGAAAGACTGAGGTAATTCCAAAATAAACATCAACCAAAAACTATAAATGTCACTTTTTATTCGCATATCAATAGTGTCAAATAAGATAAGTAAAAATGACCATCGTTTATGAAGTAGAGGTAACACTTGTGCTTCAGGCAAGCGCGCTGGTGTACACACACACACACAACCGCTCTTTCATTCCCGTCCTATTTCTTACCCAAATTTTCATTTTCTCTTATTGACACCTATCTTGGTAATAATTTGCGGAAACAGAAATTCACTTTGCTCCAAAATCGTCATTGTTTTTACTTCCATGTTCCATAAGGACATGGTGTTATGGTCCATG
This sequence comes from Magicicada septendecula, assembly GCA_034769895.1. Lineage (NCBI taxonomy): Eukaryota > Metazoa > Arthropoda > Insecta > Hemiptera > Cicadidae > Magicicada > Magicicada septendecula. Next base: position 549,028,081 of record CM068368.1, read on the forward strand.
GTTTTTCCATGGAATTATGGTGACAGCAAAAAAAATCGTGTTCGAGATTATTGCAGATTCTGATTGTACTACCCTCAAAACATGAAAAAAAGTCATTTTTCGAAAAGTGTGTGTGTATATGTGTGTCTGTCTGTGCGTGTGTCTGTCTGTTTATAGATTTTTTTTCTATGGCAAACGATAACAGCCGCAAATTCAAACAGAATCAAATAATAGTTTGCACACAGCCCTGAATTGTAAAGTACTCAAGACCTAATGTTTTTTGTGAAGATCGGTTACGGGAAAGGGGTAGTTTACCTTCAAGGTTTTTTTATCAAAGGTAATTTTTTTTCTATGGCGACCATAACAGTCGCAAATTCAAACATAATCAAATAATTTTTTGCATGCAACTCTGAATAGTAGAGCTCTTAAGACCTATTGTTTTTGGTGAAGATCGGTTAAGGGAAAGGGGTAGTTTACCTGCAACGTTTTATGTTTTAACAAAGGTATTTTCTATGGCAAACGATAACAGCCGCTAATTCAAACAGAATCAAACAATGTTTTGCATACCTTCCTAAGCTATAAAGGACTCAGTGTCTGTTGATTTTGGTGAAGATCGGTTAAGGGAAAGGGGTAGTTTACCTGCAACATTTTATGTTTTAACAATGGTAATTTTTTCTATGACGAACGATAACTGCCGCACATTAAATCAAAATCAAATATTTTTTTGCATACGTTCATCAATTGTAAAAGACTGAAGGCCTGTTGATTTTGGTGAAGATCGGTTAAGGGAAAGGGATAGTTTACTTGCCACATTTTATGTTTTAACAAGAGTAATTGTTTCTATGACGAACGATAACTGCCGCACAGGCATTTTTAGTTATTGATTGTCATTTGTTAGTTTAAGTAAAGACTTAGTATCGAGCGACGATGTCAGAGGCGGGGCTGAGTAGTGGGCGGCGCGAGGGCCGCGGCCTGGTACCCGAGTATTTTAATAAGGAAGAGTTACAGTATGAGATACGGTTGCGGGGTGGGGTCCCCCAGGGGGATGTAGCGTCCTTGAGGAAACAACTGCGAGAGCTGCTTGCGGGGGAGGTCCCTTTACGGAGAGTCGAGACTGAGGACCTGGAGGAGGAGTTAGCTTTGTGTGCGGATAAATGGACGGAGTTCTCCACCCTGATGGAGGACTCTGAATATATGGAGAGTTCTACCCGAGTTTGGCAGAGGGTGACCCAAAAGATGCACCACTTGTCAGATCGTCTCCGCAATTTATTGTCGCAGGACGGACTGGAAGAGGAGGTTAGGCAGGCTGCGACAGCCCTGCAGTCGAAAATTTGCCTTCCTAGTGAGGTTCAGGAGAGTCCGAGTAAACAGAAAGAGATGCTCACGCGCCAGGCCGTGGCCACTGAGCGGGTGGATCTCTTGGGGGGACCATGTAATGCACTGGTGGAGGAACGTCCTCTTATTTCGTTGGACAGTCGCCCACAGGGATTTCAGGGGGATCAGGTGGAAGTCCCTCGTGGTTTTGGTACCACCCTTTCCAGTGTCAGATAGGATTCGTTACCGAACCCCATCTATGATCTCCTCCGTCGGCTTCCTGTGGTCGACGGTCTGGACCTGGACCAGCTGGTGAAATTTTTTGAAGAGATTTTCGAGATTTATGACTTCCCTGGGGTGACTGGTGCCTCTCTTTTGAACATGATCTACCCTTATTGTCGGGCGCCTTTGCTGGATCGTGTGGTCTGGCATCTCGGCCCGGGCGGGGATTTCGATACCTTTCCACAGAGATGTTCTGGAGCTGTTTATGCCCGGGAGGCTGCGTGACCAGATGCGGCAGAGACTATTTTATAGAGTTCAGGGGCACGGGGAAAAATTAAATGTTTTCATAACTTCGATCAAGAGTGCTGCCCGGGTGCTGCGTGTGGACGTGTCGGAGGCTGAGGTGGTGCGGGTCATCTTGGAGGGCCTCAATCCCCAGGAGAGGTCACGTTTGGTGTTCCTGGAGAGACCGCGAAGCTTCGAGGATCTCAGCAGAGCTTGTGTCTTCGCCCGCACCATCCAGATGAATGATGAGACTCGCTCCGTCACTTCGGAATTCCCTTTCTCCTGTTCCACATCTGGTCAACAGCGGCCACCTCCCCGGGAACAACGAGGTAACAACACGGAGAGAAAAATCTATGGTTGTTATAATTGTGGTAAGATGGGGCACTTGGCCCGGAATTGCCAATTCAAACGGTCTGAGGGCTCGGGTGAAAAACGCCCTTCAAAAAACGGCCTGCGTGGGGGGGGGGATTGAGGGGAGATCCCTCTCCACGCGCGGTAGAGTTAGCGTACCTCATGTTCCGTCTTGTTCGGTTAAAACTGGGCACCCATCCGGGAAGCCCTCTCCTAAGCCTATTCGTCCTGGTCTCTCCGTGTGTCCCTATCTCGAGTTAGAGGTTGGAAAGGGCCGTATTCGGGCCTTGGTGGATCGGGATCGGCGCGGTGTTTAATCTCGTCCCGGGTTTATCAGCAGTTGGTTAGGGAGTCCTTAATTAAGGCGAGTGCACCTTCGTCGGTGGTGTGTTGGACGGCCTCGAGGGAAGTTTTGCCTACCTCAAAAATGGTGGCCTTCAAGATTAAAATACACTATTTTTCGTGGGTGTGGGAGTTTCTAGTCGCTCCTAATCTGAGTGTAGATTGTATTCTGGGTGCGGACTTCATTGTTAAAAGTGTTCTGGTTCTCGATATCCAGGGACACGTTTGTTTTTTTAAGTTTAACCGTGGCGTGCGCATTCCTTTTTTTGGATATCGGGACGCGTCGGGGGAGGGACTTGAAGAACGTCAACCCCCGGCGTCTATTAATAATTTAAACCAGTCCCAACAGACCACTTTTCTTCAATTGTGTGAGGAGTTCCCCGAGGTACTGACTGCCAATCTCGGACTCACACATAACCTTGAGTATCGTATCCGCCTTTGTGACTCCTCGGTTGTCCGTTCGCACCCTTATAAATTCGCCCCTCCCAAAATGACCATTTTGCGTGAGAAGGTTCAAGAATTGTTAGACCAGGGCGTCATTGAACCTTCCACATCGGCCTATGCCAGTCCAGCATTCTTGGTGCCTAAACCGGGAGGGAAGCATCGGCTGGTTATTGACTATCCAAAATTAAATCAAAATAATATAAAGGTTGAGTCGGTGCCCCTCCCGGACCTGCATTCGGCCTTTGACTGGTTTTCGCAGGCCCGCTATTTCACTATATTTCACTTAAATCCCGCCTATCACCAGATACCCTTACACAAGGATTCTCGGCCGTACACGGCTTTTTGCGTACCGTGGAACCTGTACCAATATAAGAGAGTCCCCATGGGACTGGCTGTTGGTGCTCAGACGCTAACCCGTCTACTAGATACTGTGTTCCACGATGTAAAATTCCAGTATGTATTCAACTATTTAGATGACCTACTGATTTACAGTACCACCTTGGAGGAACACATGGATCACCTCCGTGGGTGTTGTGTCGCCTGAGGCGCGCGGGGCTTACAGTAAACCCCGACAAGGTGACATTTGCCCAGGAGGAAATTTCCTTCCTCGGTCACCTTGTGTCTCATAAAGGGGTCACGGTGGACCCAGAGAGGACTCAGGCTATTCGGGATTTCCCTCCTCCAAGGGACGCTAAAGGGGTGGCCCGCTTTGTAGGGATGGTGAATTTTTATCGGCGGTTCATTCCCGGGGCCGCCGAGATTGCTGCTCCCCTAAATTCCTTGAGAAAAAAGGGTGTCAAATTTGTGTGGGGCGACGAACAGCAGCGGGCCTTTGAGACCCTGAAGGAGGCCATTCTGTCGCCGCCCGTGGTTCGGATGCCTGACTTCACGAAGCCCTTTATTTTGCAGTCTGATGCCAGCTTTGTTGCGATCGGCGCCGTGCTCTCGCAGAAGGTGGATGGTGCTCGGCAGCCAGTAGCTTTTGTATCTAGGACCCTCACCGACACCGAAAAGAAATCGTCTGTTTATGAGTTGGAGTGTTTGCCAGTTGTCTTCGCCCTTGACAAGTTTAGAAGGTATTTGGAACATGCTGAGTTCCAACTAGAGACCGACAATCAGGCTCTCTCTTGGCTTCTGGCGCATCCCCGACAACTGGGTAAAATTGGCCGCTGGGTGGTCAAAATCTCATCATTTAAGTTCAGGACACAGCATATACGGGGGACCCAAAATGTTGTTGCCGACGCTTTATCACGAATGTACCATCTACCCAGTGAGGAGCCAATAGATGAACCCTGCGCCTTACTCTTGGAGTTTCCCCTCGTCTTTACAGATGTCATCCCTCATCAGCTTGATGATGAGACGTTGGGTCCTATAATTGAAAATATTAAATCAGGCGAGATTAAGGCTCCGTATTTTCTGTCCAAGGGCGTCCTCTGCTGCAAGGAACGTAGAGGACGGGTTCCTAAGGTAGTGCTGCCGAGCAAGCTTGTACTCATGGTCTTCCAGTACTATCACAATTCCCCGGTGGGAGGCCATTTGGGTGTTTCTAAGACCATCGCCGCGATTAGGAAGAACTTCATCTGGAAAGGCATGGACCGGGACATCCATCATTGTCTCGGACAATGGCCCCCAGTTCATCTCAAGACAGTTCCGAAACATGTGTTTCAAGCACGGCATTCAACATGTAACCACTTCACCTTATCACCCGCAAACTTCCCACGCTGAACGATTTAATCGCAACCTTAGATCCGCCCTCATCGCATACCACGCGAAACAGCAGAACACGTGGGACCAGAATCTTAGGTGGTTACAAATGGCTTTCAACTCCTCCCTTCATGAAAGACATAGAGCCGTGCGCTTTGAGGTCATGTTTGGTTTCTCCCTGTACACCCCCTTAGCAATTTGTGGAGTTTGGAGGATCTTCTTCCGGATTCGCCGAACGGGGGAGTCTCGCACAGGTGGAAAGAGGTGAGGAGAGCTCTGCTCCGATCGCACGAGCGCGTGCGGCATCGTTACAACGCTGGGAGAGTCCCCAACCCTTTTAAGGTGGGACAGTTGGTGTACTGTAGGAGCCACCCGCTCAGCTCTAGAGTGGAGGGTCGCGCCGCCAAGCTCTGTTATCGGTGGATGGGACCGTTCCGAATTTCAAAATTTGTCTCTCTCCGGTAACTGCCAGCCTGGTGGGTCTAGAGGACGGTATGCAGGTGAGAGTGGCGCATGTTTCGCATTTGAAAGGGTGTCCTCAATTTCCTTGAGAGAAATGTATATATATATTGCTACCCCAGTAAGGATTAATTAAGGCCTTTGGGTTTGGTTTCGGGGGGCTTTCCTGGAGGATCTGGTTTTAATAATTTTGGGGTTTAATGGTTTTACCTTTTAGAGTTTTTAACCGTTTTAAGGGGGTCAAATGGAGTTTTAAAGTTTTAGATGGATTTTAGCTCCTCTCCTTTCCTTTCCTCTTTCTATCTCTTTAGGTCGCGACCGCTCACACTTCCAGCATCTTCCACACACACACACACACACACACACACACACACACACACACACACACACACACACACACACACACACACACACACACACACACACACACACACACACATCCCGACACACACACCCACCTTGTCCTTCTTTCCGGTGTCCTTTCGTTTTCAACTTCCGTTTTATTTTACCTTTTAAATATTTTTATTTAGTCCCCAGCCTTCCTCCAGTTGTAGCCGACCCAATGTCGTCCAACCCGTTGGACTCCTTTTGTTGTGGGGGTGTGCCGTAACTAAGGAATTTTGTTACGGCAACATACAAAAAATTATTAAGTCAAATTACAGTATAGTCGCGATGTGTAGTGAGACGCTCGCGCTATCTATTAGAGACCTTAGTCAACTTGATTTTCCTGTCTCGCGGTGGCAGCGTTGTCGTAGTTGAGAATGCTGTAAGCGTGTCGTACGGTCTCGTCTTGTTCTGCCTTCAACCCGGCTGCATGTGATCAAAGAAAATTTAATTGTTCTTTTGTAATACCGGGCGTAAATTATTTACCATGGCTGGCTAAGAACTAAGGTGTGCCCTGGGGTGTCTCCGGCCCGCTCAACCGTCACCAAAATGATCAAAAAAAAAAAAATGTGAAGAAGATAAAGGAACGGGTATGTAATGGCTCCGGCCAAAATGAAAGGTATGTCTCTGATGAACTTTTCTGGTGTATGCTGTGCAAGTAAACTTTTATTATAATGATCAAAGCAATAATTCTAGACAGTGGACAGTGTTACTTCGGTTAAAATGGAGAACTAACTTAATCTCTTGGTGTGCATATCTGTACCATCTGTACTACTTGATACTCTGGTCAAGTAATGACATGGCAAGCTGACTTAACATATAAAAAAAAAGACATTTGCTTAATCATCTTTACTTTACTTAATATCCTGCAATCCCAGTTTATTTTTAATGATAAAGAATTTATATCTGAACAATAGTTTTTCTTTCAAAATACAGTTGAACAAGTCTGGCATCTGAAATAATTTTTTTATAGTGAGGACAGTTCCTTACAAGTATAATTAGTAGGTGGTAGTGATACATTATTTGCAAAATGCTATTATAAATGAAAAACAAAAAAAGAAAGAAAATAATATAAAAATGAAATGGATTAAGCTACAGCTGGTGAATTGCCATTTACTTAAACTATACTGTGTGAAGGTACTTCTCAGCATTGCTAGAATGAGTCATGCTTCGTTCCTTTATTTTTCTGAGGAAATCTCTCAGTTATTTATCAGTTGTTGTCTATGTAACTGTCTTGTGTGTAAATTGTGAAGTGTATGTAAGTCTTAAAAAAGGAAATCATCTAGTCCACCACATGTATTGAAGCTATGTTATATCCATACATGTTTTATTTAATTTTCCATGAATGAATTTAATGAAGCTTAATAACGTTTTCTCAATTTAATATATTCTGAATTGCATGAAGCATTGTCATGACAGGTACTGAACTATCCATCACATGTGTTGCACTTATGTTCAATAACTAAAAAATTTCTAAATAACTAATGATGATTAAATTAATAGTGTAACGGATTGAAATGTTTTGAATTTATGAAAATTTGGAAATAAGTAATGGTGATTAAATTGATTGTAAAATGGGATAAAATAATGTAATGGTCCTTAAGGTAATAGTAATACCGAATGAAATAATTTTTGAATTTGTGAGAATTTCTGAATATGTTACAGTGATTAAATTATTTGTAAAATAGTATGAAATAATGTTTACGTTAGTGAAAATTTCAGTATTAACAGTGTTTAAATTAATTGAAAATGGAATAAAACAATGTAATGGTCGTTAAAGTAATAGTAATGCCGAATGAAATAATGTTTTGAATTTGTGAGAATTTCTGAATATGTTACAGTGATTAAATTATTTGTAAAATAGTATGAAATAATGTTTACGTTAGTGAAAATTTCAGTATTAACAGTGTTTAAATTAATTGTAAAATGGAATGAAATAATGTTATCAATTTACACAAAAAAAATTCAAAAATAAGTAAATGGTAAAGTAGAATGAAATACTATGATTAACTAAAACGTCCGGGCTGAAAGGCCGTGGTCGAGTGCTTGATCTATTGTAGCTAAACGTTTCGGCCGCACCACCGGTGGCCATCTTCAGTAGCAAAAAAATGTGTTCGAATAGATGACACGCCGAACACGTCTCCCAATGAACTGGGAACAAGCAACTCCCAGTTCATTGGGTTGCTTGTTCCCAGTTCATTGGGAGACGTGTTCGGCGTGTCATCTATTCGAACACATTTTTTTGCTACTGAAGATGGCCACCGGTGGTGCGGCCGAAACGTTTAGCTACAATAGATCAAGCACTCGACCACGGCCTTTCAGCCCGGAAGTTTTAGTTAATCATAATGACACCGGCCGTGAAAGCCTACGTACTAAGAGAATGAAATACTGTTTCGAATTTCTGAAAATTTCAAATTAAGTAACCGTGATTAAATTAATTGAAAATGGAATAAAACAATGTAATGGTTGTTAAAGTAATAGTAATGCCGAATGAAATAATTTTTTTTTGAATTTGTGAAAATTTCAGAATATGTTACAGTGATTAAATTATTTGTAAAATAGTATGAAATAATGTTTATACATCTGAAGATTTCTAAATAACTAACAATCATTAAATTAATAGTGAAACTGAGATAAATAATGTTTTGAAATGATTTTATAAACAACAGTTTTTGGAAAAAGAGTAAAACCCTTAAGGTTTCATCCTTGTAAGCATTTTTTAAAAGGGAAATAAGAACCAATAAATGTTGTTTGTTGAGTTTTGGAAATTGAGATCACTGCATTACTTAATTAACCTAATGGTTCCCCAGTACGATGCCTTTCTTCCTCTAGGAGGCGCTCTCCTAGTTCTAAACAGGTGATCCAGTCATCCAGGTAAGCTATAGAAATATAGCTATATATTAAGAAGGTTAAAATTATAAATTTTGAATAGTTTGAAGCGTTGTTGTTTTGTCAATTCGATTTTCTTGATACTCGATGGTGGGGGAAGTTGGTAATGGAGGGGATGATGTCAATATAGTGGCTCATACGTTCCTGAATTGTAAAGAACTGAAGGCCTATTGATTTTGGTGAAGATCGGTTAAGGGAAAGGGGTGGTTTACCAGGCACCTTTAATGTTTTAACAAGAGTAATTGTTTTTATGACTAACAATAACTGCTGCACATTCAAACAGAATCAAATAATGTTTTGCATACATCCCTGAATTGTAGAGGACTCAAGACCTATTGATTTTGATGAAGATCAGTTAAGAGAAAGGGGTAGTTTACCTGCAACATTTTATGTGATAACAAGGTTAATATTTTCTATGACGAACAATAACTGCCGTAAATTCAAACATAATCAAATAAGTTTTTTGCATGCATCCCTACATTGTAGAGAACTCAAGGCCTATTGATTTTGGTGACGATTGGTTAAGGGAAAGGGGTAGTTTACCTGCAACATTTTATGTTGTAACAAGAGAAATTTTTTCGTGACGAACGATAACTGCCGTAAATTCAAACAGAATCAAATAATTTTTTACATATGTGCCCGAGTTGTAGAAGAGTCAAGGCCTATTGATTTTGGTGAAGATCGGTTACGGAGAAAGGGCAGTTTACCAGAAACATTTTTTGTTGTAACAAGAGTAAAGTACTTAATTTTGGTAAATAAAGTATCCTGATAAGAAGATCTTAATAATCCACTGTAGAAACGTAGATGAAATATCTATAAATGAAGAGGCTAGTTGAACGGGGTGGGGGTAATTTTCTATAAATGATAATTATAATTGAAGGGGGAGGGGATAATTTTTATATGTGTACTACGTTATCGGCAACAAAGTAGTAGTTTTTTGTTAAAATTCCTTCCTGGCCTGTTTGGCCGTAGTCCAATGTTTTCTGCAAAACCAGACGTTTCGGGAGTGCCATCGACTGCCATATCATTTCTTTTATGATTTGCTAACTGCTAGAATTTTTTATTGTTCGCCTAAGCTTTTCGTCATTACTGACATCTTCAGGTCTTAAACAACGTCTATCAACTGTACGTTGGAGACTTTTATACTTTAGGCCCCTCCCCTTATGTCATCGCCCCTCCTATTGGTTCTAGCTGCTACCGCTCTTCACGGGAACTTTGTCTACCTTTTTCCGTTAGGCATTTTTCTTAAAACAAATTTGACGGACGTTAGAAAAATGCCTAACGGAAAAAGGTAGACAAAGTTCCCGTGAAGAGCGGTAGCAGCTAGAACCAATAGGAGGGGCGATGACATAAGGGGAGGGGCCTAAAGTATAAAAGCCTACAACGTACAGTTGATAGACGTTGTTTAAGACCTGAAGATGTCAGTAATGACGAAAAGCTTAGTCGAACAATAAAAAATTATAGCAGTTAGCAAATTCATAAAGGAAATAGTAAGGATGGCTGCTAATTTAAACAATACGAAGAATAAGACTGCCATATCAGTGAAAATCGAGTGCGATAACGTGTGGTGGTATACGTTAGTGACCACAGTACTGTGGTTAAGGCTGAAGCAATAAGTGGAAAGAAGTAGTTTCTATGGAAACATTTCATTTCGTAAATGATTTTAAATATAATTCTTAGAACATGGAAGTCATGTATGGTTCTCCATGCCGATATTTTCTAATGGATTCTCAGTTTGTCATTGGAGACTGACGTTATCGAGGGTGATCTGATTTAAAGTTAAGTTTTTTTATTTGGCCTCGTTTTAAATGTAAAAACACTATCACTTCTATAGTAGGCCTACTCAAAAGCGGATATATTGAATTTTTACAGACAATTGACCTACAGTTACATAAGATATATGAAGAATCATAAGATGTATGATTAACAGGGTGGTGTTAATTAACTTGAGTTCTAATAAGTTTTTTATGCAGGTTAGCCAAAAGAACAGAAGAAAACTATCAATTAATATTGTAGTAAATGTGTAACCATTACTGGACAAACATAGTGTTTTTCCTGTTTACAATGAACTTACTTTAGCCTTCCTCTAATCCTACGTTTTAATACGTTTCTATTCTGTTATCTTATTTGTAAATCTATTCTGCTCCGTTCCATATATATCCTCTTTATTTTTATTACTTTATCTGTATTACAATGCCTACATTAGCATTGCCGTATTTATGTCCAAGATAGTCTATTCCCCCTGACTCCATCTACTTTACTGTCTAGTTCAAACATTTTTCTTAGCATCTTTCTCTCAACCGTCTTATTCTTTTAATTTTTTTTTCATGCCGTTAGGGTCTCGCTACCAAACGTTACTTCAGATATAAAAGGTTTTTCAGATTCTCTATTTTGGGCAAAATAAAAGAATAATTATGTCACATCCACGTTTGTCATTTATTAATTAATATTGGCCCTGTATCTGTTACTCAGAAAGCAATACCGTACACAGATAACAAGGCCGAATAACAAAATCCAATAAAATGAATGTTTAGTCAGCATTAATAATAATCTTCCAGGTTTACATTCTTTAGAACGTGTTTCTCAAAATTCTGTAACACGAGGATTTCTCAGTGGACCTAACATTTCATTTCAATAATATCAGATGCCACTTCAGTAAAATAAAGCTGCCGACTTTTAAAAAAGTAAATAGGTATGAGCTTGTTGACTATAAAAGAACAACCATTTCTTAATTCTGATTACAAACTTTTATTAAAACAGTATCTGCTGAATTATTGAGACATATTACTGTCGTTATTAGTACGGAGGAAAAAAAGAATTCCTGGAAAGGCAGATATTGTGTAAGCATGTAACGGAGAATAGAAAAGAGTTTAATTGTGCTCGTGGCTGCATAAAACGTATTGTTAACAAAATAATACAAAACAGATCCTTAACAAATTATGTCTTGTAGAAGTATATTTCGTGCGCAATCAAGCGTTTCCTACTCAACTGCAGTTTTGTTTCGCCAGTATAAAAGCGGCAATAAAGTCTCATTTTTAAACTAATTTGTTTCCATTGAATGTTCCATTTCCGATTGTAAAGTTCTGATGCTAATCAGATTGTTTGGCTAATTAGATTCTTTGTAACGCATGCGTCACGTGTTACATGATAAGGCTAACAAAAAACAACATTGAATAAGAAAATCATATATTCACATGTATGTCATTCTATTGTCTATTAATTACCACATAAGAGCCATTATTTGGCTGAACAGTTCTTTACAAGATTTTATGCTTTATTATTTTTTGTTCCATATGTATTGTGTTGTGTTCCATATCATTTATTTTTCAGTTGTATTTATTGTGTACCGTATTTTTGCCTAGGCCGACTCCGTATGGTCTGAAAATCATCGTTTGTATGAGAAAAATGTAGCAAATGATATGGTTACCCATAGACGTTTGGGTTACTCATTCTATAACATTTTCCGTAGAAGAAAACAATACTTTTTCATTGTGCCAACAACAATGACAAACCTTCAGTATCATAATTGTATTACACCCACATTGTTGTACGCACGTAGGCCTATGTCTTATGGATTCACACCAGCCACATAAGTGACAGTAATATTTTATCCAGCGTATTGAAACACGTGAAGTAATAAAATAACCTGCTGATAGATTATTTATCTCCAAACGTAATTTTTACAGAGTACGGATGTCTGTATAATTTTTACGATAATTTTGTATCGTATGACGTCTGCACAGTGGCGTCGCCAGATGTAGTGGCACCCGGGGCGGGCCGTCCTCGTTACACCCCCCCCACACACTTAACTATAAAAAGCTGAAAATACTGTAATTAGCTAACGTGTTGCAAAGAACGAATTTGAATTAAATTAAATAAAACATTTATAACTTATGGAACTGTTTATTTTTACAAACTAAATACAGGTAATTAGGCCTACTAATTCAAAAGAATTAGCACATCAATATCTTAAAACCTGCTTTTACGTGCTTTATATGAAGCAAATTTTGAAATTACACTATCAAAATCAATACTTTTTGCCACTTCATGTTCAATGGATAACATAGCTAGGTTCGTCAATCTAACCTGACTCATTGTGGATCTGAGGTAACTTTTGATTAATTTTAGTTTCGAAAAACTTCTCTCGCATGAAGCAACTGATACACATATTGTGAGGAAAAACCTTAAAGCTAATATTACATTTGGTATAGAATCTGAAAAGTCATATTCGGTAATAAATTCTAAGAAGTTCAACCTGGTCCACTTCTTCGTTTTTTCATTTGAAATGCCTGCTGCCTGAAGATGCCTTCTCAACCGCAGGATTTCTTTGGGGACGTCTACGTCTTCTTGAGAAAATTCATCATATGTCTTAGTCAAACTTTTGAGAAGAGTCCGAAGGTCTGGTTCGTTTGCATTCATCAAAGTATTAGGCTGCAAAATAGCGAAGTGGGAGAGGACTTGTTCCAGACCCTCACAGCGTGTCACCATCTCCTGGTAAAACGTATCTATGCATTCGAGCATTGCCCGTTGTAGTTCTTGCGCCCAAGTGAGTCCTTCATCCCTGGAATTTTCACCAGGTAGCATCTTTTTCACTCTTTTTCTTTTTTCTGTGGGGATGTCCAATTTTTGACACATATTTTTTGCAAACTGAAGAGCACCTTCAACAATATCTCTACGTTTGTCCTTCAAGAACAGCTTAAGATCATTCATTGTAACTACACATTTTTCGAGGTTGATTCCTTCCAATTGCAAATATTTTTGTGTGTGGTTTACTTCCTCTAACACTTGCCCCCACAATGAAAGGTACCATAAAAATGAGAAGTCGCTGATTGCAGGCAGTAGGATATGTGCAGCTCCTCTAGTTTCGACTGTCTCGTCGGGCTGGCATAGTTCTTCAACAGCTTCGATTAGCTTTTCAAAGTTACCCATGACGGGTTTTATTGCTTCGTGATGGGCACTCCATCTAGTCTCAGACAGACGTTTTACAGAAATGCCAACATGTTGCATTAGTGTAAATTCCACCAATTTTAATATTTAAAAATTTCATCTTATTTTCACTATTTCAAATCATTTGGGCTTCATAATTATTAATTTAATAATTATATTATTTTAACATTTGTTTATTTACTTTTACAGTAGACCAATGAGCTTTCTGCGTTTCGAGCTTGAAAGGCTCGTTTCGTACTTTTGAAACTGCCGAAGGCCGCATTAAAAGTTATTTGGTCGATAACACCTTCGTCACTGTTTATATAAAAGGCCTACATACGGTATTTACAAAACCATTTACAATATTTAAAAATGTTGGATTTTTATCCGAGTTTTTTTGTATTGCTAAGCGTGTTTGCTTGCTTGCATTACATTATTTTGCATATAACCTTCTTGAGTCAAGAAGAGGGCCTCCTCCTCGAAATAATACATCACATAAAGAAATAATAAATACATCACAATATTGTCCTAGCTTGAGTGTGTAAAAACGTGGCGGTATTTGCAGAATTCCTAATTAAATATTCATTTACGAAAACAAGTTCGTGGGTCAGATAAACAAACCTGCATACGTTCTATAGCCATATCATATAACCGTTGAACAGTATTTCTCGTCAGATTCGTACCGTGTTTGCTCTAATTTTGTTTGGAATTCAACGCAGAATCAAAAAATGTTACGTTAAATGCTATTAAATTATAAAACCATAAGAAAAGTCGGTCCGAGTAACGGAGTGTCCAATAGTGTCCAGTAGGCATTAAACGCCGGTGTCCTGACAGAACGTACCAGCGACAAAACGTACCACTTGACTTTTCACGACATAACGTACCACGTTCGATCTGCGAAGTGTCTCCTTGTAATCCCTAAATAATTTACACCGCGACAAAACGTACCTGTTACCTGTGTTTGTCAAATTCAAACGGCTTCCGCGTAACTGGTAAATACCCCTCGAGTCGTTGACCTGTGTTTGTCAAGTTTGGCATGGGGCACGGACGGCAGCGAAGTAACCTTATTACTACCATAACATTCACACTGTGCGGGTTTTAACGTTTTTTGGAATGGAGCTGACTACGACTAATAAAGGCGGGTTGTGTTTGCACTTCGAGGGGTATAGTTATAGGAAGAAACGGCAGGGGAAGGACGATACGTTAACTTCGATTTGTCAAAGACAACAAAGTAAAAAGTGTTGTGTAATTATGAAATCAAGAGGAGGTGAAGTTGTCAGTGGGCCTTTAGCCAATCATGTGTGTGGACCTCCGAACGATGCTCAGTTAGAAGTTATTAAACGCACGCAAAGCGCCAAGAAGAGGGCGCGGGAAGAAGAAACACCACTAACTAAAATTTACACAGACACTTTGAGCTATCTCCACGATAGAGGTAAGTGTTATTAAAGTTTACAAATTGATAATTTATTGTTTCTATTCTAATTCTAAGGAGTATAACTTTCTATTTCTAAAGGGGTATTCTATTTATAAGGGGTATTCTAATTCTATTTTTTACAGGGTATAACTTTGTTGCTGAAATGCCGCGTGAACAGTCTATCAGAAGAACCTTACAGCGGCAGAGATGTAAGGCGCAAGGCAACACCCAAAAGCCGAGCAACTGCAAAGAAGTGGTTCTCGATGAAGAAACTCTGAAAATGTTCGACGGAACTTCTTTTCTGCTGGCCGATGATGGCGAAGAAGATATAGATTATGGTTTTTAGCGGTGAAAAAGGCAAAGACAGTTTAAAATGCTTCAAAAACGTTTTCTAGGATGGTACATTTATGTGCTCTAGTAAACAGTTTACACAGATATACAGTATTCATGCAGATTTTTGCCCTATTCCCCAACAAGAAGAAGGAAACCTACATTCGATTGTTTCAATTGATCCGTAAAGCTGTTCCAGAGTGGAATCCAGAAACAGTGAACGTGGATTTCGAAATGGCGGCTGTGTCTGCTATTCGAGAAGTACTGCCTTCAGCACATATAAGAGGATGCTTTTTTCATATGAAAAAATGCCTTTGGCGCAAAGTACAAGAACTAGGACTCTCAACTGAGTACCGTGAAAATGAGGATATCCGACTCCATATCCGCATGTGTGCAGCACTGGCTTTCTTAAAACCAGAGGAAGTGCAGGACGGCTGGATCGAGACTCACTCCAAAGCCCCAGAGTCTCCCAAGCTAAGTCTGTTTTTTGATTACTTTGTTGAAAATTGGTTGGAGAACCCGGAGTTTCCAATAAAATTGTGGAGCTGTTACCAAAGGCGTCATCGGACAACAAATTCCGTTAAAGGGTGGAACAACCGTTTGAACACGCTCTTAGAAAGGCCAAACCCTTGAATAAAAGACGTGGCGATGTGTTTAAAAGGAGAAGGAGAGAAGACCAACTGCGCTTTTATGAAGTACGAACTGAACATTGAAGGTTCAAAAAGAAGGAAAAAGTACATCAAGTATGACGGACGACTTGAAAGAATAATGAAGCGGTATGAAGCAAATGGAAACCTAAGATCCTGCTTGAGAGCTCTTTCATATTCGCAGAGCTTCGAATGAAACTTAAAAATACAAAAAACCATAAAAACAAAACAAAAATAATAAAAAAATTAAAAAAAATATAAATTAAAAAAATCCAAAAATGACGAGAGCTTAACCACAGCTGATTTTAAACACGCCAAAATGATTTTGCCAGTCCAAAGCCTGGATAAAGTGTGATGAGAATCAGAACCGTGAGGGACTCGAAGTTTACATTTATATAATTTTTATATAAATAAATTGTTTACACTTGTTACTGACTAACAGCACTTAACTGACTATTAGATACACTATAAGTGAACGAAACAAGTTGCGGAGTACGTTTTGTCGCATCCAAAATATTCTGATGTAATTAGCAGACCCGTCGCAGGTAGCCGGCCTGTTAGACGGTACGTTTTGTCGGGTGGTAAGTTTTGTCACTGGTACGTTCTGTCGTGTATTCTTAAACGCCGAATGAGGGTACCGTCGGGTCGGCTGCATGTGTGTGTTTGTGTTAAGTGAGCCATCGCAGGTAATCCATCCGCCTTCCCTGACTTAACAAAGTATAAGAGACCTGTTTAACCCCGTGCCGCAGAAAAAAAATTTAAATTCGCAGGCCTGTGTATCGGTACTCGCTTTTCAAGTCAAGTACTTACCTTCAGTAAATGAATGGTGCACATACAGAAACTCAAAATAATTAAAGGACCACTCTGCACCATGCCACTATAAACAGCAAAAATTGAATTTCTGTTGAACTGAACTGAAACTGTACAACACGCATCACATTCACAACACTGAGCTGAAACAAAGAATGAGCGGTTCTCCGGCGCGGGAGTCTGGTGCGCCTGCAGAATTGGCCAAATCAGGAAACGCAACTATCAAAACACCCTTCGGCTTACGGACGACCGAGCGGTGCGCGAGCTGAACGAGCCATAAGCGAAGAGAGTGTAGGATGATCGGACGCTAATGCACACGATTATATAAGCGTATTGAGGGTTTGCGAGCGGGTCGAGTTTTTGTAGCAAGTGCCGTCGAAAACGTGGATCGGCATATAAGTCTAACCTACAACAGGGAAACAACGCGACCAAACAAAAATCTAAACTTCAAACGGACAGGACGTTATGCTAGCGAAAGTCAAACCTTCGGAAGTGCAGATAGGCGAGCTAGCGATTCTATCTAAAATGCCAAAAAAGGCATTTTTTTAAAATAAATTATTAATTTAAAAAATGCGCAATTCTTTTAAAAAACAACTTCTACAAAAACAAGGATAGGTTAGGAGTGCTTACAAAAATCTCATAATTGATTTTTTTATATACACTGAGAAAATTTTTCACGCAAAAATTACTCGGTCGTTTTATAATCGAAGTACAAGCAATCAAACTTACGATAATTAAAAGACTGCAATACAAATTTAACTGAACAAAAATTACGTATTTACCGAAACGTTTTAAACTCGTATTACTCTAGTGATACCCACATAATACGCCCCTCTTCCTGGGATTGCACACTTCAATCGAAATGTTGATGTGATTAATTTGTTGATCTAGTAATTCTTTTTTATTTCTAAAATTTTTTTTCGCCCTAATTTTGTCACCCCCCTGAGTGTGGCACCCGGGGCGGACCGCCCCCACCGCCCCCCCCTGGCGACGCCACTGCGTCTGCATGTGTCGATTCATCGTATGATACCCCTCTGTCAATTCAAGTTGGGCAAAGATACTTACATGAGGGGTAAATACAAAAATTGAAACTTTTAGCGGGAAAGATTAAACTTTAATCAGCAATTACTTTTCTTGACAATATATTGAAGAAAAATTAGCATAAATAATTAGTGACATAAATAAATAAAAGTATAAATACGGCGTACATTAATTTGTTTCCAGTTAAGCACGTTTTATGACATGTGTAAAACTGTGATTGAACTGCCAACTCTTTTAAAAATATAATTTGGGCTAAATTGTGGGAAATAATTCTCAAAAGAGGAGACAGATGCCCATGAATAAGTTGGTTTTTAAGACCACTTTTCCTAAATGTTATATAGAAAACACGTATTTCATCAATACGACAAAATAAACATTTAAAAATATTTATCACATTTGGAATAAATGTGGACAAAGTATGTTTGTATACAAA
Source organism: Magicicada septendecula (assembly GCA_034769895.1). Classification (NCBI taxonomy): domain Eukaryota; kingdom Metazoa; phylum Arthropoda; class Insecta; order Hemiptera; family Cicadidae; genus Magicicada; species Magicicada septendecula. Next base: position 549,046,055 of record CM068368.1, read on the forward strand.
TTCATTTTCCTTTTAATAAAACATACACTGATAAGTTTTGACTGCATGTATTAACGGTATACATATTTCTTGCAGCATTTCTATGGTTTGTAATTTATATATTATGTTAAGAAATAATAAACTACATCTGAAAGTTAATTTTTATTACCCAATTATATATGACTCTGAACCGGCCGTCTTTCGCGAGATCCGACCTAAGACACACCGGGTTCCGTGGACGGACTCCAGGGAAGGCCCGTCGGACGACTCCCGCGCTATTCCCAATGCGGGAGGCTTCCACCTATGCTAGGACACTGCCTGCTTATTCCAGCATCCAGGCCGATCGAACTCCCACGCTAGAACTTGGTCGGAGACCTCCTCGGGATACGGAAGGTTCTCCGAAGCCCGGAAAAGCCGTCGACATGCCGGGTGAGACGCTGGGACTCTGGCCCGGCCGTTTTTCGCGAGATCCGACCTAAGACTCCCCGGGTTCCGTGGACGGACTCCGGGGAAGGCCCGTCGGACGACTCCCGCGCTATTCCCTATGCGGGAGGCTTCCACCGATGCTATGGCAACCAGAATGTATTCTATTGGGTTGCCATGGTAACCAAATCTAATAGCTTTTTAAGACCCCAAAGGACCCCCCAGAGGATTGTATCGAAAAAGCACCTATCCTATGTTGGTTCTCCCGTTGCGTAAAATATTTGTGCCAAGTTTGGTTGAAATCGGTCCAGTGGTTTAGGAGGAGATGTGGAACATACATACATACATACATAGATACAATGACTTTTATTTATATTAAGATAATGGTAATTTTTTTATTATTCTTGGATTTTGTTGTCCATGACGTCCACCCATATGCAGCATTCTAGCAGAAGTCTTCCCCCAACACTTACAAAAAACAAAAATCCTCACAAACAATGACAGACACTCACATAAAATACTATATTGGCACAGGTACGTTGATGACATTCTAATACTATACAGGGGAAACAAAAGACAATGTGAACAATTACTAACGCACATAAACAAAATACATAAAAACATAACCTTTACTATCACTATTTTATCTGTGTTAGCAGTCTTCATAACAACTTTGTCGTATTTTGTTGCTTCTCTGATATGTACAATTTTCCCTCGAACGAGGCCTTTCGGTTTCGCAACCATTATCAAGTTCTTCCTACAACAAAATTAAAATACCTACTTCCCTTATATATATATATATATATATATATATATATATATATACACACTAACCCTCCCACGCATAACCGGTTACATTCAACCAATAGGGGGCATTACTTACCGCCCAGTCCAAGCTCAAATTAAAAAAGTGTTAAAAGAAATAACATTCCTAGGCGATAAGAAGAAGAAATTACTTATAGAATCAAACCCGGAAGCGACAAGGTTGAGGTGTCAACCAAAATTACATAAAGAAGGCATGCCGTTTAGGCCAATAGTTTCGTTTATTAATTCGCCTAGTTATAAGATACCGAAAGAAGTGAGCAAGTTGCTTAGGAGGTTATAGGAGGAATTTGAGGTAACATATAGTGTAGAAAATAGTAGAAATGTAATAGAACGGTTGAAGTTAGTGACAATACGAAACTTATGTCGTTAGGCGTGTCAGATATGTTAACGAATATATCGGTTGAACATACTTTAGAAATTATTAAAAATAACAATTTAGGACAGTGTCAGTATAAAAGTGACTTAATAAAAGTTCTAACAGTGTGCGTAAACCAGAACTATTGTTTTGAATGTTCATCACTACTTTTTTCACAGCACTTAATAATTATTATTTAACAGTCACCTAAAAAACCGTTACAAATTACCGACTACTTGACACATTCCGTATTCAAACCTCACTGAAGAAGGAGAATACACCTCCGAAACGGCGTTTGAGCGAATATCAACAAGGGTAGTTGTTTGGTATCTCCGAACTACGCTTTTTGCATAAATTACTGTTCAAAACGTTGGAGACACACTTGTGGAACATAGTAAAAGTGAAAAAACCTTTGGGAAAACACTGGGTTATATTTTATTCCGATTTTAAAATTACCTAGTTTTATCCACTACGGACATACACAAACGGTAATTGTGCTCGATCTAGACTAAGCTCAAATTGCGGTGAAATATTTCTTTTCCTATTCTTCTATACTATATAAACACGAGAAAAATAATGTTAAACGGCGGTCGAACCTATTTACGGAAAAAAAATTAAATAATTACTCACATAAACGAGTTGGATGCAAAGCGAGTTGAGCCGATACCTGCCGGTTAGGTTCGGAGGGAGTTCATTGTTCCATATAATTCTTGCAAAAGGTTGGTGTAGTATAGTTTAATTTAGGCTACTTACAAAATCCAACGACTCGCTGTTCTATAATACGTTCATCAAACGCCATTTCGAGTGCACCAATGTGGAAAAACTTCGCGTGGAACTTGCGATTTGCAACCCCCCTTCCCCGGGAAATGGGAATGAATTTCTCCCATCCCAGTGTTTTCCCACAGGTTTTTTCGCTTTTACTGTGTTCCACAAGTGTGTCTCCAACGTTTGGAACAGTAATTTATGCAAAAACCGTAGTTCGGAGATATCAAATATTTACCTCAACAAGTAAGTTTCACAAGTGAAAGTACCATTAAATATTAATTATAAACCAGAACTACTTTAGGTTTAACAATAAGTATAACATTCAAAAGGAGGGGCTACCAATGGGTTGTCCATTGTCACCAGTAATGGCGGAAATATATATGAATTGTTTTAAGAGGCGTGTCCTAATTTTAAAAACTTTTAGGACACTTTTAAAAAACTTCTTCAGAGGTTGCCGGTGGTAGTGAAAACCGGTTCAGATTGTAAGATAAAGCTTTTACGTTTTTACCATAAAAAGTTTTGTGTTCCGAGTCATAGTGAAATAATTATATTTTTTTATTATGTCTGCAAAATGTATTTCTACAGCCTCTCTGTGCCCTTTGCTTCCAGTTGTTTTCTTTTAGAGTTATCTGTGTACAAGTTCCATGTTCCATCACTTCCTCAATTGTGTTCCTCCAGTCCATCTGGACAATGCTTTATGGTCATGTACCTTATTTCTAAAGCAAGTATGTTTTTATATAAGTATTACTGCTAATGTCTTTATATACATTTCATAAGGCACTATCCTGTCTCTGCAGAGGCTAAGTCTTGTGAATAATAAAATAACTGAAATTTAACAATAGCAACAGAAACTTTTTTCCAATACTATCATATTATATCTGTAATTACACACATGTATGTAGGTTAGGTTAGGTTAGGTTTAAAACATGTGTCTTAAGTAAGATAATACATCATGACAGTATTTTAAATAATATTACTTATACATAAAGCCAGATCCACATGGGTTTTCACTAAGGTAGTGTATATAGAGAGAAATAAATCTTTTTCTTCTTCTGTACTTTGGGGATTAGCCAAAATACTGTTCAACCTTCAAAGATTTCAAATTTCAGTAAAGAAATACATACAATTATATTTATAAAAATCTATTTTTCCAAACTGTCAACAAGTGTAGGTATCTAAATAACTGGTGCCTATTATTTGTATTGCCATAGTAGTCATACTGTAATTGTTTTGTATTGTTCACTGGAAGGAATTGATTGCCTCTGAAAACTGATTGGTCACAGAGACATTTTATTTCTATAATCAACCAGTAATTCTGTAGTTGTATCTTAGATAGTTTAATTTAATATGCGTTACTTATAGTTTCAACAATATTTATCCATTTTACTATAATAAAGCTGCTGAACATATTTAAATCAGTAAGAAATATGTAGCTTTTAAAGTAGCTCATAAAAAGGTTAGTTACTTAGACAAATTCTTACTCCTCACAAAAGTAAAAGAATAATTAGGAGGATAAAATGAAGAAGGAATTAAAGAAAATTAAGGAGCATAAGAAGAGAATGTAGAAAAGGGGAATGGCATGATGATGAACATGAAGAGTAAAGTAGGGTAAGGAGAATGGTAGATAATAATGAGGCTACAAACAAAATTATAAATGAATTGAACCTGATGCCATAACTATGTGAGAATGATTAGTTCGCTGCCTGTATCTGTGTTGGATTCAAAATTGGATAAATTGATAAGCCCACTTTATCATCTGGTACCTAAGTAAAATCATTATTCCTCGAACGAGGCCTTTCGGTTTTGCAACCATTATCAAGTTCTTACTACAACTTGATAATGGTTGAGAAACCGAAAGGCCTCGTTCCAGGGAAAATTGTACATATCAGAGAAGCAACAAAATACAACAAAGTTGTTATGAAGACTGCTAACACAGATAAAATAGCTGATAAAATCATTATTACCGATACATTAATAATAGGCTATATTGTTTGCCTCTTTTACTTTGTTTTCTTTAACAACTAGATAAATTACAGATTGTTCTGTAAGACAAACAACAATGTTTTAACTCAGAAAAGCAAGCATATCTTGCACTTGTGTACTGAGAAAATAAAAAGATTAATATAAATGAAACCACAAAAATGAAGCAAAAGTTTTGATGTATTTTTATACTATCTGAATCAAGAGATTATATGAGACAACCATAAAAAATAATCAGAATAGTGATGAACATCAGCTTTATCAACTTTCTTCTTTGTAATTTTAACTATTTTATTTTTTACGAGACAGTTTGATTTTTCTGTCTCTGCCTCCTTTGAAATGGCATGTTTATTTTGTTTGTATATAGAAGATGTATTTCTTTGAGTTGTTGTTTCTACAGTATTATAATTCTGATGACTACTAGCTTGAATAATTAAACAGCAAAAGTAGTAGTATAAGCAAGAGAAACCATGGAAAAGAAGGACCTCATCATGATATGTACCACACTTTTTTCGCTCTTCATTACTTAGCTCTCCCATTATTTACTACGCATTATTCAAATAAAACATTGTTAGTGGTTTCAAATTTGGGAACATAAACTATCATATTTAAGTTTAAGTTTCACATATAAAAAAAACAAACTCAAACAGAACAACAGACCAGACGAAATTACCAACGAAATAACAGAAACTCTTAAAATTATCACAAAACAAAACTACTTTACATATAACAATAAATTTTACATACAGAATGATGGTCTACCCATGGGCTCACCCATATCCAGCATTCTAGCAGAAGTCTTCCTCCAACACTTAGAAAAAACAAAAATCCTCACAAACAATGACAGACACTCACATAAAATACTATATTGGCACAAACACGTTGATGACATTCTAATACTATACAGGGGAAACAAAAGACAATGTGAACAGTTACTAACGCACATAAACAAAATACACAAAAACATAACCTTTACTGCCGCAATACGAACACAACAATACCATAAACTTCTTAGACCTCTCCACCACAAAACTTGAACATAGGCACAAATTCAGTATATACAGAAAACCGACTACAACTGACACACTAATACACAACTCCTCCAATCACCCAATACAACACAAACTAGCTGCCTTCAGAACCATGATACATAGACTGAACAACATCCCCCTAGATGAAAAAGACTACAAAGACGAACTAAACACGATAAAATATCTAGCAGAATCCAACGGATACGACAGAACAATAGTCAATAAACTCCTACACAAAACAAACAACAGACAAAGACAGAAAACACATTCATAACACTAACATACATCAACAAACAAACTGAAAAAATAGTCCACAAATTCAAAAAAGCAGGGTACAGAATCGCTTACAAAACTACTAACAAAACAGAACACACAAAGCACAAAACAAATTCGATCGACCTGGTGTTTACAAACTAAATTGCTCAGATTGCAACAAATTCTACATATGCCAGACAGGACGTAGCTTCAAACAAAGATACATTGAACACACAAAGGCACTCCACTCCACTACAGAATCCACCTTTGCAAACCACCTCATTGAAGCAAACCACACATACAAAAACATCGACAATAACATGAACATTCTACACGTACACACAAAAGGCCGAAAACTAGATACTCTAGAACAATTGGAAATATACAAACACACGAAAACAAATAAAAACGACATCGTAAACGAACAGACACAATTCAAATCGCACGCATTATTCGAACATATCTCACCCCACACACACAATATCGATCTTTCGAAAATCGATTCCGTCGCCAACAACGAGACGGACAGCACTACCAGCGGCAACCTCTGAAGAAGCTTTTTAAAAGTGAAAACTGGTTCAGGTTGTAAGGTAAAACTTTATGTTTTTACTCATAAAAAACGTTGTGTTCCGAGTCGTTAGTGAAATAGTTGTATTTAGTTAAGAAACGGACACGTCATGGACAACGAAATCCAAGAAAAAATTATTTTCTGTAGAAGTAATTTTATGATTTACTGGATGCTGATATTTAAGTTGAATCTGGATATTCAAGTAAGTATCTGCCAGATATATACAAACTGAACTGAGAGTATATATACAAGTAACTAACATATATTGAATGGGGCTCAAGACCCGTGGGATGTAGTAGTGTCATAATGACTCTGACGTCTGCAAGAGGGGCCAAACTCTCTCTAGGGTTGTCAAGTTCAGTGGTGTTTGTGGGTGAACTGCTCCTTTTAAATAGGTTTCAGTGAGAATGAGGATCTCAGCTAGTGAGGCCTCGAGTAGTTTATGGTTTTTGTATGTTGGTTGCAGGTGAACTAGGAGACCTATACGCGTATACATAATGCTGCTGCCACCTCCACCACCACCACTACTGCTACTACTACTACTACTACTACTACTACTACTACTACTAAAATATACATTGAGATGTCACATACACTAGAGAGGTTTTTTATATCTTTGTAAATAAAATCTTGAATTACTTGGATTTCTCAATTGAAGGAAATATTTCAGAATAATTCATTATAGAAATGGAAATCACACAAAGTAAAATATGAATGCAACTTTAAATTTTAATATAATTTGTACACTGAATGAAATAATATTTTAACCTTTACCCCTGCGTTGCTAACGTCAACAGCAGCTTAGCATCTAGCACTTTGTTTCTGCAACCTGCCTTATGTTACAACTGGTAGCAGGCATTTTCCCTTATTTAATAAATAATCTTGATATTAATTCTTCTTTTGTAATTAATTTTTCATTGAATGAGGTAGCTAAGCAATTCAATCATTACTTAACATCACACTTTGTCACTGTTTAACAATATTATTTCACAATTGCAACAAGGTATCCACAGTGAATTGAATCCATTGTCCTCAGACAGTCAATTTAAAATTCTGCACACACAATCAATTTTGTTGAACCAAGTCAGTCTAAATTCACCAACTGCTAACTGGCTGGTCCACACAAATATCATTAGAACACATTATTTCTAGAACTCTTATGCAATTTATACTCCTTTCTCCTTAGTCTAGGTTTATAACACATTTTAGTGCATTTCGATTTACTAACGTAGGCTACACTGTCTTAAAATAATAAATCCTCGGTTAGCTTCTAACTGCTGTGATATAAACAAATCACTATATTATTAATTATCTTGACAAGTTAATTATTTTATTGTCAAATAATTAATCATAGGCTACGTACATCGTACATAGGCTTACAGACGCACTCACACACGCTTATCGCACGTAATTTTAGTCACGCATACTTAATATTTAATTGTTTTAAATATTAAAGATAAAATCGGTTTTGAAAAATAGAGGATTTATTCCATAAACCGTAACTAAAAATTGCAGATACTACTGTGCACGTTTTCATCTTCACAACATTGAAAACATTCTGTGAGTCAATGCTGTACCGGTAGCAGTAATTGTCTTCTGTGAGATGATTCCGAAATTTTAAGTTCATGTAAAATACCGGTACTTAATTGTGTCAGTACAACAAGCGAAAAGCTAAAATAATACGCCTTAATAGTTAAACATTTTAAAATTCAAACAACACCGTACAAACAGATGTATGTTTTATCCTTACAAACAATAAGAACGGAACAACATTCATCCTACTAAAAGCTATTTATATGCTTATTCTGTTCCTGGATTATGACTAATCTTCTTTAATTAGCTATCATTTCATATATCGTTATGTCTGTCATTTCGGCGACTTTGTCACTATGAATGTTAATAGAACACGTGTAATAAAGCCGTGAGAAATTATCGCTAAATACATTAGAAAAAAAGTATGCAAAAAAAATTGAAATAAGTTACAAAATACAAACGAAAATAAAAATGTAACAGGTCTATGCCAAAATTACTCTTTAGGTTCGTCTGTTCATTACAAGAAATGAATTAGTTTTCCACTAAATTCCTTTCTATTTTAAAATTATTTCTGTTAAAGACACAAACAAAACAATTTGTATTCCAGAATACTGGTACAGAGTTTTAATAGAACATCGTTTAATAATATTATGCCACATGCGATGCCACAAAAACAAAATATTAATGTTACTTCAAAGTTTTTCACTTCTACAAAAAATACTATTTTTTCAGATAATTATCTTATCACTTACTGCTTTCGTTCCATGCTCCTTCTACTTGATATGCAGATGTTGCAGCCCCAATCATAAAACCGTCTGGAAACGTCATATAATCCTTTCCCGTGTTGTGTGCTAAGATTTGCAGTAACAGTTCAAAGCAAATAAAATTTAATTTAGATAACAACGTATTCATCGTGGCTTCTGTTTGAAATGAACTTCCATAAGCGACTTTGCTTTCTAACTGACAGATGGCGTTTATCTCTTTCTTAAATACCACATCATACTGATACGGTAACAAACGCAGCAGTCTCCACCAGAGAGCGATGTAGTAGATGCACTTGGCTCCGACGAATGCGAGTGTCTAAATACTGTATCTTCATTCGCATATCGGTTTTTCGTTTCAGATCAGTTCCTTTGATTGTTATACCTGTCATCTGTATAGTATTAATGTTGTGGTAAAAAAGCAACTGCATTTTAATATTCTATATGATTATAAGGGTTAGATTGTCAGTCGCGCAGAACGAATATCAACCAGTATTGTCTGACTCTGGAGAGGACTCTACGATATCGTCCCTTTGTGGGAGGGGGGGCTTCTGTCATGGCCAAGTGACCACATGGCTTTACTGGTAACTCTTCAGTGGAATTCCTGCGTCCGGAATTGTTTGTTACTCCTCTTGGGGTGGAAGAGAGTGTCGACAGGCAGGGCAACTCCTCCAAATTCTCGCCCTACTATCCCTACTATTCAAATTCTCTGGAGAATCATCCTTAAAATGCTGTCAAAGAAGAGGTAAAGCATTCCAGATGCGGGAATTCCACTAACGCGTTGTTAGCAACGACAGGTTTACTTGGCCATGTCGGAAGTCTCCCACGAAGGGAAGATCGTGAAAGCAGTTTAACAGATCCTCCTTCCCCAACTGACCCACAGTCATAAGGAGCAAACCTATCCCACAACCAAACGCCCTTAAGAGAGCGCGACGATTGTTGCAGTCATCAGAGGAATCAATTCGCAGACCCTTCCCCCGAATCCTCCCCCTTCCCGCAAGCTATAATTTGTCCCTCAGAGTTTGACTAGGATACCAGGGTTAGGGGATAAGAGAAGTCACATCTAATTCATGAACAACAGCAACAGTTGTCATGTTGCACCAGATGGATTCGCAACATGTTTACCCCTAATACGACTGCTTCTAGTTTACAGATAGTGTCTAATGTTTTATCAAGATCGATTAAGTATTTTCAGTTGAATAGTTAGTTGATAAATATACAAAAATATACCATTCAATACAAAAAGCCAGCCTTGTGGTGGCCGTTTCTGTAACACGAAACTCATATAGACCTAGTATGAATTTTATACATAGGCCTAAATGTGTTATGTCGTCACATGTGTAGAACATAATGAAAGGCAAATGATTTATTCATCTACGACGGAAAGCTCATAGATAGGGTAAACACAGGAGTTGATTCGCCGGTTGGGTTGTAGGAAAGATTAATTAACCGGCTACGTCAGAATGCTGCTATAAAGTGGCGGCTACGGCAGTTGTTCGACAAGTCTTCACTTAAATAGGCGGTTGGACCTTCGGAGTACGAAAGAGACCCGTGAACACCGGAAATTCTCTCTTCCTGCACAAGAACAAGAAACTTGAATGTCGATGAAGGAAAACAACATGAATATGATAGACAGTGAATTTTATATAGACAGCATACAATAGATTCATATAGGTAGACAGTGCTAAAATTTTTAATAGGCCTGTGTCTCAATAAGAGAAGTTTTCAACAGCATAAACGAAGTTACAATTTATTTCTATTACACGTCTTATCAAACAACGTTTAATGTATGCAGTTTTTAAGACGATTATATGTTTACGTTCCTCGATTCTGCACTTACGTAGCTCAAAAGACGTAACACAGTGGCGTATTTAGAATTTGGCCTTGGAGGGGGTCCCGTCGAGTCGGCTTCATACAAAAGAAAAAAAATAAGTTAAGACTAATCAACATTACTGTCTTTATAGTGGCAGAAAAACGTGTGATAACATCCTGATATCAATCCCATTCAGGGCGGTCCGAAAACATCTTTCCACACAAGCGACATTGCCCCCCCCCCCAACAAACAACAGTTGTTGTTCTTTGCGCTCTTGGTAAGACCTTTAAAAATAAACCTAAATCTACCGATCGTGGAAATGAATTGTTCTTCTTTTAAAGTAAGTACTGCAATGACATTCCTCTGTAATAGAAAAACTTCGGAATGTCACTGCAGTACTAAATATTAAAAGAAGAAACAATCCATTTCCACTTAAGGTAGAGCGTGAAATCTTTAAAAGGTTTTAGTAAAAGCACAAAGAACTACTGTATTGTTTTGGCTACAATCAAAATACTTTGGCTAATTAATAAACTGAGTGGAAACGAGAAAGAATAAACAGATCTTTTTTTTTTTTTTTTTAATAATGAAACTGCTTAATTCTATAACTTACAAATTATTTTACTTTCCATCGTCAAAAGTAGGAAAGAAATACAAAAAACTTCGTCTAGTTTTACAAAACATGACATTGTTCGACTGCTAGTTTTATGTTAGATGTGAAGAAAACTCACCTACAAGTAGTTAAATTTTAGAAAATTTACCATGACATGAAAGTAGTTGAAAATTGAGAAACTACTCAAAATATTTAAGTATAAAACTAAAAAGCAAAACTCAAATTTAAAATGAAATTATATGAATTTGAACATTTAAATTTGTGTGTGATTACGAAAGACAATTAGGCTATTAACAAAGTCATGTACAGTTTCTACAGTTGTTCAATATATGTACTGACAATTTTTCCTTTGGATAAAAACATTATATTGAAATTTTTCTAGCCTTTAACTTAGCAAAATCTTTCAAAATAGAATCTGTATCTATTGACTTCAAAGTGCCGCTTTCAATGGCTAAAGTTGACAGTCCATACAATTGTTCTTGAGAAAGTGTTGACCTAAGGTATGTCTTTATCAACTTGAGTTTTGAAAAACTTCTTTCGCCACTAGCTACAGATATAGGTAAAGTCAGGAGGATTCGTAAACTCATAAAATTATTGGGAAAATGTCAATAAAACTGCTTTTTGTAATATAAGATAATGAGCTTTCTGGAGAACTTCCAGCGGGAAGAATGCGCGCTAAGATCAAAAGTTCATCGTTGAGTTCCTTCCCGTCAGTGTCACATTCATTACCATCACTTAAAACAGTCTGAAGAGTCATGCATGCGGCTTTCAGTTTTTCATCATCCCACGTCTGCAGATCATGAATATCGTATAGAAAGCTGAAGCTCTTACTATGATTGTCTATAAGCTCAAATCTTTCTTTTAGTGAATTGATAGCTGTATCCAGAATAAGGTAGAAAAAATTTACCTTAAAGGAGCGTTTTGCTTCACCTTCATCAATAGGCTCATCGTCAGACTCATAGGTAAATTGCTTCTTCACTCTGCTGGGACGAATTTGCTTTTCTTTTTCAAAATCTGAATGAGATCCAAGTTTGTCGGCAAGCTCTTTTGCATCCTCTGGAATCAAGTGTTGTTTTGACAGCGATGAGTCACCACATTGTCTTGGTGGCAGTGTCGGTGGTGTGGTGGGGGGGGGGGCTCCACCGGCTGGCGAGGGCGCGTAATTCTGTGTCCAGAAATAGTTTATTCTTCGTCGTTGAGCTGAGCTTCCGCTCTTCCTCGAAGCGCCCGGTATTTTGCTGTGAGGAGCGATTGTAATTTATTGGTCAACATCCACTGAGGTTAATAATATTCAAACAGAAGCTTTTCACTTATGTCATAAACATTATCATTAAAATTTTGTTATTGTAAGTTTGCAAACAAATTTTTTTTAACTTTACACTTGGGCGCCTCCGGCGCCCCAAGCGGCCGCTTGTGTCGCTTGGGCCTCGGACCGGCCCTGATCCCATTAAATAAATTGTAATAATACAATAAAAATGCGTGTTATTGAAACATAGTTTATAAGATACTTATTGACTGTATCGATTTTCCCATATTTCACGTTTCAAACTTATACGCAAATTCTTATACGCAAATAAACTTATCAGTATACATAAAAAGAGTTACTACTATATTAGCGTACACAGCTAAAAAAATAGTAAAATAACCTGAAAATTAAGAGACTTTTTCGACCCTTTGGGGTGGGGGGTCCGGTCCCGTTTGTCCCACTCGTAAATACGCTCCTGAATATAGAAGGTACTCATGACTACTGAATACTAGTACTCATGACTAGATAGAATTTTTGGACAAAATGCATCTTCAGAACCTAGAACTGTGGCGGAGTAATTCAAGTAGGCCTACATATATACCCTTCTTTGACATAAAGTTTACTTTCTCTGAATCAGTTTAGTTGTGTATTACGAATTCTTCAGGGTTTCTAAATGTTTCAGTTTACATTTTATTAGCATGTTCACTGAGTATGCATTTTCATTTTCAGTGGTTCAATCTGCAACTCTTCTCTTACGAGGGACAATTAGCAAATGACAGTACATATTGAAGCAGAATACAAACAAGTGTGCCGTCATTAGTTTATAACGTAGGCGAAATACTTTTTCAAAGAATACACAAAATGGAAGATCATTTTAGAGATCGTAGAAATCATATATTTTAAATACAACCAATATTGATCCACAACTATGGATAGTCTGACAAAAGCGTGATTCGTAAAAAGCTGAAAGAGGCGACTGAACAGTTCTAAGGCAATTGACAAAAGTTCTATAAGTTGGGAAAGAGAAAGGAAATTTACACATTTTTTTATGAAAAGGGTAAAAAAAAATATTAAAATATTTAAATTTACACAACATATGTTATGTAATTGGGAGATCCATTTGAAGGTTACTGGCGTGTGAACAAGAGAATATTTAACATAACACTGATGAAGGAGGAAGAAAGAAAAATACGTATATTTTGTGAATGAAACGTATGGAAAATATGGGTAAATTACGCAATTCAGAGTGTCGAATAGAACGGCTAACTCTATCATTCAGGAATAAAGCGCCGACTGACAATAGAAATCGTTTGATTATTGACCAAATTGGAAAAGAAACGAGCATTATCGGTAATTTTTAGTAACAGAATTAAAGTAATCTGGCAACTTCCGTAATGGAATGAAAGCACAAATTGTGAAAATTAGTTTCGTTCATGCTGTTTGGAAATACTAAGATAACAGTAATTAATTACTGCTCTGTTTGTAGTCAGAAAAATGAAATAGTAATCTCAAACCAAAGCTGTGTTAAACTGGCTCGTCATACTAATACCTCCATGTTTAGTAGGAAAATAATCTAAAATGTTAAGATTTCTACTATAAAAATTAAAGTAGTAAAACGTTGAATTCAAGATGAAACGTAAATATAAATATCGGTATGGAGAACCATACATGACTTCCATGTTCTAAGATTTATATTTAAATTCATTTACGAAATGAAATGTTTCCATAGAAACTACTTTTTTCCACTTATTGCTTCAGCCTTAACCACAGTACTGTGGTCACTAACGTATACCACCACACGTTATCGCACTCGATTTTCACTTATGATGGCAGTCGACGGCACTGCCGAAACGTCTGGTTTTGCAGAAAACATTGGACTACGGCCAAACAGCCCGGGAAGGAATTTTAACAAAAAACTACTACTTTGTTGTCGAAAACGTAGTACACATATAAACATTATCCCCTCCCGCTTCGACTATAATTTTCAATTATAGAAAATTACCCCCACCCCGTTCAACTAGCCTCTTCATTTATAGATATTTCATCTACGTGTCTACAGTGGATTATTAAGATCTTCTTATCAGGATACTTTATTTATCAAAATTAAAAGGTTTCACGTTCGTAAAAGGTTGCAGGTAAACTACCCCTTCCCCTTAACCGATCTTCACTAAAACCAAAAGGCCTTGAGACCACTACAATTCAGGGATGTATGCAAAAAATTATTTGATTCTGTTTGAATTTGCGGCAGTTATCGTTCGTCATAGAACAAATTAACCTTGTTATCAGATAAAACGTTGCGCTTAAACTACCCCTTTCTCTTAACTGATCTTCACCAAAAGCAATAGGTCATGAGTCCTCTACAATTCAGGGATGCATGCACCCTGTTTGCATGTGCGGCAGTTATCGTTCGTCATAGAAACAATTACTCTTGTTAAAACATAAAAGTGCCAGGTAAACTAACCCTTTCCCTTAACCGATCTTCACCAAAAAAATACACCTTGAGTACTCTACAATACAGGAACGTATTGCAACATAACAAATTGCAAATTTAATATAATTTAAATTTGTGGAGCCCCACGATCTTGGAGCGCCAAATATATGCAACGTATTTATGTGTGTGAATTTTTATATGTACTTTAATTTGTATAGCCCCACTTTCTTTGGGAGCCAAATATGCAACAATACATATACATATACACAAATTTAGCGTGACCGGTCTCACGTACAAGATTGACAAATTATGTAACAATATAACATTTAAATTGGTTTTCAGGTGTATCTGCAATAAGAACTCTATGTAACTTGTAACGGTATTTCAAATCTATTTGATATTATTAAAAATTGTGCACATGGCACTGACTTCGATTTAAAACATTCATTATTATTTGTTATTATGCCGTAAGGCTTATGCTATATACATCCTTACTGACTAAATATTCTATTCTACTAATTATTGTATTAAAGAAAAATCTCATTTTCAGACTACTCAGTCAATGTTTTTCAAAATATCAATATTTAAATCTCTTTTTATATATTGTAATGTACTCAAAATATTAATAGTTATTGAATTTATCTTTTGTTTCTCAGTACTGTTTTATCTCAAATACTAATTGTTTTCATTTAAATGCTTTGTATTCATTTTATTTCATATTAATTTGAGCTCTTGTTACGTTAATCGTATTTCTAAAACATCTATGATTTCAGTTCTACTTTACATGAAACATTGGCTCTTACTTTTAAATAAAATAGAAATGTCTTTAATTGTCTTTGAGTTCATTGTACGATTAAGATATAAATAAGTTGTTTATCACCTTATTGTCGTCAATCATACTCGATCATTTTGATCCATCTGTAGTCGTCCTCGTCTCGCACTCCAGCGTCCTCTTTCTTCTTCTCCTCTTGTCCAGCGTCGGCTGTCTCTCTTCTCCTCTTGTCCAGCGTCGTATCACTCTCTGGAACTCCCCTCGTGCTGTTTCTGACGTCAATGGATCTTCTTATGTAATTCTTCTTATGTACTGCTGTTATTATTTAAAAATGATTGTATTTACAAATTAGTTACATAGTTGTATGTAATTGGAAAATTTAAACTATTTACAAAAAAATAAATACGCCGTGCGGACGGGCATAAGCTCCCGCTGCACCGTGGATGATTTAAGAAAGAGAACCACTGTAGCTTGCGTGTCCTATTTATACCCATGTCTTGGTCGACACCTGCAGTGGTACGAAACCGACATGTCAGAAACTGTCTCTGGATTCAGTTCCCCCACTCTTTGTCAAATTCGCTATTTCTTATATTTCTGCGAATTGCAGAGTCCTGGAAGTATACTCTTATACTTATCTTATAACTATTTTTTCAACACATGTTCACTGTAATTTTGGACATTGCAACTTAACCCTTTCGATTTGTACACAGTTATTTCACTATTACACTCGTACGGTGTGGCACTTTCGCGTGGTTTTCGTACACAGTATTTAGTAAATTTTATTACATTTTATTGTGTTTTTGGATTTTAATTCTTAATTATAGTTTATGAATAATTACGGAAAAACAGTAATTGTGCAATTATTCATCTTGGGGTGGTAAACTCGCCTGCATAGACCTGCGTTCACACACACTAGCGAAATACTGGTGTACACACTTTCAGTTACATTTGTGTGTGTGTGCACGTCGATTCAGGTCGAAACACCTGTTCATATTTTTGTCTGAGCCAAGCTTGCAATCCCTGACATGCTTATTTCTAATATATTATTAATTAATATATTAATTATATTATTAAAAAAAAAAATAGTTTTCCAAAGTTTGAATTGGTAATCTTTCTTTTTACACTTGTTATCTGCGACAGAAATATATATGCATAAATCAATTTTCATCAGTTGATTAGTTAAAGACGAATTTAAACACAAAATAATCCATTCTGTCCACTTCACTGTTTTAAATGAAAACGTAGAAATTTTAATCAAACTTGAATGAAGACATAGAATAATCAATTTGTAAAACCACGTACGATTCTGTGCATTTTAAAGTGGAAAGAATCTTTTGATGACCTGGAGAAGGCAAATACGTAACGTGTAAGTGAACCCGAATAGTGGTGAAAGACTGGCGCGCAACTGCCGGGGCCGCCATGAATGGGTATAAACCATTGAACTTAAGTAAAACCAAATTTCCCCGTATGTATTTAACATCTAAAACAAATACATTCATTTATTTACTGTTATTTCTTAATGACGTACTTTGAGTATAGGCCTGTACATTATTTGGTTAACTGCACAACAGAGCAGTGAGACGGCACCGAGGCCACCAAAGCGAACATCCTCCAAGCTAAAATTGATTAATAATTGTTTCCGTAGCACGACGTTTCCAAAATACCGGTATGGAGAACCATACATGACTTCCGTGTTCTAAGATTTATATTTAAAATCATTTATGAAATGAAGTGTTTCGATAGAAACTACTTCTTCCCACTTATTGCTTCAGCCTTAACCACAGTACTGTGGTTACTGTGGTATACTAACGTATACCACCACACGTTATCGCACTCGATTTTCACTGATGATGGCAGTCGACGGCACTGCCGAAACGTCTGGTTTTGCAGAAAACATTGGACTACGGCCAAACAGCCCGGGAAGGAATTTTAACAACAAACTACTACTTTGTTGCCGATAACGTAGTACACATATAAAAATTATCCCCTCCCCCATCAACTATAATATTCATTTATAGAAAACTACCCCCAACCCCGTTCAACTAGCCTCTTCATTTATAGATATTTCATCTACGTGTCTACAGTGGATTATTAAGATCTTCTTATCAGGATACTTTATTTATCAAAATTAAGTACTTTACTCTTGTTACAACAAAAAATGTTTCAGGTAAACTACCCTTTCCCCGTAACCGATCTTCACCAAAATCAACAGGTCTTTAGTCCTCTAGATTTTGGGATGCATGCAAAACATTATTTGATTCTGTTTGAATGTGCGGCAGTTATCGTTCGTCATAGAAACAATTACTCTTGTTAAAAGATTAAAGGTGGCAGGTAAACTACCCCTTTTCCTTAACCGATCTTCACCAAAATTAACAGCCTTTCAGTTCTTTACAATTCAGGAATGTATGCAAAAAATTATTCGAGTCTGTTTGAATGTACGGCAGTTATCGTTCTTCATAAAAAACGTTCTCATCTTACAACATAAAATGTTGCTGGTAAACTACCCCTTTCCGTAACCGATCTTCAAGAAAATCAACAGACCTTGAGGTAACTACAATTGAGGAAGGTACGCACAAAATTATTTGATTCTGTTTAAATATGCGGCAGTTATCGTTCGTCATACAAACAATTACTTTTGTTAAAACATAAAATGTAGCAGGTAAAATACCCCTTTCCCTTAACCGATCTTCCCCAAATTTAACAGGCCTTCAGTATTTTACAGTTAAGGAATGTATGCAAAAAAATATTTGATTCTGTTTGAATGTGCGGCAGTTATCGTTCGTCAAAAAAAAAATTACCGTTATTAAAACATAAAATGTTGCTGGGAAACTACCCTTTTCCCTTAACCGAGCTTCACCAAAATCAACAGACATTGAGATCTCTATAGCTTAGGAAGGTATGCAAAATGATTCTAATTGAATTTACGTCAGTTATCATTCGTCATAGAAAAAATTACCCATGTTAAAACATAAAACGTTGAAGGTAAACTACCCCTTTCCCTAAACCGATCTTCAACAAAAACAATAGGTCCCTGAGAACTCTACAATTCAGGGCAGTATGCAAATAATTATTTGATTCTGTTTGAATTTGCGGCTGTTATCGTTTGCCATATAAAATACCCTTGTTAAAACATAAAACGTTGTAGGTAAACTATCCCTTTCCCTAAACCGATCTTCAACAAAAACAATAGGTCCTGAGAACTCTACAATTCAGGGCAGTATGCAAATAATTATTTGATTCTGTTTGAATTTGCGGCTGTTATCGTTTGACATATAAAATACCCTTGTTAAAACATAAAACGTTGTAGGTAAACTACCCCTTTCCCTTAACCGATCTTCACCAAAAACAATAGGTCCTGAGAAATCTACAATTCAGGGCAGTATGCAAATAATTATTTTTAATAAATTGACGAGTGGAAATCACTAAAACTATTTTATGGTTTTATTTTTTACTATAATTTACAATGGATTTTCACCAAGTAAAGGCATCAAGCATTAATTATTTGAAAGATGCTACAACTAGCTTGTTGGCCTTGTGGTATTTTAAATAATTATTTGATTCTGTTTGAATTTGCGGCTGTTATCGTTTGTCATAGAAAAAAATCTACACACACACACACACACACACACACACACACACACACACACACACACACACACACACACACACACACACACACACACACACACACACACACACACACACACTTTTCGAAAAATGACTTTTTTTCATGTTTTGAGGGTAGTACAATCAGAATCTGTAATAATCTTGCAACGCAATTTTTTTTTGCCATCACCATACTTCCATTTCCTTATGGAACATGGAAGTAAAATTATTTGATTCTCTTTGAATATGCGGCAGTTATCATTCGTCATAAAAATAAAATTAGCCTTTTAAAACATAAAACGTTGCAAGTAAACTACCCTTTTCTCGTTACCGATATTCACAAAAATCAACAGGCATTGAGAACTCTATAATTCAGGAAGGTTTGCAAAAAAGTATTTCATTCTGTTTGAATTTGCGGCTATCGTTTGCCATAGAAAATACCCTTGTTAAAACATAAAACGTTGCTGGTAAACTACCCCTTTTCCTTAACCGATCTTCACCAAAAACAATAGGTCTTGAGAACTCTACAATTAGGGCTGTATGCGAAACATTATTTGATTCTGTTTGAATTTGCGGCTGTTATCGTTTGCCAAAGAAATATCGGTATGGAGAACCATATATGACTTCAATGTTCTAAGATTTATATTTAAAATCATATTCGAAATGAAATATTTCCATAGAAACTACTTCTTTCTATTGCTTCAGCCTTAACCACAGTACTGTGGTCACTAACGTATACCACCTCACGTTTTCTCACTCGATTTTCACTGACCATGGCAGTCGATGGGACTGCCGAAACGTCTGGTTTTGCAGAAAACATTGGACTACGGGTAAACAGCCCGGGAAGGAATTTTAACAAAAAACTACTTCTTTGTTGCCGATAACGTAATACACATTTAAAAAATTCTCCCCTTCCTCTTCAACTATAATTTTCATTAATAGAAAATTACTCCCAACCCCGTTCAACTAGCCTCCTCATTTATTTCATGTACGTTTCTACAGTGGATTATTATGAGCTTCTTAAAAGGATACTTTATTTATTAAAATTAAGAACTTTACTCTTGTTAAAACATAAAACGTTGCAGATAAACTACCCCTTTCTCTTAACCGATCTTCACCAAAATCAATAGACAGTCAGTCCTCTACAATTCAGGGACCCATGCAAAAAATATTTGTTTCTGTTTGAATGTGAGGCAGTTATCGTTCTTCATGAATACATTTCTCTTGTTACAACATAAAATGTTGGAGGTAAACTACCCCTTTCCATTAAACGGTCTTCACCAAAATCAACAGGCCTTCACTTCTTTACAATACAGGACGGCATGTAAAAAGGTATTTGATTCTCTTTGAATTTACGGCAGTTATCGTTTGCCATAGAAAAAATTACCCTTGTGAAAACGTAAAATGTTGCAGGTAAACTACCCCTTTCCCTTAACCGATCTTCACCAAAAACAACAGGTCTTGAGAACTCTACAATATAGTGCTGCATGAGAAACATTATTTGATTCTGTTTGAATTTGCGGCTGTTATCGTTTGCCATAGAAATATCGGTATGGAGAACCATACATGACTTCAATATTCTAAGATTTATATTTAAAATCATATTCGAAATGAAATATTTCCATAGAAACTACTTCTTTCTATTGCTTCAGCCTTAACCACAGTACTGTGGTCATTAACGTACACCACCTCGCGTTTTCGCACTCGATTTTCACTGATTTTGGCAGTCGATGGCACTGCCGAAACGTCTGGTTTTGCAGAAAACATTGGACTACGGCTAAAGAGCCCGGGAAGGAATTTTAACAAAAAACTACTTCTTTGTTGCCGATAACGTAGTACACATTTAAAAAATTCTCCCCTCCCTCTTCAACTATAATTTTTATTAATAGAAAATTACCCCACCCCGTTCAACTAGCCTCCTCATTTATTTCATGTACGTTTCTACAGTGGATTATTATGAGCTTCTTATCAGGATACTTTATTTATCAAAATTAAGTATTTTACTCTTGTTAAAACATAAAACGTTGCAGGTGAACTACTCCTTTCTCTTAACCAATCTTCACCAAAATCAATAGGCATTCAGTCCTCTACAATTCAGGGACGCATGCAAAAAAATATTTGACTCTGTTTTAATGTGAGGCAGTTATCGTTCGTCATGAATACATTTCTCTTGTTAGAACATAAAATGTTGGTGGTAAACTACCCCTTTCCATTAACCGGTCTTCACCAAAATCAACAGGCCTTGAGTTCTTTACAATTGAGGCAAGCCTGCAAAACATTATTTGATTCTGTTTGAATGTGCGGCAGTTATCGTTCGTCATAGAAACAATTACTCTGGTTAAAACATGAAAAGTGGCAGGTAAACTACACCTTTCCCTTAACCGATCTTCAACAAAATCAACAGACCTTGAGTTCTCTACAATTCAAAAAGGTATGCAAAAAGTAATTAAATCTGTTTGAATTTAAGGCAGTTATCGTTCTCATAGAAAAAATTACCCTTGTTAAAACTTAAAATGTTGCTGGTAAACTACCCCTTTCCCTCAACCGATATTCACCAAAAACAATAGGTCTTGAGTACTCTACAAATGAGGGCAGTATGCAAAAAAGTATTTGATTCTGTTTGAATTTGTGGCTGTTATCGTTTGCCATAGAAAAAAATTACCCTTGATAAAAAAACGTTGCCGGTAAACTACCCCTTTCCTTTAACCGATATTCACCAAAATCAACAGGCCTTGCGATCTCTACAATTCAGGAATGTATGCAAAAAATTATTTGATTCTCTTTGAATGTACGACAGTTATCTTTCGTCAAGTAAAATTACCCTTGTTAAAACTTAAAATGTTGCTGGCAAACTACCTCTTTCCCTTAACCGATCTTCAACAAAATCAACAGACCTTGAGTTCTCTATAATTCAAAAAGGTATGCAAAAACGTAGTTGATTCGGTTTGAATTTACGGCAGTTATCGTTCGTCAAATAAAAAATTACCCTTGTTAATACTCAAAATGTTGCTGGTAAACTACCTCTTTCCCTTAACCGATCTTCACCAACACCAATAGATCTTGAGAACTCTACAATTCAGGGCTGTATGCAAAACATTATATGATTCTGTTTGAATTTGCGGCTGTTATCGTTTACCATAGAAAAAATATCGGTATGGAGAACCATACATAACTTCCATGTTCTAAGATTTATATTTAAAATCATTTAAAAAATGAAATATTACCACATAAACTACTTCTTTCTACTTACTGCTTCAGCCTTAACCACAGTACTGTGGTCACTAACGTATACCACCTCATGTTATCGTACTCGATTTTCACTGATGATGGAAGTCGATGGCATTGCCGAAACGTCTGGTTTTGTAGAAAACATAGGACTACGGCCAAACATCCCGGGAAGGAATTTTAACAAAAACTACTTCTTTGTTGCCGATAACGTTGTACACATATATATAAAAATATGCATAAAATTAATGGCTTGTATAAGTTAATGTTTGATCTCCATTAAGTAGTGCTCAAGTTTCCAAAGTTTTAATATTATGATGTCCGTAATTAAAACATCAGAGCAGGTTTAGTGTGTATGAAGGTACACCGTGGACAAAAATTTCCAACATTTCCTATTGAGCGTTGCTTAGAGTAAAGCTGCGAATCTACAGTGTACGTTTCACAGAACAAAACGCGGAAAAGAAGGAGCGCTCCGAAGTCACTCATGGACCCTCAGCATCTTGCAGAGGGTTCATTCCCTAAAGACGAAAATTCTGTCTATGAATCGTTCCTCTGTAAACACGTGCAGTTACACTGCCCAGCGATCCACAGGAAGCAAATCGCTATCCACGCTGGACAATTTTTCGGCTTGCACGCTTTATGTTGGTGTGGGTTCCGGCACTTTCCATTTAAAAAGCGTGCAAATGTAAGAAAATAAACATGAGTGAGGCCAGAAATAACGCGAATTTTGTGTGTGTGTGTGTGTGTGTGTGTTCCCTGCCTTTTTATTGCAGTAATCATAATAATAAAATGGAAACGTAAACATTACATAATTGAGATATGCTTGCCTGCCACGAACGATTGGTTGCCTCTCATACATGATTTACTTTAAAATGAAAAAATTATAATTTTATCGCCTGGCAACAAAATTATTTTATTTTTAACAATTACCATTGTTTGAAAATGTTTAAATGAATTTTCAAGTACTTTACTGTTGTTAAAACGTAAAAGGTTGCAGGTAAACTACCCCTTCCCCTTAACCGATCTTCACTAAAACCAAAAGGCCTTGAGACCACTACAATTCAGGGATGTATGCAAAAAATTATTTGATTCTGTTTGAATGTGCGGCAGTTACCGTTCGTCATAGAAAAAATTACCCTTGTTAAAACATAAAATGTTGCAGGTAAACTACCCTATTCCCTTCACCGATCTTCACCAAAACCAAAAGGTCTTGAGAACTCTACAATTCAGGGCTGTATGCAAAACATTATTTGATTCTGTTTGAATTTGCGGCAGTTATCGTTCGTCATAGAACAAATTAACCTTGTTATCAGATAAAACGTTGCGCTTAAACTACCCCTTTCTCTTAACTGATCTTCACCAAAAGCAATAGGTCATGAGTCCTCTACAATTCAGGGATGCATGCACCCTGTTTGCATGTGCGGCAGTTATCGTTCGTCATAGAAACAATTACTCTTGTTAAAACATAAAAGTGCCAGGTAAACTACCCCTTTCCCTTAACCGATCTTCACCAAAAAAAAATACACCTTGGGTACTCTACAATACAGGAACGTATTGCAACATAACAAATTGCAAATTTAATATAATTTAAATTTGTGGAGCCCCACGATCTTGGAGCGCCAAATATATGCAACGTATTTATGTGTGTGAATTTTTATATGTACTTTAATTTGTATAGCCCCACTTTCTTTGGGAGCCAAATATGCAACAATACATATACATAAATACATATACATATACACAAATTTAGCGTGACCGGTCTCACGTTCAAGATTGACAAATTATGTAACAATATAACATTTAAATTGGTTTTCAGGTGTATCTGCAATAAGAACTCTATGTAACTTGTAACGGTATTTCAAATTTATTTGATATTATTAAAAATTGTGCACATGGCACTGACTTCGATTTAAAACATTCGTTATTATTTGTTATTATGCCGTAAGGTTTATGCTATATACATCCTTACTGACTAAATATTCTATTCTAATAATTATTGTATTAAAGAAAAATCTCATTTTCAGACTACTCAGTCAATTAATGTTTTTCAAAATATCAATATTTAAATCTCTTTTTATATATTGTAATGTACTCAAAATATTAATAGTTATTGAATTTATCTTTTGTTTCTCAGTACTGTTTTATCTCAAGTACTAATTGTTTTCATTTCAATGCTTTGTATTCATTTTATTTCATATTAATTTGAGCTCTTGTTACGTTAATCGTATTTCTAAAACATCTATGATTTTAATTCTACTTTACAAGAAACATTGGCTCTTACTTTTAAATAAAATAGAAATGTCTTTAATTGTCTTTGAGTTCATTGTACGATTAAGATAAAAATAAGTTGTTTATCACCTTATTGTCGTCAATCATACTCGATCATTTTGATCCATCTGTAGTCGTCCTCGTCTCGCACTCCAGCGTCCTCTTTCTTCTTCTCCTCTTGTCCAGCGTCGGCTGTCTCTCTTCTCCTCTTGTCCAGCGTCGAATCACTTCTTCTTGTCCAGCGTCGTATCACTCTCTGGAACTCTCCTCTTGTCCAGCGTCGTATCACTCTCTGGAACTCCCCTCGTGCTGTTTCTGACGTCAATGGATCTTCTTATGTAATTCTTCTTATGTACTGCTGTTATTATTTAAAAATGATTGTATTTACAAATTAGTTACATAGTTGTATGTAATTGGAAAATTTAAACTATTTACAAAAAAATAAATACGCCGTGCGGACGGGCATAAGCTCCCGCTGCACCGTGGATGATTTAAGAAAGAGAACCACTGTAGCTTGCGTGTCCTATTTATACCCATGTCTTGGTCGACACCTGCAGTGGTACGAAACCGACATGTCAGAAACTGTCTCTGGATTCAGTTCCCCCACTCTTTGTCAAATTCGCTATTTCTTATATTTCTGCGAATTGCAGAGTCCTGGAAGTATACTCTTATACTTATCTTATAACTATTTTTTCAACACATGTTCACTGTAATTTTGGACATTGCAACTTAACCCTTTCGATTTGTACACAGTTATTTCACTATTACACTCGTACGGTGTGGCACTTTCGCGTGGTTTTCGTACACAGTATTTAGTAAATTTTATTACATTTTATTGTGTTTTTGGATTTTAATTCTTAATTATAGTTTATGAATAATTACGGAAAAACAGTAATTGTGCAATTATTCATCTTGGGGTGGTAAACTCGCCTGCATAGACCTGCGTTCACACACACTAGCGAAATACTGGTGTACACACTTTCAGTTACATTTGTGTGTGTGTGCACGTCGATTCAGGTCGAAACACCTGTTCATATTTTTGTCTGAGCCAAGCTTGCAATCCCTGACATGCTTATTTCTAATATATTATTAATTAATATATTAATTATATTATTAAAAAAAAAAATAGTTTTCCAAAGTTTGAATTGGTAATCTTTCTTTTTACACTTGTTATCTGCGACAGAAATATATATGCATAAATCAATTTTCATCAGTTGATTAGTTAAAGACGAATTTAAACACAAAATAATCCATTCTGTCCACTTCACTGTTTTAAATGAAAACGTAGAAATTTTAATCAAACTTGAATGAAGACATAGAATAATCAATTTGTAAAACCACGTACGATTCTGTGCATTTTAAAGTGGAAAGAATCTTTTGATGACCTGGAGAAGGCAAATACGTAACGTGTAAGTGAACCCGAATAGTGGTGAAAGACTGGCGCGCAACTGCCGGGGCCGCCATGAATGGGTATAAACCATTGAACTTAAGTAAAACCAAATTTCCCCGTATGTATTTAACATCTAAAACAAATACATTCATTTATTTACTGTTATTTCTTAATGACGTACTTTGAGTATAGGCCTGTACATTATTTGGTTAACTGCACAACAGAGCAGTGAGACGGCACCGAGGCCACCAAAGCGAACATCCTCCAAGCTAAAATTGATTAATAATTGTTTCCGTAGCACGACGTTTCCAAAATACCGGTATGGAGAACCATACATGACTTCCGTGTTCTAAGATTTATATTTAAAATCATTTATGAAATGAAGTGTTTCGATAGAAACTACTTCTTCCCACTTATTGCTTCAGCCTTAACCACAGTACTGTGGTTACTGTGGTATACTAACGTATACCACCACACGTTATCGCACTCGATTTTCACTGATGATGGCAGTCGACGGCACTGCCGAAACGTCTGGTTTTGCAGAAAACATTGGACTACGGCCAAACAGCCCGGGAAGGAATTTTAACAACAAACTACTACTTTGTTGCCGATAACGTAGTACACATATAAAAATTATCCCCTCCCCCATCAACTATAATATTCATTTATAGAAAACTACCCCCAACCCCGTTCAACTAGCCTCTTCATTTATAGATATTTCATCTACGTGTCTACAGTGGATTATTAAGATCTTCTTATCAGGATACTTTATTTATCAAAATTAAGTACTTTACTCTTGTTACAACAAAAAATGTTTCAGGTAAACTACCCTTTCCCCGTAACCGATCTTCACCAAAATCAACAGGTCTTTAGTCCTCTAGATTTTGGGATGCATGCAAAACATTATTTGATTCTGTTTGAATGTGCGGCAGTTATCGTTCGTCATAGAAACAATTACTCTTGTTAAAAGATTAAAGGTGGCAGGTAAACTACCCCTTTTCCTTAACCGATCTTCACCAAAATTAACAGCCTTTCAGTTCTTTACAATTCAGGAATGTATGCAAAAAATTATTCGAGTCTGTTTGAATGTACGGCAGTTATCGTTCTTCATAAAAAACGTTCTCATCTTACAACATAAAATGTTGCTGGTAAACTACCCCTTTCCGTAACCGATCTTCAAGAAAATCAACAGACCTTGAGGTAACTACAATTGAGGAAGGTACGCACAAAATTATTTGATTCTGTTTAAATATGCGGCAGTTATCGTTCGTCATACAAACAATTACTTTTGTTAAAACATAAAATGTAGCAGGTAAAATACCCCTTTCCCTTAACCGATCTTCCCCAAATTTAACAGGCCTTCAGTATTTTACAGTTAAGGAATGTATGCAAAAAAATATTTGATTCTGTTTGAATGTGCGGCAGTTATCGTTCGTCAAAAAAAAAATTACCGTTATTAAAACATAAAATGTTGCTGGGAAACTACCCTTTTCCCTTAACCGAGCTTCACCAAAATCAACAGACATTGAGATCTCTATAGCTTAGGAAGGTATGCAAAATGATTCTAATTGAATTTACGTCAGTTATCATTCGTCATA
The DNA here is from genome assembly GCA_034769895.1 of Magicicada septendecula. Taxonomy (NCBI): domain Eukaryota; kingdom Metazoa; phylum Arthropoda; class Insecta; order Hemiptera; family Cicadidae; genus Magicicada; species Magicicada septendecula. The sequence goes on from CM068368.1 coordinate 549,073,489, forward strand.
GAAAAAATTACCCATGTTAAAACATAAAACGTTGAAGGTAAACTACCCCTTTCCCTAAACCGATCTTCAACAAAAACAATAGGTCCTGAGAACTCTACAATTCAGGGCAGTATGCAAATAATTATTTGATTCTGTTTGAATTTGCGGCTGTTATCGTTTGCCATATAAAATACCCTTGTTAAAACATAAAACGTTGTAGGTAAACTATCCCTTTCCCTAAACCGATCTTCAACAAAAACAATAGGTCCTGAGAACTCTACAATTCAGGGCAGTATGCAAATAATTATTTGATTCTGTTTGAATTTGCGGCTGTTATCGTTTGACATATAAAATACCCTTGTTAAAACATAAAACGTTGTAGGTAAACTACCCCTTTCCCTTAACCGATCTTCACCAAAAACAATAGGTCCTGAGAAATCTACAATTCAGGGCAGTATGCAAATAATTATTTTTAATAAATTGACGAGTGGAAATCACTAAAACTATTTTATGGTTTTATTTTTTACTATAATTTACAATGGATTTTCACCAAGTAAAGGCATCAAGCATTAATTATTTGAAAGATGCTACAACTAGCTTGTTGGCCTTGTGGTATTTTAAATAATTATTTGATTCTGTTTGAATTTGCGGCTGTTATCGTTTGTCATAGAAAAAAATCTACACACACACACACACACACACACACACACACACACACACACACACACACACACACACACACACACACACACACACACACACACACACACACACACACACACACACACACACACTTTTCGAAAAATGACTTTTTTTCATGTTTTGAGGGTAGTACAATCAGAATCTGTAATAATCTTGCAACGCAATTTTTTTTTGCCATCACCATACTTCCATTTCCTTATGGAACATGGAAGTAAAATTATTTGATTCTCTTTGAATATGCGGCAGTTATCATTCGTCATAAAAATAAAATTAGCCTTTTAAAACATAAAACGTTGCAAGTAAACTACCCTTTTCTCGTTACCGATATTCACAAAAATCAACAGGCATTGAGAACTCTATAATTCAGGAAGGTTTGCAAAAAAGTATTTCATTCTGTTTGAATTTGCGGCTGTTATCGTTTGCCATAGAAAATACCCTTGTTAAAACATAAAACGTTGCTGGTAAACTACCCCTTTTCCTTAACCGATCTTCACCAAAAACAATAGGTCTTGAGAACTCTACAATTAGGGCTGTATGCGAAACATTATTTGATTCTGTTTGAATTTGCGGCTGTTATCGTTTGCCAAAGAAATATCGGTATGGAGAACCATATATGACTTCAATGTTCTAAGATTTATATTTAAAATCATATTCGAAATGAAATATTTCCATAGAAACTACTTCTTTCTATTGCTTCAGCCTTAACCACAGTACTGTGGTCACTAACGTATACCACCTCACGTTTTCGCACTCGATTTTCACTGACCATGGCAGTCGATGGGACTGCCGAAACGTCTGGTTTTGCAGAAAACATTGGACTACGGGTAAACAGCCCGGGAAGGAATTTTAACAAAAAACTACTTCTTTGTTGCCGATAACGTAATACACATTTAAAAAATTCTCCCCTTCCTCTTCAACTATAATTTTCATTAATAGAAAATTACCCCCAACCCCGTTCAACTAGCCTCCTCATTTATTTCATGTACGTTTCTACAGTGGATTATTATGAGCTTCTTAAAAGGACACTTTATTTATTAAAATTAAGAACTTTACTCTTGTTAAAACATAAAACGTTGCAGGTAAACTACCCCTTTCTCTTAACCGATCTTCACCAAAATCAATAGACAGTCAGTCCTCTACAATTCAGGGACCCATGCAAAAAATATTTGTTTCTGTTTGAATGTGAGGCAGTTATCGTTCTTCATGAATACATTTCTCTTGTTACAACATAAAATGTTGGAGGTAAACTACCCCTTTCCATTAAACGGTCTTCACCAAAATCAACAGGCCTTCACTTCTTTACAATACAGGACGGCATGTAAAAAGGTATTTGATTCTCTTTGAATTTACGGCAGTTATCGTTTGCCATAGAAAAAATTACCCTTGTGAAAACGTAAAATGTTGCAGGTAAACTACCCCTTTCCCTTAACCGATCTTCACCAAAAACAACAGGTCTTGAGAACTCTACAATATAGTGCTGCATGAGAAACATTATTTGATTCTGTTTGAATTTGCGGCTGTTATCGTTTGCCATAGAAATATCGGTATGGAGAACCATACATGACTTCAATATTCTAAGATTTATATTTAAAATCATATTCGAAATGAAATATTTCCATAGAAACTACTTCTTTCTATTGCTTCAGCCTTAACCACAGTACTGTGGTCATTAACGTACACCACCTCGCGTTTTCGCACTCGATTTTCACTGATTTTGGCAGTCGATGGCACTGCCGAAACGTCTGGTTTTGCAGAAAACATTGGACTACGGCTAAAGAGCCCGGGAAGGAATTTTAACAAAAAACTACTTCTTTGTTGCCGATAACGTAGTACACATTTAAAAAATTCTCCCCTCCCTCTTCAACTATAATTTTTATTAATAGAAAATTACCCCACCCCGTTCAACTAGCCTCCTCATTTATTTCATGTACGTTTCTACAGTGGATTATTATGAGCTTCTTATCAGGATACTTTATTTATCAAAATTAAGTATTTTACTCTTGTTAAAACATAAAACGTTGCAGGTAAACTACTCCTTTCTCTTAACCAATCTTCACCAAAATCAATAGGCATTCAGTCCTCTACAATTCAGGGACGCATGCAAAAAAATATTTGACTCTGTTTTAATGTGAGGCAGTTATCGTTCGTCATGAATACATTTCTCTTGTTAGAACATAAAATGTTGGTGGTAAACTACCCCTTTCCATTAACCGGTCTTCACCAAAATCAACAGGCCTTGAGTTCTTTACAATTGAGGCAAGCCTGCAAAACATTATTTGATTCTGTTTGAATGTGCGGCAGTTATCGTTCGTCATAGAAACAATTACTCTGGTTAAAACATGAAAAGTGGCAGGTAAACTACACCTTTCCCTTAACCGATCTTCAACAAAATCAACAGACCTTGAGTTCTCTACAATTCAAAAAGGTATGCAAAAAGTAATTAAATCTGTTTGAATTTAAGGCAGTTATCGTTCTCATAGAAAAAATTACCCTTGTTAAAACTTAAAATGTTGCTGGTAAACTACCCCTTTCCCTCAACCGATATTCACCAAAAACAATAGGTCTTGAGTACTCTACAAATGAGGGCAGTATGCAAAAAAGTATTTGATTCTGTTTGAATTTGTGGCTGTTATCGTTTGCCATAGAAAAAAATTACCCTTGATAAAAAAACGTTGCCGGTAAACTACCCCTTTCCTTTAACCGATATTCACCAAAATCAACAGGCCTTGCGATCTCTACAATTCAGGAATGTATGCAAAAAATTATTTGATTCTCTTTGAATGTACGACAGTTATCTTTCGTCAAGTAAAATTACCCTTGTTAAAACTTAAAATGTTGCTGGCAAACTACCTCTTTCCCTTAACCGATCTTCAACAAAATCAACAGACCTTGAGTTCTCTATAATTCAAAAAGGTATGCAAAAACGTAGTTGATTCGGTTTGAATTTACGGCAGTTATCGTTCGTCAAATAAAAAATTACCCTTGTTAATACTCAAAATGTTGCTGGTAAACTACCTCTTTCCCTTAACCGATCTTCACCAACACCAATAGATCTTGAGAACTCTACAATTCAGGGCTGTATGCAAAACATTATATGATTCTGTTTGAATTTGCGGCTGTTATCGTTTACCATAGAAAAAATATCGGTATGGAGAACCATACATAACTTCCATGTTCTAAGATTTATATTTAAAATCATTTAAAAAATGAAATATTACCACATAAACTACTTCTTTCTACTTACTGCTTCAGCCTTAACCACAGTACTGTGGTCACTAACGTATACCACCTCATGTTATCGTACTCGATTTTCACTGATGATGGAAGTCGATGGCATTGCCGAAACGTCTGGTTTTGTAGAAAACATAGGACTACGGCCAAACATCCCGGGAAGGAATTTTAACAAAAACTACTTCTTTGTTGCCGATAACGTTGCACACATATATATAAAAATATGCATAAAATTAATGGCTTGTATAAGTTAATGTTTGATCTCCATTAAGTAGTGCTCAAGTTTCCAAAGTTTTAATATTATGATGTCCGTAATTAAAACATCAGAGCAGGTTTAGTGTGTATGAAGGTACACCGTGGACAAAAATTTCCAACATTTCCTATTGAGCGTTGCTTAGAGTAAAGCTGCGAATCTACAGTGTACGTTTCACAGAACAAAACGCGGAAAAGAAGGAGCGCTCCGAAGTCACTCATGGACCCTCAGCATCTTGCAGAGGGTTCATTCCCTAAAGACGAAAATTCTGTCTATGAATCGTTCCTCTGTAAACACGTGCAGTTACACTGCCCAGCGATCCACAGGAAGCAAATCGCTATCCACGCTGGACAATTTTTCGGCTTGCACGCTTTATGTTGGTGTGGGTTTCGGCACTTTCCATTTAAAAAGCGTGCAAATGTAAGAAAATAAACATGAGTGAGGCCAGAAATAACGCGAATTTTGTGTGTGTGTGTGTGTGTGTGTGTTCCCTGCCTTTTTATTGCAGTAATCATAATAATAAAATGGAAACGTAAACATTACATAATTGAGATATGCTTGCCTGCCACGAACGATTGGTTGCCTCTCATACATGATTTACTTTAAAATGAAAAAATTATAATTTTATCGCCTGGCAACAAAATTATTTTATTTTTAACAATTACCATTGTTTGAAAATGTTTAAATGAATTTTCAAGTACTTTACTGTTGTTAAAACGTAAAAGGTTGCAGGTAAACTACCCCTTCCCCTTAACCGATCTTCACTAAAACCAAAAGGCCTTGAGACCACTACAATTCAGGGATGTATGCAAAAAATTATTTGATTCTGTTTGAATGTGCGGCAGTTACCGTTCGTCATAGAAAAAATTACCCTTGTTAAAACATAAAATGTTGCAGGTAAACTACCCTATTCCCTTCACCGATCTTCACCAAAACCAAAAGGTCTTGAGAACTCTACAATTCAGGGCTGTATGCAAAACATTATTTGATTCTGTTTGAATTTGCGGCAGTTATCGTTCGTCATAGAACAAATTAACCTTGTTATCAGATAAAACGTTGCGCTTAAACTACCCCTTTCTCTTAACTGATCTTCACCAAAAGCAATAGGTCATGAGTCCTCTACAATTCAGGGATGCATGCACCCTGTTTGCATGTGCGGCAGTTATCGTTCGTCATAGAAACAATTACTCTTGTTAAAATATAAAAGTGCCAGGTAAACTACCCCTTTCCCTTAACCGATCTTCACCAAAAAAAAATACACCTTGAGTACTCTACAATACAGGAACGTATTGCAACATAACAAATTGCAAATTTAATATAATTTAAATTTGTGGAGCCCCACGATCTTGGAGCGCCAAATATATGCAACGTATTTATGTGTGTGAATTTTTATATGTACTTTAAATTGTATAGCCCCACTTTTTTTGGGAGCCAAATATGCAACAATACATATACATAAATACATATACATATACACAAATTTAGCGTGACCGGTCTCACGTTCAAGATTGACAAATTATGTAACAATATAACATTTAAATTGGTTTTCAGGTGTATCTGCAATAAGAACTCTATGTAACTTGTAACGGTATTTCAAATTTATTTGATATTATTAAAAATTGTGCACATGGCACTGACTTCGATTTAAAACATTCGTTATTATTTGTTATTATGCCGTAAGGTTTATGCTATATACATCCTTACTGACTAAATATTCTATTCTACTAATTATTGTATTAAAGAAAAATCTCATTTTCAGACTACTCAGTCAATTAATGTTTTTCAAAATATCAATATTTAAATCTCTTTTTATATATTGTAATGTACTCAAAATATTAATAGTTATTGAATTTATCTTTTGTTTCTCAGTACTGTTTTATCTCAAATACTAATTGTTTTCATTTCAATGCTTTGTATTCATTTTATTTCATATTAATTTGAGCTCTTGTTACGTTAATCGTATTTCTAAAACATCTATGATTTTAATTCTACTTTACAAGAAACATTGGCTCTTACTTTTAAATAAAATAGAAATGTCTTTAATTGTCTTTGAGTTCATTGTACGATTAAGATATAAATAAGTTGTTTATCACCTTATTGTCGTCAATCATACTCGATCATTTTGATCCATCTGTAGTCGTCCTCGTCTCGCACTCCAGCGTCCTCTTTCTTCTTCTCCTCTTGTCCAGCGTCGGCTGTCTCTCTTCTCCTCTTGTCCAGCGTCGAATCACTTCTTCTTGTCCAGCGTCGTATCACTCTCTGGAACTCTCCTCTTGTCCAGCGTCGTATCACTCTCTGGAACTCCCCTCGTGCTGTTTCTGACGTCAATGGATCTTCTTATGTAATTCTTCTTATGTACTGCTGTTATTATTTAAAAATGATTGTATTTACAAATTAGTTACATAGTTGTATGTAATTGGAAAATTTAAACTATTTACAAAAAAATAAATACGCCGTGCGGACGGGCATAAGCTCCCGCTGCACCGTGGATGATTTAAGAAAGAGAACCACTGTAGCTTGCGTGTCCTATTTATACCCATGTCTTGGTCGACACCTGCAGTGGTACGAAACCGACATGTCAGAAACTGTCTCTGGATTCAGTTCCCCCACTCTTTGTCAAATTCGCTATTTCTTATATTTCTGCGAATTGCAGAGTCCTGGAAGTATACTCTTATACTTATCTTATAACTATTTTTTCAACACATGTTCACTGTAATTTTGGACATTGCAACTTAACCCTTTCGATTTGTACACAGTTATTTCACTATTACACTCGTACGGTGTGGCACTTTCGCGTGGTTTTCGTACACAGTATTTAGTAAATTTTATTACATTTTATTGTGTTTTTGGATTTTAATTCTTAATTATAGTTTATGAATAATTACGGAAAAACAGTAATTGTGCAATTATTCATCTTGGGGTGGTAAACTCGCCTGCATAGACCTGCGTTCACACACACTAGCGAAATACTGGTGTACACACTTTCAGTTACATTTGTGTGTGTGTGCACGTCGATTCAGGTCGAAACACCTGTTCATATTTTTGTCTGAGCCAAGCTTGCAATCCCTGACATGCTTATTTCTAATATATTATTAATTATTTACAGTTTATTAGGTAAATTTAAATTTTTATATTCAATGCTCAGTACATCACTTATTTGTACTGTCGCAGTATGCAAAAAATTATTTGATTCTCTTTGAATTTACAGCAGTTATCGTTCGTCATATAAAAATTACCCTTGTTAAAAAAAAAACTTTGCTGGTAAACTACCCCTTTCCCTTAACCGATCTTCAACAAAATCAACAAACCTTGAGTTATCTACGAGGGTAAGTCAAAAAGTAAAGGAAAATTTTTAAAAAGGAACTTTTTATTGTGAAAACAAGATGACAAGTAACATCATTTCTCTACATAATCTCCCTCAACTTCTATGCACTTGGTCCATCTCTTGACAAGCTTCGTAGTTCCGTCCTGGAAGAAGATTTGTGGCATCGTGCACAGCCACTCGCGCACCGCCTCCACAACCTCGTCATCCGACGAAAACTTGGATTCACGCAGGTGCTCCTTCATCGGACCAAAAAGGTGAAAATCACTTGGAGCTAGGTCAGGACTGTACGGCGGATGCTCCAGCAGCTCAAAACCAAGATCTTGAATGCACTGGATCGTTTTCCCCGCAGTATGAGAACGGGCATTGTCCTGAAGCAAAAGCACACCTTTTGAAAGTTTTCCTCCCCTCTTTGTTTTTATTTTGGTTTCAGATCTCGCAGTAGCTCACAGTAGCTTTCACTATTCATTGTTTGACCTTTAGGAGTGTAATGAATTAGAAGTGGACCTTTCATATCCCAAAACACTGTCATCATCAACTTTCCTGCATAAACTTGTCTTTTGAACTTTTTTGCTGTAGGCGAGGATGGATGTTTCCACACCATACTCTGCCGCTTACTCTGTGGTTCGAAGTGATGGACCCACGTCACATCAACGGTTACTATGCGACTGAGAAACTCTTCTCCTTCCTCTTCTAAACGCCTTAAATGTGATTTCAAAATTTCCAAACGTTTCTGTTTGTGCTGGTCTGTCAGTCGATGTGGTACCCAACGAGCACACACTTTGCGATAATTTAGTGATTCGTGGATGATTGCAACTGCTGAACCGTGGCTAATGTTTAACGCATGCGCAATATCATCAATTTTGACACGACGATCATCATGAATCATTCGCTCAACTGTCTCGATGTTCTTGTCCGTCTTCGAAGTGGATGGCCTACCTGAATGTTCTTCATCGCAGATAGATACACGACCATTTTTAAAGCGATTTATCCACTCATAAATTTTGCGTTCACTAAGACAGCTCTCACCGTACAGCTGCTGCATTCTACGAATAATCTCCGCAGGTTTAGTCCCTTCAGAGTGCAGAAAACGTACCACTCCCCTCATTTCTTCCTTGGTGCACACGGACAATGGGGCACTCATAATAAAATGCCCTGAAATCACTACGAATGGAGCTGAGCACTGAAACAACACACCTAAAGAACAAAAAAACTTTGGGGTTATTATATGTCATTGTTCAATCAGTGCTGGCATCCATTGCAGTAGGGAAAATAAAATTTGCCTTTACTTTTTGATTACCCTGTACAATTGAGGAAGGTATGCACAAAATTATTTGATATTTTAAATGTGCGGCAGTTATCGTTCGTCATAGAAACAATTACCCTTGTTTAAACATAAAATGTTGCAGGTAAACTACCCCTTTCCATTAACCGATCTTCACCAAAACCAATAGGTCTTGAAAACTCTACAATTCAGGGCTGTATGCAAAACATTTTCGATTCTGATTGAATTTGCGGCTGTTATCGTTTGCCATAGAAAAAAATTACTCTTGATAAAAAAAACGTGGCTGGTAAACTACCCCTTTCCCTAAACCGATCTTCACCAAAAACAACAGGTCTTGAGTACTCTACAACACAGGGCTGTATGCAAAAAATTATTTTATTCTGTTTGAAGTTGCGGCTGTTATCGTTTGCCATAGAAAATACCCTTGTTAAAACATAAAACGTTTCAGGTAAACTACCCCTTTCCCTTAACCGATCTTCACCAAAAACAGTCGGTCTTGAGTACTCTACAAACAAGGGCTGTATGCAAAACATTATTTGATTCTGTTTGAATTTGGGGCTGCTATCGTTTGCCATAGAAAAAAATCTACACACACACACACACACACACACACACACACACACTTTTCGAAAAATGACTTTTTTTCATGTTTTGAGTGTAGTACAATCAGAATCTGCAATAATTTGGAACACGGTTTTTTTGCCATCACCATACTTCCATTTCCTTAAGGAACATGGAAGTAAAAAAAAATAGTTTTCCAAAGTTTGAATTGGTAATCTTTCTTTTTACACTTGTTATCTGCGAAAGAAATATATATGCATAAATCAATTTTCATCAGTTGATTAGTTAAAGACGAATTTAAACACAAAATAATCCATTCTGTCCACTTCACTGTTTTAAATGAAAACGTAGAAATTTTAATCAAACTTGAATGAAGACATAGAATAATCAATTTGTAAAACCACGTACGATTCTGTGCATTTTAAAGTGGAAAGAATCTTTTGATGACCTGGAGAAGGCAAATACGTAACGTGTAAGTGAACCCGAATAGTGGTGAAAGACTGGCGCGCAACTGCCGGGGCCGCCATGAATGGGTATAAACCATTGAACTTAAGTAAAACCAAATTTCCCCGTATGTATTTAACATCTAAAACAAATACATTCATTTATTTACTGTTATTTCATAATGACGTACTTTGAGTGTAGGCCTGTACATTATTTGGTTAACTGCACAACAGAGCAGTGAGACGGCACCGAGGCCACCAAAGCGAACATCCTCCAAGCTAAAATTGATTAATAATTGTTTCCGTAGCACGACGTTTCCAAAATACCGGTATGGAGAACCATACATGACTTCCGTGTTCTAAGATTTATATTTAAAATCATTTATGAAATGAAGTGTTTCGATAGAAACTACTTCTTCCCACTTATTGCTTCAGCCTTAACCACAGTACTGTGGTTACTGTGGTATACTAACGTATACCACCACACGTTATCGCACTCGATTTTCACCGATGATGGGAGTCGATGGCACTGCCGAAAAGTCTGGTTTTGCAGAAAACATAGGACTACGGCTAAAGAGCCCGGGAAGCAATTTTAACAAAAAACTACTTCTTTGTTGCCGATAACGTAGTACACATATAAAAAATTCTCCCCTACACCTTCAACTATAATTTTTAATAATAGAAAATTACCCCCACCCCGTTCTTCTAACTTCTTCATTTATAGATATTTCATCTACGTTTCTACAGTGGATTACTATGAGCTTCTTATCAGGATACTTTATTTATAAAAATAAAGTACTTTACTCTTGTTAAAACATAAAATGTTTCAGGTAAACTACCCCTTTCTCTTAACCGATCTTCTCCAAAATCAACAGACCTTCTGTCCTCTACAATTCAGGGAAGCATGCAAAAAAATATTTGATTCTGTTTGAATGTGCGGCAGTTATCGTTCGTCATAGAAACAATTACTCTTGTTACAACATAAAATGTTGCTGGTAAACTACCCCTTTCCCTTAACCGATCTTCACCAAAATCAATAGACCTTCAGTTACCCTTATTTGATTCTGTTTGAATTTGCTGCTGTTATCGTTTGCCAAAAAAAATATCGGTATGGAGAACCATACATGACTTCCATGTTCTAAGTTTTATATTTAAAATCATATTCGAAATGAAATATTTCCATAGAAACTACGTCTTTCTACTTATTGGTTCAGCATTAACCACAGTACTGTGGTCACTAACGTATACCACCTCACGTTTTCGCACTCGATTTTCACTGATTATGGCAGTCGATGGCACTGCCGAAAAGTCTGGTTTTACAGAAAACATTGGACTACGGCTAAACAGCCCGGGAAGCAATTTTAAGAAAAAACTACTTCTTTGTTGCCGATAACGTAGTACACATATAAAAAATTCTCCCCTCCACCTTCAACTATAATTTTTAATAATAGAAAATTACCCCCACCTCGTTCACATAACCTCTTCATTTATAGATATTTCATCTACGTTTCTACAGTGGATTATTATGAGCTTCTTATCAGGATACTTTATTTATAAAAATTAAGTACTTTACTCTTGTTTAATCATAAAATGTTTCAGGTAAACTACCCCTTTCTCTTAACCGATCTTCTCCAAAATCAATAGATCTTCAGTCCTCTAAAATCCAGGGATGCATGCAAAAAAATATTTGATTCTGTTTGAAGGTGCAGCAGTTATCGTTCGTCATGGAAACATTTCTCTTGTTACAACATAAAATGTTGCTGGTAAACTACCCCTTTCCCATAACCGATCTTCACCAACACCAAAAGGTATTGAGAACTCTACAATACAGGGCTGTATGCAAAACATCATTTGATTCTGTTTGAATTTGCGGCTGTTATCGTTTACCATAAAAAAATTACCCTTGATAAAAAACCGTTGCTGGTAAACTACCCCTTCCCCTTAACCGATCTTCACCAAAAGCGACAGGTCTTGAGAACTCTACAATTCAGGCCTGTATGCAAACAATTACTTGATTCACTTTGAATTTACGGCAGTTATCGTTCGTCATAGAAAAAATACCCTTGTTAAAACATAAAACGTTGCTGGTAAGCTACCCCTTTCCCTTAACCGATCTTCAACAAATTCAACAGACCTTGAATTCTGTATAATTCAAAAAGGTATGCAGAAGAGTAGTTGATTCTGTTTTAATGTACGGCAGTTATTATTCGTGATAAAAAAAATTACCCTTGATAAAACATAAAATGTTGCAGGTAAACTACCCTATTCCCTTAACCGATCTTCACCAAAACCAACACGTCTTGAGAACTCTACATTTTAGGGCTGTCTGCAAAATATTATATGAATCTGTTTGAATTTGCGGCTGTTATCGTTTGCCATATAAAATACCCTTGATAAAACAAAAAACGTGGCTGGTAAACTACCCCTTTACCTTAAGCGATCTTCACCAAAAACAATAGGTCTTTAGTACTCAAGAAATTAGTGCTGTATGCAAAAACGTATTTGATTCTGTTTGAATTTGCGGCTCTTATCGTTTGCCATAGAAAATACCCTTCTAAAACATAAAACGTTGCTGGTAAACTACCCCTTTCCCTTAACCGATCTTCACCAAAAACAAAAGGCCTTGAGAACTCTACAATTCAGGGCAGTATGCAAAACATTATTTGATTATGTTTGAATTTGCGGCTGTTATCGTTTGCCATAAAAAATACCCTTGTTAAAACATAAAACGTTGCCGGTAAACTACCCCTTTCCCTTAACCGATCTTTACCAAAATCAAAAGATCTTGAGAACGCTACAATTCAGGGCCGTATGAGAAACATTATTTGATTCTGTATGAATTTGCTGCTGTTATCGTTTGCCAAACAAACAAAATTACCCTTGATAAAAAAAAACCGTTGCTGGTAAACTACCCCTTTACCTCAACCGATCTTCACCAAAAACAATAGATCGTGAGTACTCTACAAATCAGGGCTGTATGCAAAAAATTATTTGATTCTGTTTGAATTTGCGGCTGTTATCGTTTGCCATAGAAAAAAAATCTACAGACACACAGATAGACACACAGATAGACACACAGACAGACACACACACAGACACTTTTCGAAAACCGACTTTTTTCATGTTTTGAGTGTAGTACATTCAGAATCTGCAATAATCTCGAACACGATTTTTTTTGCCATCACCATACTTCCATTTCCTTAAGGAACATGGAAGTAAAATATCGGTATGGAGAACCATACATGACTTCCATGTTCTAAGATTTATATTTAAAATCATATTCGAAATGAAATATTTCCATAGAAACTACGTCTTTCTACTTATTGCTTCAGCATTAACCACAGTACTGTGCTCACTAACGTATACCACCACCACCTCACGTTTTCGCACTCGATTTTCACCGATGATGGGAGTCGATGGCACTGCCGAAAAGTCTGGTTTTGCAGAAAACATAGGACTACGGCTAAAGAGCCCAGGAAGCAATTTTAACAAAAAACTACTTCTTTGTTGCCGATAACGTAGTACACATATAAAAAATTCTCCCCTACATCTTCAACTATAATTTTTAATAATAGAAAATTACCCCCACCCCGTTCTCCTAACTTCTTCATTTATAGATATTTCATCTACGTTTCTACAGTGGATTACTATGAGCTTCTTATCAGGATACTTTATTTATAAAAATAAAGTACTTTACTCTTGTTAAAACATAAAATGTTTCCGGTAAACTACCCCTTTCTCTTAACCGATCTTCTCCAAAATCAACAGACCTTCTGTCCTCTACAATTCAGGGAAGCATGCAAAAAAATATTTGATTCTGTTTGAATGTGCGGCAGTTATCGTTCGTCATGGAAACATTTCTCTTCTTACAACATAAAATGTTGCAGGTAAACTACCCCTTTCCCTTAACCGATCTTCACCAAAATCAATAGACCTTGAGCTCTCTGCAACTCAGGGGGTGCAAAAAATTATTTGATTCTCATTGAATTTTCGGCAGTTATCGTTCGTCATAAAAAAATTACCGTTTTTAAAACATAAAACGTTGCTGATAAACTACCCCTTCCCTTAACCGATCTTCAACAAAATCAACAGACCTTGAGTTCTCTTTAGTTCAAAAAGGTATGCAAAAACCTAGTTGATTCTGATAAAAAAATCTACAGACAGACAGACGCACCCACAGACACACAGACACTTTTCGAAAAATGACTTTTTTTCATGTTTTGAGTGTAGTACAATCATATTCTGCAATAATCTCGAACACGATTTTTTTTGCCATCACCATACTTCCATTTCCTTAAGGAACATGGAAGTAAATATCGGTATGGAGAACCATACATGACTTCCATGTTCTAAGATTTATATTTAAAATCATATTCGAAATGAAATATTTCCATAGAAACTACGTCTTTCTACTTATTGCTTCAGCATTAACCACAGTACTGTGGTCACTAACGTATACCACCTCACGTTTTCGCACTCGATTTTCACCGATGATGGCAGTCGATGGCACTGCCGAAAAGTCTGGTTTTGCAGAAAACATTGGACTACGGCTAAAGAGCCCGGGAAGCAATTTTAACAAAAAAATACTTCTTTGTTGCCGATAACGTAGTACACATATAAAAAATTCTCCACTACACCTTCAACTATAATTTTTAATAATAGAAAATTACCCCCACCCCGTTCACCTAAATTCTTCATTTATAGATATTTCATCTACGTTTCTACAGTGGATTACTATGAGCTTCTTATCAGGATAATTTATTTATAAAAATTAAATACTTTACTCTTGTTAAATCATAAAATGTTTCAGGTAAACTACCCCTTTCTCTTAACCGATCTTCTCCAAAATCAACAGACCTTCCGTCCTCTACAATTCAGGGAAGCATGCAAAAATATATTTGATTCTGTTTGAATGTGCGGCAGTTATCGTTCGTCATGGAAACATTTCTCTTGTTACAACATAAAATGTTGCTGGTAAACTACCCCTTTCCCTTAACCGATCTTCACCAAAATCAATAGACCTTGAGCTCTCTGCAACTGAGGAAAGGGTGCAAAAACCAAGTTGATTCTGTTTGAATTTACGGCAGTTATCGTTCGTCATAATAAAAATTACCCTTTTTAAAACATAAAACGTTGCTGATAAACTACCCCTTCCCTTAACTGATCTTCAACAAAATCAACAGACCTTGAGTTCTCATTAGTTCAAAAAGGTATGCAAAAACCTAGTTGATTCTGTTTGAATTTACGGCAGTTATCGTTCGTCATATAAAAAATTACCCTTGTTAAAACATAAAATGTTGCTGGTAAACTACCCCTTTCCCTTAACCGATCTTCACCAGCACCAATAGGTATTGAGAACTCTATAATACAGGGCTGTATGCAAAACATCATTTGATCCTGTTTGAATTTGCGGCTGTTATCGTTTACTATAGAAAAAAATTACCCTTGATAAATAATCGTTGCTAGTAAACTACCCCTTCCCCTTAACCGATCTTCACCAAAAACGTCAGGTCTTGGGTACTCAACAATTTAGGCCTGTATGCAAACAATTATTTGATTTTCTTTGAATTTAGGGCAGTTATCGTTCGTCATAGAAGAAATACCCTAGTTAAAACATAAAACGTTACAGGTAAAATACCCCTTTCCCTTAACCGATCTTCACCAATAACAATAGGTCTTGAGAACTCTACAATTCAGGGCTGTATGCAAAACATTAGTTGATTTTCTTTGAATTTAGGGCAGTTATCGTTCGTCATAGAAGAAATACCCTAGTTAAAACATAAAACGTTACAGGTAAAATACCCCTTTCCCTTAACCGATCTTCACCAACAACAATAGGTATTGAGAACTCTACAATACAGGGCTGTATGCAAAACATCATTTGATTCTGTTTTAATTTGTGGCTGTTATCGTTTACCATAGAAAAAAATTACCCTTGATAAAAAACCGTTGCAGGTAAACTACCCCTTTCTCTCAACCGATCTTCACCAAAAACGACAGGCCTTAGGTACTCTACAATTCAGGCCTGTATGCAAACAATTATTTGATTTAGTTTGAATTTGCGGCTGTTATCGTTTGCCATAGAAAACACCCTTGATAAAACATAAAACGTTGCTGGTAAACTACCCTATTCCATTAACCGATCTTCACCAAAAACAATAGGTCTTGAGAACTCTACAATTCAGGGCTGTATGCAAAAATGTATTTGATTCTGTTTGAATTTGCGGCTGTTATCGTTTACCATAGAAAATATCGGTATGGAGAACCATACATGACTTCCATATTCTAAGATTTATATTTAAATCTTAATATCGCCTGCCAAGCGCGATATTTTTTTCTCTTATACATGATTTACATTAAAATGAAAAAATTTTAATTGTATTGCCTGGCAACAAAATTATTTTATTTTTAACAATTACCATTGTTTGAAAAAGTTTAAATAAATTTTCAAGTACTTAACTCTTGTTAAAACGTAAGAGGTTGCAGGTAAACTACCCCTTCCCCATAACCGATCTTCACCAAAATCGAAAGTCCTTGAGACCTCTACAATTCAGGGTCGTATGCAAAAAATTATTTGATTCTGTGTGAATTTGCGGCATTTATCGTTTGCCATAGGAAATACGCTTGTAAAAAAAACGTTGCATGTAAACTACCCCTTTCCCTTAACCGATCTTCACTAAAAACAATAGGTCTTGATTAATCTACAAATCAGGGCTGTATGCAAAACATTATTTGATTCTGTTTGAATTTGCGGCTGTTATCGTTTGCCATAGAAAATACCCTTGTTAAAAAAACGTTGCCGGTAAACTACCCCTTTACCTCAACCGATCTTCACCAAAAACAATAGGTCTTGAGAACTCTACAATTTAGGGCTGTATGCAAATAATTGTTTGATTCTGTTTGAATTTGCGGCTGTTATCTTTTGCCATAGGAAATACCCTTGTTAAGACATAAAATGTTACTGGTAAACTACCCCTTTCCTTTAACCGATCTTCACCAAAAACAATAGGTCTTGAGAACTCTACAATTCAGGGCTGTATACGAAACATTATTTAATTCTGTTTGATTTGAGGCTGTTATCGTTTGCCAAAAAAAAAAAAATTCCCTTGATAAAAAAAAACCGTTGCTGGTAAACTACCCCTTTCCCTCAACCGATCTTCACCAAAAACAACAGGTCGCGAGTACTCTACAAATCAGGACTGTATGCAAAAATTTATTTGATTCTGTTTGAATTTGCGGCAGTTATCGTTTTCCATAGAAAAAAAATCTACAGACACACACACAGACACTTTTCGGAAAACGACTTTTTTTCATGTTTTGAGTGTAGTAGAATCAGAATCTGCAATAATCTCGAACACGATTTTTTTTGCCATCACCATACTTCCATTCCTTAAGGAATATGGAAGTAAAAAATTACCCTTGATAAAAAACCGTTGCCGGTAAAGTACCCCTTTCTCTTAACCGATCTTCACCAAAAACGATAGGTCTTGAGACCTCTACAATTCAGGGACGTATGCAAAAAATTATTTGATTCTGTTTGAATTTGCGGCTGTTATCGTTTGCCATAGAAAATACCCTTGTTAAAAAAACGTTGTAGGTAAACTACCCCTTACCCTTAACCGATCTTCCCCAAAAACAATAGGTCTTGAGAACTCTACAATTTAGGACTGTATGCAAATAATCTTTTGATTCTGTTTGAATTTGCGGCTGTTATCGTTTGCCATAAGAAATACCCTTGTTAAAACATAAAACGTTACAGGTAAACTACCCCTTTCCCTTAACCGATCTTCACCAAAAACAATAGGTTTTGAGAACTCTATAATTCAGATCTGTATGCGAAACATTATTTGATTCTGTTTGAATTTGCGGCAGTTATCGTTTGCCATAGGAAAAAAATCTACAGACAGACAGACACACACACAGACACACACACACACACACACACTTTTCGAAAAATGACTTTTTTCATGTTTTGAGTGTAGTACAATCATATTCTGCAATAATCTCGAACACGATTTTTTTGCCATCACCATACTTCCATTTCCTTAAGGAACATGGAAGTAAATATCGGTATGGAGAACCATACATGACTTCCATATTCTAAGATTTATATTTAAAATCATTTTCAGCCAAACAGCCAGGGAAGGAATTTTAACAAAAAAATACTTCTTTCTTGCCAATAACGTAGTACACATATAAAAAATATTATCCCCTCCCCCTTCAACTATAATTTTGATTTATAGAAAATTACCCCCAGCCCGTTCAACTAGCCTCTTCATTTATAGATATTTCATCTACGTTTCTACAGTGGATTATTAAGATCTTATCAGGATACTTTATCAAAATTAAGTACTTTACTCATGTTACAACAAAAAATGTTTCCGGTAAACTGCCCTTTCCCCGTAACCGATCTTCACCAAAATCAACAGACATTGAGTTCTCTATAGCTCAGGCACATATGTAAAAAATTATTTGATTCTGTTTGAATTTACGGCAGTTATGGTTCGTCATATAAAAAATTACCCATGTTAAAACATAAAACATGAGATTTATAAAACATATCTAAGATTTATATTTAAAATCATTTTTGAAATAAAATATTTTCATAGAACCTACTAACGCTGGGGAAATCTGAGGAGCCAATCAGAGTTGGGCCTACCTGTCACTCTGCTGAATTTGGTGGAAAGCCCTGTCACTGTCGTCAAAGTATCAGCCTTGACAGGGTCCTCTTTTTCTGCAAAATGAGAGAAGAGGCTTGAGATGGAGTGAGTGACATGGTCCCCACCTCAATGAAGAACCCATTGTTTTATAAAAATATATTTAAATTTTGAAAACTGAAAATTCTTTTCTTGTTGTAAATATTTATATTTTATAATCAAAATGACTTTATCAAAAAACAAACATTATTTTTTTATAATAAGTACTTACATATGTTTCTTAATATGCTTACTTTTTCTTCAATGTTGATGATCATTTCCAAACATTCTGACAAAATTGTATCTACAGAACAGTTAACATTCCCCAGGTTTCCATTTCTGCTAATTTCTCATTACACCTTCCACTGACGTATTATTAACCATTTCATAAACTATCGTATAATCTTTTCAGATTTTGTGGTACAAAATCTGAAATTTTCAGATTGCCTGGCAACAAAATTATTTTATTTTCAACAATTACCATTGTTTGAAAAAGTTTAAATGAATTTTCAAGTACTTTACTTTTGTTAAAACGTAAAAGGTTGCAGGTAAACTACCCCTCCCCCTTAACTGATCTTCACCAAAATCTAAAGGCCTTGAGTCCTCTACAATTCACTGACGTATGCAAAAAATTATTTGATTCTGTTTGAATTTGCGGCAGTTATCGTTTGCCATAGAAAATACGCTTGATAAAAAACGTTGCAGGTAAACTACCCCCTCCCCTCAACCGATCTTCACCAAAAACAACAGGTCTTGAGTACTCTACAAATCAGGACTGTATGCAGAAAATTGTTTGATTCTGTTTGAATTTACGGCTGTTATCGTTTGCCATAGAAAA
Organism: Magicicada septendecula; assembly: GCA_034769895.1. NCBI lineage: Eukaryota > Metazoa > Arthropoda > Insecta > Hemiptera > Cicadidae > Magicicada > Magicicada septendecula. Next base: position 549,092,799 of record CM068368.1, read on the forward strand.
TACACTTGTTAAAAAAAAATTGTAGGTAAACTACCCCTTTCGCTTAACCGATCTTCACCAAAATCAGTAGACCTTGAGAACTCTACAATTTAGGGTTGTATGCGAAACATTATTTGATTCTGTTTGAATTTGCGGCTGTTATCGTTTGCCAAAAAAAAAATTTCCCTTGATAAAAAAAACCGTTGCCGGTAAACTACCCCTTCCCCTCAACCGATCTTCACCAAAAACAACAGGTCGCGAGTACTCTACAAATCAGGGCTGTATGCAAAAAATTATTTGATTCTGTTTGAATTTGCGGCTGTTATCGTTTGCCATAGAAAATACCCTTGTTAAAAAAATGTTGTAGGTAAACTACCCTTTTCCCTTAACCGATCTTCACCAAAAACAATAGGTCGTGAGAACTCTACAATTTAGGGCTGTATGCAAATAATCTTTTGATTCCGTTTGAATGTGCGGCTGTTATCGTTTGCCATAGGAAATACCCTTGTTAAAACATAAAACGTTACTGGTAAACTACCCCTTTCCCTTAACCGATCTTCACCAAAAACAAAAGGTCTTGAGAACTCTACAATTCAGGGCTGTATACGAAACATTATTTGATTCTGTTTGAATTTGCGGCTGTTATCGTTTGCCAAAAAAAAAAAACCCTTGATAAAAAAAAACCGTTGGAGGTAAACTACCCCTTTACCTCAACCGATCTTCACCAAAAACAATAGGTCGCGAGTCCTCTACATATCAGGGCTGTATGCAAAAAATTATTTGATTCTGTTTGAATTTGCGGCAGTTATCGTTTGCCATAGAAAAAAAATCTACAGACACACACACACAGACACACACACACACACAGACACTTTTCGGAAAACGACTTTTTTTCATGTTTTGAGTGTAGTAGAATCAGAATCTGCAATAATCTCGAACACGATTTTTTTTGCCATCACCATACTTCCATTCCTTAAGGAATATGGAAGTAAATATCGGTATGGAGAACCATACATGACTTCCATATTCTAAGATTTATTTTTAAAATCATTTTCAGCCAAACAGCCAGGCTGTGTCTTACCTGCCTTTTTATTGCTGTATTAAATGAAAAATATTATATTACATTAAAATGAAAAAATTATAATTTTATTGCCTGGCAACAAAATTATTTTATTTTTAACAATTACCATTGTTTCAAAAAGTTTAAATAAATTTTCAAGTACTTTACTCTTGTTAAAACGTAAAAGGTTGCAGGTAAACTACCCCTTCCCCTTAACCGATCTTCACCAAAATCGAAAGTCATTGAGACCTCTACAGTTCAGGGATATATGCAAAAAATTATTTGATTGTGTTTGAATTTGCGGCTGTTATCGTTTGCCATAGAAAATACGCTTGATAAAAAAACGTTGCAGGTAAACTACCCCTTCCCCTTAACCGATCTTCACCAACAATAACAGGTCTTGAGTACTCTACAAATCAGGGATGTATGCAAAACATTATTTGATTCTGTTTGAATTTGCGGCTGTTATCGTTTGCCATAGAAAATACCCTTGTTAAAAAAACGTTGCAGGTAAACTACCCCTTTCCCTCAACCGATCTTCACCAAAAACAATAGTTCTTGAGAACTCTACAATTTAGGGCTGTATGCAAATAATCTTTTGATTCTGTTTGAATTTGCGGCTGTTATCGTTTGCCATAGGAAATACCCTTGTTAAAACAAAACGTTACAGGTAAACTACCCCTTTCCCTTAACCGATCTTCACCAAAAACAATAGGTCTTGAGTACTCTACAAATCAGGACTGTATGCAAAACATTATTTGATTCTGTTTGAATTTGCGGCTGTTATCGTTTGCCATAGAAAATACCCTTGTTAAACAAACGTTGCAGGTAAACTATCCCTTTCCCTCAACCGAACTTCACCATAAACAATAGGTCTTGAGAACTCTACAATTTAGGGCTGTATGCAAATAATCTTTTGATTCTGTTTGAATTTGCGGCTGTTATCGTTTGCCATAGGAAATACCCTTGTTAAAACATAAAACGTTACAGGTAAACTACCCCTTTCCCTTAACCGATCTTCACCATAATCAACAGATCTTGAGAACTCTACAATTCAGGGCCGTATGCGAAACATTATTTGATTCTGTTTGAATTTGCGGCTGTTATCGTTTGCCAAACAAACAAAATTACCCTTGCTAAAAAAAAACCGTTGCAGGTAAACTACCCCTTTCCCTTAACCGATCATCACCAAAAACAATAGGTCGCTAGTACTCTGCAAATCAGGGCTGCATGCAAAAAATTATTTGATTCTGTTTGAATTTGCGGCAGTTATCGTTTGCCATAGAAAAAAAATCTACAGACAGACAGACAGACACACAGACAGACAGACAGACAGACAGACACACACACAGACACTTTTCGGAAAACGACTTTTTTTCATGTTTTGAGTGTAGTAGAATCAGAATCTGCAATAATCTCGAACACGATTTTTTTTGCCATCACCATACTTCCATTCCTTAAGGAATATGGAAGTAAAAATTACCCTTGATAAAAAATCGTTGCGGGTAAACTACCCCTTTCCCTTAAACGATCTTCACAAAAAACGATAGGTCTTGAGAACTCTACAATTCAGGGTTGTATGTAAAATATTATGAGATTTTGTTTTAATTTGCGGCTGTTATCGTTTGCCATAAGAAATACCCTTGTTAAAACATAAAACGTTACAGGTAAACTACCCCTTTCCCTTAACCGATCTTCACCAAAAACAATAGGTTTTGAGAACTCTATAATTCAGATCTGTATGCGAAACATTATTTGATTCTGTTTGAATTTGCGGCTGTTATAGTTTGCAAAAAAAAAAAATTTCCCTTGATAAAAAAAATATCGGTATGGAGAACCATACATGACTTCCATATTCTAAGATTTATATTTAAAATCATTTTCAGCCAAACAGCCAGGCTGTGTCTTACCTGCCTTTTTGTTGCTGTATTAAATAAAAAATATTATATTACATTAAAATGAAAAAATTATAATTTTATTGCCTGGCAACAAAATTATTTTATTTTTAACAATTACCATTGTTTCAAAAAGTTTAAATAAATTTTCAAGTACTTTACTCTTGTTAAAACGTAAAAGGTTGCTGGTAAACTACCCCTTCCCCTTAACCGATCTTCACCAAAATCGAAAGTCATTGAGACCTCTACAATTCAGGGAAGTATGCAAAAAATTACTTGATTCTGTTTGAATTTTCGGCTGTTATCGTTTGCCATAGAAAATACGCTTGATAAAAAAACGTTGCAGGTAAACTACCCCTTCCCCTTAACCGATCTTCACCAAAAACAATAGGTCTTGAGTACTCTACAAATCAGGGCTGTATGCAAAACATTATTTGATTCTGTTTGAATTTGCGGCTGTTATCGTTTGCCATAGAAAATACCCTTGTTAAAAAAACGTTGCAGGTAAACTACCCCTTTCCCTCAACCGATCTTCACCAAAAACAATAGGTCTTGAGAAATCTACAATTTAGGGCTGTATGCAAATAATCTTTTGATTCTGTTTCAATTTGCGGCTGTTATCGTTTGCCATAGGAAATACCCTTGTTAAAACATAAAACGTTACAGGTAAACTACCCCTTTCCCTTAACCGATCTTCACCAAAATCAACAGATCGTGAGAACTCTACAATTCAGGGCTGTGTGCGAAACATTATTTGATTTTGTTTGAATTTGCGGCTGTTATCGTTTGCGAAACAAACAAAATTACCCTTGCTAAAAAAAAACCGTTGCAGGTAAACTACCCCTTTCCCTCAACCGATCTTCACCAAAAACAATAGGTCGCGAGTACTCTGCAAACCAGGGCTGCGTGCAAAAAATTATTTGATTCTGTTTGAATTTGCGGCAGTTATCGTTTGCCATAGAAAAAAAAATCTACAGACAGACACACACACAGATAGACAGACAGACAGACAGACAGACACACACACAGACACTTTTCGGAAAACGACTTTTTTTCATGTTTTGAGTGTAGTAGAATCAGAATCTGCAATAATCTCGAACACGATTTTTTTTGCCATCACCATACTTCCATTCCTTAAGGAATATGGAAGTAAAATCGTTGCAGGTAAACTACCCCTTTTCCTCAACCGATTTTCACCACAAACAATATGTCGCGAGTACTCTACAAATCAGGGCTGTATGCAAAAAATTATTTGATTCTGTTTGAATTTGCGGCAGTTATCGTTTGCCATAGAAAAAAAATCTACAGACAGACAGACACACACACAGACACACACACAGACACTTTTCGAAAAATGACTTTTTTTCATGTTTTGAGTGTAGTACAATCATATTCTGCAATAATCTCCCCACGATTTTTTTTGCCATCACCATACTTCCATTTCCTTAAGGAACATGGAAGTAAATATCGGTATGGAGAACCATACATGACTTCCATATTCTAAGACTTATAATCTGAAATATGCTTGCCTGCCAAGCACGATATATTTTGTAATATATACATAATTTACATTAAAATGAAAAAATTATAATTTTATTGCCTGGCAACAAAATTATTTTATTTTTAACAATTACCATTGTTTGAAAAGGTTTAAATGAATTTTCAAGTACTTTACTCTTGTTAAAACGTAAAATGTTGCAGGTAAACTACCCCTTCCCATTAACCGATCTTCACCAAAATCTAATGGACTTGAGTCCTCTACAATTCACTTATGTATGCAAAAATTTATTTGATTCTGTTTGAATTTGCGGCAGTTATCGTTTGCCATAGAAAATACGCTTTATAACAAACGTTGCAGGTAAACTACCCCTTCCCCTCAACCGATCTCCACCAAAAACAATAGGTCTTGAGTACTCTACAAACCAGGGCTGTATGCAGAAAATTATTTGATTATGTTTGAATTTGCGGCTGTTATCGTTTGCCATAGAAAATAACCTTGTTAAAAAAACGTTGTTGGTAAACTACCCCTTTCCCTCAACCGATCTTAACCAAAAACAGTACGTCTTGAGTACTCTACAAACCAGGGCTGTATGCAGAAAATTATTTGATTATGTTTGAATTTGCGGCTGTTATCGTTTGCCATAGAAAATAACCTTGTTAAAAAAACGTTGTAGGTAAACTACCCCTTTCCCTTAACCGATCTTAACCAAAAACAACAGGTCTTGAGAACTCAACAATTTAGGGCTGTATGCAAATAATCTTTTGATTCTGTTTGAATTTGCGGCTGTTATCGTTTGCCATAAGAAATACCCTTGTTAAAACATAAAACGTTACTGGTAAACTACCCCTTTCCCTTAACCGATCGTCACCAAAAACAATAGGTCTTGAGAACTCTACAATTCAGGGCTGTATGCGAAACATTATTTGATTCTGTTTGAATTTGCGGCTGTTATCGTTTGGCAAAAAAAAAAATTTCCCTTGATAAAAAAAAACCGTTGCAGGTAAACTACCCCTTTTCCTCAACCGATCTTCACCAAAAACGACAGGTCGTGAGTACTCTACAAATCAGGGCTGTATGCAAAAAGTTATTTGATTCTGTTTGAATTTGCGGCAGTTATCGTTTACCAAAAAAAAAAAAACCCTTGTTAAAAACACGTTGCCGGTAAACTACCCCTTTCCCTCAACCGATCTTCACCAAAAACAATAGGTCTTGAGAACTCAACAATTTAGGGCTGTATGCAAATAATCTTTTGATTCTGTTTGAATTTGCGGCTGTTATCGTTTGCCATAAAAAAAAATCTACAGACACACAGACACACACACAGACACACAGACAGACAGACAGACAGACACACACACAGACACTTTTCGGAAAACGACTTTTTTTCATGTTTTGAGTGCAGTAGAATCAGAATCTGCAATAATCTCGAACACGATTTTTTTTGCCATCACCATACTTCCATTCCTTAAGGAATATGTAAGTAAATATCGGTATGGAGAACCATACATGACTTCCATATTCTAAGATTTATATTTAAAATCATTTTCAGCCAAACAGCCAGGCTGTGTCTTACCTGCCTTTTTATTGCTGTATTAAATGAAAAATATTATATAACATTAAAATGAAAAAATTATAATTTTATTGCCTGGCAACAAAATTATTTTATTTTTAACAATTACCATTGTTTCAAAAAGTTTAAATAAATTTTCAAGTACTTTACTCTTGTTAAAACGTAAAAGGTTGCAGGTAAACTACCCCTTCCCCTTAACCGATCTTCACCAAAATCGAAAGTCATTGAGACCTCTACAATTCAGGGACGTATGCAAAAAATTATTTGATTCTGTTTGAATTTGCGGCTGTTATCGTTTGCCATAGAAAATACGCTTGATAAAAAAACGTTGCAGGTAAACTACCCCTTCCCCTTAACCGATCTTCACCAAAACCAACAGGTCTTGAGTACTCTACAAATCAGGGCTGTATGCAAAACATTATTTGATTCTGTTTGAATTTGCGGCTGTTATCATTTGCCATAGAAAATACCCTTGTTAAAAAAACGTTGCAGGTAAACTACCCCTTTCCCTCAACCGATCTTCACCAAAAACAACAGGTCTTGAGAATTCTACAATTTAGGGCTGTATGCAAATAATCTTTTGATTCTGTTTGAATTTGCGGCTGTTATCGTTTGCCATAGGAAATACCCTTGTTAAAACATAAAACGTTACAGGTAAACTACCCCTTTCCCTTAACCGATCTTTACCAAAATCAGCAGATCCTGAGAACTCTACAATTCAGGGCTATATGCGAAACATTATTTGATTCTGTTTGAATTTGCGGCTGTTATCGTTTGCGAAACAAACAAAATTACCCTTGCTAAAAAAAAACCGTTGCAGGTAAACTACCCCTTTCCCTCAACCGATCTTCACCAAAAACAATAGGTCGCGAGTACTCTGCAAATCAGGGCTGTATGCAAAAAATTATTTGATTCTGTTTGAATTTGCGGCAGTTATCGTTTGCCATAGAAAAAAAATCTACAGACACACAGACACACACTCAGACAGACAGACAGACAGACAGACAGACAGACACACACACAAACACTTTTCGGAAAACGACTTTTTTTCATGTTTTGAGTGTAGTAGAATCAGAATCTGCAATAATCTCGAACACGATTTTTTTGCCATCACCATACTTCCATTCCTTAAGGAATATGGAAGTAAAAATTACCCTTGATAAGAAAACGCTGCAGGTAAACTACCACTTTCCCTAAACCGATCTTCTCCGAAAACAATAGGTCTTGAGTACTCTACAATTCAGAGCTTTATGCAAAAAAGTATTTGATTCTGTTTGAATTTGCAGCTGTTATCGTTTGCCATAGAAAATACCCTTGTTAAAACATAAAACGTAGCCGGTCAACTACCCCTTTCCCTTAACCGAACTTCTCCGAAAACAATAGGTCTCGAGTACTCTACAATTCAGGGCTGTATGCAAAAAATTATTTGATTCTGTTTGAATTTGCGGCTGTTATCGTTTGCCATAGAAAATACCCTTGTTAAAACATAAAACGTAGCTGGTAAACTACCCCTTTCCCTTAACCGATCTTCACCAAAAACAATAGGTCTTGAGTACTCTACAAATCAGGGCAGTATGCAAAACATTATTTGATTCTGTTTGAATTTGCGGCTGTTATCGTTTGCCATCTAAAATACCCTTTTTAAAACATAAAACGTTGCCGGTAAACTACCCCTTTCCCTTAACCGATCTGCACCAAAAAACAACAGGTCTTGAGAACTCTACAATTCAGGGCTGTATGCAAAACAGTATTTGATTATGTTTGAATTTGCGGCTGTTATCGTTTGCCATAGAAAATAATTACTCTTGATAAAAAAAAAACGTTGCAGGTAAACAACCCCTTTCCCTTAACCGATCTTCACCAAAAACAATAGGTCTTGAAAACTCTACAACTCAGAGTTGCATGCAAAAAATTATTTGATTACGTTTGAATTTGCGGCAGTTATCGTTTGCCATAGAAAATACCCTTGTTAAAACATAAAACGTTGCTGGTAAACTACCCCTTTCCCTTAACCGATCTTCACCAAAAACAATAGGTCTTGAGTACTCTACAAATCAGGGCTGTATGCAAAAAAGTATTTGATTCTGTTTGAATTTGCGGGTGTTATCGTTTGCCATAGAAAAAAATCTAAGACAGACAGACACACAGACATACACACAGACACACACACAGACACTTTTCTAAAAATGACTTTTTTCATGTTTTGAGTGTAGTACAATCATAATCTGCAATAATCTCGAACACGGTTTTTTTTGCCATCACCATACTTCCATTTCCTTAAGGAACATGGAAGTAAAAATCTGTTTTTGTAAAATAAATTGGATTTTTATCAGAATATTTTTCTTTAATTCCAATGACAATATTAGTCCTATAAAAAAATTATTGCATATTATAAGGCTAAAAGTATATGACAGAAAGTCTGAAAGTAGAAATTTTGGTTTGTTTGAAAATATGAGATAGTTAATAAAGTGTATGATATAAAATTTAATACAACATTCACTGTCTTCATCAATTTATATTTAATAAAAATTTGTACTTTTTACGAGACGAATATAAATTCAATAAACGACAAAATTATTACTGGCTGGTAGTCACATATCTGATTGTCAGTACTATTTGACATTGATAAAAGACATACAAGATACTAAATAACAAATCAAACGATTAAATGAAAGAAAAGTTATATTTTATTAATTAAGTATACATCATACAAGAAATAATAGTGTTTATATTACATAATTTTAGTAGTTGCACATCTATAAGGAGTGGTTAGCATTTAAGAGGGAACAAAAGCATGAATAAGGAAGGGTAGTTGGGAGTTCCGCAAAAGATTCCTGCGGAGGGGCCCAGAAAACAAGAGTTACACCACTGTGAAGGAATCACTTCAGAAACGAGATCGAGGTCACTAAAGCGACAGTTCTTTTCTCTTTAAATGAAACCATCAGGTGGCGCCTATCTAGTGTTGCTATATTCACAAAGCAACGCACGAAGTTTAAGCTGAAAATGTCGGTAGATTTACAAGAAAAATTTGTAATTGTTTTAAAGTACAGAATATCAGCCTAAAGTACAATACTGTATCAGAGTATGCTTACACAGTATAAGCATTGTACAAGTGCACAGTGTAGATGTATTGTAAGTATACAATATACACAAATATGAGGTTCAAACTGAATTCTTCAGCCAATATTACCAATTTTGAAACTTGTAAGATTCGTTTACATTTCTGTTTCTGGCAAATTCAAAACCATTTGTAATGGTTGAAAACGAATGCCGTTAACATCAGACAAAATATTATTAAGAATTCTATCAGAGAAGCTGCAGTTGGATAAGATAATTTTAAAAATAAATAGGCCTACATTAAATAATTATGTACACAAACACACGCGCGCGCGCGCGCGCGCGAGCGCGTAACTAACACAGCATTGCTGGTGTATTTCTATCAACTGAAAATATCAGTAGCAAGTATATTAGCAAAGAAATGTAGAGATGATTTTTAGAGGGGTTCGATCTTGAAAATTCGGTGCTCTCCTAATGTCCGTACCCGCACTAAATTTTCGATTTTTCGATTGTATCGATATACCACCAAGTGAAGAAGAAATGATTGTAAATTATTCTATTAATGTAAAGCGAAAATAAGTACAGGCCGTGAGGCGAGTGATGAAACTGTCTTGGTGGTGCGCAGTGGCAAAGAGAAAGAATGCGCATGCGCGGGACAGCGGCTAGGGACAACAACCCATCAGTTGGCTTAGGTCTCCGTGCGTGGTGATTGTGTTATTGCCTTTCTGAAAACATTTCAGTGTATTTCCAGTGTTGTGTAGCTGTTGTCTCCAGGAATGTCTGGGCCGTCATCGTCACATCATACAACGTCAGCAAGTAAGTCTGTTGAGAGAAAAGTGATCCACAGCCAGAGCAGACAGATTATTCACAATGTTTACGATTATATGAAAAAAGAAAATGGCAGCTTAAGTGAAAAAGCTTTACAAACTAAAGTGGCCGCTGCTTGCGGTGTATCTTTTAGTAGTGTTAGAAGAATTATCAATGAGCATAATAAAAAGTTCGGTACATCATCGCCTAAGTTCAGTACTCCAAGAAAAAAGAGGCCTAGACAAAATTTGAAAACTACATTCGATGATTTCGACTTATCTTTAATCCGCAAGACTATTCATGAATTTCATCTAAGTGAGGGTGAAAGGCCTACTCTCAAAGGAATACTACGTGTATTAAAGGATAAAATAGATTTCAAAGGAAGTGTTTGGTGTGTCCGGAAGGTTGTAAAAAAATTAGGTTTCCGCTGGAAGAAAACAGAAAATTACTTGTTGAGAAAAGCGATATCCGAAATTTAAGGTTGAACTACTTGGTGAATGTTGACAGATATAGGAAAGAAAAGAGGCAGATCGTATACATGGACGAAACATATTTCCATAGTACAACAACGGCTGAGAAAACCTGGACGGACAGCACAGTTGGCGGGCTAAAGATAAAGAAATCAGTCAGCAAAGGATCACGAGTAATTGTTTTACACGCAGGAGGCGAAGAGGGATTTGTAGCCAACGGTTTATTAATGTTCAAGTCTGGATTAAAAAAGGGAGACTACCACGGGGACGTAAACTACGATAACTACGAGAAGTGGATCAAGGAACAACTTATCCCAAACCTGAAGCCTAACAGTGTTAGTTATCGATAATGCGCCGTATCATAACAAACAGGTCAACCCGGCGCCAACCTCATCGTGGAAGAAACAACGCAAAAATGGTTGACTGACAATGGAATTCCTTAATGTGAAAGTATGCTTAAGCCCCAGTTATACTCACTAATTAAACTGAAGAAACCTCAGTTAAAAATTTACAAGATTGATGCAATCTTAGCTCAGCACGGTCGTTCTGTACTCAGACTACCCCCTTACCATCCGGATCTGAATCCAATCGAGTTAATATGGGCTACAGTGAAAGACTACATAAAACAAAAAAATGTCAAGCTGTGTCTGCAAACCGTCCTCCAGCTTGCAGCCGAGAAATTCGCCCAAATCACTCTAGAAGACTGGAAGAAGCGATGTGATCATGTGAAGAAAATAGAAGAGGACTATCTGAACCGTGAACATGTTATCGACCAAGCGACTGAGCGTTTTGTTATACATGTGGATGATAGCAGTGATAATGACAGTGACAACAGTGACAATGATTCAGTTGCCAGCGAAGAAAATATGAATGGAATAGAAGAACTAGACTAAAGCCCAATTGACTCGACCGTGTAAGTGTATGACATGACAAACTGTATGTTTTTTGCTTTTTAAATGTTCCGCAATGCTATTAGTAAATTCTAATGTGTAAATATTCTGTGTAAATAATAAACACTTTTTTTTAATTTTTGTAACACAATTACTTATTATTACTGCTTCACCTGATATTTTTAACAACTTAATTAGTCGCATACCATTTATTTTATAAAAACATTTCTTAACCTAATGTTAAGAACAAATATAAGAATTTTATTAAGCATACATTTTCGTAATCTTATGTGAATAATTACAATGAATGAAGTTTCACTTGAACAAGTTTTGCAAAAATGACGTAAATTTTAAGGCATACTAATCAGTTCTAAGAAATATTTATGACAAATTCGGTAATAAACATATATTCCCAGTTTATTACCATACAAGGATATGTAAAAAAATTAGTTCAGAAAGTCAAAAGAAAAAAGTTATAAGTTTATACAAAAGGTATCTGCGAAAACGCGGTTTTTTATTAAAGAAATTAAATAAAATCATCACTATCATTCAGTGCTTATGCATGAAAATGAATCTTTAGAATGTTTTCTTTCTATACCTTTTAAAGCAGTTTTAATATTTTAAAACTGTATTAAGTACCGGTTGTCCACTTCTGATATCTTCAATGCCTCTACGGGGCACTAAAAGGACAAACAATAGAACCATCGAAACTCTGTTTGTCGGTGGTGTGTGGGTTAATTCTAATATTTTTGTATACATTTTTAATAAATTTAGATACTTATAAATAAAGATACAACAAAACACTTGAACTTTCGAGAAAAGTCCTCTGGATGAAATTAAATCTCCAAATGTTTTTGTATTATAGGATGTCAGTGGCATCGTACGGGCTGATGTTCGGCGGGTGGCTAGTACAACAATAGCCACCGGCTCCGGGAGGGGAAGCTTCCTCACCAACCTGCTACCTCCCCTCCTACGCGCATAGACAGTTTCATCACTCGCTTCACGGCCTGTAATGTTTTGGTTTGTGAGGTAATAATGTTACCTCGTCACCCAAATTTACCGTAATAATGTTTTTTTTTTGTTTTTAGTTTAATGTTTAAAGAAATAAAAGCCATGGTTGGAAAAACATGACGTTTAATGTTTATATACAGTGCTTATAAACAACAGAGTAACATTTAAAATATAAACTAGCTGTTGCCCACGGCTTCGCACGCGAATAATTGACTTTTAATACGTATTTTAATATAACTTTTATTGTCTATGTCTATATGGTGTTCTGTTAGCTCGTATAACAATTTTGTACTCATCAGTCGGCATTCTCTCCAACGCTGTTTTGAACACTTCTACTAAATTATTATGTTGGTGCAACAGCCTTTGGAGATTTAAAACAATATCCTTCCTTATGGCTTCACAGCGTCGATTGGCCTGGGCTTGATCATCTCCCATGAAATAGATTTGTAAAAGCTTCAGATTTCATTTGGGACAGGGAGCAAAAACCTGACTTTGTGATATAATTGTCCTTTCACTTTAAAAGTTGGCATAAAATCATCAGTTTCTTCGATTGCTACTGTCGTACCGAAAGATGTCATCTGAATATTTTGGAGAAAATGATTGGATTATGAAGTCGTTCCTGACATGTACGAAGTGGTTCTGGTGGCTGATTCAGTGGTTGTAAAATTACTTCCCCATTAGAGCAGCACATCCCAGGCGATTCAGTTAAAATTTTTTTTTATATAGAATTCGCATATCACATCCATTTTGCCAATTGTAGGCCTAACTTTTGGATGTGACGAATAGTCATAATTTGGATCATACTGAAAAGCCTCTAAAATCAAATTACCTCGTCTGCCTACTTGTCTGACTTGAGCATGCCGTATGCGGTCATTTTCAACCCGATATTCATGTCGGTCTGGTAATTCCACATCCCTTAATTCAGCCTGCCTCACGCGTTTCCGCTAGACGCGCTCCCCGTGCTTTCCAGGTGTCTCCACAGCCCTAATATCTGTCTGCCTTCTTCGTTGTTGTTCAAGACAGGACTCACGTTCCTCGGGCTTCTCAGCTGCTTGCATTAACCTTGCTCGCTTAGCATTTGGATGAACCTGCCCAATGCTTTGTCATTTTTTCGGAGGCACTCCGCAAAGTAAGGTGATAAAGTACTCATACTTCAAAGGAGGGTTGATTTAAAGGGAAGTGAATAATAAGGAAAACAAACGGGATTGTAAAGTTTATTGAAGGTGAAGTTTAAAAGGAGTGTTGTTAACTGGAACTTGAAAGGAGGTTCAGTTTGATAGGAAGTGAAGAGTAAGGAAAACAAACGGGACTGTAAAGTTATTTGAAGGTGAAGTTTAAAAGTAGCGTGGTTAAGGAAAACAAATAACGGAATGCAGAATAATTCGACAGAATAAACGTAATTGATACGACGATGAATGAACAACTCAATAGAGAAACAGATATGGTAAAAACTCTGTGAAGGTATAACTCTTGTGTACTGTTTACTTGCCCTCAAAGTCGAAGTAAAAGCTGATCAATACGGGCGATCTCTGCGCCTTAGGGTACGATTGGAAAACGCGTTGAATTTAACACACAGGCAGCAATGAAATTGGTCACACAGACGAGGAAAAACGCACGGTCGTCAACTCTGCTGCGTTTTTAAGGTCTCCCGCATCGAAACGCAACCTCCTGCGTTTTATTTACCTACGTTTTTAACACGCACGAGGATGGTCACACGCACTGTTCAAAGATGTCGCTACATAGCATCTGTTCATTTACTTGTTACTATGGTAATTAATTTTGGTCTCCATGGTGTTTTTGACATCTTTATACGCATCACACATCGACTGTGAATAAATCATATAATTAAAAGGTCCTAAATCGTGCGAACGGGGCGGGATATCAAATTCCAAATTAGACAGTGTTTTTCACCAAAATTTGGTAGGAATCGGTGTAACGGTGTGGATTTGTATTTAATACTAATAAACAAATTCTCAGACATTGAGTTTTATATAATAGATAAATTAGTAGTAGTAGTAGTATTTAATATATTTCATTACTTAGGCCTATTCATTGCTGGATTTCGTTGTCCATAACGTGTCCGTTACTTAACTAAATATAATTACTTCACTACCGGACTCGGAACACAAAGTTTTTTACGGGTAAAAACGTAAAAGTCTTACCTTACAGCCTGAACCGGTTTTCGCTTTTAAAAGTTTCTTCAGAGGCTGCCGTTGGGAGCACTATCCGTCTTGTTGTTGGCGACGTTATCGACTTTTGAAAGATTGATATTGTGTGTGTGGGACAACTGGAAATATACAAACACACGAAAACACATAAAAACAACATCCTAAACGAACAGACACAATTCAAATCACACACATTATTCGAACATATCACACCCCACATACACAATATTAATCTTTAAAAAGTCGATAACGTCGCCAACAAGACGGATAGTGCTCCCAACGGCAGCCTCTGAAGAAGCTTTTTAAAAGCGAAAACCGGTTCAGGCTGTAAGGAAGACTTTTTCGTTTTTACCCGTAAAAAACTTTGTGTTCCGAGTCGGTAGTGAAGTAATTATATTTATTCATTGCATCATCAGAAATACGTATAAACATAAATTTTATAATCGTTTAAGACAATTACAAAATATATAGATGTATCTACATTTTCAAATTATGTCAACACAAGTACCCGTTAAATCAAAAACGTTGGGTTCTGTATTTTAAATGTTACTGTGTTATAAGCATTGTATGTACACATTAAACGTTATGTTTTCCTCAATAATGGCTTTTATTTATTTCAGCAGTAAATTAAAAACCAAAAACCGTTGTCACCTAACCTCACAAATGAAAACACCATGTATTTTCGCTTTGCATGAAGAAATAGGACAATTTACAATTTAGTACACTCTTCTTTTCCACATCGTAATATACCGATACAATCGCTTATTAAAAACATCAAAAATGTTCTACATGAACGGATAAAGGTACAGGTCCGATGCCGCTAAATAGCATTTGTTTATTTAATTGTTATTATGTTAATTAATTCTGGTCTCCATGGTGTTGACATCTTTATACACATCAACGAAAGGCCATGATTGATAGGGACTAAATCGTGCGAACGGGGCAGAATATCAAATTCCAAGTTAAACAGTCTTTATCGCTTTGTGTCAAAAGTTACCTGTGCAAAATTTGGTGGCAATCGGTGTAACGGTGTGGATTTGTATTCAATACAAATAAATCCCCAGACTGAGTTTTATATATATTGTAACTAAACGAGATTTATGAGTGTTGAAGGCCTCACGTTTGAGCGCCAATTTGTAAAGATACGGCTTTAACTATGTTTTATCATGTTCCCCTCTTTATAACGCCTCACGTTGTAAGCGTCACTTTGTATATAAACTGGCTTTTCGTCTTTTATTAGTTATTATTTGTAATCCAATTTACTATCTCGTTACTATTAAATCGGTTTACTATCTATTTTTAAATATAACTATTACATTAACGACTCGGAACACAAAGGTTTTTTATAAGTAAAAACATAAAGTTTTACCTTACAACCTGAACCGGTTTTCACCATTAAAAGGCTTCTTCAGAGGTTACCGCTGGTAGCGCTGTTCGTCCTGTTGTGGGCGACGGAATCGAATTTCGAAAGATCAGTGTTGTGTGTGCGGGGTGAGATATATGTTCGAATAATGAGTGCGATTTGAGTTGTGTCTGTTCGTTTAGGATGTCGTTTTTATTTGTTTTCGTGTGTTTGTATATTTCCAATTGTTCTAGAGTGTCTAGTTTTCGACCTTTTGCCTGTACGTGTAGAATGTTGTAACGTTTCCGTGTGTCTACGTTAAGCCCCACGTTGGGCGCCAATTTTGTAACGTTTTACTTGTTACAAAATAATTATAATAATATTAAAATTTGAAATAAAAAAAAAATTTATTTCAAAAAATAAAATAAAAAATTTTGTTTTCTGAAAAATATTGGTTTTCGTGTTTTTTGTGGTATATATTTAATAAATAATTTTCGTAACTGTATTTCGTAAAAATTTTAATGATTTTATGATTGTTTATGTTGTTGTGTCACTTTCTACGAATAACTCCTGCGTTAATATAGTTAACTCCGGTACTAGTCGATAGACGGTTCTTCTTCTTCTTCAATATGCTCCTTATTCCTTTGTAAATACCGCCTTTCGGATAGTCCGTGTTCTTGAATTAACTTATTTTTAATTATATTTAAATTAAAATTCAACCAATTTGCAGGATTATATTATTTATTAACAATTATTAGAAAGATCGATGGTTAATCGATTGTTGACAACAGTATCGACTCGTTACTCAGGGCTGGTCGATAAAAAATTTACATTGAATAGTGTATATAATATTTGGTTCTTTCAACGGTTATTTTATGAGTAGCCAGAGAAGGGTAGGCCAAGAAAGTATAACACTTACAATTAAAAGTCTTAAAACTAACAATTACAAGGTTATTAATCAATATTGAAAGTTTATATATTATAATATTCGAACCAGTGAAGACTCGATGTTCATTTGTTCCACTTCGCATAGGATGCTGGGAAAACCAAAATGGCCGACTGAAGACTGTGTAGGTTAACGTCAGTCACCTCGACAAATATTTCTTGCAATAAAGATGCTTGTTCACCGTTTCCTCGTCTCAGCAATTGTGGATATTCGTTCTGGAGTTAATTGAGTGTTCCTGGTGCAGTGTTTCTTAGTTCACTTTGTTTAAATGTGTGTGATTATGTCTAATTCACTTTGGTTAAATATGTCGTACTTAACCCTTTTTGTTTCGTCCGTAATAATTATTTGTGGTGGTGTTAATTCAATAATTTAGGCGTATGTGATTCTGTTTTAGTGTAGTTTAATTGTTTGTGCTCACTGATTCTAATAGTTAAAGTCAAAAATAAAAAAGTTACAAATTTTCACTAAACTCGATTTATATTTCGCACGCCATTTATACTTCTGACATAGGTTACACGGAGCAAAACCTCGTTCAAGTGTTCGCTTCAACGGATAATAATTAACTGTTCTCATTTCCTTCGTCTCCTGAAATTCTTAGCCAATTTAATATATATCATACATTGTTTCAAATTACCTTGGCTTCCGATACATTTTTATTTAATACATTATATCACTGAAAATATTTTCGTTATTATCTAATTTTATGAAATACTAAATACATATTCGGTTTCTTTAATCTATTTTGCTTATTTTTATACTAATTAATATAGTTTTACAAAGTTTTTATTTAAAAAAGTTATATTTCTTTCATTTTGGAAAAGTAGGCTTAAATTTTTGTTTCCTGTCCTTGTCCAAATAATAGCCATTTTATCTGATATAATTATTATTATACTGAATCTCAGATTGATATAATTGTTTATCTTTCCTTAATTTCTTGCAATTTTGTCCATTAATTATTGTTTTTAAATATAATTCATTTATCTATGACTCCTCCTCTGAAATTTTAGTTAATACTTCTCATTTTTATTCATAATTTTACCTATCTTCTGACAATATCTTTTTAAAGTATAAATTACATTGTATTACTATGTGATGGGTTTATCTTGCATAAATTTCATCAGGTTAGTTGGTTTATAGGACTAAATGTCAATTATAATGTAAGTTAGATTTACTATTTGGCCTAGATTTTATCTGTTGTTACCTACAAAGTTTTTAATAATACAGTTAGTTTATACCCTTTTCTGACCTTCTATTCTAATATAATATTCATTAATAATTCCTTCTTTTACTACAATAACATTTAGTATTGACTTTAAACAATTAAAACATAACAATTATTTGACATTAAGTATGGTATTTAAATTCATACCCTTTTTTGTACTGATTACTGTACTGATTTGTTTGTACTGTAAGTACAGTAACTCCTAAAAAATATTTTATTATATAACAATGGTATCCACATTCAGACATTGTATTCCTAATTCAAACTATTAAATACAATAACATTTTATAAATATAAGAATTAATCTCTATTTCCAAACCTTATGCATAGAGTTCATATATGGTAATTGGAACCTAACATTTCTGTTCCATTAAATTTTTAACACTTACTTAAACTATTTGGGCACAGTCTTATCTGTTTTTCCTTAACTTTAGGGATGTATCCCTTGTCACTTTATTGATTAACTTCAAGCTCTCTATTTATATTATTCACTCCATTGAATGTTCTCATATAAACAGTGGCATTTTATTAGAAAGAGTAGTCATTGCTCTTTCACCATACTATTTGATTAAATATCACTCATGATACTATATTAAAACACTTAAAGTTATTTAAAGGTACAGTATTTAATGTACCTTCTCAAAGTTTATTTATGATAATCTAATAACTTGCATGCACTTGTCCCTTGTTATTTCTTGATACTATCACTACTCCCTTCATAGTTTTATAATATCAAATTGTTTAATCATGGGGGAACTGTTAAGATTTGTCTTTATTAATTATACAATAACTTTCTTGGGTGCACTTCTACTTAGCACTTTAAACACTTTTGTTTTTATTTGTTTTACATGAGTTTATGGTTTTTTGGGGTGTTATACTTTCTATAGTGACATTTACTTTCTTTTGGGGTTTTTGTTTTCTCCCTATTGGGTTTCTTTTGGGTATTGGTTGTATTCTACTTCCTCTATTACATGTTATCTTCAAACTTGTCCCTGTTCATTAGGTATATTGGTTTGTTCTGGATATCTTCCTTCTTCATTCTTGGTTTCTTCAGTACCATTTTGTTATTATTATTTTTCTTTGTTCTGGGTCTCTTCCTTTTTTGTTCTTGGTTTCTTCATTATTATTTATTTTTGTTTATTCTGGTTTGTTTATTTGGTCTGGGTAGCTTCCTTACCTACTCCTATCCTACCTGGGTATTATTCTTATTTTAATTTTAGTTTTTTGGGGTTTTATTTTGTTGTACATTTATTTTTGTTGCAGAGTTTTTTCTTTATATTTACTTTTTCTTGTTATGGTGGTAATTTATTGTGATTTTTATTTGGTTCTCATTTGGATTTTTTTCTGGATATTCCATATATTTGATTTTTACTAATGATCATATGGTAATCTATTTAAGTGGATTATCTGTCATGCTACAATGTTCATGTTATTGTCGATGTTTTTGTATGTGTGGTTTGCTTCAATGAGGTGGTTTGCAAAGGTGGATTCTGTAGTGGAGTGGAGTGCCTTTGTGTGTTCAATGTATCTCTGTTTGAAGCTACGTCCTGTCTGGCCTATGTAGAGTTTGTTGCAATTTGAGCAATTTAGTTTGTAAACACCGGGTAGATCAAATTTGTTTTGTGCTTTGTGTGTGTGTTTTGATAGTGTGTGTTCTGTTTTGTTAGTAGTTTTGTAACCGATTCTGTACCCTGCTTTTTTGAATTTGTAGGCTATTTTTTCAGTTTGTTTGTTGATGTATGTTAGTGTTATGAATTTGTTGTTTTCTGTCTTTGTCTGTTGTTTGTTTTGTGTAGGAGTTTACTGAATATTGTTCTGTCATATCCGTTAGATTCTGCTAGATATTTTATTGTGTTTAGTTCGTCTTTGTAATCTTTTTCATCTAGGGGGATGTTGTTAAGTCTATGTATCATGGTTCTGAAGGCAGCTAGTTTGTGTTGTATTGGGTGATGGAGGAGTTGTGTATTAGTGTGTCAGTTTTCTGTATATACTGAATTTGTGCTTGTGTTCAAGTTTTG
Source organism: Magicicada septendecula (assembly GCA_034769895.1). Lineage (NCBI taxonomy): Eukaryota > Metazoa > Arthropoda > Insecta > Hemiptera > Cicadidae > Magicicada > Magicicada septendecula. The sequence goes on from CM068368.1 coordinate 549,112,735, forward strand.
TGATGGAGAGGTTATAACGAAAAAACTTAGATTGATTGTGGTCGATCGTGTTCCTTTTTTAACAGTTTCACTTTGAAGTCGTCAATTTATAACGAAAAAAAAAATAGTGTAAGTGTTTGTGTTGTAAACTGTCGGGCGTTACCTCCGCACACTTTTTGTTACTTACCGTTGACTAGATCCTCTGCGGTGATGTAGTAGTAGTATCGCACGACCGTATCGCCAGTTGCACCTTCTTATTCATCCCTTTGGTGTATGTTTGCTCTTCCAATGCCTTCCTTACTTTGAGGGCACCCATATGTCCGTACCTATCGTGATAGTCGATTATTAGCGGTCTCTATCGCTGGTGGAATCACTAATTTCCAACTCTCCTGGTGCGGGGTATTCCTTATAAACAAAGTGTCGTTGTGTAAACAATAATATCTGTTTATGACCTCGTCGCCTTCCTGTACTCTTTTTTCTAATATCCCCTAATCTTGGATCGGCCTCTTGTTGTGACGTTATATCGTTTAAAATATTTTTTAAATCTTCCCTGCTCTTAATAATGTGGTAAACCTTAGCTAATTGTTCTTTTTAGCCGTCAAAGGTTTGGTCTGGTATATTGACGCGAGATAAGACGTCGGCTGCTACGTTCTGTTTGCCGGGTATATATTCCCATGTGATATTATACTCTTGCAAGGCCAAAACCCATCTAGTCAGCCTTCCGTGGTTCAGTTTACAATGCTTTAAAAATGATATAGATTTGTGGTCGCTTCTAACTGTTATGGGGTACCCTAATATATATGTCCTAAATTTACCGCATGCGAAAACTACACTCAACAATTCTTTTTCGGTAGTATTGTAGTTTCGTTCGCAACTGTTCAGCACGCGGCTAGCAAAGCTAATTACTAAATGGTTACCGTCCTGATCTTCCTGATATAGGACTGCACCTAAACTCACGTTACTGGCATCGCAGTTTAGAAAAAATGGTTTTGTAAAGTCGGGATGATGCAACATTACTGTTTCTAAAAACTTTTCCTTTATGATATTGAGCACTCCATCTTGCTCTGGTCCCCAAGTCCATTTGTCTTTAGCTGATAACTGCTTTTGGAACCTGGCAGTTAGTTCTGAGTAATTGGACCGAAACTTTCTGTAATAGTTACAGACTCCTAAAAATGACTGCAGCTGTTTCCTGTTCTTTGGGGTGGGGAACTTCTGTATGGCCTCTACCTTCTCTTTGGATGGAGTAATCCCTTGTTCTGTTAAATTAAAGCCTAAAAATTTCACCTCATCTGCAATGAATTGGGACTTGTCTAATTTGAGGGTGATATTATTCTCTGATAATACCTCTAGCACCTGTTCAACCCTATTACAATGGTCGTCCCAATTCGCTGAAGTTACCAGTAGGTCGTCGACGTATACTGTCGTAAACTTCAGTACTTCCTGCCCCAATATTCTGTCCATTATCTTTACAAACACCGCCACAGAATTTATTAAGCCAAAAGGTAACCGCTTAAACTGATAGTTTCTGCCCTCGAATATGAATGCCATATATTTCCTACTATCAGGGTGGAGTTCTACCTGCCAGTAACCGCATACCGTATCCCATGAGCTTATATATTTGGTTCCGTGAAACTTTTTCAATATCTCCTCTATCTCCCCAGGTGATGTGCGGTCGTTAACAATCATTTTGTTGATCTCCCTAGCATCGAGACATATACGTACCTTTCCGTTCTTTTTTGGCACCGCTATGATTGGGCTGGTAAAGGGCGAATGACTATACTCGATTATGTCGTCCTCAATCATCCTGTTTAATTCTTCCCTGACTTCGTTCTTTAGCGAGTATGCGATCGGGTACGATTTCCTGTTAAATTCCACCGGAGTTTTGAATTTTATGGTGCATTGATAATCTCTGGCTTTACCTGGAGCGTTCGAGAATATGTGTTTATAATTGTTGTATACCTCGATTAATTGTTCCGCCTGTGTTTCGCTGATCAGGCCCTTTGCTTTCGTCCTTTGGAAATCCCGTATTTCTTCTAATTTTTCTAACCACAACTCTGGGTTTTCCTCCTGATATAATGGCATATTGATTGGACGATCGGCACAATAATAATGGTTCACTATCGCTTGATAAGGTGTGTTGTCGGTACCATTTCCTTGGACATCGATTAAATTATTGGTCCAAATTCCCTTGTTAGTTTTTAAAGTTATCATCTTACCTTCCAAATCTATTACAGCATTGTATGGCCTAAGTATATCGCAGCCTATTAGGATACTCATGGGTAAATTATTCGCCACTAATAACCCTATTGGTATTGTTACCCCATTACTAGTCATCTCTAACGACACCTGTTTCTTTATTGATTTATTTTGCCTCCCCGTTGCTCCGACTAAAATAATGTTATTTATAGGTAGAGTGGGTATTGGTAAATTACTATTTTGTTTGATCCTCTCTAACTCAACACTATCGATAAGTGATACGTTTGACCCCGTGTCAATGAGTAATATCGCTTCTATACCATTGATATTTGCTTTGATCTGCACGATACTATTATTCCCTTGGTTACTATTTTTAATGACATTGTCACCCTCTTCTAATAACTCCTCTCTAATATCCTTAAGATAATTATTTATTCTTAATTTTATAGTCCCGTCTTTGTCCTGTCTATGTTCGTAACTAGTCACCCCATAATATTGGTTCAGTGAAGGGCGGTTTTCCTTTTCCACTGCCGCGTTTAGTTTAAATGAGCCACAGTCTCATTGGCCCGGTCTCCCGGGACATTGGGTTGCTGACCCGTCTGTGTTTCCTGCCTGACCTCGGGATTACCATTAATAGGTTGGCTATTCGTCGTGTTACCCTGGCTACCTGGCGCCTGTTGTGGGTAAAACATGTAAGTGGGTACATTGGGTGGATATGGCCGTCGGTTATTGGCCATTGTATAATTTACCTGGGGTCTATATTCATTTTGGTTTCTCCTATCGCCTCCTCCTTGGTTTCCCCCGTTGCGATAACCATTACGTTGACCATAACTATTTCCCCTATAGTTATTTCCGCGATAACTATTTCCCTGGTGGAAGTTCCTACCGTAATTATTCCCGGTGTAATTACCTCTGTTTGGTCCCGGATAGTTGCGGTTATTTGGACCTTGAGTGTTATCACTTCGGCCATTTGGTGGGGTATTATTATTCTGATTATTTGTGTTTAGGTTATTACCGTTTCCACCTCCATTCCGGTTTGGTCCGTTATTGTTGTTGTTGTACTCTACCTTACGATTGGGGGGTTGGTAGTCCTGGAACCTTCCTGTGGATTCACAATTTTCCAATAATTTGGCCAGATCGGCTATTTTGCTAAGCTGTTGGTATAATTGGGCATCTTTGATACCATAACTGTAATGTCCAGCTAATTGCCTTACCAAACATTCCTCTGGGATCGGCGGTATCAACTTCCGTGCTAAACATACCTTTCCCAGGAAATAAGACGTCGGGGACTGTCCATTGGACGCGTCGTATTTGCCATAAAATATGTCCATTCTTACCCTGTTTTGTGCAGTCTCCGACCAATACTTTTCCTTAAACTGGCGTTTAAACTCTGCTAAATTCGTAATTTCGGGTCGTACCGCTATCCACCAGTTATCCCTCGTGTTTTTAAACGTCTCATCAAGCATCTCTCTTATCCTGTCCCACCTTGTTTCTCTATTTCTCCCAATAAACTCCTCCATTCTTTCTAAAAATTCCATTGGGTTTCGTCGATAGTTTTGGAAGTTGATTACTTCCCTGTTTTCGCCATGACACGTATGAGTATTTAGTATGGGTGTGTCTCTCAGCGCCTCTAATCTTTCCTGCAGGTTCTTCTCTCTCTGGTCTATTTCCAGTATACTATTTTTGTTAGTTTTTATTTGTTCGTCCAGCCTGTTAGCGATGTCATATGTTTTCTGCATCCTCTCGCTAACGTCTTTCTGGACTTCTCCCACCTCCTGCATGATGGCGTCTTGGTTCTGCCTTACCAGGTTTTCGAGATTTCTAACATCTTGTTTGGTCTCTACTGTTTGTTCCTCTATATTTTCGAAACGCGTATTGTTTCCCTCCTGTAACCTTTCCAACTGTTTCTCCATGTTTTCGACCTTCCTGTCACTATCGATTTTATTATCATTGATCGTTTTGTTTACTGTTTCATACTTTATGCTAATTTCTTTTTTCAGGGACTCTATACATTTTTTATTCTCCTCCTGAAATATCTCCAGTTTTTTCCCATTGTCATCTATTTTCTCGGTTATATCCTTCTTTAAAGATTCTATGTTTTTGTCTAATTTCTCCTTATCTTCCTGTCTATTTTTATTCAGGGATTCTATATTTCTGTTCATATTTTCTTCCATCCTTTGGAACATTTGCTCATTACTTTTTTTAGTATTTTCGTTCATATCCTCCTTCAGAGATTCTATATTTTTGTTCATATTTTCGTTTAGCGTTTGGAACATCATCCTTAAAACATTCGCGTCAACGCTCTCTGTTATTTTTTCTGGTTCGGGGTTTTCTGTTTGTTCTACCATTTGTATGGGTTCTTCTCCCGTTTGCTCCTCTAATTCGTCTGCCGTTTGTACCGGTCTTTCCATTTCTAGTGTGGGCGGTTCTAATTCCGTTTCCTCGACCTGTACTGTCTCTCCGTCTTCCACACTTAACTCGGGTTCCACATTCTTCTTCACCTTTTTTCCCTTAGGTTGCGGCATTTTAATATGTTGGCAGTTGCCGGGCTTGTTCCGTCTTTTTCAAGCCCCACGTTGGGCGCCAATTTATAACGAAAAAACTTAGATTGATTGTGGTCGATCGTGTTCCTTCTTTAACAGTTTCACTTTGGAGTCGTCAATGTATAACGAAAAAAAAAATAGTGTAAGTGTTTGTGTTGTAAACTGTCGGGCGTTACCTCCGCACACTTTTTGTTACTTACCGTTGACTGGATCCTCTGCGGTGATGTAGTCCTGTAACACAACTTAATACTATGTTTTTTGTGGGCGCCACTTGGAATCGTTTGTTCCAAGAAATAAATGTGATTATTAAAGTAATTAAAATTTTCTAAATCTTACTTTTATGAAAACATATAAACAAGTCAGTTTAGCTTGAAAGAAATCAGGTAATTTTAATGGTTCTTCAAAAAAACAAACAAATCGTCTGAAGGACTAACATTCATATAAAAAATTATACAATTGCAGAGTTAATAAAAAATTCACAAGTTATTATTGTTACTATTGACAATTTTAGATATATCCGATCAAGTATCGGCTAGTGTTTTAAAAATTTTTTACTCAGTTGAAAAGCATGAGTTTAATGTGTGAAAAAATCTTTACTCTCAGGACGTGACTCCTTTGAACTACCAAGACATATCAATTAGATGCCTTACAATAAAAATTAAGTGATTTGAAGGTGTGTATGTGGCGTGTGAAGTACAACTGTGTGATAAATGTAACCAGGTAATAAAATTTGACTTTAATTTCGGTAACTCACGTTCCAATGAATAATTAATCTCGCACAGGACACTCCTCTCGGGTAGTTATTCAATCTCGCCTCTTCTTGTGGGCACTGAATCTATTTTAAGTCAAAGTTGCGATCGTATACTGTTTCCGCACTTTTTGTAAAAACGTTTGGCAGTAGAATATCGTTCAAACGCCGCCACTACGAATCATCTGTTTAGCGTTGATTCAGAAATCGGCCACCGCAGCGCTGATTCCCATGTTGACGAGAAAGGCTTTGTGTATTGTTTGTTTACGTGAAGGGGATTATTGTCAAGTTAGTCAGTCAATGCGAACACAGCAGAATTCATTCTCTATTTAAATTTTTGGTCCCTCTTGGGCCGTGGACGTTCTGGCTGCGTGATTTCTATTAAAATTTGCCGTATCACTGCTCTATTTCAGCGACACTTTTGGCGTAGATTCTCGTTGAGGTTAAGTCAGTCGGTATGTCTATGTACGGGAAAAAGCCTCTCTTCGTGTCTTGTCGATTTCTTGCCTCTCGGTTTCGCCTTAGCTGCGTTGATCAGTGTTGTGTGAGATGCATCAGCTCTGGAGTTCAAGTTTCAAGTGTTTTTGGGTCGAATTTGGTCTCTCTTTTATACCAATTCAGGTTGACTGTTTTCATCGACTTCCGGTATATTTGTGTAAAATTCTTTCTAGAATGTTCGAGAATAAACGAAATGGAATGTCATGGAACAATTTTCACTTCCGTAGAAGCTTTTAGAACGAATTTCTTATTCTTCATACTAAGGATATTTCAAAAATTACTCTGGTATTTATCAAACAGTTTTACATTAGTACTCACAATTTGTATGCCATTATTACATTTAGATTCTCTGTTTTAAACTGAATCTAGTAATACTAATTATGATTGGTTTTTAATTAACTTAAGTCTAATAAACAACACAATAAACAACTCCCACCTTGGGTTGTTGTCATGAAAATTCAATTTTTATAACAAAAAATTGTTGTGAAAGCATTGTGTCTCTTCCACAATCTGAACATCCAACATTACTACGTTCCTATAACAAAATAAACAAATTTTAACATAGATAAAACACAAATAAATACAGTCTTATATAGCCTCTGCTCATGGCCTAGATTCTTGTTAATGTTATAACACAATAATTGGTCACTTTCTTTAATATATGTAGTATTTCACTAGTGTACACACAGAGTTTATTACTTTGTCTATCTTTTGTGATACCTGGTTACTCTGTACATATATTATTATCATCATAGGATGACATAGCATCATTGATTGGTCTTGAGATGTCCTTTTTTCATAGTGTGACAAATCTCACTCTTATAAGCTAAGTTCTTTTATAATTGACTTTATTTTCAACTGAGTTTGTTCCTTTTTAAGGTATATTGAAGTATTATACCATGCTATTTTATTTTTGTTAGCATTTTGTAATTGTTTAGTCAAATATGATTATTTTTGTACTGGATGATTGGCTTCAGCCATACATGGTATAGGTAAACATTTTGATAACTTGACTATTACAATGTTATAGTTAGTCAAATATATTAGTATAGTCGCTCTATATCATATTTCAACTTTCTAATGCAATTTGGTTGCATTTTGGCAACATTAAATCGATAAATTATATAATATTATATGCCTATCACATGTTTTTAGTTAGTACTGTTTTTGGCTATTTTGGCTGCTTTTTATTCATTTGACAGCTTTCTTTATTTAAGATAAATTGTTCGCTTTTGTCTGCTTGACAATTACATATAGTTTTTATTTAAATCTGATAATAATTAATTTTCTCATGAAATCTTGGTGTATGGTCTCAAATCCAACACATTAATATTTTTTGTCATAACAAATATATCATTTTTATTCTAACTTAAACTCTTTCTAATAATGTATTTAAACCATTTAATACATTTATTTTATTTACATTACATAATATAATAATGGATCATGTCCATTTATTCACAAAAATTAGTTCTTAATACTCTATTCAGAGTTGTAAAACTTAATAATTAATGACTTTATTTTGGTTGATTCTGACATTATTTGTCTCTCTTATAGTGTCTTATGGTTTTTTCACTGTTATTCACTTTAATAATATATATGGGGTTTGTGTCTTAGTCAAAGTCTGGTCGTTTTTCATGTTAGTAGAAATAATTATTATACAAAATTACACAATTTTTTAGGACTACTTGGGTTCGATACAGTTCACCTCACTTTCCTCTTATGATAACTTACTATGTAAATGATTTCTTTTATGGAACGTTCTGTGACGTTACAAGGTCTATGAAGTTTATGGTATTGTTGTGTTCGTATTCGGCAGTAAAGGTTATGTTTTTATGTATTTTGTTTATGTGTGTTAGTAACTGTTCACATTGTCTTTTGTTCCCCCTGTATAGTATTAGAATGTCATCAACGTATCTGTGCCAATATTGAACACAAGCACAAATTCAGTATGGCACAACACGGATATGACAGAACAATAGTCAGTAAACTCCTACACAAAACACAAAACAAACAACAGACAAAGACAGAAAACAACAAATTCATAACACTAACATACATCAACAAACAAACTGAAAAAATAGCCTACAAATTCAAAAAAGCAGGATACAGAATCGCTTACAAAACTACTAACAAAACAGAACACACAAAGCACAAAACAAATTCGATCTACCCGGTGTTTACAAACTAAATTGCTCAAATTGCAACAAATTCTACCTAGGCCAGACAGGACGTAGCTTCAAACAGAGATACATTGAACACACAAAGGCACTCCACTCCACTACAGAATCCACCTTTGCAAACCACCTCATTGAAGCACACCACACATACAAAAACATCGACAATAACATGAACATTCTACACGTACAGACAAAAGGCCGAAAACTAGACACTCTAGAACAATTGGAAATATACAAACATACAAACACACGAAAACAAATAAAAACGACATCCTAAACGAACAGACACAATTCAAATCGCACGCATTATTCGAACATATCTCACTCCACACACACAACATTGATCTTTCGAAATTCGATTCCGTTGCCCACAACAGGACGCTACCTGCGGCAACCTCTGAAGAAGCCTTTTAAAGATGAAAACCGGTTCAGGTTGTAAGGTAAAACTTTATGTTTTTACTTATAAAAAACTTTGTGTTCCGAGTCGTTAATGTAATAGTTATATTTAGTTAAGTAACGGACACGTCATGGACAACGAAATCCAAGAATATCTATTTTAGTAAAATGAGTATAGCTGTGGGTGTTTATTCCTCATATGTATAGTAATTATATTTGTTTGTTGGTTTGTTTAGGTTTCTGATTTCCTTCATCGATTTTTTTATGATTCGGCGAATAAAATTATTCGCTATCTGCCTCAGACGTTTGAATAACACGGTTGTAATGTAGAAACAACTCTTTAATGAGTACCTTCGATTACCATCTCGAACGGACCGATTGAGGTTATTTCTATTTTCGTAGTTATCTTCAGAATTACAACACGCTGACGTCTTCTTGATCTTCGCTCGTTCAGCGTGAAACCTATTAACTTAATACCTTCGAGAAATAAAACACATGGAATTGTATTTGGTAATGATAATGTTCAATATTTATTTTTATTCAAGTTAGTGGAAAATTATGCATTCTACATTAACAATAGCATAGATCGATTCTGTCTCAGAGTTCGATTTCTTAATTTTTTAAATTAATATTATTTTTTTTTAATTAATATTATTATGTCAAGTTCTTTGGACTGCTATACAAGGTTCATTTACATTAAAAGAAAAACAAGGAGTACATTACAGTACAAATATAGTAATACTTATCATCTAACATAACAGAAATAATGGTAATTAAAATTTAAAATACATTACTAGAGCTCTATAGGAATAGGTATTCGCACGCGCCATCTTTGCTCAGAGACTTTTAAATGTAATATGGCGGCAGCAATGTAAGCACGCTGTGCGTTGCATTATTTAATGTAGCCTAAATGATGTATGTAAATATTAATATTTTTACATATCAGGGTTATAACCTTAGTGTACTAATTTGATGTATGTATTACACATGAATATGTATAATAATCATCTCATCTTGTCAGTGAAAATAAGGTTACAATTAGTCTCTCGCGTTGAGAGTAATAGGGTGAGGTAAGGAAATTTGTCAGTATAGTTAATTTGGCAACAATTTTCATAAGCTGCTCTGCCAACATAGGTATACATGGCTTGTAGTTGCTTTCTATACCACTACAAAGCGCTGTTCGTCTTCTTGCGTTATAGCCACGTGAATTTCTTAAACTAACCTTTTAGTCTTTTTAAGAAAGAAAGTTTAGTAGGTGTGTCATACGTTTTGCTGTTGCATTGTGGGTACTTGTAGTGGTGAAATAAATTAACTACGATTAATTAAAAACAAATCATTTACCAGTGTTCTTATATTCAATCAGAAACAGAAATTAACATAGTTTTCTACAGTTACTTAGTTTATGGTCTGTGTTATCTACTTTTTATATTATAACCTTACGAAACTCGTGTGTTTTCTTAATAAACAGTGGCAAAAAGTGAGGTTAATGTGCAAGTTCCCACTTTTACATTTGTAACAAAGTTATTAATAACTTTTATATTACACAATTAACTTTTATTCTTATTTTTAAAGTACATTGAAGTGTTTTATCCTGTTTTTTATGAACAGTTTCGTACTTTTGAGTGTTGCCAAATTACCTATACCAGTTCAAGCAGATAGTGTTGACAAATTACCTACCTTGTAAATATTTGTGAGAATTAATTACTGTGATACATAACCTGACAGTGTATTACTAAACTAAGCTTGACAGTATAATTTGACAGTACATATAGTGTTGACTGTGTGTTAGTAAACTAAGGTTTGTGATTTACTTAAGATGGATTTAGGAAATAAGAGGAAAAATTCGTCTGACAAAGAAGGTTCTATTTATAGGCAACAGGTGACCTTTTAGATGCTGCTAGAAAGGTATGAAACGAAAATCTTACTATTTATAAGGCACCAAAGGTAGCTAATGTTCCATACAATACGCTGAAAATTTTCATGAGCTATTTACTCCAGCATTTATTGCAATTTCTTCCAAGGAAAATATCGTCAATGCATTTAGAAAGGCTGGTGCATGTCCTTTAAATCATAATGCTGTGTCTTCAGAAGCCTTAATGCCTAGTAAATTCACAGACAAAGCAATTAACTCAAATGAATCAAGTTCAACTGAAAAAATTTAAAACATCTTCAGACACCTACTGCACAGAAACCTGCTACTACATCTACCCGCCGTAAGAAAACTAAAGCAGTATGTTTAACTCCACCTGAAGAATTTATGAAAGATGGTCCTTCAAGCAAACATCAGAGCCTTTCTTCAGATGAAGATGACGACTGGACGTGTGGCATATGCATGAAGAAGTACTCAGGTGATGCTAAGAAGGAAACTGGTGCTGCCTGGATTCAATGTTCATTTTGCCGAGTGCCATATCATGAGAACTGCCAGAAACAGCCCACAGATGAAGATGTATACATGTGTGACACTTGCTGTGAAGCAGAGAGACAAACCAGTGGAAGTGACAGTGATGACTGCAATTAAAATAAGGTTTCCTGTTATGTTGCCAAATTACCTAACTACTATTGCCAAATTACCTCCCTTGTTGCCATTTTACCTTACCCTGAATGCATTTTATTTTACTTATGTATTTCCGTAATGTGTTCAAGATATGTAAAATTTGTAATATTCATGTGTTCAAAGTACTCTATAATTTCAATATACAGTATTGGAAAATGCATTACTTTTGTTATAAGTAGAAAATAAATTGTTTTTTAAAAAATACTGCCAAATTACCTTACCTTACCCTATGTCAGTTTCGTCAGATGCAACTGTTTTGTCCCAACCTGAATCCAGTATACAAACGTTTTCATTTGATTATTTGTGTGGTATATTCGAACATGCAAATGTGTACAATGCTAACGCGACATTTTACATTGCGGGAAGTACCACTCGAGTCGTAAAAAAGCATGCATGTTCTGAATGCTTAGAGTTTCTTTCCAACGATAATTTGGCCAAGACCGAATTTATTAAAAAAAGCAAAATGTTTAGCATTGTAGCACATGATTTATAAATTAATTACATGTATATTTTAATAAATAAATATGCATTTTTGTAAATTGTTGCAATTAATATTGCAGTAGAAGCCCGATATAGCGCGGTTGTCGGGTGACATACTTTCCCCCGCGTTATAGGCGTAACCGCGGTATATTGGAAGGTGACCTGTACAGTGAGAAATGATGGGGAGGGAGGACCGGGAAAAAGGCTACAGCATAATGCACTACTATATACTGTACGTAAATTACGTCACCAAATGTAGAAATAAAAAATAAGAAAACTGTATTTTAATCCAATGTTTTAATCTATTTTAATCCAATGGAATATAAAATACACTATTTATACATTGCTCACTCGACCTACTGTAGGCCTAATTGTTGGTCTTAAAAAAGTCCGTAATTGTTGTTTGACGGGATAATGCACAGCGTTTCTTTTCCGCGTATTGTTTTATAAACGTGAGGTGCAGCAGATGAACATTATTAGATTCACTTTGCCTCTCCATCCACGAGATTACTTTGTTTATGTGTATTATCACTTCACTAACATTTGGAATAACTTCTTTCACTTCCACCCCATTTTCATTTCCATCATCGTCATCGTCTTCTTTTTCTTCGCAATTAACATTTCGGACTGCATCGATGATATCTTTATCTCCTATACATTCTGTAACAGGCTCACCGTTGTCAACTTCTGCCCAGTCATTCAAGTCATCTAGAGTGAAGTTGCAATGCAGAGCACTACTCGCAGACTGTACATCACTATTAGTGAATCCGGCAACAGAGCAATTTCCATCGGCGATGTTTTGTTCAAAGGAACATTTCTTCCAGCAATTCTGAATCGTAGCCGTACTAATACTTTCCCATGCAAGACCTATTGAATACGCAACTGTTTTCAGGTTTATTGACTTAAGGTAAATTTCCATTTCCTCATCAGAATTCACTATAGCACTCAGAAGTTCACGGCGGTAATGCGCTTTAAATGCTTTTATGATGCCTTGATCTAATGGCTGGATCAGTGCTGTAGTGTTTTTCGGCAAGAACATGACTCCGATTTTCCCATCTCTTGACTGTAGCATATCAGCAGGTGGATGTGCTGGACAGTGGTCAAGGGTCAGTACAGCTTTTTCTTCGAGGTTGAGTGACCGCAGGTGGCTTCTCACAGATGGAACAAATTCTTCATGGAACCATTTACCGAAAATATCACTTGTCATCCAAGCATTTTTTGTATTACGATATGTGATGGGTAATGACGTCATGTTAACATGTTGAAAGCATCTAGGATTTCCGCTTTTCCCTATACAGAGAGGTTTAAATTTGTGGCTGCCTGATTTATTTGTGGAAAACAGGAGGGTAACTCTATCCTTATTTATTTTTAATCCAGATTTATTTATTGAATTATTCACATCCAGAGTTCTGGTAGGAAGCATTCGAAAATACAGAGCAGTTTCATCACAGTTATACACTTGATGGTCATTTAAATCGTTATTGTAGAAATCGTGTGTGTCGGTCTCTTAGTTTTTAGAATTGGAAGTTTTAGTAATGTGTTTTGCGAACGTAAATTGTGTCGTTCGGAAGCGTCTGGTAGCCTGTGTGCCTTACCTGTCCCTTCTCACTCTTTCGTAATTCCGGATAGGCGCCAAATTGTTTTTCGTGAAAACAATTAAAAGTTTTTATTTGTATAGTTTGATATTGCACTATTGTAAATTCGAATCGCTCGCCGTCTGGCTTGTTACTGATTCTCATCTGAGTGGGGGAAAACGTGTTGCCAACTTGAGATAACGTTGGTTATGTTGACCCACTGCTAGTAAACAAAACATGCATAATATTCTTTACAAGTAAATAATGGACAGTTGTTATCGGTACACACTCTTTTATTAGGCTTTGACTGGTTATTTTTTGTTAACGCTTCATAAAATTAATAATTTATACAATGATTTTAGCCTCGGCAATATTCGCTCAATCAGCGGATCGCTGGGTTGGCAGTACAATGTTTATATTAGCTGCAAGACAGTGTGGTTATTATTTTACAAAATAAATCTGCCTATAGGGTTCTTTTAAGTACGAAACAGAGGTTTATCTAACAAGATAACAAAATTAGAACATATCATTTAAAGTACGTGATCATTAAAATTAAACAAGGTTTACTATAAATTAAATATTGTGGTGTTGAATTGTGACAGTGTCGTTGGTGTATACATAGGTTATCATTTGGAAGTTACTAATGAGAAAATTAGACAGTGGAGACTTGAATGCCGTGAGGAACAAGATATAGAAAACCACTGGCTTAATCTAAAAAACATGTTAGTGACCACGGGAGAAGAAATCGTTGGTTTGAAGAAGAGACATGGGCGAGATGAGTGGTTTGATAAGGAGTGTGAAGAGGCAACTGACTTCAAAAACAAGACATACAAATTTATGATCCAAAGGAAATGCACTAGGGCTGTTCAAGAGGAATACAGGAAGGCCAGGCGGAGGGAAAAGAAGATTCATAGAGGAAAAAAGAGGGAGTATATGATGAGACAGATGGAAAAGATAGAGGAATATAAGAGTAAAAGGCTGAGCCGAGATATGTACAGGAAGGTGAATGATATGAGACAGGAATTTCAGCCTAGAACAAATGCCTGTAGGGATAATAATGGTGGCCTTGTGAGTGATAATGCTGGCGTGATCAGGAGATGGACAGAACACTTCGAAGAGTTGCTAGGCTCAGTTGGGGAGGCTTCGATGGAGGCATCTGAGAATGAAGAGGAGGTAGGAGAATTCGAGGATGATAGAGAGGAGTTGGTGCCATCCTATGACGAGGTGTATGAAGCTCTAGAAAAGCTTAAAAATAACAAGGCAGCAGGTTCCGATGGTTTACCAGGGGAACTATTAAAGAGCGCAGGAGGAGATTTCATAAAGGAATTTGCCCATCTTATAGAGCGAATATGGCTGGAGGAGGTAATGCCTGATGAGTGGAACAATGGGGTGGTGTGTTTAATACATAAAAAGGGTGATCCGCTTATATGTAAAAATTATAGGGGCATCTCTCTACTTAATACAGCGTATAAGGTATTGTCCAACATCATATTTTCTAGGCTGCTTCCCTACGCTGAGGAAAACATAAAAGAATATCAGTGTGGATTCACTAGGAATAGGTCAACAACAGACCAAATATTTACACTAAGGCAAATCCTGGAAAAAACGTTGGAATATGGAGTGCCCACTCACCATCTCTTTGTGGATTTCCAGTCGGCATATGATTCAATCAACCGGAAAATGCTATATAGAGCTATGAAGGAGTTGCATATACCATCTAAGTTGGTGCGTATGGTTGGAGTAGTTATGTCCAATTCTAAGTGCCAAATCAGAATACAATCAACTCTATCTAACTCCTTAAAAACATTGAATGGGTTGAAACAAGGAGATGCCTTAGCATGTCTGTTGTTCAACATAGCTCTAGAAAAGGTCATCAGGGATTCAGGAATTCAAACTAGCGGACACATATTTCACAAGGAGGTACAGCTTCTGGCCTATGCCGATGACATTGACGTCATAAGTAGGTCTGAATCTGGCTTAAAGGAAGCCTTTCAGGAACTGGAGTTGTCCGCTAAGGCTATGGGCTTGGTTATAAACCAAAGCAAAACCAAATATATGGTTGTAGGTGCCAATACTCGTACCCTGTCCCTGCGCATTAACGATTATGAATTTGAAAAGGTTCAGGGTTTTCCATATCTCGGGTCATATGTGGACTCTGGAAATGACTCCTCTAGAGATATTGAAAGACGAATATTATCTGCTAATAGGTGTTACTACGGACTGGTGAAACATTTTAAATCAAAATTAATAACTAAAGATACAAAAGCCTCCCTATACAAGACCTTGATTAGACCAGTCCTGATGTATGGCTCGGAATGCTGGGTGTTAAAAAAACTAGATGAGCAGAGACTATCCGTTTTTGAGAGGAGGGTACTGAGGAGAATCTATGGCCCTGTGAGGGAAAACAACATTTGGAGGCGACTGCATAATCGAGAGTTGTACGAAAGGTTTAAAGATCTTCTGATCGTGCAACTCATACAAATTAACAGATTGCGTTGGGCTGGTCATGTGCAGAGAATGGCGGAGGATAGAATCCCAAAAAGAGTGATGAATTATTTGCCGATGGGAAGGAGAAGGAGGGGAAGACCGCGTACAAGATTGCTGGACCAGGTTGGTAAGGAGGCAGTGAGGCTGGGTGCAGCAAACTGGTGGACATTGGCCGGGAGTAGAGACCAGTGGGGAAGATTTCTTTTGGAGGCCAGGGCCCGGACTGGGCTGTAGCGCCGAGGATGTATGTATGTATGTATGTAATATTCGCTCAATCAGCGGATCGCTGGGTTGGCAGTACAATGTTTATATTAGCTGCAAGACAGTGTGGTTATTATTTTACAAAATAAATCTGCCTATAGGGTTCTTTTAAGTACGAAACAGAGGTTTATCTAACAAGATAACAAAATTAGAACATATCATTTAAAGTACGTGATCATTAAAATTAAACAAGGTTTACTATAAATTAAATATTGTGGTGTTGAATTGTGACAGTGTCGTTGGTGTATACATAGGTTATCATTTGGTCATTCAGTGTTTACAAAGTTACTTTTTTATTTCATCAATCCTTGAAAATACCTTCAGTGATAGTGAGAGTTTTATCATTTAGTTATAATTTTGTGAAAGAGAATTTGTCTTTTTTATAAATCAATAAATTCAGCAATACTCAATGTTAGTAGATAAAAGATGTATTGTCAGTCGTCCAAGTGGTGTAATGGGTTGATGTCGGTTCTTCATTCTTCAGTCTTGGGCTTCGGGAATGGTTGGCGTCTTCTTCTGGTCGGATTCCATATATTTTTTGGTCATCTAGATTAATTCCGCGCTGGTCCTTGGTATAGTTTGGTTGGAATGTCCTCTTGTCAGTTATTCTGGTCCTTCTTCATCGACTTATGGGCACTTATACTGTTTTAGAGTTAAAAATTTGTGCCCTTCATGGCGTAGCTTCTCTCCAGTTTAGCGTCACTACAGTTATTATTGTTCCTAACTGAAAATTAGTCAATACACGGTTGTTGTCATGGTAACTCACAATTTTTGATTGGCTGAAATTGGCTTGAGATCATTGTTAAGATATTTGAATTTTTATTTAAAATGGTCACAGATCTTCTAAATGTAATTAATCTTCAGTACTCCCTTTTTTAGTAGTAAATATTATTACCACTGTTCATATTTTGGCTCAAGGATTAATTTGACATCCAATACTACAGTATTTACTTAGGTATCAACTTCTTGGATTTCGTTGTCCATGACGTGTCCGTTACTTAACTAAATATCACTATAATATTGACGACTCGGAACACTAAGTTTTTTATAAGTAAAAACGTAAATTTGTTCAAATTGCAATAAATTCTACATAGGCCAGACAGGACGTAGCTTCAAACAGAGATACATTGAACACACAAAAGCACTCCACACCACTACAGAATCTACCTTCGCAAACCACCTCATTGAAGCAAACCACACATATAAAAACATCGACAATAACATGAACATACTACACGTACACACAAAAGGCCGAAAACTAGACACTCTAGAACAATTAGAAATATACAAACACACAAAAACAAATAAAAACGACATCCTAAACGAACAGACACAATTCAAATCGCACGCATTATTCGAACACATCTCACCACACACACACAGCTTCGATCTTTCGAAACACTATCTCGTCGCCAACAACAAGACGAACAGCGCTACTAACGACAGCCTCTGATGAAGCCTTCTATAGGTGAAAGCCGGTTTAGGCTGTAAGGTAAAACTTTACGTTTTTACTTATAAAAAACTTAGTGTTCCGAGTCGTCAATATTATAGTGATATTTAGGTATCAACATTTTGACAGTTTTGTGGATTTTATTTAATTATACTGTTTTCTTAATTTACATTATTATCATAATATTCCTGCCTTAACATGATAGTCTAATTGTATTTCATAGTTTATGTGGCTTAGTCTTACTAATGTCAGTGTTTAATTCTAAAATTTGAAGTCTTTTGTAGTTTGACTGTTGGGAATCTGGTTAGGCTTAGATAGCAATTGACTATTTTTTCTTTAATTACTGAGATTACATTTTATTCTCCCCTTGTATGGGTCCTGATTGTTTTAATACATGATTCTGTTTATTTGCTCAATGTTTATGTCTGTTCTAGTAATTGTGTGTGATTTTATTGGTTTCATATGTTAATTTGTATACTGTCATAACTGCCTTTTAGCGTCATTGTATCTGACTGTATTTATTTTGTTTCTTGTTTATTGCATCATATAACATAGCATCTTATGGTTTTAACAATTCCCATAGATATAATTTTTATTCATTAAAACATAATTCTCTTGAAACATAAATCTTACTCATTAAAACATAATTATTTACCTTTTATTATCCACTCATACTCTTCAGTGGGTAATAATTATTTTATAGTATCATTAAAAGAAAACAAACATATAAACCTTAATTAATTATTTTGATTATTATAGAAAATCCTTATTACTAAGCTTATCTGACACTGTTTTATTAACTAATGGTACCTAATACCAATTCACTATGTCTTATTAACTCTTATCATGATTATTCATTGTTTTTATCCCTTAATATTACTGACATTTTCTATATGGTGAATTGACACACTGATAGTCTATCTTTCTTACTTTCCTAATAATCTTAATAGTCACTTGTTACATTAATTGACACACATTTAAAACCATGATAATCAGTTATCACTAAAGCTAACTTAATTTTAACACTATTAGTTTATTTAGTTACATTTTGGGTGTCCACTCACATTGGCCTCTCAACTATCACAGTCCTTCCTGCGTTTGACCATTATCAGATCTCACTCATTTATAACTTATAACCTAGTTTATGCACTTATAAACTTTGATTACGGTTTTATCCGTGTTTATCACTTTTTAATGGGGTTTATACTCTCTTCGGGGTATTAACACTAACACTTTGCACTCAATCTTGTTTTAGGGTTACTGGTGGGTAAAGATTAGTGTATTGCTTATTCAAAACTCTCTTTCTTACATTTATTTTAAAATGTTCATCCTCCTTACAATTTATAATCTCTCACTCTGTGTGGTTTGACTATACATGATATGTTTGTGTCGTGCTAATGTGATTTGTCCTAGTTTACTCTATTTGTTTGGGTTAGTGTACCCTTCTATATCTCAAGTCCTTAACAATTAATATTTTTAACTTGTCTGTCTTTACATTTATTATTATCATATACAATTTTCATTAGTTAGTCCTTTTCATTGGTTTAACATTAGTTTTGTATTCTTTCTGGGCTCACTTTATTTTGCCATCGTTTACATGTCACTTCCTTGGTGTTGTGGCTGATTATACTTTCACACTTCCATGCTAATTCTTTGTTCATTATTATTCTTATTATTACTACACTCTTGTGGTAGTGCGGTGGCTAGTTCTAGTTCACTTACAGTTGTCATTATTTATATTATTCTTGGTTTATGGGGCTGGTTCTACTCTCTCACTTACCATCTATTGGGCTACTCAGGTTAAATCGCCATGTATTACTTTATTTAACATTTGGTTTGTTTGTTTGTTACTTCTTTATTATTAGAGGTTACTGTTCTGACTACCTGGATATGTCTGATCGTGTTATTATTTTGAGTTACCCATTCCTTTAATCTCTGATTCATCCCTTTTTTATTTTAGTTTTAATGATTAAACAATTTATCTTGTCATGTTTTCTTCATTTTTGTTAGGTGAAGGTATGTACCATTACATTATCGATCATTACTTTGTTTAATGCCTGAAGAAAAAGTGCTGCAGCTTCACTGTCACATGATCGTGCTTCCCCTTCAATGCTTATCTGGCTTATACCATGACGAGATTTCCATCGCGAAAACCACCCATCAGATGCATTAAAGTCACTGTTGCCATGTAAATCACTATGGAATTTCACAGCTTGAGCTCTAATAACTGGTCCTGACAGTGGCACACCTTTACTTCGTTTTATTAAAAACCACCTGTACAGACACTCATCTAGTTCACTATCCTTACCTACTTCAGTCTTTTTTCTTTGCAACCCCACTTCACTTTCAACTGTGTTCACAAAACTTTTAAGTTTATCTTCTTCCTTCATCCACCCTCTAATTGTTCCTTCTGGGATGCCACACTCACGTGATAAACTTGCCTTTGACTCTCCGTTCTTCACACGATCAATTATTTTGAGTTTATCACTCACAGAATATGCTTTTCTTTTCTGCGACATCACAAAACTCTACACTATGCGAATTTATGACAAAGACTATACACTTTGATAAGATAATATCAGAGTATGATCTTATACTGTAATATAAGAGTACACTATGAGGGAGAGAAGGGATTTAGTTGGCTGCTTGCCCTGGCATGAATTCTTAGAAACGTAGAGACTGTAAATACGGGGCAATTGTTTATGTCTACAGGTACACTTGAACTGGCAATTCTGGCTGTTGTTTACAACACCGTTTCCAACAACAAGCCTTTGTTTACAATAAACGCAACGCATTCCAATGTGGCTACGGAAGTCATGATAAACAATTCATAATTTACTCACTCTCTACAAGTAAGAATTTTCACTAATAACGGGCGACGTACTCTTCACTTCACCGCGTTATATCCGAATCCGCGGTATATCGGACCACGCTATATCGGGCTTCTACTGTATATTTAAAATGTGATGTAAAAACTGTCATTCAGACCATTATAATTCTGGAATTCTCTATCAATATTGTTTTTCTCCAAATAATCAGCAACGTCAGGGATGAAACTGAAAATTTGAAAATATCGTGCCATTTGATTTGATTATTGATTTCAAAATTGATTTGATTACAAGAATACTAACCTCTTTTTTTTCTCCACTAATGAATTCTCCAGACATTGTTGCTTTCACAATATACTGTAAAGAATAATGTTCGTAATATTACAACCTGCGTTTTACACGAATTATTCATTTTTCGTCAGAAATTAATAAAACAATTACTGTATGTATACAATCCCAGAGATAACCTCGCGCACTAACTTGTAAAGTGCAGCCACCAGCGTCTATATCTTTTTGTGCATATATAATTAAAATTAATATGCTTCACTGATAACTTCACACTTTGAAATTATATTTTTGGCACGAAAAACTATAATAGTTTATGTAATATCGAAAACAAACTTATACTGCGTCCCATGTATACACAAGCGTCACCATAATATTATGTCAGTCTCGGAACAAAGATGGCGGGTGCGAATACTCTCATTTATAGATCCTTAACATTACTAGAAATCCCTTAATTTAGTCTAATGCCGCAAAGCATCATGGGCTTGAAGAATTGACAAGGCAATATGGCGTCTATTTGGTCTGCTGTTAATCGTGTGAAATGTTTACCCACTGTTTTTATTAATAAAATAAATGTCACTAAGTGTTCACTATTTATTATTTATATTTTCTTTGTGCAATAATGTTTTTATCGGTTGCAAATGTTGTTGGGTTGTTTTTTGTGCTGATTATGTTACGATACAATTAAGCCAAATCCTGTACCAGTGATAACAAAGGTAATTCTTAATATAAAAGTACTTCATATAAAATAAAATGTTTAAAAAATGTATAAAATGTAAATTTTTTGACACGACGTACGACGATATTACACAACCCAAGTGATTGAGCCAACAACATAAACATAAAGAAGGGAACCACGTGACATACTCAAGAAAAAATTGTGATAGACCAAACAATTATGAACTAACAAGAGAAGAATCAGAGGAAGAGAACAGATCCCTACAATTAAACAGAATTTTAAACCAGAAGAGAAGAGGAGAACCGAACCAAGATGAAGACTATTGAAGACGAAGAAGAGGAAGAATGAAGAGGAGACAGGTTAAACCCAAGGGGAGACTAACACACATAAAAAGGGGAAAAAATAGTATACTCAAGGATAGAATACGGTCAATAAACCTCAAATAATTATTTATTGATGAAACAAATATTATTGTTATAATTGAATTAACCTATGTACCCATGTTAAAGACAATACGATTGTAAAGTAAAGTAATGTAGAAAAAGTACACTAACACAGTCAGAAAGGTTAGATTTAACAAAAAACAACTAACCTCATATTATTAATAATAAATATTATGCTAGAAAGAAATAGTGAGAAATGATAGGAGAAAGTATAGGGATTACCCCAACATTAAATAACACTCAATACAAAAAGTGAACAAAAGTGAAGTGTAAGTACCCTAAAAATAGTGAAAGTGTATGTTAAGCATTAAAAATTTAATGATAAGTAAGAAAACACTTTATAAACATTGATGAACAATCAATGATTGGAGTGACATTGTACACGTTAATATAACTAGAAATAATTAGAAATAGTATTCCAATTAAAATATAAAAGAAGCATGTAATGTTATTCAGGGAGAAAGCCCAGACAAAAGTAATTTGTGTTATCATGGTATAGTAGAATAGAAATAAAGTTTTGTTGTTAAAATTAAGACTACAAAGAATAAAACACCCCATGTTAAAAGGGGAATTAACTTTCATAATTTTACGAGAAGTGACAAGGTTTATCACTCTAGATTGTAACAAAAGAAAGAAATCAATATTAGAACTAATAATAACTAGTGACTTGTAAAGAATAGTTTGGTTCAATGTTAAAAAGGGAATATGGCTGAAGGGAACCTACAGTCCATAAACCTAATTATTATATTTTAAAGGATGTGTAATGAAAATGTATGTGGAATAATAGTTAAAACACAAACAAATATGATAACTAAGTGAAGCCCATCAGGCTGAATTCAAAATGTAATTTAAAAGAAATACACCAAAAAACAATCATGGCCAATCTTGGCTATGAAAACATCTAACTGTCAGAGACACTCAAAAGTAAATTGTATCTATTTCGCAAGAAATCTTACTAATCTAAGACCAGTAAATGGCCAGTAATTATATGTCAATCATTTTAAAACAGAAATGTTATTGTAATAGTTTAATTTAAGAAAGATATGTAATTTATCAAATGTCAAATATTTGGACTAAAGTTAATGTATAACAGAATATGACCTTATGAGGTATCATTGTAAACTTTGAAAGGAAGGAAAGATAATAGTGATATCATTTATTACCCCAAAGGAACTATAAAGGAATAAAACCATTAGGAAAATACTTAATAAATTTGAATAAAAATTCAAATATTTTAACAATGTCTTTGAAAGAGTAGTTAACCAATCACAGGATTGAGGTTACTATGACAACGAGCCGTTGAGGGCTTATTTTCCGTTAAATATTAGAGACTCGAAAAAACGACGCGTGGGTAAGCGGCACGCAAAATTGGAATGATTGAAATTTTAATTTAAATAGTTACAAAAAGTTTCAAAAGTGAACCAAGATGACCAAAGACGAATAGATGTCGATCTACAAAGAATTAACGATGTCCAGGAACCAAATTAAATAAATTAATTAGAAAAAACCCAAGACCAGATTGAAAAAGATGTTAGAAGTTTAAAACCAGCCCAAAATTGAAGAATATCCACTAACCCGATGACTACACTTCAACATTATATGAACTGATAAGTATCGAATAAATTCCTTAATCCCAAAAACCCAAATTACTTAAATTATTTTCCAAATGATAAAATTTCTCACTATTGAACAAGTATTATTTTCTTTCAAAGGTGTTAATGCATAATTTACTTACTAAAAAACATTTTATTAATCAAAATATAACCTTGGTTGAGAGCACAATTTTTGTAACAGAAATACGACACTACCGAACAATTTGTAAAAACACATTATAATTTCTAAGTACGTATAAGGTATGGTAGTGTACTTTTTTAATGTAACCAACGTTTATGTCTTATTTCATGATCCAAAGAACTCCAGATTTTAAACATAGTATTTTATTGTATGCAACTGACGCCATATCGGCAAACGAAAGTGTTTTAAAATCAATTTTGCCAACTCTGAGATATTTTTGTGTTTCATGCTGTAAGCCGGAGCAATCTGTTATCAAATTATTTATAATTCATTTGTCATATTTATTGATGACCAAATTTGTATTAAAATCACAGTACCGAGTATTACTATCTTGTTATTTCATAGGATTTTGTAGAGTATATGTGTGTTAGCAAGTTTTATTCAACAGCCAACTAGCGCTCATCACGAGTGGACGAAACGGCAACTTATATAGCGGCGGGAACCATTCGAACGATCCAGCTGTCCATGCTAATCACACGTATCATTTTAGAATTTAACTATTTTAATTGTTTTAATAGAAACAATTTGGCGCCACCCGGGATTCGCAACCCCTATGAATTAACAGGTAGGTTGTACTGGTAATATTGACAACGCTACGGACTCCAGTAGTGACGTCGATTTATGTAACAACCAGTGTGAGGCAAACACACTACATTCACACTAATACACAAAATAAACAAGTGTGATACATTTTAACAGGTACGACCACGTTTCTTCGTTACATATTGGCGACCAGCAACGTGAGGCTAGAAAGGATAACTAGCGGCGGTCATGAATAGACACGGTATGGTTACGAGGCGCAAAGGGAAGGAAGCATTAAACCAAGAAGGAAACCCAGAAGAAATGGAGGAAGTTGAGGAAGTAGAAGTTGAGGAAACGACTGGAGAACTGTCGAAAGAACATACACAGGAGGACCAACTGGAAAATCCAAATCCACCTGAACGAGAAATAGAAGCAGAAGTCAGGGTAAACGACCAACCAATCAAACCAACAGAAGAAACGAAATTAGATAGCATGATGAAATTCATGATGGAACAATTTGGACAAATGAACAGGAACCAGGAAGAAACAAGGGAAGCTTCAAAGAAATTGAATGATAAATTAGAGTCATTACAAGAGGGAAGGAAAGAAGACAGGGAATTCTGGAATGAAAAACTGGAACAAAACAGTGAAGAATTGAAGAAGCAAATGAAGGTGATACATGAAAGTCAGGAGGCATTGGAAAAGAAGAGCGAAGAGCTGAAGAAACAGATCAAGAAGGATCTGGAAATAGTAAATAAAAAGATGGAAAATAATCATGATATTCTCCAATGGAAAATCGAGGAAGAAAGTGAGAAAACCAAGGAGGAATGGAAGCAACAGCTAGTCGAATGTCGAGAGGAGATCAGGCAGATGGTAACGGAGACCAACGAAACCATAATACAAGTCCGTGAAGAATTGAATAATAAAATCAGTAATGTTGAGGAGGAAGGTAAATTGAGAGCGACGGAATTCTACCAAGTACTTACCGAAGGATGCCAGAAGAACAAACAGGATTTGGTCAAGGAACTGGAGGAGAGGCACCAAGAACTACAAATAGATGTAAACAACCGGGTGGAGAAAGTATACACCGTCATAGATAAAATAGACGGACTGACCAGAGAAAACAGAGAGAAAATCCAGGGGATCAATATACGAGAGAAACAGATGCAGGAAGAATTAGATGCATTAAGAGAAAAACCCTATAGTCACACACAGTTCATAACCAGTGAAAATCGAGAAATAATCAATTTCCGTAGTTACCGGAGGAACCCGATAGAATTCCTCAAACGGGTAGAAGAGCTGATAGAGAAGAATAGAGAAACCAGGTGGTCCAGTGTGAGAAGTATGATCGATGAAATGTTCCGTGACACCCATGACAACTGGTGGACGGCCACACGACCCGAGATCAATGATACACAAGAGTTTAAGAAACAGTTCTGGGAGAAATATTGGTCCGAATCAACACAGAATGTGGTCCGCAATGATATCAGTAATGGAAGGTACGAGACACAAGGAGGACACACTTTAACATCTTACTTTTTGGGAAAAGTATGCTTAGCCAGAAATTTGGAACCCAAGATACCCGAGGAGTCTTTGGTAATACAACTGGGTTATCATTACGAAGAAGCCATCCAGAAGGCCAGAAGGCAAGGACAAATAAAAACAATTCAAGGAATGGTTAGTCTATTGGAGGACCTGGAGAATGATAACCAGTATCGAAAAAACAGGATCACAAACCAAAGGTACAACAAGTGGAATGAACATAACAGTACAACTAATTTCCATGGACCATACAATCATCCACAAAACAATAATCGGAATAACTGGGGCCGAAATAATAATGATAATAATGAAGAACAAACATTCCATAGAAATACCCAGCATCACCCTCCGAATAATCAGCCTGGTAACAGAGGTCAACAAAACCATAATTCAGGAAATCAAAACAACAATCGAAACAGCCCAAATAATAATAACCGACCAAATGATAATTACAGAGGAGCGGAACCTGAACAACGCACCAACGGTCACCCCAATGACCATAATTACTACGGCAACCGGTATCATCCTAGTTACCAGTACAACCGGGGACCCGGGGGTAATCCAAATAGAAGTGACGGCCGACGTCATGTAAATTTTATCAGTGGGAGAAGGCAGAATAACCACCGAAGATATAACCCGAATTGGCACCCAGAATCATGGTACCACACGTCCAATGAGACTAACAATAGACCATCAGTGAGCAGGAGCCACGAACCACTCCAAAATGGAAGTAACCAGCAACAAGTGCCGAACAATGAAACGAACGACCAGCCAAATAACCTGGCTGTCAGCCAGCAACCACCTTTAAACTAAAAGGGTCAGTGAAAAAGTATGAACGCCCTTCACATGACCAATCACTTGGGTTGATACGTCAAACAATGTCAGATAAGGAAACCAAAGTAATCACGATAATTTACAACAATTATTTAAAGGATATTCGAGAAGAACTTCTCGAGGAAGAGGCCAATCAATTACCACAAAATAATAGTGAAATTGTTCATATAAAGGTGACAATAAACGGCACAATAACCATTATCATGGTGGATACGGGGCCCTAATATCTCTCTAATTAACCAGCCTGAATTAGAAAGAATTCAAGCTCACTCTCGAACACCAATCCCTACACTGCCAATAAATAATATAATCATCATTGGCGCAACTGGTAAACAGAACAAAACGGTGAGAAAACAAGTATCATTGGAGTTAAATAATCTAGAATCAACCATCCCTATTATATTTCTCGTGGCAAGTGGGCTACCATTCAATATGCTTATCGGATGTGATGTACTAAGAAGGTATTCAGCAGTAATAAACCTGCAGAAGGGAGTCGTGTTGTTAACTTCAGAACAAGGAACCTGGTCCGCGAACATTATAAATTGTGTACCAAGTCCAATTGCTTTGAGCCAAGACTCAGGACTGAAAAGTTATTATTGTCAGAGGCGTGAACCATCTATCACCATGGCAGAGGAGGAGGAGCGTAAAGCCTTGTGGAAGCAGAAGTTGGAAGAGATCATAACCTTCCAAAGAGAACGGCCTCTGCAGGAAATTAGTGAGCAACAGTCTAAAAAACTAATTGCCATTTATAATGATTATCAGCATGTCTTTTCAAACACCCCAGGAAAAGTTAAAGGATACCAATGTGAAATTCAGTTCCGAGAACCGGTAGACTTCCACAGGAAATCATATCCCATAGCACATTCCCTGAAAAATGAAGTCAGAATGGAAATAAATAGAATGATTGCTGAAGATATAATTGAGTATAGTCACTCTCAATATACCAGCCCCATAGTTGCCATACCCAAGAAAAATGGCAAGGTACGAATTTGCCTGGACGCCCGAGAAATAAATAAGATGATTATCAATGACAGAACCTCACCAGGAGAAATAGAAGAAATTCTGAAGAGATTTCATGGGATAAGATATGTTAGCACCTGGGATACTGTATGTGGGTATTGGCAGGTGGAGCTGCACCCACACAGTAGACAGTACATGGCTTTCACATTTGACGGTACAATTACCAGTTCAAAAGGTTACCATTTGGACTCATTAATTCAGTAGCAGTGTTCGTGAAGTGCATGGACCAAGTGTTAGGTCAAGAGGCACTGGAATTTACTACAGTGTACGTTGACGACCTGCTTATCACGTCAGCAAACTGGGACGAACACTGTGAAAGAGTCAGACATGTATTGGAAAAATTATCTAACAACAATATCACACTTAAATTAGACAAATCAAAGTTCACTGCAAAAGAAGTGAAGTTCTTAGGATTCAACCTAACTGAGGAGGGAATCTCTCCATCCCAAGAGAAGGTTGAAGCCATACAAAATTTCCCATCACCAAGAAACAAAAAGCAATTGCAATCCTTCCTAGGAGTATGTAATTACTATAGGAAGTTTCAGACCAACTACTCCCACCTGACGGCAAAATTTTCCAAACAACTCTCTTCGAAAGAAAAATGGACGTGGGGAGCGGAACAAGAGGAAGTGCTCAAATTAATTAAACAAAAATTTGTTGATACTGTTATATTGCACCACCCCAATTTTGAAAAACAGTTCTACCTAAACTGCGATGCTAGTGATGTAAGTCTAGGCGCAGAGCTGTACCAGGAAGACGAAGATGGCAATCACCTGGTCATTAGCTTCGCCAGCCGAATACTAAATAGTTGTGAGCGTAACTACAATGTTACAGAAAAGGAGTTGCTCAGCATAGTATTCGCGTGCGGCAAGTTTAGGATGTACATACTTGGATATAATATCACGGTCCGAAGCGATCATAAATCAATATCGTTTCTCAAACAGTGTAAGTTGAATCATGGCCGACTTACTCGATGGATACTTGCTTTGCAAGAATACCACATTACATGGGAGTATATTCCAGGACGAAAAAATATAGTGGCTGACGTATTATCCAGAATAAATGTAGTAAAGCAGACATTTGAAGGAGAAAAGGGGAAGATAGCAAAAGTGTATTATATATTGAAAGATAGGAAAGACCTGGAAAATGTTGTAAACCAAATAGTGTTGCAACAAGAGCAAGATACAAAAATATCCAACATCAGAAAAAGACTGATGGAGTCTGAAGCCATTATTAACAAATTTTACTGTGTATACAATGATATCTTATTTATAGAAACAAAAAAGAACCAAGACACTTGGAAACTAGTAATTCCTCAATCATTAGAAAATCAAATCATCAAAGATTACCATGTGAGATACGGCCACATGGGAACAATTAAAATGGTAAAAGCTTTAGAGGAAGATTTGTTCATAAAAAATATTGCAAGAAAAGTGAATAAAAACATAAAAACCTGCACATTGTGTCAGATGGTCAAAACCAATAATGAAAGGAAGGATGGAACGATGATACCCATCACATCAAGTGCCAAACTAGAGAAGGCGTTCCTCGACATATGTGGACCATTCCCACGTAGCGGAGGAAGACATGGCTACAAATTCATTGTTATCATACTTGACCATTACACCAAGTACACCAAATTATATGCTATAAACAGAGCCACAACAAAGAAAATATTAGATATTATTAAAAATAAATACATGGTAGAGATTGGAAAACCGTACATGTTAATAACCGATCATGGAACCCAATTTAAAGGAAGAAGGTGGAGAGAAGAACTGCTAAAACTAAATATTAAAACATATAAAACTTCAGTCTACCACCCTAGTAGTAATCCCGCAGAAAGAATGTTGAGAGAGGTGGGACGCATTTTGAGAAAGTATTGTCATAACAACCAGAGAGAATGGTACAAATCTTCAACCGAAGTGTTTTTAAATATCAGCTATCACAAATTTACTGAAAGTACACCCTACTTGATGATGTTCGAGAGGAAGCCAAATAGAGAGATCCAAGAGATAATAGAATTCCCAAAAAACCCAGAAGACCCGTATGATAAAAACAAATGGTACAGCCTAATAATGGAAAAGATTGAGAAACAAAAGGCCAAATATGCAAAAAACCAACCCAAAATAATCAAATATAAAGAGGGAGAAAAAATATGAATTAAAAATCGTGAACTGCCAAGTACAATGGAAGGTATAGCAAAGAAATTATTATTGCTATATACCGGACCGTATATCATCACAAAAGATAATGGTAATAATACTTACCAGATCAGTAATATCAATACAAGAAAAATCAAGGGAGTTTATAACCAAACTTCGATAAAAAAGTTTTACGAAGAAGAATAAAACCATTGTGAAATGAAACACATTGCAAAATTCCAAAAAAGATTGTAAGAACAGCTTACTGCCTTATTTAGATGATATATGCGGAATAATAAAAAAGAATTAATATAAATGAATAATAAAGTAACAAACAAAGGAAACAGTTACACAAATTCCTTTCAATTTAAATCAATTTACAGTCTAATAAAAGATTGAGATATGAAGTATGAAGTAAAAAAGTGAGATAATAAGGAATAAGTTACACACATTCCTATATAATAAAAATGTAAGCATCACAAACTTACTATTATAATTAAACAAAAAATAACTAAAAAGGAATACGCTACAAACATTCCTTTAAGGTAAGACAAGTAGCTTACCAAAGAATTATCAAAAATGATATTTAATACAGAATGAAATAAACAAAAATAAAATCAAGCTCAAATTACTGAGATAAATACTTGAAATTATACTGAATCAAAAGTATTCTAAGAAAAAAAAATAAATAAAATTTCAACTGGTACAAGGAGAGAGAGAAATTGTATATAAAACAAATATACAAATATGGCTAAAGCAGAATCCTGCTAAATGACTAAGAAAGAAAAATAAAAAAATGTCTAAGACAATTAAAATGATCACAACGAGCATTGAAAACAAAATAATGAAAAGTGAGATATGATGAAATTAACATATGAATAAATATAAAAACAACCAAGTGTATGAGTAGATGATAGTTAAGGTATAGCGGAAGGAAGGATGAGTAGTAATGACAAAGTGATCTAAAAACAAACCACAAGGTGGACAATCCCAAAGTATATTATTATATTATTATTGTATTATTATTATCAAGTCCAAGTTAACAAAGATTGACTGTTGAAAAGTCCAGCAATCCAAATAAACTGAGCAGAGATGATGTGCCTCTGGTCTCAGAAAAATGAGTAGTAATGGGCGAAACCAGCTACTATATAAAAGTTAGGGAAAC
This sequence comes from Magicicada septendecula, assembly GCA_034769895.1. Classification (NCBI taxonomy): domain Eukaryota; kingdom Metazoa; phylum Arthropoda; class Insecta; order Hemiptera; family Cicadidae; genus Magicicada; species Magicicada septendecula. The sequence goes on from CM068368.1 coordinate 549,143,337, forward strand.
ATTTGTGTATGAGGGAAAATGCACCAATGGAAATAAATAAAACAGATCCAAATAAAATGGAATGAATTAAGTAAGAAGAGAAATGAAGAATGGAGAAACAAAAAAGAAGGAAAAGGAAAAAGGTTATCTATAACTGATAATTTCATAAAAAACTATGCTAGTGTTTTATTAAAATGATCAATTTTAGAGGAGAGGCATTATGTTACGATACAATTAAGCCAAATCCCGTACCAGTGATAAAAAAGATAATTCTTAATATAAAAGTACTTCATATAAAATAAAATGTTTAAAAAATGTATAAAATGTAAATTTTTTGACACGACGTACGACGATATTACACAACCCAAGTGATTGAGCCAACAACATAAACATAAAGAAGGGAACCACGTGACATACTCAAGAAAAAATTGTGATAGACCAAACAATTATGAACTAACAAGAGAAGAATCAGAGGAAGAGAACAGATCCCTACAATTAAACAGAATTTTAAACCAGAAGAGAAGAGGAGAACCGAACCAAGATGAAGACTATTGAAGACGAAGAAGAGGAAGAATGAAGAGGAGACAGGTTAAACCCAAGGGGAGACTAACACACATAAAAAGGGGAAAAAATAGTATACTCAAGGATAGAATACGGTCAATAAACCTCAAATAATTATTTATTGATGAAACAAATATTATTGTTATAATTGAATTAACCTATGTACCCATGTTAAAGACAATACGATTGTAAAGTAAAGTAATGTAGAAAAAGTACACTAACACAGTCAGAAAGGTTAGATTTAACAAAAAACAACTAACCTCATATTATTAATAATAAATATTATGCTAGAAAGAAATAGTGAGAAATGATAGGAGAAAGTATAGGGATTACCCCAACATTAAATAACACTCAATACAAAAAGTGAACAAAAGTGAAGTGTAAGTACCCTAAAAATAGTGAAAGTGTATGTTAAGCATTAAAAATTTAATGATAAGTAAGAAAACACTTTATAAACATTGATGAACAATCAATGATTGGAGTGACATTGTACACGTTAATATAACTAGAAATAATTAGAAATAGTATTCCAATTAAAATATAAAAGAAGCATGTAATGTTATTCAGGGAGAAAGCCCAGACAAAAGTAATTTGTGTTATCATGGTATAGTAGAATAGAAATAAAGTTTTGTTGTTAAAATTAAGACTACAAAGAATAAAACACCCCATGTTGAAAGGGGAATTAACTTTCATAATTTTACGAGAAGTGACAAGGTTTATCACTCTAGATTGTAACAAAAGAAAGAAATCAATATTAGAACTAATAATAACTAGTGACTTGTAAAGAATAGTTTGGTTCAATGTTAAAAAGGGAATATGGCTGAAGGGAACCTACAGTCCATAAACCTAATTATTATATTTTAAAGGATGTGTAATGAAAATGTATGTGGAATAATAGTTAAAACACAAACAAATATGATAACTAAGTGAAGCCCATCAGGCTGAATTCAAAATGTAATTTAAAAGAAATACACCAAAAAACAATCATGGCCAATCTTGGCTATGAAAACATCTAACTGTCAGAGACACTCAAAAGTAAATTGTATCTATTTCGCAAGAAATCTTACTAATCTAAGACCAGTAAATGGCCAGTAATTATATGTCAATCATTTTAAAACAGAAATGTTATTGTAATAGTTTAATTTAAGAAAGATATGTAATTTATCAAATGTCAAATATTTGGACTAAAGTTAATGTATAACAGAATATGACCTTATGAGGTATCATTGTAAACTTTGAAAGGAAGGAAAGATAATAGTGATATCATTTATTACCCCAAAGGAACTATAAAGGAATAAAACCATTAGGAAAATACTTAATAAATTTGAATAAAAATTCAAATATTTTAACAATGTCTTTGAAAGAGTAGTTAACCAATCACAGGATTGAGGTTACTATGACAACGAGCCGTTGAGGGCTTATTTTCCGTTAAATATTAGAGACTCGAAAAAACGACGCGTGGGTAAGCGGCACGCAAAATTGGAATGATTGAAATTTTAATTTAAATAGTTACAAAAAGTTTCAAAAGTGAACCAAGATGACCAAAGACGAATAGATGTCGATCTACAAAGAATTAACGATGTCCAGGAACCAAATTAAATAAATTAATTAGAAAAAACCCAAGACCAGATTGAAAAAGATGTTAGAAGTTTAAAACCAGCCCAAAATTGAAGAATATCCACTAACCCGATGACTACACTTCAACGTTATATGAACTGATAAGTATCGAATAAATTCCTTAATCCCAAAAACCCAAATTACTTAAATTATTTTCCAAATGATAAAATTTCTCACTATTGAACAAGTATTATTTTCTTTCAAAGGTGTTAATGCATAATTTACTTACTAAAAAACATTTTATTAATCAAAATATAACCTTGGTTGAGAGCACAATTTTTGTAACAGAAATACGACACTACCGAACAATTTGTAAAAACACATTATAATTTCTAAGTACGTATAAGGTATGGTAGTGTACTTTTTTAATGTAACCAACGTTTATGTCTTATTTCATGATCCAAAGAACTCCAGATTTTAAACATAGTATTTTATTGTATGCAACTGACGCCATATCGGCAAACGAAAGTGTTTTAAAATCAATTTTGCCAACTCTGAAATATTTTTGTGTTTCATGCTGTAAGCCGGAGCAATCTGTTATCAAATTATTTATAATTCATTTGTCATATTTATTGATGACCAAATTTGTATTAAAATCACAGTACCGAGTATTACTATCTTGTTATTTCATAGGATTTTGTAGAGTATATGTGTGTTAGCAAGTTTTATTCAACAGCCAACTAGCGCTCATCACGAGTGGACGAAACGGCAACTTATATAGCGGCGGGAACCATTCGAACGATCCAGCTGTCCATGCTAATCACACGTATCATTTTAGAATTTAACTATTTTAATTGTTTTAATAGAAACAATTTGGCGCCACCCGGGATTCGCAACCCCTATGAATTAACAGGTAGGTTGTACTGGTAATATTGACAACGCTACGGACTCCAGTAGTGACGTCGATTTATGTAATGACCGGTGTGAGGCAAACACACTACATTCACACTAATACACAAAATAAATAAGTGTGATACATTTTAACAGGTATGACCACGTTTCTTCGTTACAATAGTGATAAATCGTAGATTGGATATTACCTGTAGGTTAGTTGAATGGTAGAGATATTTACTGTTTATTATTTAGTTTTATTTTATTCTTCCTTCTTGTTAGTTGTTCTGTGCTTAGTTATATCTTCATTTTTAATATTATTTTTAATCAATTTTGGATATTATTTTCATTAATTCAGTAAATTTTCTTAGATTCCTTTATATAAATTTTATCATTTTGTAAGTGCACTGAACTCAACCTAACTCTCTCGTGTCTAACAATAAAGTGTTTTTAATTTCTTCTTAATTCACTGAATTGACCAAAAATTACTACGATCCTTATTGGTCCATTTTGTGAGGTTTAGGTGTCATATGACACAGGTTATAAAAAACACATTTTTATATTTCACATCCAAATTACTCCTTAATTATTACATAATCAGACTTAATATAATTTACATGTTGTTTTTTCTGGTAAAATTATGAGCAATTTGGTACCACTCATGACCTGTATTTGTAACTTAATAACTAGTTTTGGGGATTTTACATTTACAAAACAGAACATTGTAACGGTACGAAATTGTAGGGCCAAGATAACATTTTAAAAATTATATTTTCCACATAGTCTTTATTCACCCTTGTAGAACCCCGAGTTAGTCAACCAGATAGGCTGTGTTTATTACAGAACAAACGTCTATGTTTTGTCTCCGCACTCGAGCAACGTAGACAGATTGTGAAATAACGCCCAACTTCGCATCAGCCGTGAATCACGGAAGAAAGTAATGTAACTCTAGATTACATCAGGCGGTAAAAACATTGCTAAACCCTGTGCCAGTGTTAAGGCGCTCTTTCAACAACACCAATGGGAGAGCAGATTCAAGATCACGTGACCAGCTCTGTAGGTTCAGCTTTTGCGAACTAACGCCAGTGCTATTGTAACTCTCGGCCGCGCGGCCAGCCTACAACAACATATAAGTGTTCGAAAAGTTACGCCGGCCGACATAATTATTAAATGTGACAAACGTGGTTTTAGTGACCAGTAAAACTTGGTACCAGTTCAAAGACAAAATTACTTTAATGAGCATCAATTGACTTTCAAAGTGAGGCATAAAACACGTGCATCGTTAGTTGGAGTAGAGCAACATCCAGGATGAGTATTATTCAGAATTTTTAAATACATTAACATTTATATTTGCCGACGTTTTCCTAAATCATGAGATCTCAGAGTGGGGTTCAATCTATATATTCAAATAGAATGGCCATGTAAAAGAATGAATGTGTGAGTGTGGGTTGGAATTACGTATTGGTTCATTACAAATAAATAGTTTGTCATAGGCTAGTTAAGTAAGAAATATTCATTTTGTCACTTTGTTTGATTTTTACCAATTGTTTCTCATCCAACGAGTACTTAATATAACAGAAAAGAAATAAGAAATTTAAATGTCATAAAAGGGGACTAAGTAATTAATTTGCATAATAAACTAGAAGCAATTTGTTTTAGCACAAACTGTGTATTGATCTTTACACCTTGTATCTCAAATAATCCCTTCTGCAGCCGTTTCATCTGAATGACTCTTGGAATAACCCGAAGGTAAGAGTTAATTATAATTTTGTAATTAAATGAGTAGTTTCATTGGCCCCGAACTAGGGACCCGAGTATTTTATAATTTGGCGTAAATTCATAAAGTTTCAACATTTTAGAATTATGGATGGCTGATTGATATGACATTTTGGGAAATTATTAATTGAACTTATTTATTCCTTGCTTTCTAGTAATATTAACTCCTTCAAAACTCTTAACTAAAAATCATGTCTTAATGACTACAACTTCACCTAATGCTAAATAACAACACACTTTTAAACAATTGTCTGTGTGATTAACAAATAGCAATGTTATATTTGTGTTTACAGTCCATTTTGGATCTGTCCTTATTCGTTTTTGATCTTCATCCTTATTATATTGTCAGTGGGATGGTTATTGATTATTTTCACTGTTTTTCACTTTGACACTGTTGTATTTTTATATTTTACCTTGACTCCCTTTACATCTTATTCTTAATTACATTTAGTGAACTATAATAATAATAATAATAATATTTATTGCCAATTTTCCTTTACATATAATAATAATTATACAAAAAAGGACCTATAGGGGGCATAAATGCCCGTACATAGGTTGGTCCTTAGATGAACTAGTTACTATATAACATAGGATGTTATGAACTAGTTACTATACATTTGTTACATATTTTATTTACTCCAAAGTTATACTGTACTCTTTGTTTTATTATTATTTTCTTTATTTACTGCTCCTAATCTATCTGGGTATTGTCTAACTAGTATAGTTGTTGGTCATAGTCATGTCAGTTATTGGGTTTGGTGTGTTAATTTGGTCTACACCTTCTTTTCTATTTGGCACTTCAGTTTTACTTGATAGTAATAATACTGCTTGTTTCTATATCGGTGGTACTCTTCATGGTTTATTATTTGTCTTTACCAGTACAGATTTTGGTCTTGTTACAATATAGATAACGTAACGTTTTTTAACAAAAACAACAGAAAATGTATAGTGAAAATACAATAATTATTTCTGAATAGTAAAATTAAAACAAAAAAAAACATGATTTGTTATTCATTAGGTGGCCAATATTCTTTTATGTTCAGTTAAATATCAAAAACTTTACTAGAAGCGAATTTTGTGGGGGAAAAAAAGTGGGAGACAAGTATAGCACCCTGCCTTACTTCCAGTTGGTTCTTTTCCAGTGATCTGCACAAAAACCGAGTACGAATAATAGGCCTATTAGTTGAAAACGAATTCTGTCGCAAAAAGGAAGACATGTAATGGCCTTACTTTGGTTTTTTTTACGTGGTTTTCACAAAAAAGCGAGTATTACATTAAAGGCATATTGGTTTTCATGTGTAATTTCAATTTACATCATATTAACCTAACAACATCAACTTTTGGCATCACAGGCACCCTTCCATGTTATAATAGTGCTAGAAACAGTTTTCATAAAATAGTCTATTACATGAGGCGTGACAAAGGGCCTATCTGCTGATTTTTGAGTCAGTGTCCATGTAATTTTTTGATTTCTTTTGCTATCGCATCCTAAAAGATTGTAGAACAAAGTTAAGGACAAATTTTGGCCCGCTCTCACCCCTAAAGGGTTGAAAATATGAAACGACGCGAGGATGCATTTTGAAGCCCTGAAATTAGGTACTTGTAGGTTTTTGAAATGCTTATTACGATTATGACGTCCAAAATTATATTCGATGCAAAGGGTGGTTTTTAAAGGGTTGAAGCAGACTATAATCAGGGGGTATTAAACTTCCCGAGAATGCCAGTCAAAGCCTAAAAAATGATTACCTACAGGTTTTTTTGGGGGTGCTGATTAAGATTTTGACATCAAGGGAAACATCTGATGCAAGGGTTGGACTTGAAAGGGTTCAAAACCACCCCTGAAAGCTGAAAACATGAAACACGCGAGGATGTACTTTGAAGTCCTGAAATTGGGTACCTACAGGTTTTTGGGGGGTGGGGATGTTTAACCTACAATTACTTAAACATCACAACATTAATAATATTTAACAAAATACTATATTACAACCCTTGCACAATAACAACAACTCCGACGCTCAGCTGATGCTGCAAAAAACATGTGTTAGCTGTAAGCAGTGAGCATCAGGTAGCGCATCAGGTCTCTTCTGGTCTCTGCTAGAGGGACCGTGTTTTTAACGGCCATAATTCAAAATTCAGTAAAAAAAAATATATATTTTATCCATGCTTATAAAATTTAATCAAAGGAAAGTCGAACCATAAGCATTATATTATTTTATTAAATTAAATATTCGATTGATAAAACGAACCAGCAGTACAGACAGTGACAAATTGGAACAGTTATTCTTTTGTTTACAGTAGACGTTACAAAATAATAATGTTACTTAATTTTATTGTCAATTTGAAAAAATTTAGTTTAGTATAAATTAATAGGCTCTCAAGACCGCACACGAACATTATAACGTACGATAACAAAATCTAACTGTTGGAGCGCGTTTACATTTTTGGTCATAACTCGGTCAATTTTTAAGACAAAAATTTCAAACAAAATGCATTTTGTAGGAAATTTAAAGGGCTACAACTTTTGTTGTATAAACTATAGTCGGAAAACCTACTGTACACTAGATATTTCGCCTATAAGTCAAAACGTTTTTACATGATGTCGGCAAAATACACCTTTAAACTGCAGTAATTCATCGACTTTTATTTGTAAAGGAATGAAACAAAATTGTTGTTTTTTTTTTTATAAACTTTATTTTGGTTGTTATCAATTTTTCGATAAAACGCATCGTTACTGAGGTATTTAATAAAAAAAAGGGGAATTTTGGCGAAAATTCAAAAACTTGAATTTTCTTAAACCGTTAAGCATTACTGTACAATAATACATATTTATATGCTTCAAAAAATTTGAGGACATTGCTAATATAATAGACAACCGAAAACTACAGTATTTCGGCTTAATATGCATATTTGACAAAATGGCTGACATCCCTTTTAAAATTTCTTGGAAAAAAATATGCAGAAATTATGATATTTTCGTACATAACTTCGTTATTTTTTAAGCTAAACAAGTGATTAACCCACCATGTTTTAGGACATTAACAGAGCTTACATTTGATATACTAATTTGGTTACGATCGAACCACTTATCGCTGAGTTAACTCTTTGAAGGGCAGGCAATACACAGTGTGACCACCTGTATGTTGGGCGTAACGGGGCAGTGGTTACACAGTGAAACCACTTGCATTTCTCTAAATAGTCCTTTCCAGGGCAGCAGCTACACAATGAAACCATCATAGAAGTACATTTCTCTGCCACTTGGAGTGCTGGCAGTTGCATAAGCTGTTAGGAGTCATCTGTTGTTGTAGTAAGCAACATTTGTTTACACGTGCAGTACGTTGGTTATGTGTCATAGTTTACTTTTCTTGCATCTTTTACAGTTTTCGTTTATTTTTGTTTTTTCAAGTGAATTAGTCATATTTAATATATTTTCTCAATATTGAACAAAAGCCTAAAGATAAAGTTATACATACGTGTGAACAGTAAAGTGGTTTTTGGTGGTTACACTGTGTAACCACTGCCCTTGAGGTGCTTGTGGAAGGTAACTTACAATATGTCTAGAAATTATCTGAGTGAAGAAGAAATCTTAAGATACGTATGCGATGATGGAATACCTTCGGACTGTGAAAGTATTGCTAGTGACTTAGATTCGGAATCTGACGTTCACCAAAATGAACCAGAAAATACGGAATTTTTTTCAGGTGACTTGAACATTCCTATTACTTTAGATGATGTTAGTAGTTATAGTGAAGAATCTGGTGATACAGGAAGTGATCAAATCATTTGGAATACTACAAACACTGTCAAATGTGTTCCACAGTTCTGTGAATATAGCGGTGTTACTGAACATGTTAAAAAAATAGATAATCCAGATCCTTATAAATTATTTTCCCTTTTTGTAAATGATACAGTGATTTCTCATATTGTTTTTCATACAAACTTGTATGCAACACAAAAGTGTAAGCCATTTAAACCTACAACTGATGAAGAGATACGATGTTTTTTAGGTATAAATTTGTACATGTCCATTAATAAAAAAAGCAGCTATCGCGATTATTGGTCACAAGACGAAGACTTACATGATTCTTATATTTCAAAGCTAATCCCAGTGAAACGTTTTAGCTTCTTGTTGACTCATTTACATTTAAATGATAACTCATTGATGCCTTTGTCAAATGACCCAAATTTTGATAAATTGTACAAATTGCGACCTTTCATTGATTTTTTATCTCAATCATTTATTGACTGCTACAAGCCACACCGTAACGTTGCTGTGGATGAGAGTATGGTTAAATTTAAGGGACGATCCTGTATGAAACAATTTATGAGGGATAAGCCAATTAAACGTGGTTACAAAATTTGGATGTTATGTGATGAATCTGCTTATAACTTGAAATTTCAAATTTATGTTGGAAAAGGTAAAAATAAAGTTGAATGTGGGTTAGGTGAAAGAGTAGTTTTGGATCTCACCAATGTTCTAGAAGGTAAGAACCACATAGTTTATATGGATAATTTTTTTTCATCTCTACAACTGTATGAAAAACTGAGAAATAAAAACACTTTTGCATGCGGTACAGTGAATCCTAAAAGGAAAGGTTTACCACCTCTTGAAAATGAGAAAAATATGGAGAGGGGAGAATTCTCATTCAGTGTAAGCAACACTGGAACTGCTGTTTACAGGTGGAAAGACAGTAAAGGTGTCAATGTATTAAGCACTGCTCATGACCCTTCAGAAATTTCTACGGTAAAAAGAAAACAAAAAGATGGAACAAGGAAAACATTCACATGCCCACTTGCTATTCAGGAGTACAACTGCCACATGAATTTTGTAGACAAATTTGACAGGTTAAAAAATGACTAAAAAATTGATAGAAAGAGCAAAAAATGGTGGATGCGATTATTCTTCCATTTTATTGATTGTTGTGTCACCAATGCTTTCATCAGACACAAAGAGATGGACATGCAGCAATACAACAACAAAGATTTTAAGCGCGCAATCTACAGGGCAATTTTCGCTCCAAAAATTGTTACTACAAAGAAGGCAGCAGTAAACTTAGAAGACAGACCAGCAAACGTCACAAACAAAAAAGCTCGTGTAGATGTTAATGTTAGGCTGGTATCTAGCAGTCATCAACCCACACATATGGCTTCACCACGAAGATGTGCGCTCTGCAGTTCTAAGAAAAACCCAGTACGATCAAGATGGAAATGTGATGTGTGTGATGTAGCTTTGTGTTTGAGATCAGGAAAGACATGTTTTAATGATTTTCATTCTCTTAAACAGTTGTAAAGAAAGTTTTAAATTATTTTAAATTTGTGAATTTTCTGCCTTTGTTATTAGTTAAAAGTTGCTCAAGTGGGGCAGTGGTTACACAGTGTAACCACCTTTCTTTAGTAAATAAATTATATATTTTTTAAAATTATTGTGTTTTAATAATTTTTAACATTCATTTATATGCCTAAAAAGATAAAGTAAGCGAAAATTACAAAAAAAAGTAAAAAAAAATTTCCTGCCCCACATAGGGTTTTTTGTGTGCTTATTGCCTGCCCTTCAAAGAGTTAAATCAATTTTAAGCACGTGATTTGATCAAAAAACGGTGAATTTCCATCTTGTTTTGGCTGTATCTCGGGAACCATTTGACAAACGAAACCAAACAAACTGGTAAATGTTCGTCTGTTAATAAGCTTTAATTTTGATTTATACAAATGTTTGCAAAATGACGTCGTGTTTGAATTATTTGCAGATTAATGTTAAAAAACGCATTTTTTTTTACAAAAATTTGAACCCCTGTAACTCGCAAACAACGCATTTTTTCGCAAAAGTGTATAGCCTACCGCCTTTTTTGCTTAAAATTTGATTCTCTATCGGTTCCCTTAGTTATTTAAATTTTTTTTTTAACCGTTGAAAAAGGTGAAAAAACCCTAAATTTAAGAGCGGGCCAAAAAATTTCCCTAACTTTATTCTATAGGCTAACCTGGCTTTAATGAAGACATTGCAAAAAATCCGAAGGATCCATGGACAATGACTCAAAATCGGCAGAAAATTCCTCACGTAATAGACTAAAAAATATGACAAAATAAAACGATTGCAATCGTCAACAAACTATTTTATAACATACACATATAAATTATAATTAATTATTTCATCTAACTTAAAATTATATGAGATATTCACTACACATCGATGCTAATAATAGCCTAATCGAAATATCGAAAATGTGTGCGTGTAGGGTAGTCATTGGGACAGTACCGAAAATTCAAAAGATCTGGCAACACTGCGTGTATGTCGTTTATAGAGAGCGTCCTGGTAGTCCTCTTGTCTCTGTGTCTGTTAATTATTTGTTTACAGGGAAAGTGTTTGTAGGTTATGTTTTTTTGCCGGCCAACTAAAATGTGTAATCTGAGGAAGGAAACAATGGTTTCATGTTTTAAGTGTGAAGAATGAGAATGTCTTGATGTTAGGAGCAACAGATGGAGGTATTTATACAATATTCTGAATTAGTATAAAACTTAGTTTAAGAGGTATGTTTGTACTTCACAATAGGATATATTAGTATTATGTGATTTACAAAGCAGAAATGGGTTTTGTAATGATAAAATCATCATATAAAATAAAAACGGGAATACGAACATTTTGTTTTGTTGCCTGGGTTAGGTAAATTTGCATTTTGTTTATGTAACCATCTTTTTGTTTTTGTGTTTTTTTTTTTTTTATTTTAGTATGTTGTGTAAACATAAAAATATGAAATTTTTAGTGAACAAATTTCAAGCTGATAAGTTATTTAAATTGGGAGTTACAACTTAAAGGGAACTGTCAGTTGCTTCTTTGATGTTAAGCCAAATTGTGAGACACTGTTTATTAACTGCTGCTGATAAAGTGTATTACTTTAGTATTTTTGTGACTGTTTATACATTCATTGCACACGTGCCATTGTTCAGTTGTTTAATGCTCCATGTAGAATAACTTTAACTTGCTCACACAGTAGGTATGGAAGTACAGATATCATCAGTACTTTTGGTTCAAAATGAAATGATTAGTTTTGGAATCATTTTTATAAACCAAGTTGATGTATATGATAACATATGCATGATGGACTCCCTCTTCTAAGAATACTAAAACTATTAAAAACCATTAAAACCCAACACTAGCAAATAGAATAAAAACTTATATGGAAATATTTTATTGTAAGGTTGGGGGATTTCTATTGTACATTTCTATGGATTTTTTCAATACAGTACAGGCAGGAATGACGTCTATAAACATTTTGCATATGTGTTGAGAAAGAGGCTGTGGGATTCTGATCTCACACACAGGGCTTTTTGAGAACAAAAACCAGTAAACTATATAGAGAAAGGTTAGTTCAAGTGAAAGCTTTAATAAAATAGAAGAATGTAAAAACAATTTTTGCTAATGAAGGAAGTTAGGTTACAATTCCCTTTAAATTCCAACCCATTTGAGAAAATATTCATATTCATGTTTTTATTTGGATGATGTGGAAACAACATGGAATAAAATCAAAACTAATATATTTGAAGCAAGTGCAGAAGTACTAGGACTCAAAAATCAGTATGCCTATTAGTGAGACTGTAAGTAAAACATCTTGATTTACAAAAGAAATCAAAGAACTACCCCAAGAAAAACAAAGAGTGTACTTTAAACATTGGCTTGCAAGGACGTATGAAGAATTCAATAACTATGAGATAGTTGGAAATATAATCAACAAAGGTAGATAGTTAAAAATCATGAATGTTGAACCTGTTATAGCAGAGATTGAATAAGATTCTAGTGGAGGCCAGAAACATGTGTGGAAGGCCATAAGGATCCAAAGAAAAGAGTTGATAGAATATATTCAAAGAGGTAAGATAACATTGGAAAGGTGGGAGGAATATTTCACTAAATTGTTTCACATAGACAATTATCAAATAATTGACATTGCAAAGGATAGTTAGAGTAATAAACAAATAATACTAAATAGAACACAAATGGAAGAGGCAAAGTCTCTCTGTGAAGATGGGATATATAAATAATTACATAAATATAAAGGAATAGGGTTAAGTCGGGAACTACCTGCACTTGTAAGCAATGTCTTCAAGAATGAAAGGTTTCAAAAGGAGTAGAAAACATTTATATGAATACTCTTATTATAAAAATGTGACAGATTAGATCTGGGTAACTGTAGAGGTAAATCTATTTAGGACAACAATGAAGTTCGCAGATCTAACAAGAATAAAGTACAACTATGAAGGTAGTAGAATGGAAAGATGAACAAGCTTTAGAAATTGAAGGTCTCGTTTTATCTATGCCACTGTATAATACTGCGTCACTGTTGACCTTGTTGGCGTAGAAATGTTCATGTACATTGTGCTTGTGTTTTATGTTTTCTTAGTAGTTATTATTTGTATTATGTAGTCTTGAGGAGGCCTATATTATGTGAATTTTTGTTATTGTTATTTGTTGGCTCTCTATTACTTGTTGATGGAGCAGTATTTATTATTTTTCATGTATTAGTTTATAATTACCTTGAAGATGGCTGCTGATTGGATGGCCAAAACGTCGCATGTTTTCTGTGATGGGAAAAGTCTGTCTGATTCAAATTCATGACTACAATCCATCACAATCATCTTTTAAAGATGAATTCACTATATGCTTGTAACAGTTCCTCTAATTTTTGTTTGACTTTAAACTAAGCTCAGATTAATAGTGATGAAATGCTTGGCAATATTGTGGGTTATTAATTCTCTACTAATATTGCTGTCAAATTTAATTTTCTGCCTCACCTTTTTCCTTGCCATTATCAGCATCTTAGGTACAGGTTGAGTTTACAAGTTCTTCTAGATCGTTTTCTGATGATTCGTAAGACTCCACATTAAGAACATCTTCAGCATAATCAGATTGAATGTCAGTTAGGTCTTCCAGAAGTTTGCCATCTGTAGTCTTTGGCTCACCTCATCAGCAAGTTCAGGAATCTTGTTTGTGTCATATGAAACCTGACCTAACTTTTTCCCCCAACATGCCCTTAAAACTGATTGCTTTATTTCATTAACCAAGTATATTATTTCATAGCAGTACAGTAGAGAAGGTAAAAATAAATTCAAAAAATAAAAAATTGAAGAATTGGTAACCAAAGGTAAAAAATGTGTGTATAACAAAGAGATTCGTGTTTACAGTATTTATATTACAAAAATTATAAAAATTGCACTGGCTTGTATGTATTTTTCACTAGATGTCAGCTCTTTGTTTTACTAGCAGCAACAAACTTAGGCTATTTTGTTGTTGTCAAGTGTATATTTTCTTGGCTCTGTAGTAAGTAGGCCCATCAATATTTTTAACCCTATGTGTAAATTCTTAAAATGTAAATTCAACCATTGGTGTCCCAAAATTTTTTGTTATCTTGTTTACTACAGCACTAAGACTATGCTGAGTTCTCTTTCACATCATCACTACTCTAGTTCAAATGGCTTAGTTCTTTTCAACTTCTATTAAGACTGTAATTGTCAAGTAGTTGAATTGGCATAATGCTAACGTGTTGTTGGAATTTTGCTTCATGTTTACCAGTAAAACTTTTGATTACTGTTGCAGTGTTATTGATACCAAGGTCGTGATGAACATCACTATTACGAACGAGCAGTTACCTTACCACATAATACCCTGTTTTGAAAACTTTGTGTATTGTTCATATTATACCATATGACCCCACCCCTAAAGCTGGATGCCATAAGTCCAGATGGGTTTTAGTGTCTCTTGATAGTTGAGAGTCTTTTTCTTTTTTGTGACTTCTAGGAAGTGATTTGAACAAATCAGATTTTATTTTAACATCTTTAATTATATCAGTGATTCTATGAACCTCGTTATCCGTAGTCAAATGCTTATGTCTAAATTCAGATAGTTGTTTTGCAATAACATTTTCCTTTATATTATGGGTTTTCGTCTTTCAGTTAGACGTTTTTGAAACAGTGTAGAAATTGTGGCTACTAACAGAGGTATAGATCTATATGACTATATTATTTAGACAGCATAAGTACATCTACTATTTTGCAGGCACTATGTAGGCCTATATGCTTTGATCAAACTGCATTGTTGGTTAAATATGTGAGCATGATTGTGCCTTTCCTTGGAAGCACGCCTTTCCGTGTTGTATTTTATATTTCTCCATTGACAACATTTGATACAGAAGTTTCTTCATATGAATATTGACTTGTATTTTCTCAGTTATCTCCTATGGGCCAGATTTTTTAATTTTTGTGATTTTCATTTCATTGTTAGCTTGTATTTTATTTGGCTTAAATATTTCTTCTAAGTAGTTACCAAAAAGTTCTATTTCCTGACTCTTATCTGTCTGTTTTCTGTTGTGTATATATGTGTGTTTCTACAAAATTTAAGTGATGGTACTCATAATTTTGATATTATTCTGATGCCTGTTCTATGTTGCAGCAAATTCATGCACAGACTATTATTGTGATACATCCAGGGTCTCTGTACATACGTTTAGGGCGTGCATCTGATGTAAATCCTCATACAGAATTACATGCAGTAGCGAGAAAACGACTAGCTGGGGGATTGCCACATTATGACTCTGTATTGCCACCAACAGTTACAAGGGTAAGAAATAACATCAATAAAGATATAAAACCTACATAAAAATAATAAAAATGTAGTAATAAAAACAAAAATAAAAATGTATTAACCTTGTTACTTTATGGCCTGTTTACTGCTGCACAAAAAGTAAGGGTAATGGGGAGCTTACTGTGGTCACTCCTAAACTGTCCATTTCAAAAATATCTATTTTTACTATTGCTACAGCCGTTACTATTCAAAATGCTGAATTCAGAATTATTTAATTATTAAAACTTGGATTTTACACATTGTTGAAATTTCCTTATTTCATTCAACTACTCTTTGTAATTTTATTCAATACTAGCAAAATACCCGTGCTTCGCTACGGAGTTTCACGTTGTACGTAATGAAAATCTTATTTAATTAATAAAGTTCAATTAAAGTAGGTTTCTTATAAATAAATAATTAAAACCTCTTATGTATTTTATTTAAAATAAACATTATACATTTTTGTTATATGAAGTTGTGTTGAGTATGAAAACATTTCAGATTTTTCTTCAATTTATGAACTTGTAATGAAGAACTAATCATCGGATCATTAAAGAACTTCTTTGTACACAAAGTTTTTAGTTTTTCCTTCTGGGTGAAGAATAACCAGACTGTCAGGAGTGCTAACTCTTGAACAGGCAACGTACAACTGGCCATGAGAGAAACAGTCTTCCCTCAGATCTACGCCAGCCATTTTCAAAGACTGTCCTTGAGCTTTGTTGATTGTCATTGCAAAACAGACTTTTCTGGGAAATTGTAGTCTTTTAAACTGAAAATGGTAGTCTGACGGGATCATAGGAATGCGAGGTATGAAAACTGTTTCTCCAGAACCACAGCCAGTGAATATAGTTGCCTCAACAACGTCCTTATGTAAAGATTTTACCTGCAGTCTGGTACCGTTGCAAAGTTTCGGTGGTATTAAGTTCCGCAGCAGCATAATGGGAGCCCCAACTTTTAAATGAAGGTATGTGGGGGTATTCCTGGAGGGTTGAGTGTGTGGAGGAACTCTACCGGATAATGCACAGCGTCTTCTACCTCTACTGCGGAATCTACCGACTGATATTTTACAACATCGGCTGGAAGTTTTTCTAACAATAAGTTGTTAATGATTGCTGCTGTCTCATTTCTTGGGGTTAGAATAGCTCTTTCTTTGAGCCAAGATGAGTCACTTATATTCATTAAGTCTGGGTATATTTTATCTGTCAAAGTCTTAAGGTCTTTTACAACTTCACATAGGTTGTTTGGAATGTTAACTTTTCCATCTTCCTCTTTTAACTTTCCATCGCCAATCTGTAACAGTAAGCTTGAAAACTCTTCCGCTTTAAAATCACCTTTAAGATGCACCCGCATGTTTACTCTTAAGGAACGAACTTGAACTTTGGGCC
This sequence comes from Magicicada septendecula, assembly GCA_034769895.1. Lineage (NCBI taxonomy): Eukaryota > Metazoa > Arthropoda > Insecta > Hemiptera > Cicadidae > Magicicada > Magicicada septendecula. Next base: position 549,160,089 of record CM068368.1, read on the forward strand.
AGAGGTAAGACGACTTCAGGCAGGCTTTAACTTCATCTGCTCGTGTTCCCCGAGGCACAACAGGTAAAGTCTCCGGCCAGTAGTACTGTTATTCCACCCATCAGGTTTTTACTGCTACGAATGTCCTGTAAAGTTCTGTCTAGGGCTTCTATCCCTCGTTTGTGAGCCATGGTGCATTCATCCCAAACTATCAACTTGCACTCTTTCAAGACCTTGGCTGTGTCACTTTGTTTTGAAATGTTGCAGAGTGGAGTCTGGGAGATGTTTAAATTCAGAGGCAGTTTAAAGGCAGAGTGAGCTGTTTTACCTCCATCCAGCAAAGTAGCTGCTATACCTGAAGAAGCCACAGAGATGGCAATCTTTCTGTCTTTCCTAACGCTGGCAAGAAGTAGGTTTAGTAGGAACGTTTTTCCAGTGCCACCAGGTGCGTCGAGAAAAAACAGCTGACCGAGTCCATCATTAATGTTGGCAATGAGCTCATTGTAAGCGTTCTTCTGATCCGCATTAAGTTTAGGAAAGTTCTCAGCAACCATATCAGAAAGCTGAACTGTATTGTAGGAGAGCTCTTTCAGGTACTCGCGATTGACTGTAATAATGTTTGTGTCTTGAGTTGGTGGAGGTAAACCGAAGTCTTGGAGAGATTGGTTTGACATAGAAAAGATCATATTTTCAAGACATAGTAAGCATTTATTATAAACTGTGGCCTTGCAAAGTTCAATCTCTAAACCATGACTTTCAATCTCAATCTGCCTTCTTATGTCCTCTGATAGACTTTCTTTGTGTTTTTCCCAAAGTGCTAAGGGATCTGCAACTTGGCAAAACACCAATATTACAGCAAACAGCTCTCGGATTTTGTGAGGCGAATCTGAAATGGAAGCTTCTTGCAGGGTTAGGTCCCATTGCATGTCGTCTTCCAACAACCCTAATGCTCTACAGGCAGACTGGTACATAGGATGAACTATACCAGATACCTTTTTAAGATCATTGAAACACGTTGGTCCTCGAATCTCGTGTAGCAGGAGACGCAGATAGAAACACTCGACATTGTTAGGATGTACAGTATATACCCTCCCAAGTACATGATCTTTTTTTACTCCTGGATGTCCTGGAACGCCTTTTCCTTGCTTTCTTCTGCAAAACTGGTTATTTTTCCAGACATAGTATGTTGGGACCTCACAGTAAAGACCGCCTCCGGCAAAGGAATCGGTTTTGCAGAGTTCGAAAAATGCTGTTAATGTGGTTTTTGGTGGATGTTGGATTTTGTCCAGAAGATTGTCGGAAGTGAAAAATACCCTCTGGCCATTCTCAAGGTGGACTGCTAACTGCACTACTGGTGGGAACCTTTCATGAATAGGTAAACAGAAAATACGCCAAGCCGCTTCGGAAGTGCTTATGTAGCGACCTGATTCGTACTTAGAAACTTCATCCCACTCATTCTCCAACCTAAACGCTGCCTGATCACTGCCTTTGTTCACATATTTACAAATATACTTTATCGACTTGATGGAGTTGCACAGTTCAACATTTATGTGGGCTAAGAAAGAGCGGGAAAGAACAGGATTGTACGGTACCACCCAGTGGTTGTCTAGATCAACTCCTTTAATGTTGACCGAGAAACCACCATCGGCAGGAGACCGTCGGCGATACTGGGGGTAACCGTCATCCGCAGTTTGAGTTTGTGTTGCTAAAGGCTGCGGATATCTCTTGGTGCATTGGCCGTTTACCATGCAGGGCGAGTTTCTGTTAACATTTCCACAAGGGCCATGAATCATTGTGGACTTAACAATGTCATGAAGGGCAGGATCGACTTCAGGATCAGGGATCTCTGCACTTATCACACTGTCGATTTGATGGGGCGTGATCCTATCCTGCAGCCAGAGTAGTATGTGCACGTGCGGTAAACCTCTTTTTTTGCCATTCCACAGTTAACATGTAATACCTTGTTGGACCGAAAACATTGCCTTTTGTCAAGACATGCATCATTTTCTTTACTTTGAGGTGAAATATTCTGGCAATAATATCGTGTCTGTCTTGAGGCCTTTGTTGTGCACTTAATGCTTCTTGTATTTCGGTCCATTTAGCGTTACATGTAAATGTGATGAACAGATCAGGACGGCCGTACTTGCGTACATATGTCATGGCGTCCTGAGTCCGCTCGTGCATGTAACGGGGTCCACCTGTAAAGCTGGAAGGTAAAACAACCATTTTGCCTATATTACTGGCTTGCCCATCATTTTTGCACATGGAGTCCCCGCAGATGCACATAGTTTTCGGTCCGCAGCTTACTCTGATTGTTCCTTACGAAGTTGAGTCTTTCTGTCTCAATTTTGGCGTACATGTCATCCAAAAATTGATTCAGGAGACTGCGATAAAGTAACAAATAATTTTGCTGGCCATCTCTCCATTATGCGGAATGAGTAAAATTCTGAAGCTGAAACAGTTTTTTTTAGAGGGGCTTTAGTGTTTGGGTTGCACTGTGGAATGGCAATGGAGTAACCATCTTCCCCACAACAGAACATAAGTGGATACTGCAAAGCGTCATAAGATCGATGAGTTTCACTTATGTGCTGTAACTTAGAGTTTCTACTGTGGAGAATGAAGTCCCTCTTTGCAAACTCCTGGCCTACGATCACTAAAGCCACCTCGTTTGTTGTGGGTGCATTGAACTGACCCCTATGTCCATCTACGGGCTTTCTGTCTGCATGGATTACTACTTTGAACTCCTGGCCTTCTGGAACACTTTCCATTGCTGTTTTGAAATCGTTTATATAAGAATTGTGATTGTGAAGCACTTTTTGAAGTTTGGCAACTAACCAAGGCTTTACGTTTGGAAAATTGTTACATCTAGTGTTTGTCTCCTTTTCGTCATCTCCAAGGAAATATATTTGTAAAAATGAGGGATTGTTTGGAGGTGAAGACAACAAACTCCCTGTCCTGTGGTAGACTTGACCTTGTACTTTAAAAGTTGGCGTGAAGTTCCCTTCTTTTATTTCTTTGGCTCCGAAAGATGTCATTTGGAAACAACCATTATATTTTCTTATGTTTACCAAAAAGTGTTCAGACTTTGGATGTTCACTTGTGAGAAGGCTGTGGAGAGGTTCTGGTAGTTCTTTAATGAGAGGAAGGTGGACTTTTCCGTTGCTACAACATAACCCAGGACTTTCCTCTTTCCACTTTTTAGCATTACACCATTTACACTGTATAAAATCACCAATAGATAAAATCTTGTCATTGTTGTAGTCAGTATTACAGTTATATTTAAAGCCCGACAAAGATTTTATCTTCCAGGGAATAAGTGACCTCTTTTCATTATATTTTCTCACCGCTTCTCTGTTTACTTGTGGATGTTTTTCTGTGTATTTGGAAACAGATGCTCGGTGTACTTCAGGATTTATTTTATTATAGTTTTTAACTGCTGTGATATGAACTTCAGGGTTTTTTCATTGTACTTTCTAACTGCCTTTCTATTTACTTCAGGATTATTCTCTGAATACTTTTTGACAGCTTCTCTGTGCCTTTTTCTTTTGCTGGAGTCACTGAACCTGGCACGACGTTTCCTTCCTCGTCGCTTCGTACAGGGAGGAGCTACTTCACTTTCATGAGAGTGGTCGTGGGTTTCTGGTTCTGTTACTTCGTCAGGCACTGGAGGAGGGCTGTGAGAAGCAGTTGTCGGTAACAGTACCTCTACCGGAAGTAATGTAGGCGGCGTCTGCAGTAGGGACGATTGTTGGTCATAAGGTGTTGGCATTTCATCTACTGGAATGATTGGCTCAAAGTGTGCCGACATCATGGGGCCTGAACACTTCATTCTTATAACTGGCTTCCCTTCGTCGGGCCCCCCAAATCTCATGATCAACGTGCCATCTCGATATACTTGAATATCATATGGGTAAAGTTCACCAGCAGCCATGATTTCACTGCAAGTAGCGTATGTGGTGCGAAGAGACATATGAGATTGGTATTGTGTCTTAGTTCTGTAATTTATGGTCCCACACGGCATCATAGTAAAGGGCTTGAACTGTCGCCAGTTGTTGGAAATGTGTTGCACGACAGTGGCCTGCAAATCATTAGCTTGTGAGTCAGTATCGTACATGAGCCATGATACTGAGTAAAAGAAACATGATCCATCACCTGTCATGGGTCATAGGAACTATTCGATGAGGCACCACTACACCATCGATGGATATGTGTTCCATTGTACCTTAAGAAAAAGAATAACCGAATAATTGCATATTTATGCAATGTTAATTGCATAATTAACAAGTAAAAATATTAACACTCACCTTGGTATGAATATAACTGCCTGTAGAAAATAAAATAGGCAGTCATTGAGGACTGCCGACAGAAGTGAAAACTTAAAACTATGAAATAACAGTGTTTTTTTTTGGATATTCAAATTAATTGTAGTATCAAAAATTAAAATTTTTTGTAAATTAAAATCTTTAACATCAGTCTGGTTTTCACATCTATCAGCACTCCGAGCAACAATTATATGCATTTTACGCTAGTAAGATAACTCCTAAGCCACTATGAAATACTCATTGCATGATGTATGGCAGAGGTCAAATATCAAAAATAAAAAATAAATAATATCAAATTTTTAAACGGAAATATTGATACGAATATTGGAAATATTTGAAAATACATGCTTTTTTTATGTTATTCATTTTTCTATATAAAAATATTAACATATTTAGTACTCACTTTTGTACTGCACAGTGATCCTACATTTGAACATTTAAAATAATGATCAAACTAAAACAATTTAAACAATGCACAGTATACACACATTAAACTTTCCACGTAGTCAATTTAACTTTACTTATATACATATACACAACACTAATGTTACAATAGATCATAAGTATTGCGTTAATTGTTAATACGGAAAGCCAAAATCGCGCTATGGATCGAACACACGATAGCAAATTCGGCAGTGTAAGAAACTCCAAAATAAAGTACGTAAACGATAAAAGTGTGTTAAATAGTATAAATAATAGTATTACACACAAGTATAATCTATACTTTCACTGCTGGCCACGCGCAACACGTCATACTTATAGCTACAGAGTCATACTGTTAACATTAGCATGTCGGTGACGCGAACTCATAAGATTTTACCCATCCAAAAAATCGCCCAACGTGCCTATAGAAGTTTTCACTTCAAAAATACACTAAAAAATACACTGGGAAGTATACTTCCCATAGCCCATTAAAGGGTTAAACGAATTTTGCGGAAAATGTGACCAAGTCCAATCGATTTCTGGTATCAAAATACCCTTAAGTATCAACTTTCGAGAAAATCGTTCAATACAATTATTGCTCGCTTAATAGTATAGGATTAGATAGATTGTACAAATTCTCAACTCGTAGTTTGTTTATTTACATTCATAGCAACAGCTATTTATTATTTATTTCGAGAAATCGTTAGAGCCGTTTCCGAGAAAAAAAGGACATACATTTATTAATTAATTGAACTTCGAAATTTCCTCGACTATAAGAACCTGCAAACAACGAAGTTTTTTTCAATTTAAAACAATGATTAAAAACTCAGGACTAAATGTATTCGGGGTTTCCAGTAAACTGAGATGTCAACCACTTCATTTACCAAGTATGCAATTCCCGCGATAAATTTCAGTATTTGGTTTTTTGCCCCTTAGGAGTAAAATTTTTTAAAACCGTTTCTTAGTGAGCACCTAAGACCTATGATGAAGCTATGTTCAAAGTTTCATTGATATCCATTCAGTGGTTTCAGAGATATCGTGATCAGTGAGTCAGTCAGTGGTATTTGGCTTATACGTTGTACGTAATGAAAATCTTATTTAATTAATAAAGTTCAATTAAAGTAGGTTTCTTATAAATAAATAATTAAAACCTCTTATATATTTTTTTTAAAATAAACATTAAACATTTTTGTTATATGAAGTTGTGTTGAGTATGAAAACATTTCAGATTTTTCTTCAATTTATGAACTTGTAATGAAGAACTAATCATCGGCTTATTAAAGAACTTCTTTGTACACAAAGTTTTTAGTTTTTCCTTCTGGGTGAAGAATAACCAGACTGTCAGGAGTGCTAACTCTTGAACAGGCAACGTACAACTGGCCAAGAGAGAAACAGTCTTCCCTCAGAAGGCTGTGGATAGGTTCTGGTAGGTCTTTAATGAGAGGAAGGTGGACTTTTCCGTTGCTACAACATAACTCAGGACTTTCCTCTTTCCACTTTTTAGCATTACACCATTTACACCAATCACCAATAGATAAAATCTTGTCATTGTTGTAGTCAGTATTACAGTCATATTTAAAGCCCGACAAAGATTTTATCTTCCAGGGAATAAGTGACCTCTTTTCATTGTATTTTCTCACCACTTTGCATACACCAGCTTTGATATCATAACCTATATCTTTATTTATAAGAACCGTGGACTCTGGCCCCGACGTCTTTCGTGGGATCCGACCTAAGACTCCCCGGGTTCCATGGATGGACTCCGGGGAAGGCCCGTCGGACGACTCCTGCGCTACTTCCTACGCGGGAGACTTCCACCGATGCTGTGGTAACCAGAATCTATTCTATTGGGTTGCCATAGTAACCAGATCTAATAGATTTTTAAGACCCAAAGGACCCCCCAGAGGATCGTATCGAAAAAAACACCTGTCCTATGTTGGTTCTCCCGTTGGGTAAAATATTTGTGCCAAGTTTGGTTGAAATCGGTCCAGTGGTTTAGGAGGAGATGTGGAAGACCCCAAAGGATCGTATCGAAAAAACACTTGTCCTATGTTGGTTCTCCCGTTGCATAAAATATTTGTGCCAAGTTTGGTTGAAATCGGTCCAGTGGTTTAGGAGGAGATGTGGAAGACCCCAAAGAACCCCCCCAAAGGATCGTATAAAAAAAAAACACTTGTCCTATGTTGGTTCTCCCGTTGCGTAAAATATTTGTGCCAAGTTTGGTTGAAATTGGTCCAGTGGTTTAGGAGGAGATGTGGACGACCCCAAAGAACCCCCCAAAGGACCCCATCGAAGAAAAACCCTACCCTATGTTGGTTCTCCTGTTGCGTAAAATATTTATGCCAAGTTTGGTTGAAATCGGTCCAGTGGTTTATGAGGAGATGTGGAAGACCCCAAAGAACCCCCCAAAGGACCCCATCGAAGAAAACACCTATCCTATGTTGGTTCTCCCATTGCGTAAAATATTTGTGCCAAGTTTGGTTGAAATTGGTCCAGTGGTTTAGGAGGAGATGTGGAAGACCCCAAAGAACCCCCAAAGGACCCCATCGAAAAAACACCTATCCTATGTTGGTTCTCCCGTCGCGTAATATATTTGTGCCAAGTTTGGTTGAAATCGGTCCAGTGGTTTAGGAGAAGATGTGGAACATACATACATAGATACATACATACAAGGGGGGGGGTTGCCCCTTAGGAGTGAAAGTTTTTAAAACCGTTTCTTAGTGAGCACCTAAGACCTATGATGAAGCTATGTTCAAAGTTTCATTGATATCCATTCAGTGGTTTCAGAGATATCGTGATCAGTGAGTCAGTCAGTGGTATTTGGCTTATATAGATATAGATTACTGAAAATTTTATCAAATTTTTTTACAAACTTGTATTTGTAACACCAAAACAACATTATTTATTGTATATTGTAAAGAATAGATAACTCATTATTACAAATTACATAACAAGTCTATAATAATAAAAGAAATAATGAAACATAAGAAACACAGTCGAAAATGAACAAAAACATAATTTTACTACAATTATGTAATGCTCTTAAAAAAAATTGAGAGCATTGCTCTTCTTGACTAGCATAGCATGTGGCGTCTGTGTCAATGCCATCCACTCACGTAGCACTCCAGACTGATTGAGTACTTCTTACTAAACAAATTATGCCAGCACGCTGCCAAAAGAATGGAAAATTATTCTGGAACTTGTGTGGGCTATATGTAAGCAACAGCGGCTGGCTTATTTAGTTAATTTCACCTGTTGAAATTATATAGTGCATGTAAAGTGATTGTTGCAGATTAGTGATTATTGTCTTATAATTAGTGTGGAACTCTGTGATGCTAATAAATACGTCGAAATATATTAATACATAAAAACACTGCCAGAACTTACTTGCAGTCTTGTTCACTTACCTGCTGCATAAATTTTTTAACCAGAAGACCAGAGTCGCCACCTATATCTTTAAAGGACAGATATGGAGACCTTTACACTTTACCTTAAATAAAAAGGGACAATTTAGCAATCTGACCACCCCCAATAATAATTCAGAAGATCCCCGGAACGTTTAGACGAATCTTGCAGCACAGAAATGAGAATGTGGTAATGACGAAATAACTTAGTCTAACACATTTTTATGTTATGAAAATAATGTTTTACTTACGGAAATTCACCACTTATTAACAAAACACAAAAAACAAATTTTGAAATGTATACATCTACGTATGTTTTATTTCTAAATGTAACCTTTATCTTAACCTATGCAGCCCAGCGTGCTCACTCTCTCATTCATTCAAATTTATAAAACCCCTACATTTACTTGAATTAGGCCTTGGTAAGAAAATTGATTGATTAGAATACAGTTACTTGTTTCCATAGCGTCGCTGCCCGCCACATGGTGCGTCCCCGTAGTATTCCCGCACTCGGTCACAAACGTTTGATAGTTCACTGCTTTTACATTTTGCCGTCACTCCACTTATTCCCTTCTTAGCTACTGGTTTACTTAGAGATGCAAAATTATTACTTTCAAATAAACTTTACAAGCTTCTTGTGGCCCACGAGTCTTGGCACGCGTCTGGCCGGCGCTGCGGCCATATGTAGACTCTCTTATTTCCTGCGGACGGATATTCATGCCATGCCGGCCGAACAGATTTCGTCGTTGCTCACACTTGAGTTGTTACAGCTGAGCGACTATGTGCCTGGTATATAGTAGTTTTTTCACTGTCGTGCGCCGACGATATTTAGGCGCTTCTGGCTTGATGTCACAAAAGAGGCGGACCTTAATTTGCATATCCGCCAGCAAGTGAAACTAAGTTGAATAAAAGTTGCTCTCTGACCATCTTGGTTTTTTGAAAGTAGCGTCACCCGCGCGTATACCTGTGTCATGTGTATAGGCACATGGTCACATTCAAACAAAGTTCTTGGAAATCTAGGGTGGTGCGAATTCCTTGACTGATTTCACAACGTAATATTGCGTTGCAGCTCCGTTACAAACTGTTCTATATACGTGGTCTGTCACAATGGAATAAAACTTACACAATATTTTTTATAAATCCCCGAAATGAAATAAAATAAAAGTACCCACATTTTTGGACCGTTACAACTCTAATAGTTGAAATTATTATTGCGTGTGGACAAATGTAACTTGAATTATGTAGTGAGTAACTTGTTGATTCAAATTGTTATTTGTAACCAATTAAAGCTGAAAATTAGTGACTTGGTGTCTGTATTTTGTTTCCACTATACAATATGATGATCTGTGAGACCATCGTAACAATATTTACATCCAAGTTCTGCTAAAATATATGATCTAAATGTAAACGATTATGAGTAAAATATGCATAACTGTGCAGCAGCTAATGACTTTACATCAAATGTCACGTAAACCCGAGCTCTATTAATTATTTTGCATTGAGAAAAGTTTATATTGTCATAAGTGGCCCAATAACTGGACATTTAAGTTGGACTCAAATAAGTTCTATGTGCTGTAGATCAGTGTGATATGAAGGCAGATAAATAACAGTGTGGCCATGATTTGTAGAATACTGTCTATTTTATAGTGTTTTTGTAAAGCTTTATTAATTTTTACTAAGTTATGTAGCTCTAGTTTAAACATATAAGGTGTAAAAGGAATTTTGTTATCAGACAACGACTGCATTAATTCACTTTTTTAAGAATTTAATGTCGTACAGTTTTCAGATTGGTAATTGTAGCAAGATGCATTACTAAAAACTAACACAGAGAATTTTTGGTAAATCTGGAATTAGTTTTCAGTTAACCATTTCTCGAAACCTGTATTATTCATATCCTCATTAAAACACCTGTTTCCATGCCTTTTTAAAAACCAGTGACCCACGATTGATGAACCTTTGATCTGTATCCATGTGAATTACAGTAATCCCTCGTCAACCGCGGGTTCTCCAACCGCGGAATTCATTTATACGCGGTTTTATAAATGCGCAGTAGTTTCCAACCGCGGGGCTGGAATTCGCTTATACGCGGTTTGTAGTAGCATTCGCTAGGCAGCGCTTCGTGCACACATATCCCTTCAAATCGGATTGAAATCAGTCAGTCGCGCATTGCTCTTCTGCCGTGACGTATTGCGTGTTCTTTAGTTTTTAGTGTCGTTGTTCTTATTATATAGTGTTAATTTACTCTTTTATAAACTATCCTTTTGTCATAATGTGTTCCAAACGTTCGGAAAACATAATTGGCGGTGATAAGCTAGCCAAAAGGGCTAGGAATGTACTACCGCTGGAGAAAAAGCTCGATGTTTTGAACAGGTTAGGGCGCGGCGAGAGTGCTGCGTCTGTGGCCAGGTTAAAAATTGTTTGTGTGTTAAAAATTGGTTTTATTTTAAAATTTTAAGTTGAAAATTGTAGTAAGCTATAAAACTGGACTTACTTAGCACTAAAAACTGGCCGCTATTTTTTCCTTGTCTTAGCGGCTTTTTCGTTATACGTAATGTAATACAGTATGTATTTTAAACATTTTGAAAATTTTTATAATTTAAGTAACTGTCAGCTATTTGAAATCATTGGACTGGTTTTATACATTCGAACAATGTAGTGTATACTGTATAATAAAGAGTCGTACAGTATTTTATATTTCTGGCTTTGTTTCAGATTCCCCTAACCTTACTTTTCCCATATATAGTTAACTTCACCAACCGCGGATTCACTAACCGCGATGTTTTGTAGGAACCTAACCCCCGCGGTTGACGAGGGAATACTGTATTATAAATCTGTCTTCTTTATTTAATGGTAAATTCGCTCCTTCATCACTTTTGTTGTACCACGACTTTTTTACTGTATGGGATGTGTACATCTCATCTGTGTATATGCTTTTGCACTGACAAAAACTGGGCACTGTGCATGTTAGTTTTAGCAAGGTTGCTGGCCACTATAAAATAATGAGGGAGTATAATACATTTATGTATAATTGGTATCAATAGTACCAATATACCTGATGTGCCTGCTGTATATGACTATCTATATACATTAGGTATATTAGGTATTATAGTAACCTACAATGCTCAAATAGGGCTCATTTTAAAAATTAATGAAATTATGAAATTCTTGATTTTAAAAATAAATGTGTGTTGAAAAGGGACTCCTTTAATATATTGTAACATAACAAAATTATCACACTAAACATTTGAATTAATGTTACATAAATAAAAGAGAAAGTTCCATAGTGAGTGAGAAGAATAAATTGTTTAAGGTTACCCTAGAAACTGTATAATTAAGTCTATAAAATGTTAATAAAAATGGAAGATAATAAAGAAAACCATTAATTAAAATAACCTACTATGAAAAAACCAGTTAAACCAGCAGTATACCCAGTAGATTGGGGAAGCAGTACAAAAAGGGAAGGACCATAAAAAAGGAAATAATCTGTCATGAAACCATTTTAATAAGGAAACTACTAATGTGATATTTGAAGAAGGGACGAAACATATCAAGATTCCAACAGAGACCAGAAACAGGAAGAGATATGCCAAAACAAAATGTTAATCATATATTAAATACCATGAGACAAAATTGAAACCGATATAGGTAAACCCCAAACAAGTTACAAGATACAATACTATAAAAACAAATTGTATATTAGTTGTAAGTGTAACATGTCAAAAAATATGTCAAAAGAGACTACCATGGAGTAGAACTCACTAAAAAGACTACCAGAGTGTAGAATACAATAAAGTGAAGTGAGATAACAAAATTAAGGAACTACAGAGTGTACAGTGAGAAACATAGTTAAAAAATCTATGAAAAAATCTTCAATGAGGTTTGAGTATTATAAAAAGACTACCATGAGTGTACAATAATAATAATAAAACCATTGAAATGAAAGACGGTCTAAGGACTGACAACATTACTAGTAATAAGAGTTTTAAATTAGATATAAGGACTATTACATATAAAATGTTTTCTTTAATTATAACTAAATAAATGGTGAGGACAAAAATACCAAAGGACAGTTCATAACTGAAGGTATGCCTAATATTAAAATGTTTATTATTTATTATTAATTAAATAATATTTTAGATGTAAGGTGTAAATAGATACACGAGGTTTTTTTTTTATCACAGTTAAAGTGTTTTTATAAGAATAATACATACACAAGACAGTTAGTGACTGACAGTGTTACTAGTAATAGGAGTTTTTTATGTTTTCTAATTAAATTATGCCTAGGATAAGCTATGTTGTTATCATTTGATGATACAGGAAAAAATAATAGGAATAAGATGTTTTTGTTAAAATTAGGTGATATATGGAAAATAGTTGATAATAAGATATTTTTGTTAAAATTAGGCATAAGATGTTCATGTTATGGTTCAATGATGTTATTAGTATAAAGAAAGTTTAGTAGATACAAGATATTCTATTGTAATTAAAATCATGTCATTTAATTTTCCATTGTGTAAGTCAGAGAGGCAAGTAGGGCATAAAAATGTAATAGTTTTATTCAAATCAGTAAACCATGTATAATGTACAAACAGACCCACCAAGACACTATGTTTGTAAACACAGAATGGCCTATAAACCAAAAAAACTATCTATCAAAGAATTAATCTATGTAATAGGAATAGAATTCAATACATACAATACAGAAATTGAAAATATAATTAATACAGATACAGTTAATAGCAAATAGAATGACAAAAGAAAGAAAATTAACTTCTTTTGGAAACAGTCAAAAATAGGCTTATGATAGTAATCAAATCAGACTAAACAGCAAATTAATCAATATTGAAATGTTTTAATAAACAAATTATTAACAACAAAGTAATTACGGAGTTATTAGGTGTATTCCATGGAAATATTATACCGAAAAAACAAATAAAAACCTTTAAAACACTGAATTTGTACAAAATATGGGACATGCAATTATTATGCAAAATTGTAATTTTTGGGCTTAAATGAGTTTGAAACAAACCCAGCTATATATCAAAAGATGTAAAATTAAATAATCAATATTACTGAATAGTTAGATTCAGGTAAAATTAAGAAATATTGGAAATACAGTAAAAAATAAGAAAACTTGTTATGTATAGTTAGATAGTGAAACAAGTCTTAGACAGATATTTTATAATTAAACAATATGAAGAGGAAAAAGACATACCACAAATTGCCCTAAAACGACGACGTTGCGTCGTTTAGTCTATTGTTAATCGCAAAGCTGAACAGTTGAAAAATGTATTAGTGGAGTTTTGAAAACCAAATAATTTATATTAAAACCAAGTGTGGTTATGTGGCGTGTAACGGAGATGAACTAACAAGTGAAATAACATTATTTATCTATGTCTAACACTTCACAAGTTTCCAAAAACACAGAATAACACCATAAAACTTAACGCCAGAAATCGACAGCCATTTTGAAACAATTTTTGGAACGAATTCACACAAAACCAACACGCATATTTGAACACTACACTACACAAGAGATCCATCCAGAATTCGACATCGCAGACGACGAGGGGACATTCAACACGATATTTTGGAACAACACCACTTCGCAGGAAAAGGGAACATCGTTTTATTTCTGTGGGAGAAGATCTTCAATTCTAACGGCGTCATAGCAGATTAAAACCAAGCAGACGGCGGCCATTGCTGAATTTCTCACATAGACGGTGCAGTGCTACCTGGAGCAGAGTGACGTCATTTCTTCGACTTGGTTCGAATTTTAAATAATTTCTTTCTAATTGACAATTGTAATAATAATTTTGTTCTATTTCAGATATTAACATTTAGTTTAAGAATACCTGTTAAATGTATCTTGTTCCTTGCCCTCTGACCATTTCGACTCGTTAAAAGAACCATAAATTTAAACTTGTAAAAAATATATCTGTTGATTTTTCTCATTGCCGACTGTGGCGAATATTAGCCAGTGCCTGGGACATGC